>OY756433.1:24040728-25240728 GCA_963576905.1 Mystacides longicornis | reverse complement strand
AAGATCTAGTATAACTCCTTTCAAGGAATAGGTCTAATTACCAGTCATCCTGTATATCTATGTATCATGGTTCTTGGCCCTTCAAGCAGTCATCGCCATTCCATTCTGTCAGTCGCCTAGCATTGCCAGGTATCATCTCTAGAGATTGTAGATCTCTTCAGAATGGAGCCATTTCAGCCTGGATCTGCGTACACTCCCGGACTGTCTGCATAATGAGTTTCACTCACATACTTTCAGCCTGCTCCTTGTGTCCAGTATTGAACAAAGGCCTCCCTCTTGGATTTCAATACATCTCTGTCTATTTTCATACATTTTTCAATGATAATTTTGAAGTTTTCATAGATAAACAATCGACCGAAAGATGAAACATTTACCATGTAGATATGTTAATCTTATAATAAATAAGTGCCCTGCTGCGACCATGTAGGATTGAAATTTTAATATATTATAATGTTTTAACTAGAAAAAAGATCTACGTCGACAGATTGATAATTATTATAAGATGTTATGAAATGTAATCTTTTTTTTTATATTAGTATTAATTACTGTTGTAAATATTGTGATTCTATAAAAAATAATGTTTTTGTACCCAACTATTGATAAGTATTAATTATTATTACATGACAAAAAAAAAACAATTTTTTAGACTTGTAAATGTTTTGATTGGACAAAAATTAATTATTCCACTTGGCAATAGATAAAATTGCAAACGGAGTATATATATTAAGCCGTTGCCTTTAGATAAAGCTTATGATTATTTAAGTTTGTAAATTATAAACATTGTAAATACAAAACGTATATAATTTAAATAGGACGGTGTGGCTAATGTTGTATTAAGAATTATAAAAATAATTAAAGTATCTCAATTACTAAATTATTTGTTTTGTTGATTCTAAGCTGGCTACTACGTTGTGAGATCATTTCCAGAGATATAAAATAATCTATTGAAGGCACTATGATGCAATGGCAAACTTATTTGGACACTAACATGGGTTTGTTGTTGCAACGCAACCTTTAACAAATGCACTAATTTTAAATCATTCATAAATTGAAAAGACCAAAGACAACATGCAAATTATCTGTTATGGTGCCTAACCGAAAGAGAGAGAAAGAGACTAGAGGCCTTCGAGTTGTGGACGTATAGAAGAATTCTAGGAATTTCCTGGACGGACCACATCACGAATGAGGAGGTTCTAGACAGAATCGAAAAAGGGAGGCAGCTTGTTAAAACCTTATCAGAGAGGCGGGCAAGCTGGATAGGCCACATATTACGCCAAGACAATTTCCTGCACACAATAATAGAGGGTATGACTGAGGGTACGAATGCTAGGGGGCGTCCGCGTCGAGAGTACCTCGAACAATTTGATGATATGGGCTCCGCATCTTACATGGAGCTGAAGAGGGCTGCGGAGGACCGGACGAGATGGAAAATCAGATGCAAATCTTTGCTGCAAACCAATCCGTAGGATTGACACCGCAGACAAGACATCACCTGAGAGTTTGGGTTTGAATCTCAGCATTTAAGTTTAATTTGACTTAATTTGATTTGAGTCGGGCTGTATCATCCTTTATGGATGCAATGCCAATAATATAAAAAAAAAGTCACAGCATCTTAAAAGAGAATGAGACGCTAACACTAACATCTGACATGAGCCTAATCTCTATTTCTGAAGAGAATGATGAAAAACATACGAAATTGAACCTTTTTTGTGCAATTAAAATCTTGTCACTGCACTTTCGTCCAATAAAAATGCTGCTCGTCGGTCAAATGTTGATGTTGGGTGTGTGATCAAAGTTTCAAATCTTTGGTCATCCTCTCCAGAAATATAGAGTATATTTTTTCTCATCGCCTAGTGAGTCAGGTGCTGACTTCTGATCAAGAGGTCCCGGGTTCAATTTATGGTTGGGTCGGACCCGGGACCGTCTCAGACTGGACTAGTTGACTAGGGCCAATAAGTTCCGAGAGCTCTACAAACATCTCTGTATAGAAAAGTGTTTAAATCTATGAAGAATTCTACGCGGATAAGCTTTCTTAATTCAATGGAGAGACATAATCTTTCTAAAACATGTGCATTAAGGGTTATCCCTATTTGACAAGCTCGAAACCGAAACTTTTTTAGACAAGTTAAAAATCTATTGTTTGGCTTATTATTTTTACACCTATTGGTACAGACAGTTAACACATATTAAACAATTGAAGTAAGTAATTTTTTTTCCTAAAACAAACAAAAATTATAAAAATTAACATAACATGTTATTATTACTAACTAGCTTATACCCGTCATGCTTTACGTTTTTGAATCCGATTGTCAGGCTAGGTAATTAAACAGGTTCTAGTCTAGCTTCCCATTGCTTAACAGACCTCTATAACTGACATAAGCACAGAAAAAGAAGAATGACACTTTTACAATATTTGTTTTACCGACCTCATAATATTATACGAACCTACCGACATAATTTGCAAGTTTTCATAGAGAGAGCTCTATGGTTTGAATCTTAGCTACATTCCCTAAACCCTCTAATGTGTGATAATTAATTAGGCATTCCACCCATAGAGGGTGATTTGTGCTATGAGTATAAAAGCCGCTGTCAAACTTCAAAATGGAGGAATCATTTTGCAAATTTTTTCATTAAATCTTTATTTATTGAGAATAATAAGATTTGAATAACATTTATATGTATAACAAATCAATCTACAATTATTTTATTACATTTTCATACCGTAATACCAAGATTCCATTCAACGTTTACATGAGTAATTTTGTTTCCAAAAGATGGCTTAATGTCTTTTTGAGAAATTTGTATGAAGATCCTAAAAAAATTTAGAGTTTTTTTAAATAGCTCTAAATATATTAAAGTTAATGCAGCAAATTGTATTTAAGAACCTTCTCCAGCATTTTATACGGCTCTGGGCATATTAATATCTGACCTTAATGTATGTTTTCTATGATTGATGCTCGTACAAAAATATAAATAAACGGACTAAAATATTATGTAGATTAACTTTAGCATTCATATCCAAATAGACCCTTCTAGAAAGTTCTGGAATCTTATAGAACATTCTACGATCCAACACGAAAGAAGTCAGCCGAACGACGCGCAATAATTCAGGAATGCAGAGTTTCGGTGTGGCCGAAGGTTCGGCAGATTTTATGCCGAAACTAGATTTTTTTGCAGAAACCGAACCTTTGGTCGGTCACTAATGATTACACATTGTTCTAAACGTGTGTTTAGCGTAATGAGTAAGATCCTTCAACAAAATTTAGAACATACTTATTTTTCTTCATAGGTTCGAACCAATCCTTACCACTCTTCTAAGGGTGCATTTAAACAATATAAACATAGTGCCAATGCTGGGAGTAGAGTATACTCTCTTTTATCATTATACTGGACTCCATAGAAACAACAACTGATTAATGGATGATGACATTTCTTTCTCATTATTTCCCTGGTGACCATATCAACGATCACGAAAATACTCTTATTTTTCAGCTCTGGTTATATGTTCATTTGGTACAAACGCACCTTTTAGCGGCAACATGTATTGTTTTGTCATTTTTGCTATTATATACTTCGGCTAAGTAGTAAAAGGATATCCGACCAAGTCATTTCTAAAGGGAGGAGCGGACGCCACAATTCCTGTTCTCTTTTAGCTCACATGAGAACTAATTATTAGTTAATCAACAGGGTGGAAAGGGTTTATAAAAAAATATAAAGTGATTGTGTTACAGATTTTTTATTAATGTTTCACGTTACAACTCCAATCATAACAAGTTTTATGTATCTTTTATCATTATTTATACAATACAACGCTTAATCCAACGTCGACATGGAAGAAATACATTTTAAATATCTAACTACGTCAACCAATCTGAGCCAAAAGTCTTTTTCAGATAAATGACAGTGACATAGGGCATCCTCCGAGTTGTAGTATAAAAAAGAAGCAGGCAATTATAATCAATTAGAAAAAATGGGCGGATTTATCTTACAGAGTTCTACTATTTTTTTCACAAATTGTTGAAAAAAATTCATCAAATCAATGTTGATTTTGTGACAACAAATTGCAGGATTTGAAATTTAGATGGTGATATTAAAATAATAGAAAAATGATGTTCTTTACGGTAGAAAAAACAGTTGTGATTTGTTAAAATGACACAGTGGTCAAGAGAATATGGTAGCAGAATTTTCCGAGGAAGCCTCCAACACATCACAAAGCAAGATTATGTCTTCTTAAACTAGTGTTCTGTGATTTGACTCTATTATCACTACAGCCATATATTATATGTATAGTGGAAATAAAATACGCACTAAACGCCAAAAACTTCATTTTGAGATAATCTAATAAAACTGATTTTTCCCCCATACAGACATAGTACTATGATGATTTTTGGATCTGTTTTTTTACGCCTTTAGATCATCGATATGGACTTAGTGCAATATTTAGGCTATTGACAATGGTTTATAGAACATTTCCTCATACTCAACTCATTTTTTTCATTTTTGGCGTTTAGTGCATATTTTATTTCCACTATACATATGAACAAGAGTGTGAAAATAAACAAAGTTCACTTTTCGACAATAAATAATATTATGTTAAAATTGATCATTAAAGATAATGATAAAACATACATACTTTTTTTATACAGTTCTTAAAAAAAAGACAAAATAATTTACAAATAATAATAATAATATTATTTTCTATAGGGTTAAATAACTTAATATTTAAATTATATTCTTACATAGGTACAATTATTAATAATTAATAATACATAATATAAAACAATAATGTGTTATGTTACTCATATTACAAATGGAAGAAATACTCTCACTGTTAAAGGAAATGGAAACCTGCTGGTAAATAATTATTACGTACCTACTAATATAACAAAAATATTATGTCAAGTTTAATGCTTTTACGGGGAAAACATTGTGATTTGTTCTATGGAAACCTTCTTATGTCATGCTTATTATACCAAATAAGTACTAAACAGAATTTGCAGAATTTAAAAAAATTGTTTGCTACATATTTTTTTACCAACTTTCAACAGATTTCTCAACATTTCTTTTAAGAAATAATAATAATTTCTACCTATATTGTAGAAACATATGTATATCTGTTGGTCTATAGGTTGATGCCTAAATATGACACAGATAGGGATTCATGTTCGAATCTGTCCAGGGGAATGGGATTTTTTAAGAAAAGTCGAAGAGACTCATGGTATGCCAGAGATTTTAAATTTGACCATATAATGGCAAAATCATATTTGCAGTGGGCAGAGCTGAAAAAGGGGTATTATTGCATTATCATTTGAAACGTTAAATTCTGCAATTTGGCATCCAAACACATAAGACCTTTTATAGAGCAAATGTTTTACGTACTCTCAGTCAACGGAAAAGTTGAATTTCGTTAGAATCTTGGCATTGCATACAAGCATGACTGAATTAAACAAAAAATAACACGTAGAATTAGCAGCAATTGGTCTAAGTTTATGTGATTCAAGGTTAAAAAACAAATGAGAAAGATATTTGAATAAATTACGTATAAAATTTTACACTAAATCTAAATTTTATACATACACAATAAAGCAAGAAAGTAATTGATAAATACAAAATAAACAGAGAAAGTATTTCGATCGGATTCTATTATGTACACATAAAAGAAATTATTAGATAATCATAAATATACAAAGAAAATTATCTAAATTATCGGTGACAACAATTTGATACAAAAGTTTTTTTTTTACAAAACGTAATATAAAAAATGCATTAAAATAAAAACATTTTCAGTAAATATAGCTAGTCATGGCAGCTTTCGAAAATTATAAAAAAAGTGTGTTGAAGAATTGTACAGTGTTCGGTTAAAAGAATGAAAACTCCTTTCTTTCACATGACAACCTTAATAGCACAGTAAATGCAAAATATAAATACAAAGAAACAAGTTATTCTGTGGAATATAAATTGTTAGGTAATGATACTGGAAGTTAGTTTAAATATATTTAAGAAGTGAAGCAAAAAAAAATAACTTTTTTCTATTTTATAAATAATATTTATAAATAAAAATTAACATTATTGTGAATATGATAAAAATGTTACAAAATTTACACTTAAATATTACAACATTTTTTGATTTTCTGTACGATTAATGTATGCAGTTTTGTAATAATATAATGAAGTATTTATTTGAAGACATTTTAATATTGGAAATTTGAGTCAGGGTAGAATGCAAGAATTTTTGAAACTACGTCAATACTTCGAAAGGACAGATTTGACTATTTTTAAAATTTCTACTTACATATTATTCGGGCAGGCATTTTCTACTTTTGAAGCGTAGAGGGAAAAAACAAGCGTAGTTAATAAATGAGGTGGTTGGTAGTCCAGTGGTATCAATCGGCGACTTTCGTACGTACAGCGTATTGGAGGTCGTAGTTTCGAATCCCGGCGATGCTGACCATTTCCGCTTTCACAACACAAGCCTTTGCTTAGCGTGAATGATGTCAAAAGAGTATTTATGTTCCCTTCGAGTGAGCACAGATTCATTTTTATAAAAAAATTTAGTTTCTATATCATCATAAAATATTAACCTAAAAAAAATATTTAATATATTAAAAGATTTCGTCAATGATTTGTGTGATTTCTGTTTGCCTTACTCATTTTGCACAAATAGAGACTATCCGATTTTTCCCTCTTAGTTTCATTTATTCAAAACAAAGTATAAATACCTAATTTTATTGTGATTGGTTGAAATGAAAAACAGTAATTTGTATGAAGAATTCATGGGCAAGATTCTTAAAAAAAGTGCTTCTAATTTTACTCACATCTAACAGACTTTCATTACAACGTTAAATTGAAATGAATAAAAAGTTAACTGTCAAAAACACACAAATACAAAACATCTTAAACCCCAAATCGCTAACAATGATCAATTCTAACGAATAAAACCACCGTACTTTGATAATTTAGAGTAACTATATAAACTAAATTCACAATAATTATTAACCAATGTAAATAATAAAGAAATAAAATTCAATGATTGTCTATTGTGGACGAGGATGGTAGCCTGACAGACCTGCGTAGAGGAAATTACAGGTTCGATCCCCGTTGTTGACCGTCTTCCTCTTTTACAACACAAACTTTGCTTCCTGTGAAGGACATCAAATGTGTATTTGTGTTCATTTTGGATGAGCCAAAATTCATTAAAAAAATTAAATCGTGAAAATATTATTCGGTAAAATTAAATTTTTTAATTTTGTCATTTTTTGTAGGTTATAGTTATTGACAGTTAACCACCAAAATGGGGGAGATCTTTTGATGAAGTATGATTTACAATATACAGTCATAGACAATATAATAATATATTATTATATAAAGTAAAGATATTTGTAAATTACAATATCAAAATGTGTTTATATATACAGAAAAATCAATTCATTGCTAGTAGAAAATTTATTAATGATTCCTTTTCTTACATAAAAAACTTCCTTCACATTCGATACAAAATTTAGAAAAAGCCCGTCAATGTGACTATACAGTATAATAAAAAATGGCCATATTAATATGCATCACAATACAATCAAAGACACGTAAGTAATATTATCAAAATAGTGCACTTTCTAACTTTTTGCTATCTAATAACATTATACATTACAAAAAATGCTTGAATTATATTATGCACTACATATTAGATGGGACGTCTCATAAAATTCGTCTATGAAAAAAAAAGACATTTATTTTTTCTTTTCTATTTCTATTTGTCTTTGATGAGAATGTCATTTATTTTCAAAAGTCTCTGGAAAATACAAATAATAAAGTTTTCATTTGCTATCTTGCTTATCTAAATTTAAAACATCAAGCTGGAAAGAGACAAGATCAGTTCGAATAAACATTGCAAATTGACGACATAATTTTTTGACATTTGTTTCGAATGTAGCTTATAGTATGTAGGACATAATAATGCAATGGTGATACCAGTGTAAAAGTTCAAATAACATTGTGAACTAAAATTCTATCCCCAATCTGTATCCAAGAAAACAGCCAATTTAAGAAAATGATCCCCCACAAAAGTTGTGATAAATTCAATAAATCTACAATGTAACATAAAATTGTTGACTTCATAGAATGTCAATCCTGACAAAATTTAATAAACTCACGAGATTTTGAAAAAAGAATAATATTTTCTACCATAGATGAACAATTATTTTCTTTTATTGTGTAGGGCAACATTATCATCTGTACTCAAATCGGTTACATTAATTTAGATAATAATATTATATCATAATAAGCAGTATGAAAGTACAAAAGATTGTTAAAACTCAATCAGTCGTCGTTGTGATACAAATTATTATAATAATTATTAGAACTATCGAGATTGTGATTGTTGCGAGTGGCGTCCTCCTGTCAGAGTTCCTTGAGCAGGGCCGATTTCGCATTTTTCAATTTGTCCAAACGCTTATTTAAGTGACTATTCTCAGTTTCCAGTTCCTCCACACGACTCAGAGCCTCCCTCGCCTGAAATAAAAACAAGAGAACATCAGTTAAAAGTCATAACAATCGCACCATTTATAGAAAAAAAAAATTAAGAGGTATGTACGAAAACAAAAAACGGCACAAAAATTTCCTATAAAGAAAAAATCTGAATCATCATTCATAAATGGCAGACTTAACATTTAATTTTAATTGAAAATGATCCTTGCAGATATAATTGTGGTAATGTTTTCATTTATTAGTATTGAATTTTTCACCATTCTTAATGTCGTTTTTGTTTGAATACATTATTTTAAAATAAAAGTGATATACCTAAATATAAAATATTATGAAACACTCCATTCACAATGAATAAAACATTACAGAGACACACATGTACAACGAAATGGTTTCGACAACATTATTTCTTCAAAAATATTTTACGTTTATTTGGAAAGCAAAGAGAATAGACGAGTATGGACAAACATAACCTAACAAACACAGCAAGCGGAGAATATTTTTGGAATGTCACACAGTATAATATTCATTTTATGTACATTTGTTAATGATTAAGTAGTATTATTATTGTTGTTGAATATTAATACAAGTTATTGAAAAGGTTTCTCGGCAATTGAAATTATATCACTACTTACTAAATGCGGCAATCCGAACAAAAATGTCAAACTTTATGTTTATCAAGTGAATATAAAAAGGTGAGACCACATTAATTTTTGAACAATTTCCTGTTTCTTTCCGTCTTGTCCTTTCAATGACAAGCGAGATGGCAAACAATAAAAATGTTTGTTAATAGATACTTGAAAAAGGTATATTATAAATAAAAAGATAGATATAACAGAAAGATTACATTTTAAAATGCAACGAACTTTTATCGAACATGGACAATTATTGTAAGGGTTAGCGTCAGTTATTCTATTTAAAGCCACATTTTAGAACGAGATGCCTTTTCTATTACGTTGAACATATAATTCAATTTGATTTTAACACAAATTTCTTATCATTAACAAAATTCATAACCTATTCCTTTGACAGTTAAAACAACCACAACTATTTATGAATAAAATATAATTTTTCATCCCTGATACCAAAAGATCTTCCGATTCTGTCACCGATAACACAGAAAGAGATCCCAACCATCACTGTCAAGAATTTGTTACCTATTATTGGGTTATTGTCATATCGTGGTTAGTCATTCCGGATTTTTAGACTTAGTAGGGTGGATAAGATTTTTCACTTTTTTCAAAGCTCGGCCCACGTCATCTTTCTGGTGAAACAAACACGACATCAATACAATTCGTCGCTGCACATAAAAATCGGTTTATGTACATTTTTTACGAAATTTTGATTAATATACCAAAAGTTGTATTTTCACCGGCTCTATCATCTAAAATACGACTTATGTGAAACAAATAAATGGTTCTGTAAATAAAATTCGGTTTATGTTAAGCCTTTCAAAATGCTGCACATCAAAGCCGACTGATGTGACATTACCGTACATCAGTCGATTTTGGTGTGCGGCATTTTTGTCTATGGGATACATGAATCGGAAATTCTATGGCCAGTGACACATGATTACGACGCCATTACTGGCATTACTCTCAAACGGATCGTGAAGTGTGTTTTGTGCGTAGTGTTTTTCTGGATTCTAAGTGTTATTTTCTTTCAAAGACTTTCTAAAACTGAATTATTTAAGTGCTGTTGTGTGTTTTACATTTTGTGAGTATATTTTTATAAGAAAATCCATTGCAATTTTTGACTGATCGCACTTATAAAGGTTGACTTATTTTACATTGTTTTGGTTTCAGAAAAACTGACTAAGATCGTGATTTTATTGTGAGGAGAAGGCAAATTCATCTTTTCTATCGTGTACCCCTAACTGCTATAAATATATTTTGGAGGTAGTGTATAATTTTATAGGAATATTTATTAGATTATGGCGTTATGTTCGAACCTTGTAAAAAAACACGCGGAGAGTCTAATCAGATGTGTTTCTTTTGTTTTAGGTGAAGATTTTCTGATCATTTATTATTTCAACTGTGCTCAAAGCAACTCTAAGAACATTATTCGACATTTTTGTAAGTTTGTACAAGATATACGTCAATAATCCTAAATGTAAGGATCGCCATGTATTGTGTAAATGATAAAATCTCGATTAACAATTATGTTTTTTGTTTTTCAGAAAGTGGGATTGATATTATTATTTTACCATCCTTTCTTGTAGAGATACAATAGAAAAACAGCTCACTGAAAACAGGTATGAATTCACTCTTGACCAATTAAATCATTAAATTATATTGAAGCAATCACACTTAATGACAAAATTTATTACCGATAGCTCAAATGCTTATTTTGGCTTGTTCTAGGATGTTTCAAAGACGTACACATCATATAATGAGCTTGGCTTGTGCTGCAGCTGAGGGCAGCGAAGGCGCGGTTGCTGAACCTGAATGGGAGCTGTGTCCTATAACTGGCAACATGAGGATGCAGGGCGAGAATGATGGAGTATCCCAGGAGCCAAACACTCAAGTTGCAAACGATGTGGGCATGGAGCAGTGTCCTCTTGCGGCAGAAGATGAAGACGGGAATGTTGAAATGGAGCTGTGTCCAATTACAGGGGAGATGATTGTTGTTAATGGTGGTGGGAGTGGGACCAACCAAAGCCTGTGTGAGAGGACTGGAGAATGGGTGGATGCTGGCCAAGACATCCAAATTTCAGAAGACGAGGAAGTGTCCGTAACAAAAAAAATCAAGAGCCACCAAAAAAGGAGGACATTGGGGAAGAAATATATAGGCTACCAAAAACAGAATGGTACGTATAAGCAATCAAGTCTGAGGCCTGCCAAGGAGATGAAGCCTAGGTGTCATCACCTCAGTGCTCCAAAAAAATTGGTTCCAAACTCATTTTGTTGCCATTTAATAGACGAGGCAGATCGTTTGCTGAATTTTGAAAAGTTTTGGTCTTTTAGCACTTGGCCAGAGAAGAAAGCTTATTTCTTTGGTCTTGTATCCATCAGAAATATAAGAAGGCGAAGATCAAGTCATGCTCAAGGTTCCGCTAAAAAACAATTTGGGCATGATTTTTATTTGCCCACGGTTGCAGGAAATAGATTTAAAGTCTGCTTGAAAATGTTCGTCAGCACCCTTGCAGTAAGTCAGAGTTTGCTAATGAGGTGGTGCACAAGTCAAAAGGCAGAGGCAAGTTTGATTCCTGTCGACAACGTTCTCCCTCGTCCTGTCACACTGAAAAAAAAGGTGAGTATGGACAAAAGGGAGAATATAAAGAAGTGGCTGGAGCTGATTCCTAAAGTGCCCAGCCATTACTGTCGACAGAACACTAAAAGACAGTATGTTGATTCATCGTTCTTGTCGATGAATCACATGCTGTCTATCTTCCATTCCTGGTGTGAGGAATCAAATTTGCCGAAGGTGAATAGAAATATTTTCAACGAAGTTTTAAAAAATGAAAAAATTTCTATTCACCTTCCTAGAAAGGACCAATGTGACTTGTGCACTTCCTACAAGCTCAAAAACATTGAGCAGGGGGTGTTTGACGAACACATCAAGAGAAAGGAGCAGGCGAAGAAGGCGAAGAGTGATGCAAAGGACTCGGCCAGTGACACCACCTTAGTCCTCACCATGGACTTACAAAGTGTCCTCACTTGCCCAAAGTTGTTGGCATCCGCGGTGTACTACAAACAAAAGCTTCAAGTACATAACTTTACCATTTATGAGTTGAACAACGCGGATGTCACACTTTATACGTGGCATGAGGCTGATGGTGGTGTCACGGCTAACGAATTTACGTCCTGCATCATTCACTTCCTTAAAAACATTTCCTGCAACTTTAAAAAAGTAATATTAATTTCTGATGGATGCAACTACCAAAACAGGAATAAGGTTTTGGCAAGTGCTTTACTAGACCATGCCAGAATTGCAAATATTGAGTTGGAGCAAATTTTTTTGGAAAAGGGCCACACAATGATGGAGGCAGATAACGTCCATTCTGTTTTGGAGCACTATTTTAAGCCCCCAATATTTTCTCCATCTGATTATGTGGCCAGAATGAAAATGGCTCGGCCCAAACAGCCATACAAAATCATCAACATTCATCACGATTTCTTCCTCAATTATGAAATTCTACCATCAAATCTGGCATCTCTCAGACCGGGAAAAAAGGTTGGAGACCCTGTCGTAACCGACCTGAGAGCTCTGCGCTATTTGCCAACGGGGGAGATTCAATTCAAAATCGATCACAATATTGATTGGATTGATCTCCCCCAGCGCAGGCGAAATGCCAGATTTGATGTCCCTTCTAGATTATATCATTCACTTATCCCAATTTCCGATTCTAAATTCAAACATCTGCAAGATTTAAAAACAGTCATTGATCAAGACCATCATCCATTTTACAATAATTTGCCATTTTCATCCATATAATTTCATTTTATTCTTAAGCTAGGTTTTTATTTTGTTTTATCTGTATATTATTGTTTTAAAGAGCATTTTTATATAATTTTGTATCATAATTAAAATATTTTTAAACAATTTAAAACTGTTATTTTGCTTTCCTTTTTACCCACATATACCTATAACAGGATTAAGTAGAGCAATGATGTAATCTAATCAGTTGATAGAAGAAATTGAACCTGAACTATGAGATGACAATATTTAGGTAGGTATATAGAGAAGAAAACTATTAAGAAAGGTATAAACCATCTGCAGCCTATGCTAGCCAAGTCAAGTGACAAATTCTTTGCTCCAATTTATCTGGATATCTATATCAAACTGAAATAAAAATTCAAGGGAAAAATTGATTGTTAGTCAAAAGTACTGTAAATTTTTAACCTTAACCTACAAGTCTTAATAACGTGTAAAATGCTTTAAAATAAAGCTTTTAGTTGAAATTTTTCATAAATAACAACCAGGAATTGAAAACAGTCCCTTAATACGCTTAAAATCATTAATTATTTCCTTTTATATAACTCAAATAAAAGTCCGTCATTTTGACAGCTCTATATAAAACTCGACTTATGTGTCATTTTGCGTGCGCGGCTGTTTGACAATCCGATTTATGTACACATATTTCACAAAATAATATAGCAATTTGAGAGTTATTTAATAGAAAATCATGTTAAACTGTGTGAAAAATATTATTGCATAATATTTCATTTAAAGATTTGATGAATAATGTCTTGATTTAATAAAAAACAGTTTTTTGTAGTTTTCTCAAAACATGGTACGTCGTACATAAACCTACTTTGATGTGCAGCGACGACATAAAAAAAATGACATTTTATATGCTACAAAAATGACCAAATAACAACCTAAACCTGCTAAAAATATCTTTCTGAGGCATTTGTATTGATTGACAATTGACAGTTTTTCTCACAAATCCAAATGAGAAAAATAATTTGATCCGAATAATAGAGTTACTTTTAAATTATAATAAACTGATATTTAAACATTTAGGTGTTTTATTCCTTATCTTTTCCCTATATTGAGTTATCAATTGACTTATAGTAGGAGACTAATTCTTGAATCATATCAGGAATGACAAGTGAAGCTAAATAAAATGGATAGATAAAGGAAAAAAAACCCACGTTGTAGTCACACAATATACACATTCTCATAATGGTATTTTTCTTTCTGCTGTCTGTTTATAAAAGGGGTAAAAATCTTCACACACAAAACTAAACAAAATCTATAGCAAAATGTTTTAATAATATTTGTTACGAACATATCGCCAAGATTAGTTTCAAACGCAACAAAATGTCGGCTATGTAAGTGTATTTATCCCTAGCTGAATTAAAAAATTTACATGTTGTGATTTAACTTAATGAAGGTCCAATTTAAAAAAAAAACTCATGTGTATTTGTTGTGACATGTCAAATTATTGAGGTGTTTGAATAATATTTTTTTTTCAGTACATGCTCAATGATTGCGTTCTTTTGATTGTGAATTTTTATAACAACTACATTTTCTGCCCTTATTCCATCAATTTCAAATAAATTGTTTCTCTGTGTGTGAACTAATTTAGTGGCCAAACGATCCCTGCACTGCTATTGATTTCATTCAATCAATGACATCTTCCAAAACAATTTGTAAATTTGTTTTTTATCAATTTTTTGACGCATTGTTTTGTTTTGAATTCTCTCACATTTCCAGCGTTAAGTTATAGTTACCAAGTTCTGTAATTTAATGTTTGTTTTTTTTTAATGAAAGGACATTTTAAAGGGGTAAAACCATTTTATAAAAATAATCAATTAGTTAAAAAAAATTACACAAATACAATTATTACTTAATAACTTTAAAAGGGTGGAATAATATGGTCTAGTATTTACACAAATGCAGTTGTAATTATTTCGTCATTTGTTAAAGTGTGATATAAAATGCAGGGTATAGCATGATCGTGTTGTTATATAAATACATATTTTATTAATTCCACTGTTGAAGATTATACAAAATGACATAAACACTAGATGATATGCATCAACAAAGGTGCATCGAGCGTTAAAAAAAAAAAAAACTCTAGAATAAAAAAGAAACAAAATGGTACCCCAACATGGTAAATACGATCAATTCACACCCAATTCAGCCCAAAAGTCTACAACTATCTCCTGTAAAAACAAAGACGCCATTTCATTATTTTATTGAACTGTAAGAAAATGTAATGTTAATTGGTAAAGTAAAAAGATGATACGCACCTCTCTTTGTAGTTTTCGCCGGTCGCATTTGAGTTCGTCCTCGATACGTTCAGCTTGCTCGGCCGCACTTCTGAAACGAAGTACTTGACTCTCGAGCCTGGCGACGGTCGCTTGCAGTGTCAGCACGTCTTGCTCGGCCTTTTGCGCTCTGAATTTGTAATCGGCTGCAAGTTTAGAATTTTCACCTGAAATTTTGGTATTGGTAAGTATAAATCAGTATGTATTACATTTTCACATGATCAAAATCAAGATCCCAACCAACACTTACGATGCGTCTCAAATGAATCGGAGTCGCTATCAGATCCGTTCATCGGTCCGTTGTGTGAGTTGTGCAGATTCTTTTTCTTAGATCTTTCGTCTTCGAGTTGACTTTTCAAATGTTTTACTTCATTTTCTAGGCATTGTTTTTCATTATAAAGTGTTTGCAATCTTACGTCTGAAATAATAAGAAAACAACATATATTTCTACAGCTGACTGTTTTTATGTAAATGGTTTAGTTTGTCACTGAAAAACAATAAGTGTGACAATTTGCATTTTCAACCTTCGCCTTTAGGTGGTCAAATGACAATCCCTGATCCATTATGAGGGTCTTCAACATGACGCTGAGTCCAAATGCCAAGGCACTTGTCTTGTGGAGGCAGTTAGCTTTGATTAAGTTCTTTAAAGCAAGTCATTTTGTATTATTTTTATAAAAAACTAGCTTTCCCGACAGACGTTGTCATGTGTTCCTAAATATAAATATTGAATTCGAATTTGTATGGTGATGAATTAATTATCATTTGACCAATGTGATTCCGAACGATGCGTCTGTTTCAAACCATGTATATTCCATTCACATTCTGTCAATCGCACCAATTGACAATTTCTGTCAAAATTTCAAAATTGGAATAAAAATTATAAGGTAAAAAGTACTAATAAGGTTGTCTACGCAGAGTTTTATTTAATTTTCTAATTTTCCATGCATTTTTCGTAATTTATTTCTTCTAAAAGGACATTCTTCTGATAAAAGACAACACAACAAAAAAAGAATTAGCGAAATCGGTCCAGCCGTTTTGGCATGACGCGATGACATTGGGAAATAGCTCTACATTTTTATATATAAGATTGAGAAACAGCGAGTATTTTTGCTACTCGGCATCTCCGCAGATTAATGCACTCAATGTATGTCGAGCATCCTTGAATTTTTTGGGCACATCATACCCACATCGTCCAGAAGAGGATCATGCTCGAGTTGGTTGGGAACCGGAGATGAAGAGGGTAATTTCGCAATCAATTTCACTGCCTTATAACACATTCTTGTACACATTTTGAAGCAAAGAGCACAGATACGCATGTTAAGTACAGCAAGCTAGATGAATACTACACGGATAGTGAATGGATATCAGGAACCTCACTGTATGGATCCATTGTAAAACTAAAGATCTGAATGAATCTAGCATGTATGCACAAATATATAATCAAATACTCACCTAAGGTACCCTGTCCCACAGATTCTAGTGCTTCCTTTCCGGCATTGGAGACGAGAGCGGCATTGATCTGAATATCACCATTGGCATTGGTATTCTCATCATCTTCCATTATCACTAGCTCCAAGCCAGCTTCCCTGATGCACCTGTCCCTGAGTTGCAGGGCGGCCGTGCACCTCTGCAGCTCCTCCCTCGTGGCTTTACATTCCCTAGAGAGGCTCTCGTGAGCCCGACATTTGTCCTTGTGCTCCCTCTAAAACAAGACACATTCCCACATTTAAATTTCACCTTCTTTTGCCACTCCTATTCAGTGTTGACCATCATAATCGAGTCGTCCACTATTGTCAAGATCTTTAACCCTAAAAGTTCTTTCACATCCCAAACCCTGCCCTCTAGTTTCCTTCCACAATTGATTACAAAAAGGGATGTTTAATAGAATAGAACAAATATGAAAAATCACAATAAGCTGGTACAGGCTATTTAACATAACGGAATTTGCTAAATCACCAACTGATAGTGTTTTTTTTTAAATATAGTTAACAATGTGGTATGCTTTGAATATGATATATTAAATTCCGAACGGACAATGGTGTCCGAGAAGGGCCCCCGAAATGGTGGAGTGAATGCCGGAGTTCAGCATCCCAAGAGGCTACTCCTTAAACAAATAGACTCTTAGAATCAACAAAAAGGAAAGAAGAAAAAAAATACTTAATTTTGTAGTTAATAGAAAATTAATTCACGATTAAACATTTGAGTCAAATGATAATTTACCAACACAATATTTTAACACTAATCACGCTCAATTTTCAATGGTTAATTTCAAATTTGGATATAGATTTTCGACCGTCTTATACTGTTATTTTAAAAGTTGGCTTACAGCCGGTTTCATAAAAAATAAAGGACACTTTATGTTTCCTTTAAAAAATAACGTGTTTCATAACAACAAAATGACATTTTAAACCCGACTTTATGTCAAAGTCTCGTTATTGGCACTAAAGTTGACTTTAGTGTAGTTCAATCTTTTAACACCGGAGTTCATACAAAATATCGTGGCGCTTTAACTGTCACAAATGATGAATATATGTATACGGTGATACTGTGGACAAAAATGACCAAATTAAGGTAGAAAACATGGCTAAACGGGAAAAATATTATTGTTTACTGATTTCATTTATCAAGTCATAAACCATAATAATAAATTAACAAAAATAACGACACATTGATGCTTTATTGAGAAACAAAATTGACAGATTAACAGAAATTCCGCGAAAATTTTAGTAAACAACCTATGTTTTCCATAGATTTCCATGGTTACACTATCAACTGCTACCAACTTTCAAATATTTTTTTTATGAAACGCGTCTACCTAAAGGAGACTTTAAAATTTAAAGGTTCCTTTAGCTAAAGAGTTCTTTAGTTGCATTTTTTGAAACCAGCCGTTAGTATGATCACTTTATGTTAACAACATTAGCCATTCTTCTTCTTCTGCAGTTTCAATCCTGTGGATTGTTTGGCAGCAAGCGTGAACATTTTCTCCTTCACTCCTCTCAGTTCTCCACTGTTCCCTTCAGTTCGATGTATGAACTGAAGAGAAATTCGCCATTAGGTGGTCAACTTTCAAATCCCCGACCCATCACGTGTTTAACATGCTAGGAAACCCCACTCTATGAAAGGATTCGAACCTACGACCCTGGCCATGCCATGACAAAGAGCTAACCTCCAGGCTATCAACAGGGTGTAGTTGAGTTGAACATAATTATTCAATAAGAGAGAGGGCGAGACATCTATTGGGCATTGTCAGAACCTTTTGCTATTTTTAGAATAAATGGTAATCACCTGCAACTGCGTGTACTGCTCCTGCAAGTCTTCCAGTTTGTCTTTGAACAGTTCCAGCTGGTAGGAGTAGGAGGCCTTGTCATTGTCCAGTTGGGCATTCAATATCATGGCTTTCCTAAACTTCTCCTCCACCTCCTTCAGCTCAATCTGTAAGAGAATACAATACTGTAATGAGCATTGCGTCATTTTATTTGCTATTAAGAGTAAATATGTGTTTGCGCCAGATACTATCCTTTGAATCATAAATAATTAATCATTGCTACCTAGATCCTTATACATCCTTTCTTCCCAATGTCTATGACACTAGTCATTCAGTAAAAACACCGTACAGTTCAAGCATCTATATAGTGAAATGTTGTAGTATTGTATTGTTTTGTGGTATCGATTTGTTTAATCTCGCAAACGAGTAAAGGCTTAAAAAAATCCTATTTGATTATTTCATGTTTCAGAATTTCATCAAAAAGAGTTGGCGCTTACTGGAATACAAGGTGAGTGTCAGAGGCGCACCCACCTAACTGCTCCCTTCCTGACAAAGTGCCTGGTTCTTCTAAAGCGCTTAGGACTGCTTCGTGTAACCAGTATGGGAGGTTTGAAGCTTGAGTGAGAGGAAAATATTTCCGATTTTGAAAAAAAGTGCCTCATACAGAGGTGGGTTAAGAGGCTAAGACCAAATGCTGTTAGATTCTGTCAAACTCTTGCCGAGTAAACAGAGATAGACAATTCTCTCAGTGCTCTTTTTTAAGCTAAGCTTCTATGGAATGTTGGCATTTGGTGGAAACTCACCCTAATATCTCTAATGCTGCCCATTTCTTCAAGGGAATCCTCGGAGCTTCTCCGGGACGACATGAAATTGTTGGTTGTTGCCGTAGTATTTGATATACTCCTGACAGCTCCTCTGGTGATACGCGGGGTTGTATCTGAAATAAAGACAAGAGAAAATCTTATTAGGATATTAATATTGTAAAAGTTGTTTTGTGTTTAGTTTATTTTCTTTTGGTGTTTGCTTCTTGGCATCACCTATTTTTGTATATTTTTTTTATGTTTTAAGTGTTTATAAAAGCAACCGCTGTAAAATAAATAAATAAAAAAAGAGTTTGAAAATGGATAAATATCACAAAGTTGAAGAAAAAACATTTAGTGAATTATTAATATTGTACTTTTATTGTCTGTGGCACTTTTTTTAGTCAACCTCTCCTATATTATTTGAGACAAAAATTTAAAGTGAAAAATTCTGACCTAACCGAAACCGGGACCTCTTGATAACAAGCCTGGCGTCATGGGCAAATAGGGTGATGAGGTTGTTTAAAAATTATACAACCAACATTTTAAAAAAACATTGCACACTTATTTTAATATTGAATTTTTATCAAATGTTCACCTAGGATGCTAAAATGGGGGCCGTGTGTCAATAAAAAGATGGAATGACGATAATATTGATCAATGGCGAAGACTGAACATTTTCGACTGTAAAGCTGAATCAGTACATCAAACAAAAAGGCATTTTAGTTTAAAAAAAAAAACTTGTAATGATTATTTATTTGGTAAGCCCATATGAGTTTGCTTGTATGGATGCTTTACCACTGGCATTTATACAATGGCATGAACAACTTGGACAAGAGTAGCAGAAATTGTTGGAAAGGATGTAAGTTCAGCAAAGTGTTGGTCAGGACTAAGACTGATAAAGAGGTAGAAGATATGAAAGGTGCAGAGAAAAAACAAATAGTGACAAACATCAGTTGTTTTGAAAAAATAAACTATGTTTTTGTTTTAAAACATTGTTGATGCCGTAGAAATTGATATATGAACTTGTATCATTAAATACCTGTATACATGTCATAAACTTTGTCAGCATTTTCTTCTTGTTCCTTTTGCTGCTTCTCCAACTCTCTCATGCGGATCTCCCTCGCCTCGGCCCTCGCCTGACGTTTGGCCGCCAAGCGTGCTTCAGCCTAGAAGAACAAAAAGAGCCAAATTACCATCTAGGAAATGGTTTAAACATTGAAAAAAAAAGTAATTCAATCACAAATTAATTGAAACGCTCATCCAAATATTTTTTCTCACCCAAAGTGAACACAAAAAAACTTTCGACATTTTTCATTAAAATCAAAGCTTATTGCGTTGACGTGAAAGAGGAAGATGGTCAGCACCTGAGATTGAACCTCCAGACTTTCTTTACGAATATTGGTGACTGAACACCTAGGCTAACAACCAGCCACTATACAGTATTATGTTATATCTTGAAATATTTTGTATTTACTTTTGTGTTAAAAATTGATACAATATTTACGAGATGATATCACGTAAATATGGTGTCGTACTATTTTCTTCACACAAAACGGACATGTTTGAAAAGGAAATACAACAACGACAGACATATTTAAACAATCTCTTCCCATTTATCCAAATATTTTGCTAACTACTAATATTTTTTAGAGCAATGAAAATAGCAAAAAGTAATCTTTATTCTCTAACTTTTACATTGAAAAATAATGTAACTTTAAAAAAAAGCTAATTTACAAAAAAAAAATAACCCGCACCTAAGGTATAAAGAAACTCGCTAGAGACTCAAAGCAGAATGTGGTAGGTGGCAAATGAGTTGGCCTAAGGTCGTACTGCTTCAAACTTACATAAATAAGGTTGGACGGATGACAATATATAAAAAATACACCACAGGAACTACAGGATCTGCACACACAGATGGATAGTGCAATCCAATGGGGTTTTTGGAGGTCAAATTGTGAGCGACCATAGGAAGAAGATATATGCACTGCACTGAGCACAGGCTGTTGGTACTCGGACTGACCACACTCAAGGCGAGAAGAGACAGGGACAACCTTATAGACACCTACCCAGAATCCAAACACACATCAGAGAGGACATCACCTCAAGCTCAGTCGAACTAAGTTCAACTCCAATTCGGACAAACAATTCCTTAGAAACCTTGCAGTTGTGGTGTGGAACGGATTGCCTGGTGAGATTTTTATAGCTTAGAGTGTGAATGTTTTCATGAATGAATTGGACAAATTTGGGAGATAATTGATTATGCAAGCTTGATATGGGTAAATCGGCTATGAACTGCTCGCCTATTATGTATAATAATATATGAGATCTTGAATCTTAAGCACTTTTGTCTATCTCTCATACGCCATTTCTATTAGACTCACTTGAATTACGTGTATTTTTTTAACATAAACAAAACATGTTTTTATATGGATTCGGAATAAGGTATAGGTCAGCATAAAGTCATAGAAATTGCAATACGTGTAGACACAGCGTTTATGTAGAAACAAAGGCTCTTATCTTTAGATCTCAAGACAAACAGAATTTACAAATAATAATGCATTGAGACAAACACTTGATACCAGTATTTTCCAGAATATTGGCGCGCACCAGTTTCCATAACGAGAGCCAAGTGACACAGACGCGCGTACTTGGCACATAGTGGATAAGCCCACATAAGGAGTCCGCTGGTCAACTGTGAGAAACATCTGTCAAGATCAAAGTTTACTTATTTTTATCATACAGAAACTAACTATTGGAAAAAATAATCTAGGGCATATGTATTTTATTAACAACAATACAATAGTCCCTTTGTAACCCCACATAGGGGCATAGGGCACCAAGAGCCCTCCACTGCGCGGCTTCAACGACCTCCTCCCACACATTTTATCAACACCTAGGTTAAATCCCGGTCTAACAGAATTCTTAGTTCTAAGGCGGTTACTGGTGTAAAAGCTCCTAGCAATAATCAATGCTAAACTACCGACCTCGGTAGCCTAATGGCAAAGGCTCCGATTTCAAATCAAGAGGTCCCGGGTTCAATTCCCCGTCGGGTTAGAAATTTTCAACGCGTTTTTTTTTCACTTGAAATTTCTACTCCAGGTTGGAATCGTGTCTCCGATTGGACGGGACCGGTTGACTGGTAGAGAATGCTTCAAGCATTAAGTTCCGCCGGCTATACTGAAATAAATGTATAGAAGAGTTATTTATTTATTTAAACATTGGGTTGGCTGGAGGAAATCCTTCTTAATAAGGCCGCTCTTTGAATCTGATTTTTTGTTTTTTTAGACGGAAGATTCTCTATAAAAAAAAACATGGAGGAAATGCACGCCTCCTACAATTTCAATGGGGCACAGTGGGTGATCTGATCGCTCGCAAGTTGCGTGGCAAATTCGTCGATAAAAAATAGAAAAAAAAAAAAAACACGCAGTTATTAATATGTAATCATCAGCAAACACAGCTGATATAGGATGATATGGGACCTACTCGCAAAACCTGTATCATAGCCACCATCATACGAAGGTGGGTTGAATAATTCGTGGCCATGGCGATGAAGAGAGTCAAATCACACAAAATAGGTTTAAGATGGCATGTAAAAACGCGTTGTAACTTATTTCAAACTATTGGCGAACTCTCCACTCGAGTGCATTTTATGCTACTTTCCTCCTTTCGCGGAAATAGAAGAACTAGAGAATTTACGTAAAAAAATATGAGAGTAATGTGAAGGATTGATGGAAAAGCGCAATGACCATAGCAATAGTTAGAAAATGAGGGGTATTAGGAAAGAATATGGTAGAAAACTGAAGATCGATAAGTAGAGAAGAGTGTTAACAGAAAAAAGAATCTCGAATGTGAGTGTGGGGCTTTGCAAACGGTGAGACGTGTGGTTGCCCAACCAGAAAATTTACGTAGATATTCTGGACATCTAGGATTTCTAGGTGCTTGTGACGACCTAGCCTGCACGGGCAAGAAGAACCAAGCCGAAAGACGCAAAAGTGAAGCAAGTAAGAACAAAGAAAAGAATGTAAGGACGAAAGGAGTGGAATGAGAAGAATGGGTAACCAAGATTGGCTATGGCTAACAATATTGGAAAATCAAAAGAATATTAATTACTTTTGTAGCTTTTCGAAGGATTATTAAAAAAAAGATGTTTATCAGTTACTTTTTTGGATTCTTGTGTGAAATATCGACTGTAACAATGTTTCTTGACTTTTTATTGAAACTTTTGAATTGTTAGTAATAAAAATGCGGCATTTCCTACCTTCCACTTTCTTGATCAGGTTTACTACGTAACTATTCACTCGTCGTACCAAGCACATATTATATCAATTTCGATATGGATAAGCCAGGAACTAGTAAAAAAAGCAAGGTTAAAGATGAAAATCGGCAGTTTCAAGATATTTGGACCGAGAAATACTTTTTTGTTTTATCGCGTAGGTAATGATATTGCGTGTTTAATATGCAATAGCTCTAAATTGCCATTCCAAAGGAATATAATGTGAAAAGGCACTATGAAAAACAGCATCCTACTTTTATAAAATTAACCGGTGAAATACGAAATCAAAAAGTTAAAACTTTTAGTGCGGCCCGTCCTTCGCTCATAGTCTTCCCCAGTGGCCCCTGCTCCCTATAAGTCCGTGCATCCCTGGTTTAGAGAATAAAATCGAAGGAAGTATAGGATGTCTGGATAAAAAGTAAATGCATTTGCGTCGATCGAAAGCTTTTGTAAAGTCAACTCGTCTCGGGTGTAAGATGAACCCGACGACATCATTAGTTACCTAATTTTGGTAAAAATATACGAGGTGGCTCTATTCGCCATTGCAGCCACGCACGTAGGAAGATGAGTCACGGTAGGTATTTGTACGGACTAAAAATATTCGATTTATTGACGTAATTTTTGTACCGAGAGGATCTCACGTTGAGTGTGTATAGGCATGACCGGTTTAGCAATGGTCAGGTGTCAAGCCATTCACACAAAATGATAGATACGGTAATGAAACTAACTCGATAATTTAATGTCGGGTTTTTTGCACGAAAATCTATCACTTTATCTATGCTAAAACAATTTGACATAATATTCTTTGATGACAGTAGAAACGAGTATATTCGCGGAAGTTTTGGGGTCGCGCCTATCCCGGAGAAAATTAAAGAGACAAGACTCCGATGGTATGGACATGTGAATAGAAAAGGGGGGGGGGGGCGATCACGTGGTCAAGGTGGCTCTAAACATCCTCATACAACCCAGGGGGAGAGGTCGTCCACAGGCCACTTGGTGGACAAATATCGAGAGAGAGCTGAGGGAGGATCAGCTGAACAGTGAGATGACGCAGGACAGAAAGACGCAGACTACGTACCAGGAGGGCCGACCCCAGATGAACCGGGAATGGGCATGGAAAAGAAGAATTCTTGGAAGACAGTATTTTGAAGTTAACCCAGACTCCAGCCTGGACAAAATAAACCGTAAAAAACGTTGATATTAATGCCTTGGAAAGTGAGTAAAAGGAGAATAAATCATCATAAAGTTAGCATTCATAAACTTGCAATCTTCCCAAATAGGATATTGGGAGAGAGTTGCGAAACTACATTCGATTACAGGAATTTTACACAAGTAACGAGACAAAAGGCTACGGAAAAGAGAATGTTCTGGATTTTAATGAAACAAACACCTATTTCCAGGTTAGAGAAAGTGACAATATCAGAACGTAATTTAAAGGCATATTGCCAAAAACCACAGAATCTAGACGTGATTTCTGAAATGGTGACTAAGAGAGAGAGAGAAACGCGCGTAGCGCGGTTCGAGCGCGCGTACCGTGCGTTTATTTGGTCAGAAGTGTTGTGGAATTTACTTGGGTGTGTTGCTTGAGTGTTGAGAATTTCCGCGGACTGGGCCTGAAATGGTGACTAAGAACTTAAGGATGTTTAATGTGTGCACTCACATAACTAAGAACTGTGGAATTCTAAAGGTGCATTAATACCAAACGAACAAAGACCCAGAGCTTGAAAATATAGTAACATTTTCCTAATCGTTGATAAGGTCAACAAGGAAATAATAACCAGAAAGAACCGTCATCTAATAAGTTTCCTTGGTGACCATATCAACGATTAGGAAAATATACCCTATTTTCAAGCTCTGGGTCTTTGTTCGTTTGATATAAATCCATATTAAGAAGGTGCATATGCTAATCACTGAATTCATTTGCTGATACGACAAAAATGGCCAACATTTAAAATACAAACACTGAAAAGAGACGTATTGTTCAATTCATGCACTTATAAAATGTTGGTGACATATCGATATCACGAAGTGCGACGTGAGTATATCGAAAATCGTGTCACACAATCGTGGTAATTATGAAAATATGTAACAGGTAAACACACAAAGTCGATAATGGCGTTCACGTGACGCGGCACAGGGCATGCGACAGGTGACAGCACTGCTACCTTCAAGGCCGCCACACTCTTGTCGCCGGTAATAAATAACGAAAAAAACAAAGCAGTGACGACGATTTAGTGACAAAAGGAGACATTTCATACGTGAGGAATGAAATCCAGGTCTTTTTCAAATCAGGATCAGGAGATTTTAAGGGTAGGCTTCTGAAAAATGTATCAAACAAAACGAGCAAGCATCCAAAATTTGTGAAAAAAAATGACAGGGTAATTTCATTGATCATTCTCAGGAATCAAACAATATTCGTGCTCGCAGGGGAGAAGAAACACGGAGTCAAACCAAAAAGCACTTGTTTAGGAATAATATCTGCCAAGATTTTAAGTATGTACTTAAGAACTATGGTGTGAAATTCGGGAATTCATAGACACAATGGAAAAATTACTGCACTAATAAAAGTGTAGATTGACAGCCATTATTTGTTTTATCAGGATGGATACGATGCCATACATAGCCAGTTTGGAGGGAACGACCTTTGTTTAATTATTATCTCATTTTGTCGTTTTTCCGTGCAAAATGGGCAGTAGAGTTGACAGTTAAGTTGGTTAGTTGCTGTTTTGGCGTACTTTTGCCCATTCTCCCGGCTATCCTGAATTATTATCGTACACTCATTCGGCGACAAGGAATAATAATTTCAATTCACTTTTGTTAGTAGAGGGATGAGGAAAATGTCGCGAGCAAAGTCTGGAGATCCGGGGAACTCAATGACATGGATTTTCAAAAAGGGTCAATCTGAAATATGAGGTCAAGAAAAAAAGACGTACTCTGTCGTGATCCTTCCCCAGGATGCCAACGATGCTCAGTTCCGTTAAGGTGTTGTTGTTGATAGCGACCTCAGGGCCGGGAGTGGCCCCTTTGAGGCCGTTCATGATCTCCGAGTAGTTTTCGGCGTCCTTGTTTGATTTGTCTCTCAGCTGCACACCCTCAGCCGTGAGCAAATTGATGGCTTCATTGCAAGGGATTCCACTGGTGTTGTTGTTGTCTGCGGCTACAGGACAGTCGACGTCGTCTTCAGAATCTTCAAAGTCTCCATCGGTGAATTGTTCATTCTCGCTGGTGTCCTGGTCACTGTCGCCGTCACTGTCCTCCCTTGGAGAGGAATTATTGTTTTTATCAGCCATTACAGCAAGGTTTTTTTAAGCGCATAGAAATTAATTATTGTCAACACACAAAACTACGACCTACACAAGTGAAATGGGTGTCACTAATTACTAATAATATAGTCGGTGTGATGTGATAAGGTGTGAATGTAATATCTGATAGGAGTGTGTATGGTGTGTGGAGGGTGCAGAACGCTGATAAGAACCGATAAACCAGCAGAACCAGCCGACACCGTCAATCGAGAAGAGTGATGATATGTGACTGTGAGTGTGATGAGACAGTTCTATTAGATAATCGTTTATTATCGCTTTGTGATAAGAAATTATGAGCAATTATTCGCACCGCAATGGGGCGAATTCCGCTCCTAGAGAATGCATTAAAATGTATTCAATATGAATATTAAAATATATTGGATACGCTTCCAAAGTACACAATTCCAATAAACACATTCTATACAGAGGAATTGATGCAGCAGATGGGACATTTTACCTGAGACTGGTATGGATTTAGAGCCGCGCTGATCGTCGGCGCTGACGCTTTCAAGAAGTTCATCAAGTTTCGGCTATCAACGCCGATGATCGGCGTGACTTTAAAACCAGCCATTATGGCAAACAAACGAAGGAACTTAAAAGTGAATCGAATGTTGTGAACATATCGAAAATCGATTTCGGGAACTCTTGTTAAAAGACTGCTGAGATCTATAACACCCCGATCCTGATTTTACATGATACAGTAGCTCCGACATAAAACGCCATATATTTTTTATATGCAAACAAAATGATTGGGGATCGGTCCGTCGCATCTATCAAAATTTATGACAATGTTTTTTGATACAACGGTAACAATATTGACCGTATTCCTCAGAAAACAGATCATAAGCTCTGCAAGCCGTTCAAAATTTGCGCGGAATTCTCACCAGTAAATGGGATATTTTCGGAATAGCGGTACATTAATAATTAATGTAAAAATGCAATTTAAATTGGGTAACATTCAAAATTTAATATTAGTCGGAAAAAGTTGAAAAAATCAAGGTATCAATGCATGTTTTGGCTTAAAATCTCTGCAGTCTGAGTTTTCATTCAAAATTTCTAGTCTGGAGAGGCAGTGTGTTTAGAGATGGGACTAACGGCTTAAATTCAAACACGTTATAGCCATTTTGTTAATGGAAAATAACGTTAATATTAAAACCTGAAAGCTATTTTAAACATTTGGTACCTTGAAACATAAATTTTCCTAAAAAAAATGGTCATTTTCAAAATTTGATATCTGGAAACTTCGTTTTCTCAGTTTCATACATATTACTATTTCATTCGGCTAATATTACCTGGCATATACGTAATAGGGGTAGGCTATTATTTCCCTGACTATTTTTATTCACCTATTATTTATAAATATCGTTAAATATGAATAACGTTAGATGCGTTATTTTTATTTATCTAATATTTTTATCAGCTATCGTTATAATGCCCTGTGTGTTACAGATTGGTCGACATTTTATTCATTGGGGGAATATTATGCTTCTGGCGAGAGCAAATATTTTATAATATCAACTCAATGGATTTACCAATGGGTTTACCTAAAAGCTTTAAAAGAGTTGTAACGAATGATCGAACGAGGCTGCCACATCCTGCACCAAGGAAAATATTGCCATACGTAATTAAAAAGATAATTCAACTACAAGATATCTCTTCGAGGCTGTACGATAACGTAATCGCAACAATATGTCCGCCACTCCGTCGGATTCGATGAGTAATCATAATATTTAGTGTAACACCTTTCAAAATACAAATAATGTTGTAGCCAACATTCAACAAAAATCCGTACAATCATTCATCAATGAGCGAACGACCATAGAAACGAGGATTTTCCTTTCATCATTCAAAAAAAAAAGAACATTCTTTTTTTCTTTGGCAAATTACTTATCTAAATAATTTAAGTACCTACGTACATCCAGGTCACACGTCTAAACACAAGCATTGACAGATGGCAAGCTATACGGGTATGACGATAATTATTGTCAAGATGAATACAATAGAAATGAGTATTATACATTTAAATTTCGTGAAGCATAGAGAAATAAAGATTTATTAATAAAGATTCGTCTCGACCGAAATATGTAAAATAAGTAGGTACCCCAACACACCAATAATGTCTTGAATGTTGTCTATGATCTTATACAGTGGTCCGAAACTTTTTCTCGCTTCATTTAACGCTCAAATTATCGTTTTTAAGTGAAAAGAGTTCATTTCATACATAAACTTATATAGCTTCTTACCCTTTTTCTACATTAAATTACTATGCTTACTTTTGTGCAATTTTCATCAAAATGACTAAAATGCTACTTGCAAATAATTCGAGTCTATATATTTGACAGGAAAACAATGATCTTATTCGAGAAAAACTTCGCTCACGTCAATATGTTTTCGAAAATGGAACAAGCATTCAAGCGTTTAGATAGATTTTTAGGAAACACGGGGATTTTCAGGCATAATAGTTTCCTTTGACCGCACCACACCTATTCTGAATATACAGAACAACGCCAGCGTTAACCACCTATCTAATCGAATAATTCACGCCATATTCGCGCGAATTTCACACCGAAGTATGTTTTCTTATGTTCAGAAAAAGAGGTTCTTTATAGTATCGGCTCAAGGTACACCGGTTGCGAGGCTCTGGGTGCTAAGTCGGATTACTCCCCCACTAACGCACTCCGTCCGTAACGCACGTCCGTTTGTAACGTCATATTTCTCACCGTTGGTAGTCCACTGCACACCTCAGCGCCTAACGCAACTCCGTTACGTTAGACGGCGTCGTTACAACCATAGAAGGAATAATTGGGAAAAGTCACAACTCCTGTCTATGGTTTTAAATGGCAACACTCATACTACGCATGCGCAAAAATCATCTTTCATATTATTATCGTATCATATTCGCATTTTTGTTTGTAAACATTGAAAAAATGGCGGCAAAGCAGGTGACATCCGCCACACAGTGTATCATTATTTGTGATTTTATGAAACAGTAAGTACATTTTCAATTTTACTTTTATTCAGCACAATTGTATAGAACTTAGTGACTGTTTATTATTATTATTTTGACTTAACTGCTTAAAATTGCAGCGTGAGCACAAAAATAAAATGGTCCAATGTCATTCCCATGTAGAATCATAGTTTTTGATATAAGTTTTCTGCCTAGTAAGATTCCGTTGAACAATATTTGTTACTTTTAACATCCAATACAACAGTTTTATCCTAACCTCGCCATATTTTACCTTGTATCACGTACAAAATATCAAACTTTTTCAAACGACATCACAACACAACGCGCAATTTACATTTTAATAGAAGTACATAGGTACAAGTGCCGATAAGCGATGTACCTGCTATTATTATCTCAAAAGAAAGTCTAAAAATGTTTCCCAAAATGAGGTTCATGATTTTAACATGTATGTATGTGGCTAGACGAAAAAAGGGCGACTATCATTGCACAACACAATTAACAAAATAATTGACAGATAGTTACATTTTTATTTCGATTTGTCATTTCCTACGTATTATATTATATATCCACAATTCTATTTTACAGACATGGAGATTATTTGTCCCGACCACAGATTGGAGCTCAAGCGCGTGTGAGATCCCACAATTTGTGATCGATTCTCACAAATAAAATTTGAATGCTGAATGGGCCGTATCAGCGAGGACCGCCGAGAGTTGGAAAAAGGTTTGTTATTCATTTTACATTCTGTTTTTCAAAGTAGAATCAATGAGAATGTCAAAAAAGTGAATAAATATTAACAAAAGCTAATTTGTTTTCAGGTGTTGGCCGCAATCAACATTTACAGGGAAGAATATCAAACACCATCTATCGAAGAAATTTGACACCAATTTGCCTTTACCATTTACACCTCTCGCAAGCAATTTAATTACTCTATAATTCGCCAGAGGGATATTTAAACCTGACGCTCTACGACCAGAGGGATAATATTCATTGTTATTACAAGTGAAATTTTATCATTATGCACATAAGTTTTATTATAATATTTTATTGAAAAACACATTGTTTTATTCAGTAGTGGATAGAAAGTATTTCCTTAAACTCAATTGTGAGATGAGAAACTTAGCTGGTAAGAACCAAACTGAATAATCTAAAAGATCTCTCCTTAATTCCACATTCAAGAGGTATTCATTCTTATGAGGTATTGACCCTCACTCTGATTACTTACTGAAGTCTTATTTGTTGAGTTCAGCCTTATGGCTGATTAAAGTTACTATGTAAGCTAAAGGTATGTGACAGGTTTTGTCAAGCTCTCTAGACCTCACCAAGCCAAGGTGGAACGTGGAACCCTCACACTGAGGTAGGTATGTCTAAGCAGAGGCTTCAACTCTATGGAAGACAACCTGTGTGATCGTTCCCCTTGGTAAGTAAATTTCTTATGTGTTGGTCTTATCCAAACATCAATCCAAGCATTTTCCAGATGTGACTCTCCTCATGATGTCCTTTTAGATCGGCATATCTTTCAATCGAGAGGGGGAAATTTATATAGTTTGTTTAATAAATAAAAGATTTCAATACCATTATAACTAGATTGATTTATTCAAACCAAATATTTCACATTAACAAAGAAGGCAACTTATTTGCTTTCATTTAATACATTTATCAGAAAAAAACTTATAAACAATCATACTTACTTGTTTTTAATTAGGGTTCTTTCATGAGGAGTGCTTGGGAACGTGATCCATTTAACAATTTCCAGGCAAGCCAATGCTCACACCACTTTCTTCACAATCCTTACGGTCTTTTGGTGTTTGTGACGGGAAAGGCCAACAATCTTTTGATATGGCCCGTTGGCGATGAAACTTAATGGAAAAGCAGCTGAAATTAATTACACACATAATATAAAACAGCGATCTTTGAGATAGGTACATTATAAATATTTGAAAAGGTATACCTACACTGTATAACAAAAACTCTTAACCTTTAATTCCAGTGGGTATAATTTCGTCTCCTTCAACGTGGTGTGTTTCCGCAAAACGTCACAAACCAGGCGAAATCCATGTTTATTCAATCTGAATTGCGAAATAAAATCCATATATGGTCCTCGTTAAATCACCACTTAGAACGCTGCACTTAAATGAAAGAAGCGATGCATGATGCTAAAACAAATGTTAAAGACTTTGAAACGAAAAATATAGCGGGGTATCACATAGTAAGCGACATATTAGAATTAGAGGTTAGGTATGTATTATTTTCTTCAAAAACAAATCATACACAAAAACTTATATTTTACTACTACGACTTCAATATCACATATTATGAGTAACTAATTAATGATGTATACTTGGAATTTTACTTTTAAAATCGTAATTTAAACTAAAAATATAGCGGAAAATCGCAGACTACGCTACGAGGTTATGTATTATTTTCTTCAAAAATAAATCACTTTAATCATACACGCAACACTTATAAACATTAAAAACAAATAGTTACTTACAATTTTTTTCGTGAAAAACTTACAAAAAAGGAAATATAAGTACAGAAAGTAGACTGAATGAACTGCAACAGCACCTATTTTGCTGACGTTGAATCTACGTTAGGAGCTAACGTACTTGCGTTAACTTCTAACGCAAAATAGCTGTCAAAGTGGTGATTGGACTTCGCATTTCACCTCACGACGCCACGTTGCCATACAAAAAAATCTCTAACGTAACAGTAGAAACGTAACCATGGGCGCGCGGGTGTTCCGACTCGGAACTATGCCCTACGTTAGTTATTAACGTTGGTTGCCATGGAGATATGGGTACGTTACTGACGTTGTGTGTCATCCGACTCACCCTGCTGGTCTAACAGTGATTACAATACTACCCAAGTATCATTCATCAATAATAGTAGGTAAGTAGTTATAAGATATAATTTGTCTATGCTTTATCTTCACGCTGTTATCTATGGTATGTGGGTTCGAGTAATAGATTTTTTACGTCACGCAACAATAGAATAGTATTTAAAACAATAACACAGGTGAACAGATTCAAACAATCAAAACGCTACCAGTCCAAAAATAATTTGCATTTGGAACGTATTTAATTGGAGAACTATGTATGTATTTGATCACCATACAGGCCATCGCGGGTTCGAATTGAAGAAAGCTGAAGATTTAGGAGAAGATATAATATAGATTTAATAAATTTAAATTACTTTCACCCAGATTATGACCTACGCTGAGCCTATCGAAGGCAAATATGATACCGTAGGGACTAAGAGTCTTCTTCGACACAGAAATGCGAAGATAGCGTTCTATAGTGGGTGTAACTCTCATTGAACGAAGAAATAAGAAAGCGATGTAACGTCATTGACACTGTCCGATGGGGTAGAGAGCGAAGAAACTTTTGGAGGGATCATGTGAAGAGAATGAGGACAACGTAAGCCCTGAAATTGTCTCCAAAGAAATTACCGCGTCAGTGAAAAAATACTACGAAGAATCTACGGTCCAGTCAGACAGAACACTGGCTCATTCGGTATAACCGCGAACTTTATGAAATATATGATGATGTCAACGCCGCAAAATTCATAATGCTTAGCCGACTCGGCTGGCTGGGCCATGTTCAAAGATCGAGCGAACCGTCCGTCCTCAAGAAAGTTTTCTGTGGGAGACCCGCTGGAAGGAGAAGCATTGGAAGAACCAGAGTGAGATGGCTGGACGGAGCGGACAGACCTCGGACTGTTAGGGGTGGACGATTGGCGGAGCATGGCGGAAGACAGGGTGGCATGGAGAAATCTTTTGGAGAAGGCCAAGACCCACACAGGGTTGTAGCGCCACGGATGTTTGTATGTATGAACAAGAGAAATACCTCCAAAGCGCTGGAAAGACAGCCGATAGTCATCGAGGTTCCAATAGGCGGAAACCGACTAGGAAAAACAGGTCTGCCTATAACAAGAGGAAGAAGGCGAAGAAAAAAACCAAAGCTGGCGCCTCAGGCTTGAGATGCACCACCGTACAAGTCCGGGCTTACGACGCATTCCGATCACGTCCCACGCTGAGGTCGCCATTATGTATTTATATTACATCCTGATGACAAATCATAATGCACACGCGACCAATTTACTAATTTACAGTAAAACGCTCGTAGAGGCTGTGGTATAGGATAAAAATAATTGAAAAAATCAGGATGTCCTGATCCACCTACTAATACAGAGGATGAAGTATTTTTGCACTACTTAAGTTAACCGATTGTAAAATTTAAGTATAGGAAATACTAATAAGAAGAATTTAAAATGAGCCGTTTTGAGACCAAAAGACCACATAAAGGTCCATCTTTTCAATAATTGTGGAAACCACGTAGAACGTTACACATTTGTGATAGATAATTTATGTGTGTGCGACTTTCATTTTTTTCTTGACCTTTACCTTAATGGTGTTCTTGGTCAGTCTCAGTTTAGTTCAGTTTGTGCGACATCGATAAACGAATAAGAGATTAGCGTCAAAGAAAAAATAGACAACAAGAATAAATGTTAAACCAAGAAGAAGTAAGAAAAACGGAAAAAACTAAAATTAATTAGTACGTAGAATATACCTATGTATACTCCTACTCATATACATGTTTCAGCAATGAGAATCATGTACATATCATCATTAGCCAACCTACTAATTTCACGGCTCAACGGATTAATTAAGAGGACGTCCATTGATGAGTGTTGGTAATTAATAATCTTGTTAAACGCTCTACGGCAACATTCCCTCATATCCCACGGAAGAACGATCCTTCATAATAAATACATATTACACACTTTATAGATCTCTCGTCGAGGTTCGCTCTCCGCATACGGCGCAATCCCGTACGCAACTCTCGTTTAGTATTATTACTAATATAAAATGATCTAATGCAGTTAAACTGCACTGCGCAAGTCAATATTCCAACGGATCAATTGATTAATGACAGCTTAAACGAGATCAACGTCGCGATGTCATCGAGCAAAATCAAAATATAATAACTGCGAATGAAATGACAAGATCCATAACACTGTCGGGCTTTGCCTTTTAACTTTGTTTATAAACTTTGCTATAATTTCAGACATGCCGTAGGGAATATCATGTTTTGTCAAACACTCTTGTATGAAAGTTTTTTGTGCATGATCACTGTGTGTGTACGTTCTGCTGGGAAAAGAGTATATTTTATTTATCGTTGATATTAAGACACCGTGGAAACAACAACGAAAAAGAACTAATTAATAGGCAATGACAGTTCTTTCTCGTAGTTGTTTTCTTGGTGACCACAACAACGATCAAGAAAATATAGTACCTACTCCAGGGCCCCCACATGCCCGGTGCTACCGATGCTACAGCAACGGGGCCCGTGGATTAAGGGGGCCCGCAAGGCGAGAGAGAAACTTTAATTTTGGGAATGACCTTTTTTTTTTTTTTAGGTGAAATTTTAACTTTCCGGATAGCAAATTTTGAGAATGACCTTTTTTTTTTTTTTTGGAACTTTTTATTTCTAGGTATATTTTTGGAAAAAACCTGGCAACCCTGGAGGGGGGGCCATCATGACTTTTAGCAACGGGGCCCAGGAAATAATGTGGGGGGCCTGACCTACTCTTATTTTCCAGCTCTGGATCTATGGTCATTTGGTATACAAACGCACCCTTACATTGAATGTTAGCTGGAATTATTGATTATTATAACAACTGATGAGTTTTTCATAACATTTTAAAAATCAGAGTAGGTACCATGATTTATAATAATATCAGATATCTCGATCATCTTGCTGTTATAATCTGCGTTCTTTGACTCAATTGCCCTAAATACGAATCCAGATTTTGCAGAGATGTTAAAAGCCTGTAGGCTTTACCAACCGCTTTATTTGCAAAACATCCCCGGCAGAACCCTTAAAAGCGAAAAGTGAAGATGTTTTAAGTTGGGGAAGGCATATTAAAAGGTTCTCTAACGACCATGTGTGTAAAGACAAAAGAGCAGCAAAGACTTTCCTATGTCTGTAAAGACAAAAGAGCACCAAAGACTTTCCTATGTCTGTAAAGACAAAAGAGCAGCAAAGACTTTCAACCCTAATCAGACGAGAGAGATATACTGCATAGTACTTTATTTCATAACTTTGGCCATAAAAGAAAGCGAATTTGAAGAGCGTATGTTCAGAAACCAATGTATTCCTAATTATACTATTTCACTGTATAAAGTGTGTTTCATTGGGCGAAAACAGCTTCGAATATTTTACACATTAAAGTAGCTACGAAAAGATAAGAGTTCGGTAAGAAGGATGTTGGCTAACCGCTAAACAACGTATCTACAGTACATCGGCCATGTCTAAAGCTAATTTTATTTAAAAAAAAATGTATGTCTTAATTATTATCCGCTAACAAATTACCCATACACGCATTACGCAATATTATACCGAGCGACATACACGATTACTGTGAAATTAGTACAAATAATCCCACGATTACATCAACAAATTGACCGCCTAATGTAATTCACCGAGAGTCACGTGGATCGGAGAACGAGTTCGTTCGCCCAGCCAACCGTACGTGTTAAGTTTTTACTTTCAAATTGTCATTCACCTACGAACGATGGCCTTCTTTCGCCTTAAAATTATGAGCAAAAAGCTGGTTTTACCGAAAGATTAACAGTTTTCATTTAAGTTTGTGGGCGTATTATTTTTATCTGAATAATATTTCACCTATGTACTTTTTCTTATATCATTACATCGTGTACAAATTCCATAGTTATGATTCCATTCGCAGACATAGAAAGACAGCGAGATTCTCCAAGGCGTTCATTCCAATCATTTTCTTCCACACCATGTTAAAATCATCAGTTTTGATTCGCGGGAAAATGGAAACAGAATCAAAGATTCTCAACTGTGTTTGGAAATATAATACAATAATTATTAAAGAAATAATTGAATATTAAATTTAAAAAAAAAATTGTTGATATGTATTTTCTTGATTACCTAGGTACTCGTAAAGATTTGTTCCAGATAGAAAATGGCAGCAAGGACTTTGCCATTACCACAGATAGGGCACGAAAAAAAAGAAGAAAACTTACTGTACAATAAGAATTTAGTTGTAGATATAAAATATTATATTCTTACATCGGACACTGGGTGACAGTGCTAATGTTAACTTGAATTCTATGTAAAATAATACAAACACATGATATCAGTAGGTATGGAAATGAATAATGTGACTACTTTGTTAAGAATTCGAGGTACAAACCTAAGAACATAGATACAACCAACTAGCTGACATGTCGTTCTGTCTAAAAATATTGAAATGTCTGTTGATAAATAAATAAAAACGTACGAGACTATCCAACCAAAATTGGGCTGATTAAATGAATGATTAGATTAATGTTATTTTCTTTTCTTACTTATCAGTTGAAACAAATTATTTCACAGGACATAATACTTATATGACCTGTGTCCGACGGCATTGAATCCAAAACTATCAGAACCAAATCTCCTTCGCACCAGTGAAATTAAAATACTCAGAAATATCGGTGGAAAAACCCTTCGAGAGAGAGTAAGGAAAATCCAAAGTGTATGCGAAGTTGAAGATATTGTCAGGTGGGGACGACAGAGAAGAAGGTTCTGGAACAAGCATTCGTCCAGGTTTGCGGACTCAAGATCGGTGAAAGCAGATAGAGAAGGCATGCCATAATGTGGCAGAGTTCCAGTACGACCACTAACTTTAATATCATATTTTATATTATTTATAATGCCTTTTCAACTTTTTAATAGTTATTCTGTTATCCGGAGCGGAGAAGAAACAAATAAATCGGAAGAATCTGTTCAGCCGATCTCGAGTTACAATTGTTTCGACTTTCTTTCATATAGTTATAGATGATGTATCGGGTGGTTTGTGTAGTAGTCATAGGTGGACAACGCGTATAGAAGTAGATAAAATGATAATCTTGTTAACAAGCACTGAATCTAGGTGATGTATCGAGAAATCCGATCGTCTCACGATTAAGTATTAAAGGCGAGGTATATCCGCGTATGATAACTTGCGTGCGCGCAGAGCTTTGTTTACATCGCGACCGCAGGTCTACCTCGCACCCGAGACAAGAAAATCCTCTCCGGAATATCGGAAGACTACAAAACGTTGGATATGTGTCTTCAGATTTAGGTATTTATTTATGGGTATGTACTTTACGATAGATTGATTATAAAACAATAAAAATTGCAGGCATAATATTATAATATAAGCACAACATAAACAATCAACGTAATTATACAGATGGCGAGCTGGTCTCTTAACAGCTAAACCAAAGGTTAAGTCCATCAGAGGTATTAACGAAAAATACCACGACCTACACTCAAAAAACAAAATTCTCAATAATCATGGCCGGTCGTGAAAGCCTAAGGAATTATATGAAACTTATACTTTTTCGTGAAGAACCATGCAAACTGCAAATGTTTCAAATATTTTTATTATATCAATCGGTGATCAGCTTGTTTAAGAATCGTCACTTTTATATGACAGTTTATACCGACCTCGGTAGCCTAGTTGTAGTAGCGTGGACTTCAGATCCGAGGTCCCGGGTTCGATTCCCGGTCGGGTCAGGGTTTTTCTAAGTGTTTTTTCACTTGAAATTTCTACCCGGGGTTGGCCTGTCTCAGATTGGACGGGACCGGTTGACTGGAAAAAATTGCTTCAGGCAATAAGTTCCGCCGGCTATACTGACACCTTTGTATAGAAAAGGGTTTAAGATTATTATTTATCAAACTTCTAAAATCTCACCAAAACACGTATTAATTATAGCTAGAAAATTCGATATAGGTATTCAAAAACAACTAACAAAACAAGGCGAAACTAATCAAGCAATCACCTGGCTAAAAACAGTAGCCACAAATATGGATACGCAAAAGTGCTTTTCAGCCAGCTAAAATTATTCAGCATAATATTATTTAAAGACTACGATACAATAGTACTTAAACAGAATTTCTTATCAACGGCACGAGTATACTATAGGTACTTCAAGTGTAAGGTGTAGTAAGGCTTAAATTTATGTAGATTCTTAGTGCAGACACGAAGAATACTCGAGCTAGTCCAATATTGACAGTCGAACAACATTAACCATTATTGTTGTACAATGTCATGTCCATGTCGTTTGGAGGTCGCGTTCCAGCGAAGTGATAACGAAACGGTAGGGTCTGATAACGGTCGTTGGGGTTCCACAAGGCTCACTACACGGTCCTTATCTATTTGGTTTAATGTAGGATCGAAAGGGATTGTGACACAATGGTGTCATTCAAAGATGGGGTTTCTTCAAATGTTTTTTTTTTCGGATCGGAGCTTTCGCGTTACTTTATTAACAAGAAAACTGGTGCCCGTAAAAATGGTAATTCGTTGTGGAAATATATCGAGACCCGCAAAGTCATTTACATTAACTTATGTAGCTCAAACGAGGAGGCTAAAATACAGTATTACGTAATTCAAACTCAAAACCACAGCATGAAATCTAAAGAGCACTGAGGGAGTATGGACGCGGCAAGATATTCTTAGGGGAGACCTATGTCCAACAATGGACAATGGAGGGTAGAAAACAAAAACGATGAATTAGGGATGCATTGGTAAGTTATTTTAATTTTAACGATAGCTTTAAGGACGTGATGGAATTCTACCAATGCTATCGACAATTTATATGCCACACCAGGATTATTCGAAACCTTCGCAATTAGTATCCGTTTAGTGAGGATAACTTTTGTCAATTGCTGCTAACGAAAGACAGTGCGGCGTTTTAGAAAACTAAGCCATGTCACCATTATGTGATAAAAGCAGAAAACAAACTGATGTGTGATAGACTTATGTTGAACGATGAGATGATTAGTGTAATCCTTTAGTGACACAAACTTTTGTATAAAAGATGTGATGAGTGTTATGCTTGATCGACAAAACAATTGCACCAAACAAACATTTTTTAACAGTGTTTTCCTGATGAAGTAACACGATTCACAACACATGAAAATTTAATACATTTCACAGTGATATAATAACACTCGGATGGGATTCACAATATGTGTAATTCTTGACTGACACATTTCACATCCAAAAAACTTTATACACATAAACCATTTTTTTTTTAAAAACGAATTAATTTTTACGTAACTCATCGCGACTCGGAAGAAATCTCGCTACTTTAAGGCCCTCATATTAGTATGGCGAGAGCCTACGGACTCGCAAGGTAACCGCGATGCTAGGAGGCGTTCGACTGAACACAGCCAAGAGGTTTTCGCTGATCGTGATGACGATGTATCAATATAGCAAACACACGTGTTGTCGTCATCAGAGGCAAAATGTGTAGAAAGAAAACAGTGCCGCATTCATTAACCAAGACTTAAGAGCTAATTATTCAAATTGAAAAGATAAAACGCGAAATTCCTGGTTGACACAACGGGACATATTAGCTAACTTAACATTTATCATCTTCCCACGTTCCGTATTAAACTTTCACCATATTTTTAACAACCTCGCATATTTTACGAACAAGGAATGGAAAATCGATTTCTGCTCGTCCCTCTTTTGCTTCTGACTCGAACAATTTGGTCGATCGTAAAAATAATAAAAGGAAAAGGGAGGGGTTCAAATTTAAAATCGCACATAATTAACCAAAAATTTGCTTGAATCTATTTGTTGGATGATAATACAATAAGATCTAGATCTAAAATGGTAAATGGATGGTGTCAATTGACATTGACATATGTACGCATGTATTCTTTTGTTTATCTGTGGTCAAATGAAGAAAATATTAATATTTTTTTGTCTGTAATAATAATAGAAAATTCTTTGTACATATCAATATTTCAAATTTGACGTATCCATGTCATTGTTTTTGTAGGAAAATTTTGAAAAAGCTCTCGCTCAGTCTTTGACGATGGAACCGTAATAACGTTCAAATTTATAATATAAATCAGTTATGGATGAATTTCGAGCACCGGTCGACCACTAGTATTAATAAATCAATCGATTTTTTTACACCCCACTCCGGGGCATAGGGAGGCAACAACAAGAGCTTACCATTGCTCCCGATTCTGTGCAGTCTATATGTAAACAAACAAAAAACCATGTTGTTTTGGCGTAGTAACAAACGTTTGTTAAATAATTGTGAAGGACCATTCAGTAGACAAGAGGCTAGACATTACGCCAGAATGGTATAATTCAGTAACCAGCTGACATGTGCGTTTGCACAGCGGTTATGTTTTACATTCATTCCAGTGTACAAATAGAATGCAAGTACAATGTATTAGCAAAAAAGCCATAACCTCATTTTCGAAGAATTAAGTAGGGCGGAAGTGTCAAGGGAATTGAACGTCTGCAATATAATTTAAGGTCGGAGCTATGATACGTGAAATTATTTTAAATGACGCCGCAAAGCAAGAAATATGACGCGAATCAATCTGATTTATATCTCGGCCTGACAGTCTTCTCTTTGCCTTAAATTATAAGATTTATATTTTTCACATTTTAACACTGAGTATTAAATATATTATTATATCCATAAGGAATCGAGGTTGGTGTCACCATAGATAAAATATCTACATGTTTCATATGAATACAGCCAATAAGGTAACACTTGAAGTAGTTGAAGTGAAAACTCAACATCCATTAAGAACTTAACATTTTTCTGGGTGTGTGATCTATCGAGATGGGCTTTTTAAAAATAAAATAGAACGATTCAAATTTCCCGTTCGAATTGAAAACGTTCTATTAGATTTGTAAAAAGTCAGTTTTGATTTGAAAAATGTCCGATTTGAAGTTTAAACCTCTATGGCTACCTATACGGACTGCTGACTAAAATCTTGTAAACAATAATGATCGATGCTTTGTAAATTTTCTCCTTTCCAATTTGGAAATAGATACATATTATGGTTATCAAAAAGATTAATTCAAATTCATTAGTTTTTATTATAATTATCTAGATAAGAGTAGGTGGAATGGGAATCTTGACGAGTTTCTATGAAATTGCTTATTCGATCCAAGATATGAATATTGAATCAAAGAGAACGAAAAAATATTCAGAACAACAACTTTTCATAATTTCAAATCATATTCTAATGTTGCCAAGATGAAAAAGAGTATCACAAAAGGTCACCATAGACGGTTAAAAAAATGATATTCTAAAATTTGAAATATTTCGAATTCTTTTAAGGATAAAATTTAACGATGACATCATGAATATTCAATTAAAGCAGTCAGTTAGCTTTGGTAAAGGACAAGATTCTTACGGCCAACACGTGTTCCGTGTGACAGCCAGTTATTATAGCAGCGTGGAATGTGAGAATAAACAGTACCTAGTGGATGTCCTTGGCGACGCGAGGTTGACGGTCAAGGACACGAGACGTCGAGACGACTAGAGGAGGGGGAGTTTACCAGCCTGAGGCCTTCTCTACTACGCGTGAATCCGAGGAGAAAGCAAAGGATATCCGATTGTTGTCTACTGGAGGTCTCCTGTGGAGAAAATTGAATATGGAAAAAGGAGAATAATGTATTAAGTTGTGAAATTCGAGAAAATAAAGTAATGCTTGAGATAAAATAGTGAAATATTAATTGTAAGATACTTTTTGTAAGGTTTGTGTATTCAAAGTTCATTTTGATGATTAAAATGATAACACAGTTGCACTTTCACAATTTTTTTATGAATCTCAAACGCTTTCGTCCGACTCACGCAGACATTGTCAAGAGACTAAACTCAAAGAAAAGCATGGTACAATGATGGTGGGAGAGGATACTATAACTAACAGATGACAAGATATTATTATTATTGTATACATATTTTTTTAGGCTAGATCTTTTAGAAATTAACTAGTAGGTAACAATAGGATGGTTGACCGAAATTATGAATAGGCTGATAAAGTAATACATTAATTTAAAATAAATACAAGTAATTAATTATTCATAAGACAATGACGGTTATTATGAAATGAAAAACAGACGATTGAGTTGCGTCGTATCCAATTTTTATTTAGACTTTTGACATTTCTGTATTCTGAAAATATTTTATCCAATACATTAGATGCGTACCTAACTACTGGCAACCGATTAAGTTCTAAGCAAGAGCTTCTTGCGTTGAGTTGGAAAGTGAATTTGAGAATACCAGTCAATATCTATGATAATAGAGGAGATGGTGCAGGGAATTGAATGTTAACAATAGAATAGCGATTTTTATGTATCTCGAGCGTTTCAAGACCTAATCTGCGATAAAGACGAAAGCGCTCGAGATTCATAAAAAATTGTGAAAGTGCAACTATGTAACATTTTAATCATCTATTTGCAAGATCTTCAAAAAAGTTAACGGGAAAAAACGAAATGGATGGTGAATTACTGCACAACTTTACGAATAATAATTCAGAATTGCCGACATTTTCAATAAAATGTAATAATGTTTTTTTTTTCTTTATGAACTTTCTGTATAAAATGAGTGAGTATGTCTGGTGAAATTTGTCGTCTGAGGAAATTTCTCCTGGAGAGACGATTCTGTTCTGTTATCTGATACAGGATAATAACAATAACATGGGAGTTAAATTTTAAAAGAAAAAATCTTACCTGGCTAGAAATCAAAATCCCGGGACCCTTTGATAAGCGTATGGAACTTTAAGGTGCATTTATACCAAAGAACAAACACCCAGAGCTTGAAAAAATAGAGTATATTTTCCTAATCGTTGATATGGTCCATCCAATCGATCCAACTGATATGGTCACCAAAGAACTCAAATAATAACCAGAAAGAACTCTGATAAGATGTTGTTTCCATAGAGTTCAGTACCAATGATTAAGAAAATAAACTCTATTTTCAGGCTCTGTGTCTTTGTTCGTTTGGTATGAATGCACCTTAAGATTGTTAAAAGTTAAGACAGAATCCCTGGAGAAATTGATATTTGCCGGTTTTTCGGGGCATGCATAAATCCTCAATTAATAATTTATGAAACTCGACAATAGAGGAAATGCATAGGAAGACGTGAAAAAAAAAGAAAATATTTAAAGGAAATTTTTTGAACTCATTTACGAGATGCTGGTGTGGTTTGAATGGAACACTTTGAAATCCGAGGAAGCGGGATAGAGCTTTTATGATGAACTTTGCGGGAGCAAATTCAATATATTCATTGTAACAGGATTTAGCAGGAACATTGGCGATTACATTCTATTAGTATATTATTACGCATTTCAAAACGATTGCTAAAATTACGAAAATTCTAACTCTAATATAAATGAAAGTCGGGTTAGTGCGAACACTTATAACTCGAGATCGGCTGAACAGATTCTTCCGATGTTTGATTTATTGGATTCTTCTCCGCTCCGGATAACAGAATAAGTAATAAAAAGTTGAATGAATGAATAATAAATTATATAAAATATAATATTAAAGTTAGTATGGATCGGATTTTCTAACCGGTACTGCCATCGCCATCTGTTGGGGAAATAGGGAGATGTCTGGTATATTGATATTTTGGTAGAAAGATTATATAGATCAATGTTTTCCCAGATGGCGGTAATGTTACCGACATTGTAATAATATTATACCTATTACAACCACATAACTTTTGATTTTTTTTTTCACAATGAGTAGTCATGAAGGTATGTTAGCTATGTTATGTTACCCAGCAATATTTTATTGACTTTAAGCCAGGTCGAAGTTCGATGGGTCAGCTAGTCTTATAGGTATACATAAAGCAAAAATCCTTTGCCAAACAACGATTTCTTCAATGCCTTCGATTACCGTATCCTTGTACATTTAGCGTATGAGACCATCCACATTATTCCGTAAGAACAAACATTGACTCAGGACATTAACGTGAAACCTAATACAGGAAATTAGTTCGGATAGATGCCTTACGGCACCAGGTGGACAGTCATTATAAGTCTAACGAATCGACCGCGAATATTGCGTCAAATTTCAAAGAGGGTCTTTACCGAAACCTACATGTATTATTTAAATCCCAATTTCACAATCAACAACAAAATACACAAAATTTAACACGACTTTTAAATTTACGACCGTTCACAAATAATAGAAAATCAACAAACAGAATCAAAAGGAATCCATCCACATTATAAAAAATAGGAAGATCGTGAAAACTGAAATTATAACATTACTATATATAGAAAAGAATTTGACAAGGCAGGAAAGCAAATAAGAAAAAGATGAGAATAGGCAAACAATTTAGTTGATTATCCATATCTACATAATATGATGTATTAAGAATGAAGTGCTTCCAAACCTTCCAAACTACAAGTTTGTAACTTCACCGGGAATAGCCTGAGCCGAGGTGTTAATATTGGGGATTCGACAAAAAATATCTTACCTTGCTAAAAAGGCAAAGAAGGTTTTCCTCGAGTTCTTGCATTTACATTACTCGGGTTTCATAAGAACTTATTTTGTTGGGATAAAAAGTTTTAGAAAAACTGTTTTCTATATTGTACTCCGTCTATGGTCGGACCTCCATGACCTCGCCTTTTTAGAGGACCAAATCGATATTATATCTTTATTTAAACAAGAAACCAACAGAACATTGAGTACAAATACAAGATAACCTACATTCTAATATGAACACAAAATCCTCAATGCTCCAATAACAGGTGATCATATAATATTTTGATCGATCCACGTCATTATGAACACGCCAGACAACATACAGACGGATAAAATAGAGCGCCATGCTCGTTCAAGTTGCGCAACCCCGATATAGAGTCAATGACATCGGTGGTTGGTGAGTTATTTGGCAGAGGTCTCGATATCTCCGACTATTTGTATTCGATTGAATCGACATTCGCACTCTTCTTCCTCAATTAGTTATATTCGTAATCTATTTCGTACATAACAACGTGCTGTCGACAACAACATAAAAAGATTAATAATTATTATCATGGTGATACCAACTGTTTTGGTTTCTTCAATGTTTATTTAGGCAGTGCCAGGCTTACTTCAAAAGAGGCCCGCCAAAACTACTTGTCGCGGTTTTTTTTATTAGAGATTCCAAAACACCTACAGTAACGGAATCTTGTCATGCTTAAAAGATAGCCCAAAAGTCTTCGAATAAAATGACATATAAAACATAATTCAAATGTAATTAATTTTGAAAAATATTTTTTTTTGGTTTTCATATAAAATACGAAAAAACCTTTTCCCGATATAATATATAGTAGGTATACACCAAAGAGTAGAAATTATATCAATTCTCTATCTGTACCAATTTCGGTATCCGGACGTACATATCATAATACGGAAATAATCAAATCATAAAAGTTTTGAATTGTACAAAAATACCAATAGGTACAGATTTGAACTTTTTAAATCCGCTATCTCAATGTCACAAAAATTGTTGTTGGTAGACTGCGGTTCTGAAGCCGCGAATACTTTGAGGCAGGATATAATAAAAATTATTGGAATAACGATTTTTTTTATATAATCAGATAAATCGTTATAAGGTTTCAAAAATAAAGTCAATTTTATGCGGTACTTTGATTTTTTAAAGACGACAAAAATATAGGCACACATTAAAATGAAGCTCCTTATGTTCACATTTAATGCTAATAAATCAAACATTTAAAGAAAGCCAGAAAAAAGAAAGTCGTCATTTTTGTAGTCTACGGATAAACCAAAGTCTAGAAACCAGAAGGGGAAATTTCAACATAAAATAAAATCATTACGTTGCAGAGTTTCTCGTTTCATTCTAATGATTGCCATTTATAGACACCCCTCTGCAGCCCTTCGTCGAGGGGAGGGGTGAAAGAATACAGGAAAAACACCCCCGCTAATCAGAGAATACAAAGAAATGTTGCCAGCAGCTGAACTGAAATCACGGGGCGAAGAGTCAATTGTTTGAAACAATCGACTCGAAATAAATGTCTCTATAGATGAACATCTCATTCACACAGGCGGGTCCTATTACGCAATCTTGATTATTGAGAGAAAAAAAATCTTAGAATTACCTATATCATCTATGAGAGCGTGGAATGTATTATTCAGAGGATCTCAGATAATCTGAGAAGACTCTCTGGAACATATTATGTAGAAAGTAATAGTAATATTAGGAAAGAATGTCTACCGATAAAAAAAGAACACTTAAAAAGTTAGACATTATGCTGTCGCGACATTTTTTGTAAATATTGATGTCTTCTACAAAGTCGTAGTACATTATTTTATTCTATCATCAATAGTTTTCACAGAGCACGCGATGTAAAGAATATTTTAAGTATTTTTTTACACCTTAAGTTACATTATTGGAGTTTTAGTAAGGATCCCAAATATTTTTGAAAATTCAATATAGCCTATGTTCACCGGGGATAGTGTAGCTCCCCAAAAGTGAAAGAATTTTTCAAATCGGTTCAGCAGTTTCAGAGCCTATTCAATGCAAACAAAAAATCAAATCTTTCCTCTTAATATATTAGTATAGATTCTTTAAAAAGGTGTCAATTTGAGTGAGAATGAAAAAACACTTGTTTTATACTGCACAAATTATTTTATTTCAGAGACGCGTTTCGTTCTGTTAGAACATTTTCACATGGTAGAAAACGTATAAGACAAGTAGTGTTTTTTCATTCTCATTATGAATTACTACACCGTAAACACCAATAATATTAATTGTCAATTTATTTATTTATATGCGTATAAGCATCAAGATTGAAAAAAAAAACTCGATTGTTTTTACAGAAATTATATATCAGTGAACCGATTTGTTTCTAAAGAGATTAAAAGAAGTCGACCATTTCAACGAATGCGCTTTTCTAGAGACGGCAGCGTCGGGAAGTGGACTGGTCGGAGTAGGCTGCCAGAAGCGACATCAAAGAGTGTGTCAGCCGCCCATGAGACAAGACAAGAAGTATCGGTGTCACGAGCCACAACCTGATCTCTCACCAACGCAAGAAGCCAAAGCAACGCCATGTACGCGATGTAGGCCCATGGAGGAATGCCAGCTTGGATTAGAATTAATTAAAGGTTGTTTGATACTACGGTCAAACTAACATTTTCTCTAGAATAGTATTTTATACCGACCGGCGTTTAGTGTCCAGACAAAATGTAAACTGTTTGATGCGTGTGTGTTACCCATTCTCTAGTATGGGCGTGAGTCCTGGGCACCTGACTAAAGCCCAGGCACAAAAAGTTTCAGCTTTCGAAATGAAGTGCCTTCGGAGAAATTTGGGTGTAAGCTGATAACACCGCATCACGAACGACGCGCTAGGTGAGGTTTCTTCGATACGAAATCGATGTCAAATCTTTCTCTGTAGTTTTAAAATATATTTTCTGTTGTTATGTTACCATTCGATCTTTCAACACGATCCCTCGCAACCCTACATCAAAAAGAAGCGCTAGGCTACCGACCGCTTCTATGACATTATTATTCTTGTAACTAACTGGCAACAAGAGCTCTCCATTGCGCTCTATCTTGCGCCATGATGAAAATGACCTCCTCCCACTATATCCAAATCCCTCAGCTCTGCTTCGAAGGAGTGGAACACAATGTGAGAGGGTTTTCCTCGTCTTCAGGACCCTGATGGGAGGAAGAACAGCGCTCTCCTCGACCAACCGTCATTCGGCATCCTTAATACATGCTCAGCCAAGTCCATCTCTTCTCCACAATGGTAGAGGTGATGGGTCCACGCCGGGTGCGCCAGAGTATAGTGTCGTTCGTGATCTTTATTTTTATAAAGAAAGTAATAATTCCACTATTTTTTTTAACGAATCTGTGCTAACTCAAAGTGAACACAAATACACTCCTTGACTCTTTCACAGTAAGCTACATAAAGCTTGTGTCGTGAAAGAGGAAGATGGTCGGCACCTGGGATCGAACCACGACGTCCGCACCAAACAGTACGAAAGCCGGCGCTGTAACCGCTATAGTCTACCAACCACTTCAAGGAAATTATGTCGTTGATTAATGACCATTTGGGTTCTAGGTGATCATCTTTTATGTAACATAAATTTAAAACTTTTATTATAACTGCTCAAGTTCGTCCGTAATACGGATTATTATTATTGTACGTTATTTATGCGGTAGCCGTCTGTAATTGAAACACTGGAGATTAGTAGTATGCTGTGGCAGTGTCTTGATGGTAGCTCAAATACGTTAATGAACATTCAACATTGCTGCATAAAATAAAAACACAAATATATTCGACAGCAATATTGATTTTTATATAGCGACCCGCATATCTCGTGCAACATAAACATAGAGAGAATTAAGTTTAGTAATCGTCTGTTAACATCCTACAAAACAAAACACTACACAGTCACTATGTGGTCGCTGCGTTTATTCTTATACACACGAAATCGATACTCTGCATAATATGGAATTAGTGTTAAGTGTTACGACATTGCATAATGAGGGAATCAACTAAATCACCCACATCGTCGCGATATTTTGCACGCCGTGGGAGTAACCTGCGAAATTCTGCAAGCATACAGAACAAGGCATTTCATTTTGAACTTCAAGGGCTCGCCCAAGACGGAGAAGTCGGTCCCGATTATATGTATTTTTTATTCTCACTAAAAGCCCAAATTCTTGCCGAAAAATGGTTAAAATTGATCTAAAATTATGTAGCTTTCCCGACAGACGTTGTCCTGTAGTCCTTATTATGAATATTGATTTCAAATTTGTAATTTATACAAAAATACGTTTGAAATATGTTTGAACGTTAAATATTATTATCAACGTTAAATATTATAAATCTGAAAGAAAGGGTGCACGCAGACGAGGCCGACCTCGAATGACATGGTCCGATCATATTGGTGCCGTCTTAGAGGAGGGCCAAGTCAGGAGTAAAAGGAATAGAAGAGCATGTATGCGGAATGTTATGCGTTTGGATGAAGCGAAAGAGGTTTGTTTGGATAGGAAAGAGTGGAAATCCGTACTCTCTGCCTACCCCCTTCGGGAAACGGCGTGATGGGTAAAAAAAAAAATATTATTATTTCTGAAAGCTTGAGAGAAATTCTATCAAAAATTAGCGTAACAATGTTTTGAAACTCAATGGTTAGGGATTTTTTCGCAGATGGCGTTGTTGTAAGTTAATCCGTTCCATACTAACATTAATATTAGGTATATTTTATATAATTTGCTATACATTTTTCGAATTTTAACTAATTACCAGTGGTCGGCCAGTGCCTGAAATTCGACCATAACTAATTAAAATTATAAGTTTAAAGATTATTAAGGTTTCATTGTCAAAGACTAAGCTTTCCTATTTTTATTAAAGACAAACAATATTAATCTATTCTAAATTTGACCACAGATAAACAAAAAAATAAGCGTCTGTGTCAATGTCAAATACATCGAAGTGTGAGTGAGTATAAAATACATAATATTGCAGTAGTGTGCGTAAAGTTTTTTTTTCATCGATTCAATGCAATTAATGCATAATTTAAAAAAAATATCAGCATTCGCCACTCTTTCTCTATATTATAAGTGTGCGAAATTTCATATTTCTCCGTCTGCGAAATTTTCGTAAAAATGGTCACAAGTCTTTCCTTTTAACGTATATATAGATTTACGTATATCTCCTGTACCGGATTTTAAATCACAGCTACATATTGACATCGTCTGCGATTCAAATGTAAATAGGTATGTGATGGATATAATCTGTATCTGAGCTAACATACAAAACCAATAAATCACACCACGAGTTAGAACCGGCTGAGAATAATATCAATATTAGTCTGATGTTTGGGATTACACGCCAAAAATGTTTTTATACCGGTTCGCGCTTGCAAGATTTATTCAACGATTTCAATTGTGAGCATGTTGAAGGCCATGCGCATGCGGTGTTGAATTATTGGAAAAGGAAACTAAAATCTAAATCATATATAACGAGGATGGCAACCTCATTGATAAAGAGCTCAAATAGCCGTGCCCAGACAGACCGAGCACGGTTCGCGAGCCACGCTCAGACTTTCTGCTCGCGAGCCGTGGCACCCGAGGCAAATTTTAAAGGTTGCGAGCGGGCCTCGCGAGCCACGGTGAGCCAGTTTGAGCATTTAGTTTCCCTACGTATACGATCTTTCCTTTCCCTCCCGCGATCTTCCTCCAGCAATCTTCTAGTTTGCTTTTATTCAAATGATCTGGATCTTTAGAATCCCAATCGTCCATAAAGTTGTATCAAACGAATACAAGCTTCTCTATCCATAATGTTGCACTGGTTTGCGAGTATCGATCAATCCGTCCACACCACTCGAGCAGCTCAGACTGAGGCGCCTTTGAGAATTGACAAAAACCGACAACGTACGGCTCGCGGTCGAGCGGCGCTCGGCCGAGGCAACGTATCCCTGAGGCAGCCCGAGCCACGTCCACACCGGGCGAGGCATTGGCTCGCGAGGCTTCCTCGCGAGCCGTGCTCGGTCTATCTGAACACGGCTAATGACCAAGCAAAAAGCAACTGCGCCAATGTTCCTCATTCCTTCCTCGATCGATTCTCATTTCCTTGTTAAAACTGAACACAAATACTCTCTTTGACACTTTCACAGTAAGCTACTTAAAGCTTGTGTCGTGAAAGAGGAAGATGGTCGGCACCTGGGATCGAAACCACGACCTCCAAACGAAACAGTACGAAAGCCGGCGTCGTAACCGCTATTTTATCAACCACTTCCATTACCAATAATAGTTCTCATACGTGAAAAAGATCATTAAACAATAAATAATTACCTCAATATAAAACTGGAAAGCTCGACCCTAGCTCAGTATTTTCGTTGAAACGCTAACTCCACGCAATATTTTTTTTTTTTTGTTGAGGCCTTCCACCCGATATCGAGTGATTTTCGTACAAATGACAAAACCATACGACTACGGAAAATATTTTTCATACTTGTATTATTCGTTTGTGTCAATATTCGATACTATGACAACAATTTAAAACCGTAGGTATCCACATGAAATATTACATCGACAAATACCTATATTTACAATTTGACATTTCACCCTGATGTATAACAGCTTACAGTTGATACTTAGGTAAATCATTGTATTTTTTTCTACTTCCTCTTTTAGTTATATTATTATCGTAAAATTTAGACCTTTTTACTGGTGAATTATTATTTATATTTATACGATAACTTTTTTTATTAGAAAAACTTCTTTTTCGTGTCCCACCCTAACCAGAAGATTAAGAGACAACGTCACTCCACTCGATTGACAGTTGGAGCTACCGTCCGTCCGTTCACCTGTCAATTCCACCTGTCACAAAGAAAACAGCCCCGTAAAGCGAGAGACAAGCTAGACTGTTCGTCCCTTGACAATTATTCTGGATGATTCAATAATTACCTACATTGACTCAGGGTCTATCCAAATCTATTATCTTTATATACCTACACTAGCTTTCCCGACAAACGTTGTCCTGTAGTCCTTACTATGAATAATGATTGAATCAAATTTGTAATTTATACAAAAATACGTTTAAAAGATGTTTCAATGTTAAAAAAAAGCCATTTCTGAAAGCTTGAAAGAACTTCTATCAAAAATCTGCGTAGGGACCAACGTTTTGAATCACAATGGTTGCAAAGTAAATAAAAATTGTGTGGTTATAGATTTTTTCACAGATGGCGTTGCCAGTAAATCCGTTCCATAATAACTTTACTATTATATTTTATATTATTTGCTATCTATTTTTTAAATTTTTAATAATAAATTATTATGTTATCCGAAGCGGAGAAGACTCCAATAAACCAAGGATCATAAATCTGTTCAGCCGATCTCGGGTTATAAGTGTTCGCACTTACCCGAATTTCTTTTATATTATAAGATTTCTTCAGCCCGTGTTTTTATTATCTCAATCCCTACTGGACGCATATAAGGGTGCATTTACACCAAACGAACATAGAGCCAGAGTTGGAAAATAGAGTATATTTTCTTGATCGCCCACGAATTAGTTATTAAAACACAAAAAATCATGAAACAAAAAACATAAAATCTCCAGTGCTTCAATAAGAGGTATCTTCCGCGTGGCTATTGTGAACCTATTGTCTAAATATACAGAGCAATCAGCCCTAGCATCAAAACCAAAAGATTCCAAATCCCCGTTTCTTAAATTACGCCTCGTTTCGACCCTCCAAAAAGCAAATTAAAAAGTTTCCGATCAGTAATTGGATTTCGGATACATCCATTCCAATCAAGGTGTTTCTTTTACGAAGGGGAAATTTTAGCGAACTGGAAAAATATTACATCTAGCATACTTTTCTTCCTAGAACGCAACACGTTTTGTGGATTACAGCTACGAAAATCACAGCTTTGATTAGGTTCTCAATTTAATTATGACTCTCCAGATAAACAGGAAAGAAGAGGATCTATGAATGAAATGTATCCTTAAGAGAGCGCTGTTTTTCCTCCCATCAGGGTCCCGAAGACGAGGAATACCCTCTCACACCGTGTTCCGCTCCTTCGAGGCGGCGCTGAGGGAGTTGGACATGGTGTGGGAGGAGGTCATAAACTTTGCGCAAGATCGAGAGCAATGGAGATTAGTTGTTGCCTCCCCAGGCCCAACGCATCTATATGTAGATAAATGTTCTTGGTAGCCACCTATAAGATAAAGTTGTGTAGTGGATAAAGTGATTTCCTGAAAGAATCTGACGGCCGCATCAATTGAAAATTATCCAATATTAGGATATCTAGAAGATAACAGTGTTGCTATGCTGAAATCTATTGATTTATATGAATTCTATGGATTTGCATTTTCGCGCCAGATTTGATGTCAGATGAAGTAGGTATTTTCTGTAAGATATATTTATCTATCCACTGATTGATGCGTTGGGCCTTAGTGGCGAGTAAAGAGTGTTTGGATCCTTAGAGTAAGTTTGTAATAAACTACATACCGTATGTATTTTTTATGCGCAAGACCGGCATATTATTAACTGCTCAAATCAAGTCGACAAATCTGAACTTCTGGACAACATTGATGCAACCATTGAACATACTTGAACTTGATTGATTCTCAGACGACGGGCCAGACTTTTTTTTTGGTGGAGTTCATAAACAAGCCATACAATTGCTGAAACATTTGGCTACAAAAAAAATCCCTTGATACAATTGCTGAAAACATCTGGATACAAAAAAAATCCCTTGATACAATTGCTGAAACATTTGGCTACAAAAAAAATCCCTTGATACAATAATTGCTGAAACATCTGGATACAAAAAAAATCCCTTGATACAATTGCTGAAACATTTGGCTACAAAAAAAATCCCTTGATACAATTGCTGAAACATTTGGCTACAAAAAAAAATCCCTTGATAACATTCGCATTTGGTGTCTCTCTGATGGTCTGCACTCTCCGCTGCACATTGCGCGGGATTGCAATTCGCACCAGCGCATTCTATACTGATGACGGAAGATCTATTTGTGGCTGACAAAAAGATGCAGAGTATCTCTCAATTATTACCGAGAACCGGCGAATTCGTTACTAGCTGACCCCGATTCCAAAGAGAGCCATGTTGACGACCCCGTGAGATGGGGAAAAAGATATATGTCGATAGGATGAGAAAGAACAATATTTTTTTAGCCATCATTCCGTATCCCGCAGGGAGTAAGCAGAGAGACTGGCAGACAAACCTATATCGCTCCTTCATTTTGTTTTTTTTTTTCTTATCTTCTTATGCATGATGCAATATTGTTCCTTCATTTGTAAAATCTATATATTATATAAATACGCGAAGGAAAAACTTTGTTTCCATTTTTACGAAAATTACGCGGACGGAGAAGTATGAAATTTCGCACACTTAGTTTATATACACAAGGAGTAGCGAATGCTAATATTTTTTTTTAATTATGCATAAAAATAAATCAATAAAAAAACATTACAAACACTACTTTAATGTTACGTTTTTGATACTCACACACACTTCCACAGACTTCTTATAAAGATCATCAATTTCATAGAAACAAATGTAAAATGAGAAGCTCCTCATAATGCTGAAAGCTTTTTGAAGGCGGTATATTCAAATGGAAGGTGGCGCTGGAAAACGCGGTATATAAATTGAGAATAGATTAATATTGTTTGTCTTTGATAATAAAAGAAAAATAAATGTAAGTACATATCAACATTTAAAATTTGACGTATCCATGCCATTAATTTGAAAGAAAATTTGAAAAATTGAATTAATTTGAAGGAAAATTTGTTCAAACTTATAATTTAAATAAGTTATGGTCGAATTTCGAGCACTGATCGACCACTAGTTTGTATAAAAGGCCACCTGGGATTATAGTATATTAATAAATAAATAAATAACGTTCTGCATACATTTCGGTTGAACTCCTATTTATTTTACTCCTGACTTGACTCTCGTCAATCTACATAGGTCGGACACGTCTCCATGCACGCACCTATTTTCAGATTTATTTTATAGATCTCTTTTTTCATTCGCTCAAAAACAACAATTATCATTTTATTTATTCAAGACACTACTGACAGTACACGCACATAAATGAATACCATGTCAAAATGAATTTCCAATAGTTCATACAGAATCTGACTAATGTGGAGAATTTCCCATAGCAAGGATACGATGGTGAATCACATTGTAGTACCTATTATGTTATGTATGTTTTGAGCGTTAGGTCACAGTTTTACCGACCTACGCGAGGTTGTGTTATACTCATACTAGTCATACTGTGTTCGATGTGAAAATATTACATCATTCGACTACAAAAAAAAATCTATAGGAAAAGGATGTGAAATACACATGAGTATAAATACATACACTTAACACGATTCTAAATTGTAATATATAAACTTATTGCTAGGAATTAAAAGTGTCAAAACAATATGTGAATCGGGGTTTTCCTCAAAACTGTTGTAACAAAAACTCTTTAAGAACCAGAGAGGCTTGTATTAAAAAAATATTAATTCACGTAATAAAGGGTTAACCAACTACTCCCTTTTTGACTCCACTTAGGGGCCAAAGGGGGGCTAAAAGAGCTCTACACCGCGCATCCTTCCTCCCCCTCCCACGCCATGTCCAAATCCTCGTCACCGTTTCGAAGGAACGTAACACGGTGTAAAAAAGTTTTCCAAGCATTCGGGACCAGCAGCCCTATTCACGAAAAAGTTTGAATCGAACTTCGAACTAAACTTAGACTTAAACTTTTCTGAAAACTTTTCTAAATATCTAGTCATATAAGTAGTCTGTGATCTAGTGTCTACTACCTGTCAGATTTACTCCGACTTTTCCAACTTATTGAGCTGTCAAAAATTCTGTCTGTAAGATATGTACATTACGCCCATCTAAATTTCTTTTTCAGCCTTTATAATTGATTTATTCCGTATTTACAAGCCACATATGCGTGTTTATTTGTAATAATATTATTTTAATATGAATAAAGTAGGAAAAGTCGGAGTAAATCTGACAGGTAGTAAATCTGACCGATCACAGACTACTTATATAACTAGATATTTAGAAAAGTTTTCAGAAAAGTTTAAGTCTAAGTTTAGTTCGAAGTTCGATTCAAACTTTTTCGTGAATAGGGCTGCAGGTCGTGGACACCTGTAATTATTGCCATAGCAACGATTGTCAAATAATATGGGTATGAAAAATATTTCGCGAGGAATAATAAATAAATAATTAAATAACACTTTTCTATACAGAGGTGTCAGTAAAGCCGGCGGAACGTATTGCCTGAGGCAATTCTTTCCAGTCAACCGGTCCCGTCCAATCTGAGACGGGCCAACCCCGGGTAGAAATTTCAAGTGAAAAAAAAACTCTGACCCGACCGGGAATCGAACCCGGGACCTCGGATCTGAAGTCCACGCCAGTACAACTAGGCTACTGAGGAATGAGAGTGCTACAATGTAAATACCAAATTACGGACGAACTTATTAATGTATTGCAGTTATAATTTTTTTTAATGAATCTGTGCTCACTCGAAGTGAACACAAATACACTTTTGACATCTTTCACAGTAAGCAAATGCTTGTGTCGTGAAAGCGGAAAATGGTCGACACGGCCGGAATTCGATCCCACGACCTCCGCACGAAACAGTGCGGATAATATAAGTTTTGAATAGGTATGTTGCATAAAAGATGATCTCCTAGGACCTAGCTTGATGGTCAATAATAATCAACACAAGGAGCAATGAAAGAAGAAGAAACATCAGAGATTACGTGTAAGTATGATGAACTAGTAATTGATTAGTAAACCTCGTCTTGACAATCCAACCAGCAGTGGCGCTCGCCACCCACCATGTCGTGTCAAAAGGGGGAGGCACAAAGAGGACAGCGGACAAGTGGAAGTTCAGTTTGTGGAATATTAGGGGATGCATGGACACTAAAATTAACGAAGTTATCGATGTAACGAATGATCATATTATAACATATCGTTGGAAACCAAATGCGTAGCTTTAAGATCTCAGCAGATTTTAAGACAAAGGAAAATAAACAAGCATGTAATCTAGCAGAACTGTTGAAGATGAGTTATGCGGCGGGTAAACAGAGCGTCACCATGGGAAGACGCCGGCAAGTGGTGATGGTGACATCATGCCTTAGCGGGAGGTGTTGATCTTTGTTGAAATTTCGTGGCAGAATGGCGGGGATCGAGACGGCGAACCCGATGAACCATAGAAATACAACAGCAGCTGCTGCTGTATGCGACATGCGGTGACCTCATCATAATATCAAAAGTCGACCGTCAAAAAGCTTCAATTACTTAACAGAGCTCATCAAAGTGTTTGCAAATGCTAAACATTTTGAAAATCTGATTCAATACTTTTTATTGACAAGCAAACTACTTACGTCATTACTTCAGGCATTTATTCAATACTATTCTTGGTTTATTTCTGTTTCAAACATATTAAATCAGTGTATAATCACAAGACCCGGACAGTATCGCCAAGCCGAGTCCTTATAAAGCTAACGCTAGAGTCAGAACAACAACTAGCTGCGTGAAACTTAGATACAGGTTGACCATACTATTACAAGAATATTATGTAAAGACACCTGTTGGAAATAGTCTAAAAATTACAACCATTCAGGTCAATCTTGATCAATAGGTTGAGTGTTTAGTCTTAAACTCAGATCGAAGGTTTGATTTCACAATCAAAACAGGCATTGAAAGACATCAAGCAATCAACAGGTTCCAGTCTCCACATATTCCCGCTTTGTTTGGAACTTTGATAGTTGCCTTAAGGTTTCCTTTAAATAACGTCTTTATAAACAACTAGCTTTCTCACAAGAGGTTGCCCTGTGGTCCTAACAATTTAAATTCTAATTTATATAATGATAAATTAATTACCTATTTAAGCGATGTTATTCCGACCGATGCATCTGCCATAAACCATATATTTCGCATCCGCATTCTGTCAATTGCACCAACTATCATTTTCTGTCAAAACGCAAATTTAATTTCTAAATTGGAAAAATTATACTTATAGTAAAAAGCACCAAGCAGGTAACCTATTTAACTTACATAAATTTTCGCACGAACCGTTTAACTTTCATGTTTCGTCTTTGACAAGAACCTTCTTATGATAATAACAAACAATAATAAAAAAATAATTAATTAGAAATTGGTCCAGCCGCTCCCGCGTGATCCGATGACCATGATAAATAGGACTCCCATTTTTTATACAATATAGAGTTATTAGTTGTTACACATTCTTTAAGATTTAGTCCTGAAAAATGGTCACAAGAATCTAGACATAATAGACCATTAAAGGATGACGTCATCTGACATTGGCTGGAGGGACAACGGCTGCCATGGCGACACACACACACCACACATGCATAAACCATAGTGATGGGTAACAAATTATTTTGCATAGCGACCCGAACTGCCCGAAACAATAGTGATCGGAATCGGTTGTCTGGTTCGCTTTAGTCAGTTTTGTGATACTTTCCAGGATTAAAACAATATTATATATACTTTTTCTTGTAAAATACAGAAATTTTGTATTGTTCGTATTAATTATTAATATCTTATAATTAAGTACCTACACATTAAAATATTTTTTTCCATTACAATATCATCAATGATTCTTCTCGGTCATAATAATTGTTTTTTATAATTTTATTTATCAAACCCATATTTTTTGTCATCTGAAAATTGATTTTTGTGTCTTAACTGTTCCATTTGATCTATATCTATTTATATTATACTAGTTATTTACTTAGGATACTTATAAGTTTTGTAAAAGCAACGTTGCTGTTGCGTAGAATTCATTATTCAGCTACATATCTATCATAATTAAAATTTATGTGAATTTTATGTTTCTTATTATGTTAAGCAGTGATATTTTGTGAAATGTTAGCCAAAATAAAAAGTAAATATGGTAAATAGTATATACATCATTGCTTTTTTCTCAAATTTTGACATATATTTATTTATCGTATACTCTAATTGACTCGTAACATCTGTAGATTCGCTCTGTCCGTGACCCGATGAACACACTCATACCAACTCTTAAACTTTTTGTTTATGTTTATGCCTCCCGGCTAATGTCAAAATCCACGTGGCCGTTAATGGTCTATTAGAACGTTGTGCACCAACAAAGCCAATAGGCAATAAAGATGAGACATTTACAAAAATGGATATACATAGTCATATCCTGGCGCCAAATACATGACAGCAGTCGCAGTCTTTAAATTTCGTTGCTCTTTTTCTCAATAATTTCCAACTTTTATCTATATATTAGTTCATTGATTATTATAAATATCTACTAGTTGCATACATGAGATTTTTCGACAAGTTGAGAATTCTCATGATTAGAGTTTTGGAGACTTAAACATTAGGTACCACCTAATGGCATTCAATCCCCCAAAGCACGAGCTCTGCTCAATTTTGGGGGTAAAAAAAAATATATTAAAAAAAATGTATAAATTTATTATTGTGAATGTATTTTTTTTAATGTTTTTTATTTCCTTAATAAAAATATTTGAATTTGAATGGCGAACGTTGTTAACGTAAAGTGATAACACCAAGCCAGCCTTCGAAATAACAGTAGAAGACGGTCGTAAGCCTGTAGTGGTTTGTTCCATTCAAAAATCGAACATTAGTAATGAATTTTTAAAGTTATTAGATGTTACACAATATTCTTTATATAATATAGAGATACGCACACGATTCGGTGGTGTCGTCATGTATTTGATACTGCATACTCAGAAGAGGTTTTCTTTAACCTGTAACATTGATTCTAAATGACACGACAGCCTTGAAAACTCCCTGTCGTCATTAGATTGTCGGGATAGAGAGACAATAAGGAATGCGACAGGAAATTCCACCAAATAATAAAAAAATCAAACGGAATTCATTTACTTGTACCAACAACGTACGCTAGGTATGGGTATTATAGGATAACGGATCGGTATATTTTGGGATCGTCATAAAAAAAAGAAGATAAAGAACCACTAAGGGAGGAACGAAATGTCACACGACGCCGCAGTCGCATCGGTCGGCCGAAAATAGCCGCCGCGAGTGCAGCAGCCGGTTGGCGAATGGACCGTCCAGCTATTCACTCGCATACGAGAAACCGTCCAGCAATACGGGACACGGGACGAGTGGTTAGTGTGCCAACGCATCGGAAATAGCGTCTCGGCGACACGACCGGCCATTGTGCAATACAAACAGACAGACAACAATAATAATGCTATCAGAATCTACCCATATTATTATCTGTCGCACGTGTCGAGATTTCCCCGCGACTTTAGAATGAAACGACGGGATAAATGCCTAAGACTGTAAGGGCAAACAATCGAAAAATCCAGAGCTCGTGTCGTACATAAAAACCACCTGCGACATTTTATTTCAAGAAATGAATAATCATTCAACCCTGAAAGCCATTAGTTTTTCGAGATTATAGGCGGAGATGGAAATCCGCCAAACATATAGAAATACACATTCTGGAATATACAAATTTTCTAAAGAAATAGTGCTGAGAGATTTTATATAAATGTTTCATTATTTTCCATACATAAAAAAGAGACACAAAAACTCATAAGATGTTTAAGGTGTTGTGTCTCTCTCTCTCTTAGATATGGAAAATAACGAAACAGAGATATACAAAAATCACTCACTAATATTTCTTAAGAAAACATGAAGACTTAATTTAATATAGTATAGTCATCCCAGAACCATCAGAATTAAAGATTCTGTACCAGTTGACTGGTAGAAAACGCTTTAAGCATTAAGGTAAGCCGGTAAGGTACCGACACATCTATGTATAAAAGATTTATTGATTTGCTTATCTTGGTGTAATTAATGGAATGTTTTCATGAATTGTTAGAGTCATTAGTTGTTACATATTATTCTTTAACATCATTTAACTTTCATTTATGCAAAAATAAAGAATTGAGACTCAAAATAAAACAATTCAATATCCTACAAGCGGCATTTTTTTATACTGTAACGATTTCCTGAGATAACGGGCCTTAATGAAGTGGTTGGTAGTCTAGCGGTCACGACGCCAGCTTTCATATCGGAGGTCGTGGGTTCGATCCTAGGTGCCGACAGTCTTCCTCTTTCGCGACCAAGCTTTAAAGAAGCTCACCGTGAAAGAATCAGAGAGTGTATTTGTATTCACTTTGAGTGTGCACAGATTCGTTTAATGAAAAGAAAAACAGCCCCAAAACTCAGGCTCGAATTTCATATGAATTACCAATTTTTGGATTTTATAACGAAAACTTTGTAATACCTAATACAAATGCACTTCTTTATAACTGAACCAACAGATTCGGACTGCAAGAGATGAGTTAACAAAAAACGCTAACGAACAGAGTTTTCGGAATCAGGGAAGTCAGCTAGGAATGTTGTTTGATTGTGCAAATGGGAATAATCAACGAGCTGACGAAAATTTATCGAATTACTTTAATTATTAAGTGTCCAGTTATTCGAAATGAAATTCATTTAGTGAAAAACAATAATTGGACGAGTCTATTTGTATGTAATCAAAAGGGCATTCAAACACGTCAATATCAACATGGCGTTCTATATATCAGACCGAACACGACAAAAAGTTTAATCTACAAGCACGGCATAGAACACGTAAAAAGTTTTTTTTCATACTCATCACGCCGCGTCCCTTAAGTGGTAGGCACAGATAACGGACTGATAAGCGCTCTGTTCGATTCACGTCATTCTCTGTCGACCACGCAACTTCCTTTCATTTAACCTTATAAATTCTTTGATTAATCCTATTTGCACGTGTCCCAGAGCATGGATGATGACCGAATACCAAAGAAAATTCTAAACCCACAACCAGAAGGGAGACGCGGGGTGGGCAGATCCAAACTTCGATGGATGGATGGTGAAAATAAGAACCTTGAAGCCTTTGGTGTGAAGAATTTGAGAATGTGGGTGATGGGCAGACACATGAGAGAGTGACAGTTCACTGAGAGTCTAGTCCTAAAAATGGATACAAGAATCTAGACATACTTAGATGGTTGTAGATCTACTTAGATCAATTTTTTTTTATTTAATAATCTAATAACTAGCTCTAGCAATCTAATATGTAATTAACTCCTAAAGTCCACCCATATGAGGGGCTGTTGGAGTATTTTACAGATGAAATAAAGATGTTCCTGTAATAAGGTGCCTCATGCAGATATCTGCCAGGTTCATGAATATCCATCGTTATTAGGAGTCAGCGATAGAGATACAAGTACACACCTACTTGACGTCTCCCAATAGAGAGACTACGTAATAATACAAAAAGCTTCATTAAGTATTATGAAGGGCGCGCATCGTCTTATAAAGGCACTAGCCAGCCACCGATAAACCAAGTACTGTTAAAGGACTAAAGAGGGACATCTGCGACTCGAAACTTGGGCCATTAATTTATAAAATGAGTCAAAGGATAGACAATGATAGAGAAACTTAAGACGCAACCAAATTTCTATTTTTACTCAAGGTGCGTTTATTACAATTTGGCTATTTACTATGAGATATCTCGTTTCGGAAGATTTGAACTATATGTTATAATTTCCAACGGCCAAATACTATCTTTCCCAGCAGACGTTATTTTGTCTAAACCGTGAATATTGAATTCGAATTATTAGTGTATAATGATGAATTATTTTAACAATATAATTCCGACGGATGCATTAGTTTTTAAAGGATGTTTGCACATCCTGTCAATCGAACAAACCATCAAACAAAGACAGTTATGTCATACGCCAGTTTAAATTCAAAAATGGAAGTTTATGTATATTGTCAAAAAGAAACATACGTTAAGTTGTCTTTAAATTTCTAATGACCCGTACAACTTTTCTCGACAATAACAAACAAAACAAAAAAAAATTGACGAGAGGAATAAGGATCCATTTTTATATATACTCGTATTATTGATTGATGTACGTACTTAAGAAGAATATTGTGAATATTATTATTTAAAAGTCATGCACATTCTACAAAAATGTTAATAAGGTAGATATATATTCCTTGTATATTTGGGATTAACTTGTAAACAAAACACAGGAGGTGGGTGTTATATTTTGAACGTTAATAATAATCATGTTTACACACTGTACACATTATTACGGGCGCGTGTATATCGGAGAGTATAGACAAAGTGAATAATAAATACGTATAATGTTTTATAAAAATAAACCGACCATCAGTCATGCTGTCGTTATTAAAGACAAGTCGAAGAGGAAATCCCCGGAAACAAACCGTCGAGTCGTAAAAAACTAGAATAGTGTTTTGTGTCGTGTGTCTTACCAGTTAAAAAAAGACACGAGATAGTAATTATTATGTTATGATATGACGAGATGATCTGGGGTGCGATAGTACTTTAATATTTGGGTTTTCGTACAAAACTGTATTGGTGAATAGATAAATCCATTTTTTTTTCAACCCTCTGCCCCTTTTCCCTACGAGGGTAGGTAGAGAGAACGAGCCGCCGCTCTTATCCATCCAGAGCTAAGTTTTCTTGTTTCGTCCAACGCCATAATATTTCCCATACAACATATCCTCTATTTCTTTTACTTCTTTACTTCAGGACTCGTGGTTTTTATTTGTAAAGGACTATCACTAAGCAAGCACCCTCTGTCCAAAACATTGAGGACTTTTCTTTTGCTTTTGAAATGTCCAATCTATGGAACCAATAAGAAATAAGGGTGCATTTAAACCAAACGAACATAGAGCTAGAGCTGGAAGTATAGAGTGTATTTTCTTGATCGTTGATATGGACACCAATCTGTCATCAGCCATTAATTAGTTCTTGCTTGTTATTGTTTCCATGGTGTCCAATATCAACCAGAAAAGAAAGTATGCTCTGTTTCTGGATTTAGCTCTATCTGCTCTATGTTCGTTCGGTGTAAACGCATACAACTCTGACAACGCCTTTTTCAGGTTTAAATCTTAATATTATATACGAACAGACATGGGCTGCCAACTTTTTGATCCAATATTTCATTTTTAAAAGGAGATCTAAAAAAACTAAACCATTACAAAATTTGATAACGGTAGAGAAAATTGGAAAGTTGTCATTCTAATCAAAATGGAAAAAATCAACAATAATAAATGACCATTTCAACTTCTTGAAGGGCCCATCACTTTGGCAACAAGTTCCATGACTCTCTAGCAGCTAGCTGGTGGCTTGAATGAGCTCCCGGACCGTTCTGCCTTACAACACGTCTCCTTGCCTGGATGCTGAGCTGAAGAAGCTAGTTTGAGCATACCTTCTTAAGTATGAAGCACTTATGTTCGTCAGCAATTCTGTAAATATTCCCCCTACTAATGACCTACGAATTTGCCAATGCAGTACACATAACTAACTCGACAACTCGTAGATCTACATATAGGAATACCTATTTCCCTTGGTCACATATAAGCGGCTGAACCAATTTCGCTAATTCTTTTATTGGTGTGCTTGTTATTGTCAAGAGAGTGAAGGAAATTTAAGAAAATTAGAGCGAAAATAAAGTTCGTAGAAGCTTTTCTTAGTCTCCTGTGACCATGTAGGACGAATGACTACGAAACTATTCAGGATAATAAAAAATTGTGGAAAATTAATAGAATTTTTTATTGGAACTTTATTTTCAAATAAACTACACCAAGAAATGCATGTTCATCATATTATAGTAAATTTTATTAAATTATAGCGACCATATTAACTTTTCTAATGGAACCTCACGTGTTTGACATAACTGTCAGTTGTTTAATAGTAGGTGCGATTGACAGAATGATACATCGGTCTGAATTAATTGATCATTTTATCAATTCGCATTCAGCATAGTTAAGACGGAACAATGTCTGTCGGGTTGGCTAGTAAAAAAATAATCCCATTAGAATAAACCGCGCAACATCACTGTACTCAAATCGATTTCCGCGGAAAGTTTACAATGCATGTAAGCCCTTCTGCCGGTCCATTGAGGGATGCGCTCTCTAGGCGTCGTACATATTTATGAACCTCTCAACACCTACCCTTAGACGACAGGGTTCAATTCTAAAATCCGCTAACATGCAGCGAAACGTGTTAAAATTTAATAAAAGGGAATCTTGAAAGTAACGCTTCAAGAGCCTCCAGTCAAATTCAAGCATCTTGATAATGTCTTGATTGAGATTGACGAAACGTGCATTGGGAAGAACTTTATGCGTACATTTTTTTCCTCAGAATTTAATCTTCCAATTTTTAACAGCCTTCCTTCCAGAATTCCAAGACTGTAGTTGCTACTGATTTCCGGCACCTCGGCCTAATTTGGTGCATCTGCCATCATGCGTTGTTCTCCCTTAATAACCAATACAATTCCATTTCATTTGTTTCTAGCTGACCCACCCGCCGAACTACGACCCACCCCAGAATAAAATATTGTTGTGTTGACCGTTTTTCCGGCATTTGAAGCTTGGATATTACACACTTATCCCTATACAGCAGTATTTCTGATAAATGCCATAAAATTAATCTCTAATGACAATGGAATAATGTAATTTTATTCGCACAACAATTTTATATCCTAAGACGGGAGGAAGTTCAACGGATAAGCTATGGTTTTTTTTTTCAAGAGATGGCGGTGTAGTAGAATATTAGTCACATATGAAGTATGTTGTTATTCTATATACTTTAAGACAGTGTTGGATCATTACGACATTATTATGGAGATATCGAAAACTTTGGTCTTTCGCCTATTTCTAAATGTAATAAAATATTTTCCAAAAAACGTGATGATACACATTATTGACAACGCTGGTGTTTGTCAAGCTTCTAGATACATAGTATGCATTAACTATTTTACTGTCTTGTGTATTGAAAACTCAATAACACAAGTTCCACCCTAAACAAACTATTTGATGGCTCCCTAAACGAGATAGTTATGAACTAGTTAATAGTTAAGTAAGGTGGAAGAGTCCGACTAGCGGTCGACATCTCCGAACTTTGCTATTATTGGACGTCGCGTTAAATATTTGTACTTCCTGGTTCCAATAATACAATAGGCGCTCTTGTCGGGTGTCACGAAGCGTTCATAAGCCAACTAATTGCCGAGAAGCAGTCGGCAGTCAGAACTAATGGCCAAACCAAAGGTATGCAAAACAACATAGATAATGAAGGGTCTTACCCATTCGAGACAAGAAATTTTGGACAACAGCTGATCAGTATCGAGAGGCACCAGTAAATCGGGCGGCTTTGAAGAATCGTCGCCTTCAAACGAGGTCGTCTTAGCAGTAGTCCATTTATGTCCAACCAGAAACTGAGGAGTCACTCCGACTATCATAGCCAGCGCCATATGGACCATTCTGAATCCTCGGGTCGAAATGGCAGACCTATATAATATGGAATCTAATGGACGAAAGAGAAACCACTTTCAATTTCTATATACCGCCACCATTATGAAAATTATAGCACTTTCGATTTAACAACGCATTAATTACATTAAGCACTGTTACACTCTATGAACACACCATTAAAAGAATTACCACAGCGGTTTTAATTATTTAGATTTATAGCCGGCGACCGGTTAATTATTATTTAAAATACGGTAATTAAAAACGATATCACTGAATAGAGGATTTTTCTTCGATCCAATGAAAAAACTATTGTTGATCGGTGCAATTTGGTTGCAGAATGCGAGTTATTCGAGCGCGTGGTACGACGCGTGCTCGAACGAATGCTTCCACTGGAGAAATGCCATCGCTGGAGTCATCAGGGAATGTCGTAGATATTCCCAATAATAAACATAGTGCGTGAGTGTGCGTGGGTATTTTATTATTATGCACCAAAGATGGACGCAGAAGCGGCGCGAGAGAGATGCGATATGAAGGGATACGCACTCGTATGCGAGAATACTCCCCCTTTATAATATTATATAGGATACGCATTCTATCTAACACGTCCGGAAAACATGTTTTTTATATCCCTTTTCAGTCTCGAAAAGGGAAGGCACCGTAGGCAGAGTGAATGGTCCATCACTCTTTTCTATTCAGACCATTCGCTTCTTCCAGCAACATTACAACATCACATACATTTTTTTTTATCCAGTTGGGGGGGGGGGGGGGGGGGGGGTTGATGGGTTATTTTCTATGTCCAACAAATCTTTCACAGGATAGTCTCATCTTTATTACTTTAATACTACAATATACATACGTGCTGTGTCCCAGAAAGTACGGCTAAGCGGAGATATAGCACCCTGGGACTATTTAAATATCTCATCATCCTGTATTTTTCGCTCATGCATGTACCTATCATTAACATCAGGATTGCCTTACCTATAAATATACATAATAATTCAGAAATGTTTGTATGTTTGCTTTTTATCGTATGTCGGAGCATCACGCTCAAAATACAAAAATGCTACATCAGATATGAATCTGCACAGAGCCGTGCAAAATGCCGGAGAAGGTTCTTAAATACAATTTGCTGCATTAACTTTAATATATTTAGAGCTATTTAAAAAACTCTATTTTTTAGGATCTTATTCATACAAATTTTTCAAAAAATACGCTAAGCCATCTTTTGTAAACAAAATTACTCATGTAAACGTTGAATGGAATCTTGGTATTACCGTATGAAAATGTAATTAAATAATTGGAGATTGATTTGTTATAATATTACTGATCAAGCCTGACAATCGGAATCAAAAACGTAAAGCAAGACGGGTATAAGCTAGTAACAGATATGCTTATTTTTGAGAAGCGTTAATGCAACAACCCTCAAGCTGTGAAAACTTCAAGGCAAAGATTTGATGAGGTAAAGCAGACAAAAGTAAAGCATTTTGAGGACAGATCATCCGATGAAAGTTCAAACTAGGGTGTCTCCGGGGATGCGTACCGTCAAAAGGATGACTGGATTTTTTCGTGCCAGTACCAATGCTGAATTCCTGCATAAAGCAGGTCTAAAGACAATAGAAATGAGGAAGAAGAAGGGCCGTTGATGAGTGTCATTATTAGACTTTCAATTTTCTTCTCACTTAATATATCGAGTCAGCCTTTCTTATATATTGATTCATCGAGTATTTATTTATTTATTTATTGTAAAGACACCAACAGAGCATTGATAACACATACAAAGATAAACATAATATTATAAAACACATGCACCCCCCAATGCTCCAATAACAGGCGTCTGTAACATAATTAACGTAATCATGCGAATATATGTATCATCTATCAAAAGTGATTTGGAGTATAGGTACGTATCATTTAAGTTATTTCGCTTATATACTATATTAGGTCAATTGTTAAGTTTGACAATTCGAACAAAAAAAAAAAAAAAAAAACAATACAAAAAAAGTACACACGAAAAGAAAAGAATGTTATATTGATTGGACTAGGCGCATTAATGCGAAGTGCGTATATCTTTTAAGTATATCTTTCTACCCTCTAAAAAGAGTTCAAAGTTACTTGCAGGCTGAATCAAGTGGCGGAATAAAGATTAGGGGTGACTCGAAGGGTTGTGAGAAGCCTCTCTAAGCTGTCTAATGGTTTCTTTTCAAAAGGCTTCCTTGTCTGGTAACATATATCGTGTAACAACAATAATTTACATTCTAGTTCACGTTGCATATTTATGATCGAGTTTCAATTATATTTTCGACAGACAACGCATATGAGTGCTTCTATAAGCTATAGGTAGGTACTTATTGAAAACTAGTTGACCCCCCCGTCGAACTTCGACCTAAACCAGAATAAAAAAATAATTTGTTGAATTATTACATGAATTAAATACAGTATATGACATAAAAACTGAATTAAGTTTAACTTATAATATATTGCATTACCTATATAATAATTATAGTTGATTCGGATGTGGGATGAAGATCGAAGGGCTATTATAAGTTTCGTAGTAGGTACATTATTTTAATTTATTATCAATAGTTTTCACAGCGCACGCGATGTAGGTAAAGAATATTTTAGGTATTTTTTTACACATTGGGTTACATTATTGGAGCTTTAGTAAGGATCCCAAATATTTTTGAAAATTCAATATAGCCTATGTTCACCGGGGATAGTGTAGCTTCCCAAAAGTGTTCGATTTTTTCAAATTTGGAATAAAGATTATATTGTTAAAAGTACCAAGAAGGTTACCTACTTAGAGTTTTCTTTGATTTTATAATTATCCACGCAACTTTCTTATTTTTTTCTTTCACAAGAACCTTCTACGGACAAAAACAAACACATCAAACAAGAATTAGCGAAATCGGTCCAGCCGTTTAGGCGTAATGCGAAGACCACGCAAAATAGGTATCCATTTTTATATAGAAGATGAGATCAGGCATTACCATCTCTACCAACTTTTTAGTATTTCTACCGATTTTTCCTCTTCTCTACCTATACACCAATTTCAGACAGAAATTCATATATTTTAGAAGGGAAAATTCGATTTTGTATAATTTGACCTTTTTAGGATTTATTCCAATTTCTACCACTTTTTGGCAGTAGGTATATTATCCACTTGTTTTTTTTTTTATTTGGGTTGGCAACACTGTATGAGACAATCGTTATTATTCTGAATGCCTCATTAAATAGGTAGATAATGCACGAAAAGATGAGAAACTGGGATCACCCAAATACCTACACTTTGGACACTAAGTAAAGATTGTGTCGTGGGGAAAGATGGTCAGAACCGATATTCGAACTCACGACCCTCAAAACGTATTACGGAAGGCACCGATCGAACCATCGAATTAATAAATGTTAATATGATGGACTTGGCTGGGACATGTGTTAAGGATGCCGAATGACAGTTGGCCGAGGAGAGCACTGTTCTTCCTCCCATCAGGGTCCCGAAGACGAGGAAGACCCTCTCATACTGTGTTCCCTCTCCTTCGATGCAGAGCTGAGGGATTTGAACATGGGAGGAGGTCATAAACATTGCGCAAGATCGAGCGCAATGGAGAGCTCTTGTTGCCTCCCTATGCCCCTAACTGGGGCGTAAAGGGAGTTTGGATTGGATGTATCTCATATTGAAAAATCAATAGAATGAAAAGGTGAACAAAAGTTTACTCTTCAGTTTTTGCAATTTACTCCACATTGTGATAAGGGCAACGATAATGGTTTGACCATATCCGTAGGATAACAGCAATAAATACCCTAGCCAAAAAAAACTACCGATGAACGCATAGCTGAGGTTGATCAAAACAAAATTCAACTGCATATGATTATTGAAATTCGTAACTTTTTATTGAAATTCGTAACTTAATATTTTACACGAGTTAAAAACCAATCACGGCTTAAGTGTTGGCAACGTGGGCGATTTGTCGCCATTTTTGGGCTACTCAGAACGAGAATCGGCGACGAAAAAATCTAAAAGGCGACTGGTCACCAATTGGGCTACTTTTCTTTTAGGGAATTTTCACCTTTTCGGATACTAAATGACCTTTTTTGGTAAACTTTCATCTCTCTGGATACCAAATTATTCGAAATGATCTTTTTTGCGACATTTCTTTATCTTTCCGGATACCAAATTTTCTGTTGGGCTACTTTTTATATGAAAAACGATGATATTAAGCCAAGCGCCGTTGGCAACACATCGTCTTACAATATTAGGCTGGGACGCCGAGTTCATATGGTGAAATCATCCTTGCTAAAGAAGCTACATGCAGTTTCTTCCCCATAAATGATCTCACCATTGAAAACACTTACATCGATCACACAAATGATGAAAGTAGTTTCCTATTATTTCAAATAATAACGCAGCATTTCGAAGATTAAGATTCGGAATACCAGGAAAACAAAAAGCTGAAGGGTTTTTAGAATAATTTTCTTCAAATGGTCAAAAAACAAATGAAGTCCGTCTCCTTCACAAACATTCTTAACAATATGATGCGTATTATGCAAAATATTTTAGTCCTCTAAATTTGATCAACATTCAAAGATATTGATACAAAAAAAAAAAAACAAAAAAAAAATACAGATTATGTTTTTAGGCACACTGTTATTATACTAATAACAGACAGTTTGTTACTCAATTGACACATCAATTAAAAAATAATACTCTCATCAATATCTGACATTTAGAGCATAATATAATGTTGTGTATTTTAATTTAAATGTCTATCATCTATGGATAATATACACCAGACAAAAATTAATTATTACAAGATGTCTTACATACAAATCCCAACTACCAAACCAAAACATGATACTGTATTACCTAAGCAGTGTCGAAGAAAAAAAGTTACAAGTCATGCATGAAATTAAATATCAATCATGGAGGAACGAGTATTAAAAACGAAGCGTTGCTTTCTCTATATGAGAGTTGTGTTTTTTTAAAGTGGTAATACTTTGGTGGAGAGATTTATAAACAAACAAAATTTGTAAGGCTTGTCTGCCATCGCTCGAGCCATCCGTGCATTCTCACAAGATGTTATGGTTTAAACCCATGAATAATGAGAAGCATTTAAAGACCTAATCACACCCTGCTAATAATGCTGTGAGGTAATCCAATTGGTCCAGATTCACAAAATAGCAGAAATTTTTCAGCTATTGAACTAGTGCGAAGATGATGGAAGACTATAATTTTCATCGGCTCGCTCGAGATCAAGAGAAGGATTCAATGATGGTCGCCAATCATTGTTAGACATGGCAATACAAGAGAGAGGTTATGTTTAACAGTTTCAGTTAAAAACTCTTTCGATTCCATTAGGGTAAAACTTTTTCATGTGTTTTTGACTTAAAATTTCCAACTAGGGTTCACCTGCCTCAGATTGGGTTGGACAGGGTAGCTAGAAAAATTGCTTTAGACAATAATTTGTCTCATTGGCTATACTGATGATTTTTTATGTAAAATAAAGGGTTGATCAATTTTTTCTTCCTATTTCGTACACAAGTTAGAAACCTTAGATTATGAAAAAGAAGGGATGCGTAACTTCTATGCAGGGCCCCCACATGCCCGGTGCTACCGATGCTACGGCAACGGGGCCCGTGGGCCAAGGGGGCCCGCAAGGACGGGGGAATAAATTAAAAAGTAGAACATTTTTAATAAATCATCATAGAAATAAAATCAAAATAATAAAAAGTGAAAGAATGATATGAAATAAAATATATGAAAAAAATAATATTCTCATTCATTTTGAATGGAACAGCTTATGCCATCTTTGGTAAATAACTTAATTACCTACGCATTTTTATTTACCTAGCAACCATTGAGTTTCAAAACATAGGTACGCAGATTTCCTTCAAGTTTTCACAAATATTTTTTTAATGAACATTAATTCAGCTTATAATTTAGAACATGGTGATTAATTGTGAGGCGGTACGAAGTGTGCATGGTCAGCTCGTTAATAAATAAATATAACCATGGTTCGTAATGTATGGTTATTAATCGATGGTTTATAATGTAACCACCAATTTCCTACGACGGTTATTATTTTATCTGTGTGAATATTTAAAATTTTATTTATTCAATTATGTTTTTACCAGTATTTATAAATTTACGATGTGTTTTATATGTATGTTTGATTTGATGAAAAATAATAATGAAAGTTAAAAAATGTATATAGTAAAAAAGGGTGGAAAATTCTTTTTTTGGTAGTGAGAGGTGGGGGGGGGATCATGACTTTTAGCAACGGGGCCCAGGAAATAATGTGGGGGGCCTGCTTCTATGCATTGCCGTACTAAGAATCTGTGATCATTTCGACATTTTTTGGTGGCAGAAATAATTAGCAGGTACAAATGATTTTTTTGTACTAAATATAAATAATTTGCCAGAAAAGCAAATTATAAACTCTAAGGAACATGAATGTAATGTTAAACAAAAGGTAGGCACTGGAAGGAAGGAAACTTTTAAACGCCACGGAAGATCCGAAAAGTGACAGGCTGGTGGCAAACAGGCATAAAAATGATCACACGCCACCGGGCATAGTTACGTATCCCCTCTCTTTCCTAATCTAAGTTAGAAACTAATAAAGGCACATAGTTTAATCAAATGGAAACTCGCAACAAAATAATTAATGCCTCTCTCTTGATTCACAAAATTATCTTTGAGATTACCATAATTAGGTAATAATAATAGGCAGACTGCTCAAGAGGTGATCACTCAATCAATATTCCCTTTGTGAACCCACATAGAGGCATAGGGAGGCAACAATAACAGCTCTCCATTAGAAGAAGAATACCTACATAAAATGATATTGTAATATTTTAAACAATCATTTTGGGACTAAACATTAAATCATGTTTGACTTACATACGTAAAACGTTTTTTTAAGCACTCGGTTAATTTTTGACTTACGTAAATCATTTTTGTACTACTTAGCTAAAAAGAAAACATATTGTAACGATTTAAAAATAAGTAAATCTTTTGTATTAATATTGTATAGAATGTGGAGTTTTTTTTTCTGTTGTTTAGAGAAAAGCGAAAATGTTAAAATTGTAATTCGAAAATATTTCTTGTACTTGTGTATAAGGTTAATCCAGATACGGCACTGGTCAATATTGTTATGGTGGTAGCACTGGTAACGGGTAATGCTGAAGAACTTACCTCTTTAGCTATCTGATCCAAGGCCTGGTCCTCGGCTGAGGCTTTGGTTTGCGTCCTTTGCCGTCTGCCCGAGGAGTCCATGGCTCCTGCACCTGATATCAAAACACACGCAGGGCATAAACATTCAGGGTTCACCACAAGCAAGAGAGGTCTCATAACAAAGAGTTGAATATTTGCGGGAAATGGCATCCAAATTATTGTTATAATATAAAGTACATATTAGATAAATTATTGTTTATATTTTCTGAAGTTCACTTAAATATGGATATAGGGAACTCTATATAAAGGAAACATAACTTTATTGACAAACGGTGAGATAAATGATAACTAGCAAAGGGTTCATCCAAAGAACGGAAAAGTCTAAAAATATTAGGGTACATACCTATAATATTAAAAAAAAACTTTTGTTGTTTCATAGCAACATACAGTGGATGGCTAAAATATTAGGAACAATACAAAACTCTATATGTTTTTTTCTAGATTAATTTGATATTTTAATCATATACCTACTTGATTTTAATTCTCAGATGTATTTTTTGTTTACGAAAATTAAAAAAAAAAAGTGTGGAATATTGAGATCTTAAAAACCACCAAGTTTCAGAGATTAAACTACAACTACATTTTTTATGTAAGAAAATTAATTAAATAGGTAACTGACATTTTTATTAAAATTTACCACCTGAATATTCTTATCTAGAAAACTTGCTTAAATGTTAAATTTTATTAACAGGAAACACAATTTTGTATATCTCTTGCAACACAAGCCGATTTTCATCCCAGTAGTACAATTCTCACCAATTTATAAGTGTTGTTGATGCAAAAAAAAATGATAATGGTGATACCAGCGGCAAAAATAAGGATAAAAAACTTATGAAAATTGAAAATTATTATGTTTGTTCAAAAAATTTATTCATACTGATCACTAAATTTATACACTGTCCCTATTAATTTGGCCACCCACGGATGGATAGGAATCCTAGATATTTGATAAATCATTATTGAAAAACAAATATGTACTCTATTCACAATGAACTAAAATAGTTGACGTGAAGAAAGCACTAGAGCAATGGTACTCAACCTTATTTTTCGTCGGGCCACAAAAATATATTTTAAAAGTTATGCAGGCCGCACCCTCCCCCCCCCTCTCCCAATGATAGATACTTGAGTTTCATAAAAATAATACTTAAACCTACTTAATTGGTTTGCCAATTTAAAAAAAAAATCACTTAAGGTAGGTATTGTTAGCAGCAAGTAGTTGATTGTAGTATTAGTTCAGCTAGTGAGATATACCCGAGATCGACTTTTTGCGTATCCAAAAGGGTTTTTCAATAGGAAAGTCTGTACTTTGACAGGGGCCATTTAGCTGAAGTGAAATACATCAAAATGGCTCTCATTTTTTCCATTTACTTTTCCAAATTTAAAAAATGAAAAAAAAAAATATATGCATATTTTATCCAAAAAGGTATCACGTTCGATCAACATTCGCTTATTTTATGGTCACCTAGAGCCATATGCTCATTGCTCACTACTAGATGAATGAGTGTAAAACCCCTATATTTTAATAGGTAAGGTGGTTCGTAATCACAATCCTCTTCAGGTTTCACGGAATGGAATTCCGAGTTTTTTAAATAATATTTCGGATAAAAAGTGTGCCGGGCCGCACAGAAAAGCTTGGCGGGCAGCAGGTTGAGTATCGATGCACTAGAGGGTTTAAAAAAAAAACAAATATGTATCTTCATTTGCTATGTTCCTATCACTTAAACAACTAAAAGGATAAAAAAGTGTTGTTAAGTGATATTTTGTTTATTTATTTTTACATACTCCAAACAACTATTGATAATATAAAAAAAAGAACTGATGTAAGTTCAGACATGTCGATCTGTTATTTTTTTTCTAATTTTTTGTGTTTCATTGACAGTTTTAAAAATAACATAATTTATTGAGTGAAACACTTTTCAGGTTTATTTTTGTCTTAACTGGTTATAAATGTTATCATCTCCCTCCTTATTTGTGTGCAAACAGTTTGAAGACAGTTTAAGTTATGATAACTCCATTCATGTCTTATCAGAGTTTCTGTTAATTAGGATTGCGTACAGGATACTTTTGAATGTGGTGTTTGAGTATGTAAGGTGATTCTAATAACACATAAAATTATTTCAATACATACTAAACTGGTATAAAAATATTGCATACTTTAAATAGCCCAGCTAATAAAACAAAACCAGATATTAGTTTAATACAGTGCATAGTTTGTTAAGTTGAATTTAAATTATCTAAAGCCGGTTTGTGATAAAATTGGCCAATTAGTTATGTGGAATTAATGAAAACCTCATACATAATGGAAGTTGTTTAAAGAGTTAAATACATAGATATTAATTATACCATATTTTCCAATCAATTTTCAATCTTTTCTGATAATTATTAAAAGTTAACTTTCAATAACTGGTTAAAACTCTTAAACACAAGGATAAAATTAATTTGACATTCGTCATCCTGTTGTCAATGAATGCATAGTTTTTGTTTAGAAATTCTTTTTTTTTTAATTATAGGCATTACAAAAACAAATATGTAGTGTATTGTTTAAGGAAGTATTAAATTTCAAAAGATACAGATGAAAATAACAAAAATAATGGGCTGAATAATAATATTGTGCAATGAGTTTGACATTTCGTATTGACAACTCGGAAGAGTGAAGGATATTTAGACAAGAAACAATGTTAGCAGAGGAATCAACCCACAAAACAATCGTTAGCCATTAGAAAACAGATAAGCGTGGGAGATGTGACATATTTATGTTATATTCGCTTATTGCTAATACAGCTCTAATGGGCAGCTGGCCAATAACTTTACCAAGCATTGACAAATGTAATAACATTTTACTCACTTGTTAACGAAGCACTACTTGATAGAACAATGCACCATTTTACATATTTTATAAAGGCATATAAAACTTTATACAGTTTCAATAAAGGATGACATCAACTAATGATGCGTAAACGACCTTCATGTCTTTATAATAAAACTATAATCCGGCAACTCTTGTCTAGGATGATACGACCCCATTGAAAACAAACTGATATTTCTCACACATTTAACAACACTTTAATTTAAAATAGGCACCAATAAAAGGCCAACTTTTTTATTTCATATAAAAACACTTAACAAATTAAGTTAAACTAAAAACAAGTCGTCATTTCCGAGTTTATTAGCACATGTGCAAACTATTCGCACCCGACATAACACAACGGCCGACAAGACAACTACCATCGACTGAGATATCTAGTTCGGAACCTCGACTAAAATGTACGTATTCAGTGTTGAGAACCGTAAAAATAATCATAGCAGAAAATGACCAAAAAAAACCAACGTCCTCATGTGGACAAAATCAAAGATAATATAAATATACTGTAATGACAAAATCGGAATTTACAATATTCACATTAGGGGTACATTTGTACGCAGCTTTTATTTTTTTTGCTAAATACCTCTTAAATGGCAGGAATGTTAAATGTGTTTCTCAAAGTTGGCGTACCAACCCAACTAATCATGTATGGGTAAGATATAATCACCCTAATCCTCACTTCCTTCTGTACACAGAACACAATATACTCTCTAACGAGTGTTCTGTATTAACACGCTTAATAGAACGCAGTGATTATCGTGATTTTTATATTACCTACATAATGAAACCCGTTATAAATTGTGAATAAAATGAATGCTTAAAATAATTAACAACCCTATAATCCCCCAAAGCACGAGCTCTGCTCAATTTTGGGGGTAAAAAATACATTAAAAAAAAATGTATAAATTTATTATTGTGAATGTGTTTTTTATTTCCTCAATAAAAATATTTGAATTTGAATTTATAAAAATGTACTGTAAAACCACTGCCTTCTACATTACCTACTGTAAAATGTTACACATTTTATAGTAAATAAGTAATGTGTGGTAATAGAGCAAACTTTATTGTTAACAGATTTGGGGGTATGCACATAATATTATTATTTATTTATTTTATTAACTACTACAGGTAGGTACATTCTTTAAGTATTTATTATGCCTATGGTTATTTATTAGGTATATCTTGAAATACCGCTCAACGAGTTTGTTTGAAAAAGAAAATATTAAAAAATCTTATTTTACTCTCCGTAAAGGGTAATCTGGAAAACTAATGATTGGTTTTAGAATAATATTATTCCAGCCTAAATCTTGCCTAAATCACTCAACAATGAGTGAAAGGCTAATAACTAAAAAAAATATTATTCCATATTTAAAAAAAATATGAAATTTGTGACCAGTGGCTCCTAAACGGCGAGCCTCAAGGCTACAAAATTATCCAGTGTTTGAATTTCATTTGTACCCACTTTTCTTTATTTTACGTTGCAATAGAGTGAGAATCACTATTTTTATCTTAAATATTCGATGCTGTGGAGTGTAGAATATTTTCTAAGTAGGGCACCATGAGCTGTTGTTGGCCTTTGCAGCCGCTGGGGTAAAAACGTCTAAAGGTTTGGAATCAGTTCTTTAAAAATCAAAAAACTTCCCAAACAAAAAAAATATGTAGGAATTAATTCTTTGACCATTTTACTTATCTTATTTGGGAGAAATTTTATTTCCAGTATATGCTGCAAAAATCTTTGTAGAATAAATTACGTCCTACGCTTTTTATTACCTACTGCCAAACCCGAATTCAAACCTCTATTTTTATACAAACTTAAAAGGTGATCTTTTCACTATTCTTGATATGCCATAGGGTTGCCATCAAAGAATAACACCCCTGATTTTTTTGAGTAATCCTGTAAAAGGCGGGAAACCGAAATATCGGATTGAGGCCGTGAAATTGAGGAGGAGGTTGGCTGTAAGACATTGCTTTGCAGCAATAAGACCGCCTTTTGGTAGTTTTTTAAAATTGTATTAACACTGTATTATAAATTGACCACCTTGTGCCCTTAAACCAGCTTAGGACGTCTGGATCCCAACTGGTGTCCCCCCTGTCGTAACCATAAATATTGCGCAAGTTTGAACGCAATGGAGAGCTCTTGTTGCCTCCCTATGCCCCTGAGTGGGGTTTGAAGGGTGAATAGAATAGAATTCTTGATATAAAACAGTATGCCACTTAAATAAATTAATCCTGAAACTTTTTCTTTTCACTAACTTTGAAATATCTATATTAAGTGCAGTTTCTTTAACATAATAGAATCTCACAACTATTCAATAATTGAACTGTTTGTATTGTATTGTATTCACATAGTGGAAGTTCGTTTTAATCAGTTAGTCTCGCAACTATGTTCATATTTCATAGATTAGTAGTTTAAAACATTAAGATAATTGAAACCAAAGTTAGATTTTGTTCATTCTTTTATTTTTATTGTGACAAATGCTTAAAAATAACTACTATGGAATATACCAACAAAATGATCTATTCACTCTTTGACTTTGGTGCTTCTTCTCTGTAGTGCAGGAATATGAATGAAAATATGAAGACGCCAAACATCATTGAAAATGAACTGACGTAATACGGATACGCACTTCGGATAAATCTTTCATATTGCGTGTGCTCCAATGGCCTCACAGACACCTACAACAAACAAAATATTATAAAATAAGATCGAGGGTAATGAAGTAGGCACAAGAAAACACAACCCTTAATCTAAGAGATAAGAATACCACTCTCCTTAGCCAGGTGTCATTCATTTAAAGACTGATGAGAACAACACCCTTATTCTGAATCTTTGTGATATACAGTGACAGAATTTTTGTATCAACAATTTTATAGCACTGTCATAGAATACTTCACTTCATGTCATGCAACCCATACAAAATTGAAATGAATTTGTAACCGGCTTAAGTAACAAGCGATGCGTGTGTTTCTCAATCTTCAATATAGGTGTGAGTTATGACAGCTGAACAAAACCCAGGCACAAAAATTATTCACCTTTGAAACACAGTATGTCAGAAGAATTATGGGTATATGATGGCATCACCGTATCACGAATGATGCTATATGTCCGCACACTCATTGTGGGCCCATCACTTCTACCATAAGGAGAGATGTATGTGGGACAAGTGTTAAGGATACTGAATGACAGATGGCTGAAGAGAGCGCTTTATTCCTCTCATCAGGCTTCCAAAGAAGAGTATGACCCTCTCACACCATGTTCCATTCCTTCGAAGCCAATTGAGGAGATTTTCGCATGGTGTGGGAGGAGGTCATCGAAGTTGCGCAGTGGAGAGCTATTGTTGCCTCCCTATGCCTCTTAGTGGGTTCAAAAAGGGAGAATGTGAGTGTGTAAACTAACTTCAGAACTCAGTTAATTATTATTCACCGTGCTTAGCATATTATGTCCTAGCCGTTTTTTAGGAAGGTAACGTAATGAAACAGATAAACTGGCTTAAAGGCGGATGAACTGCACATTATTTTTATAAAAAGTATCTATATAAAAATTACCTGTGTGGTACTGAAAACATGAGTATACCCAACGCGGTTATAGTCAACCTTGAATTGATAAACTCCATAGACATCGGGAATTCTGAATTTGGCTTCGTACACTCCGTTTGGTTTTCTGGTCATTGTGATCCTGACAAATGGGTCAATTCGGACGAACTCCAACTGAACATCGTTAGCGTCGTACGGTTGCCATTTTCCATTGACAAGTTTCTCAATTTCAATGGAATAAACCTATACACGAATAGAAAATATAAATTAGTTAATACATTTCTTGGGTGGGAAAATTTGAAAGGATTACTTCGTTGATTATAGAAATTAACATAGAGGAGGCAAAATTTATTTAACACTTGCACTGCCACTACATGGATCCATGTATATTGCGGTCAAAACAAACAGGCGAATAAGGCCATAAATCGTATTTTTGGTAGACCTCAAGAGTTTTGAGAAAATATTAACTATACACAATGATTTACATCAATCTTTTGGACTTTTTAATACTCGTAATGTTACTTTGGTTAAGGTGAGGGATGAGTTAAATTAGGTGATATTTCATTTTATATGCTTAAATCAATAATAATCTTTGTTGATATGATTAGCCAGAAATAAAGAATCTTCGAATATCAATGTACGTTATAACCGCACTTCTCCATTAAAGAATCCCTTAAATTTTATGGCCCAGCTTAATCCAGCAGTGATTGAGTTAAAACGAGTTTGAATAAGATAAAGTTTTGCTCCATTTGTTCATGGTAAATAATACCTACAATGCAAAATGAATTGATAATGTCAAATTATTAATTCTTCCTTTTACTGCCATATAAATATAAAAATAAACTACATAGGTATATGGGACTACTAATATTTCAGATTTGGTATTCAAACGACTTCAGCATTTCTAACAAACAAAGGACGACAATATGGTAATTTTAGTTAAAAATTTAAGCGATACAACAAAAATTGTTGATTTATTCATATTAAATAACTTCATGGATTTCTTTTAGTAGTGAGTCATTGAGGCATACAAGATAAAGCGCAGTGGAGAGCTTTTGTTGCCTCCATAATATGTTACATATAGAAGAGAATAATAAAATACCACTGAGTCCATAATGGTGTAAGAAGCTGGTGGTTGAGTTTCTCCTTCTTTGTGGTGGCGCACAGATTTGACACGTAGCTGGCCATTGTCCCCAAAGAGCCACTGAGTGAGGGATGAAGAAAGCTGACCATTACCAGACAGAGGCGCACTGAGATCTCCCTATGACCAAAGAATCAATTAAAAGTTATCATTAGCCATAGGATTTTATGCATTAATTTTGTTATGCAAATATAAAAAATAAATATATAAAAATTAAAGTCCTTTTTTGATTGTGCATAGTTTAATTATTTATTACAATCAGATGCTAGTTGTGTCTAAAAAACTTGAGAAAGAAGCATACAGGGCAAAGGCACTCGTGAATAATTTAATGTTTCAAGATAAGATATTCATTGTTATCTTATAATGTAAAACAAATCTAACTGATTGAAACCAAAAATTCTTACACCTATATGCCAAGTCCCGCATAAAGCCTAGCTTTCGCCTCAATGATGGCAAAGTTTTAAGCTGCCAAATTTTTAAGTAAGGTTTCTTACATGCTTTACAAAATAGGTATTTGGGTGAAAAACAGGACTCCCATGCGGGCTTTACACCCGTGTGCATAGACATTACTTTTTTTAAACGTTATACACTCAAAAGAATGGAAGCTAACTGCAATGTTGCATCACCACTACAGTTTACTTGAAATACCTATGTCATTTCAGTAAAAGGTATGTTTTTGAATACCAATGATACTGTTCACTCGAAAATTAAGGCAGAATTTGAAAAAAGATACTGTTAAGGTTTTGGACAAAATATTATTGACTTACATGTATAGCTTTGACGGGGGAGGTGAACGCTTCATCTGAGAAAAAGTACAGGGATCCACTGAACAGTACACGAGCATTATTTCTAGCTTGGAGAGCAGCCATCAAGACAGTGTTCTTGCCTACTGCATGGGGGTATTCTTTAATATCCTGGTCAGGATTGTAGCTGTATGCTGAACTTTCAGCCGTGAGGATAGGCAAGACTAGAGGATTGGATTTATCAGCGATTAAACCATTTCCCTTGTATAAGAACGGTGCCAATCCATTTTTATTTCCAACGATAATTGGTGCATCTACAAGATTTTTAGGAGAAGCAATGATCTTTGTATGTTGGCCACAATCTGAGGCATCGTAGTTCAAGTGATCAATCACAGATGATCCCTCTTCGTCCATCTGAAAAAACCCAAAGAAAACATCATGATATAATAGTTTGTGGGTTAAATCATTGCACAAAAAGTTTTGAAAAAAAACACACCTCCAATCCACATTCTGCTGCGATCTCCCTAAGTACATCACCAGAGTTTGTGCTCCCAGCTACTAGCAGGTTACCCCCATCATCTACAAATTGGGCAATCGCTTCTGTACTGATTGAGCCTCCAAATTCCAACACTGCTGGAGCGAAAATTATTAGATTTTTGTAGATGTATTCCCCATATTTCGATAGTAGTAGATTGGCATCATCTGCTAATTTGTACGTTAAAATATGACCCTGATCTGTAACAAAAATAGTAACTATGTTAATGCTCGATTTCATATTATAAATATATTGAAATTAACACGGATACTGATAGCAAATTAAAGTCGGCATCACATTAACCTGCTACTCATGAAACATACCTGTTAAAGATTTGAAGAATAGGCTATGGGTTTCTTTGATAGCTAAATTATCTAAAAGAACAAGAGTTTCCTTATTTGCTGATATGAAAACTATATTTAGAGAAATTAATAAAATAAAATAAGATAATTTAGCCATTTCGCTGTCAAAAACCTAAACACTCAACGAAACGATCGACGTGTACATTCGTAGCCGGCTGTCATTATATTTTGTCTATAAAAAAGATTACAGCATAGATAAATAATGGCTACAATTTACTTTATTGACAGCATCATTTTTAAGGCTGTGAACCATTTTCAAATCTAAAATAACTCACGGACCTTAGATTTTTTCTAGACATCTTGCACGAGGTTATCGCTGTCAGTGATATTTATTATTAATTTGTTGATTTTATCTAATATATTATATATAAAAAAATAGCTTAATCATGTCTTTAAATTTGAATCCTGCATATGAAGCTATCGGAAAAGGTTTTGTGCAACAATATTACATGTTATTTGACGATCCCGCACAACGAAGTTCGCTTGTCAACATGTATAATGTTAGTATCTATTATTTTCTGCATTACATGTCTAATATTTTAGTTATAACAATGATTAATATTCATCTTTAGGTGGAAACGTCGTTCATGACTTTTGAAGGAATGCAAATACAAGGATCGGTTAAAATTATGGAAAAATTGAATGTAAGTCGTTTACCCTCATTTAATGTGACATCCTTGTCATTTTTTTTATCTGCTTATGTGTATGAATCATTTTTCATTATCTTTCAGAGCTTAAGTTTTCAAAAAATAAATAGGATTATTACAGCTGTAGACTCTCAACCTATGTTTGATGGTGGTGTTCTAATAAATGTGCTTGGAAGATTGCAGGTAATTTTTAGAATTTTTAAGTGTTACTTAAGTAGAATCTTGGCTTTATATTGTTGTATATAATTGTATTTTGAAAACAAGTAGTTTTTTTTTTACATAATCGTAAGGTGAAATCTAGCTTTCTCTTCTGGAGGCAATGATAACAATCGTATTTCATTACCTCTTGACAGTTGTGGCAAAACTTGGATTAAATTTTAAAAGCCTCACATTATACTACAATTTTTATTTTAAACAAATTGTTTCTCTTATATCTCAAACACTTCACAATTTTCATTAGATGATCAAAACGCAAAGAATTCTCAATTTGAATTTAAATAGAAGTTTGCATCTTAGAGTCAATATCACAAATATTGATTGTGTTTTCAGCTTTACTTGAACAAAATCATTGAATACAATATTTAATTACTATTTGCAGCATTTGCCAACTTACAAGCATCATTGCTTTCTATGAAATTTGTGGTTTTCTGTTAATATATTAAGAGAATTGTAAAAATACAACCAATCGACTGGCTGGCTGGCTGTGTGAAAACACTCCTACCATAATCCCTCTGGATTATAATATTTAATGTCGAATAAGTTTTTATAAATAGTTCATGTCGTTGCTCATAAAATATTATGAGGTTTAAATTTTACGTGCGCTGAAATTTACACATTACTCAAATTTTATGAGCTGCGTTAATAAGTGAATGGAGCGTTATAAATTAATAGGGTTATTATTAATTAATGGTTTTTGATATCCAAAATTGGCGACTATATAATATTTTCCGATTTTGTTTTGACATCAGACAGACGAAGACCAGCCGCACGCCTACATTCAAACTTTTGTTCTGAAGCCCATAGAAAATTCCTTCTATGTTCAGCACGACATATTCCGACTTGCTCTACACGACACGGTGTAGACAAAAAGGGGAAACGAACAATCTTCTATGAAAACAGCATCAACATTTTGTAAGGGAGACACGTCTTGTTTTATTTTCTGAGATGCTTTTTTATATAACATTGTTATTTTCACACCTTTTAATTTTGCCTCCTCACTTTTATATTTTATGTTAAACATACAGTAGGCGCCGGATATTGTGATCACATTTGTCCCAGTGTGTTTTGATTCTATTAACCGGCGGCCATATAGAATATAGATACATAGGTACCTACATATATTTCGCACAAGCATAGGTATATACACATTATATCAGAAAGGTTTTTATGACAAAAAGAAATCGAGAAAAAAAGAGTCTGTACCATTGTCTCAGATAGTTTTCCAAAATCTGTGACTTCATTCAAGCATTTGTGTAAAAAATGTACCTACATCACTAGCAAGTATTTCACGCCTTTATAGAATCAAAAGTTCAAAACTGACATTGACTATTAGCTATAAATATTTTCTAATGTGCAATTTGTCTATTGAGTCGAGATTGAAAAAAAAATACAAAAAACATGCACGTCAGTGGCAAAAATATATGTGAAAAAATGTGATTCTATTATCCGATAGAAATTGTATGAAATTCTTCATCTTGAACTTTTGATTCTATAAAGCGACTGATTCTATTAACCAGTGATCACAATAACAGGCGCCTACTGTATTTTAATTTTGCCCATCCTGTTTTATCAATATATTATTTTCTCTTTACTGACCCTACTACCTGTATGAATTAAGTCTACATATTAAATATCAAAGGTGAAATCTCATTCTAACAAAATTCATAGCACCTCTCTCTCTCTCCCTGGCTTGCTCCCAGCTTAACGTCTATGAAGACTGCTAGGGTCAGCTCTCCTCGTCCTCAGGCTGTAGACTCTCCTCTGCTGCACTACTTCCCCCACCCCACATCTTTGCATCTGCTCGCGCCTTTGCATTTCACATTTCATTTCACATTTTCACATTTGCAACAAAATTCATAGCACCGAAAAATGCATATTGCTTTACTTAATTTTTTTGACCTATATATACGTATTACGTGAAGGAAAAACTTTGTAATTATTTTTACGAAAGTTGCACAGAGGGAGGAGTATGAAATTTCCTACACTTATAGTTTATATAGAAAAGGAGTGGCAAATGCTAATATTTTTTTTTAAATTATGCATAAAAATAGGTACATTAAATCAATAAAAAAAACATTACAAACGCTACTGTAATATTATGTATTTGATACTCACACACACTGCCACAGACTACTTATAAAGATCATCAACTCCATAGAAACGAAAATTTTAACTGAAAAGCGCCTCATAATGGGCTCAGAAAGCTTTTTGAAGGCGGTATATTCAAATGGAAGGTGGAACTGGAAATGGTGGGATATAAATTGAGAATAGACTATTATTGTTTGTCTTCAATAATAATAGAAAAAACATTGTACATACCTATCAACATTTCACATTTGACGTATCCATGTCATTGTTTTTTGAAAGAAAAATTTGAAATAGCACTCGCTCATTCTTTGACAATGGAACCTTAATAATGTTCAAACTTATAATTTAAACTAGCTGACTCATCGAACTTCGTCCCGCCTTAAAGTCAATAAAATATTGCTGGGTAATATAACATACCTATTCATTGTGAAAGACTACTCATTGTGAAAAAATCAAAAGTTATGTGGTTATAATATTATCTATAAATCAGTTATTTCAAAAGCACCAAAACTCACCCATTTCTATGTCAGATATCTAAATTGAATTTTCATCATTGACTTATAAAAAAGATTTGTTGAAAGGCATTGTTGTTGTTAGGGAGCTCGTTCCATACTAACTTTAATATTATATTATTTCATACTATTTTACATGTTATTCTGTTACCCGGAGCGGAGAAGAATCTAATAAACTAAACACGATAAAAATCTGTTCAGCCGATCTCGAGTTATAAGTGTTCGCACTAACCAGACTTTCTTTTATATCTGTACCTTAGAGCATAAAGTGTGGGAGTCACATTTTAGTAATTTTGCAGGAGAGAGGATTTAGTGAAACTTGAAATTACAAAACGCGAACTTTTTTTCTATATGAAAAATATTAAATCTGAAAATATTTTTTTTTCACCAATTAGACCATGTTTTATGTTTAATTAATACAATTTTCAATATTCTTTATAATAAGAAATATAATGGATTATGCTCTAACAAAAATTGGACTTAAACATATTTTTAATTTCAAAAGTCACCTTTTTTAACAAGTGGTGACTTCAATATTTTGACCACTTATAGAACCTTCAATTGCGAATAAAACTGTATCATTAAGTCAAAATCGCAAAAAAGTGGACTCCCACACTTTATGCTCTAAGGTACAGATATTATACAAGCTTTCCCGACAGACGTTGTCCTGTGGACCCTGTCGTCCTAACCAAAGGCGGCCCGTTCATATGTGCATAATGTGCACTGCGCCTCCAGAAACAAAAATAACCTAAGAAAACAATAATATTAAAATGTGTATTTCTAAAACATCCATATTTCATTCGTATTCAAAGCTCAGGCAGGAAAAACGCGAGAATATAATAATATGCGCACAACTTTGTTGACTTTTTATGAAAAATATCTAAAACGTCCGAAACGGTGCAGGTGCAGTAGACAATAATTTTGTTGTTAGATTTTTTCATAGATGGTGTCGTAGGACATCCGTTTCATACTAACTTTAATGTCATATTTTATTAAATGTTTTATGCATTTTTAACATTTTATTAGTTATTCTGTTATCCGGAGCGGAGAACAATTCAATAAATCAAACATTGAAATAATATGTTCAGCCGATCTCAAGTTATAAATGTTCGCACTAACCCGACTTTCATATATATTATAGATAAATGTTATCAAATTATAAAAAAGCTTGAAAAAAGTACCATCAAAAATTTTCGTCCATATTAATATTTTTAAATCATTACCGCCATCTGTGTAAACATAGGTAAAACATTGATCTATAGAATCTTTCTACCAGACATCTCCCTATTTCCCCAACAGATGGCGGTAGCAGTACCGTTGCCGAATCTGTTCCATACAAACTTTAATTCTATATTTCATATTATTTCTTATCCATTTATTCAACTTTTTATTAGTTATTCTGTTATCCGGAGCGGAGAAGAATCCAATAAATCAAACATCGGAAGAATCTGTTCAGCCGATCTCCAGTTATAAGTGTTCGCACTAACCCGACTTTCATTTATATTAGAGATAAGTTATGGTCGAATCTCGAGCACTGGTCGACCACTAGTGTGTATTTGTATATTCTGTGACTTGTAAATATAGAAAATGAACTGAATTCATGTGTCATGACAAATTGAAGTTTTTTATAGGTACTAATAATTTTGTTACAGTGAAATTTCACCTTCATTGTCCTTTACAAGATGTTTTTTTTTTAATTTTGAATATTTAAAACTAACATATTATGTAGGTTCAATTGTTTAGTTGTACCTACTGTTTTAGTAGATCAATCCAAACAATCCGAGAATATGTATTTAATTGATTCTATTGTAACAAATGAGCATTTGATAAGCCTTATTTAGGTACATAAACATTTTTCTAAACTATTAAACTCCAAATTTGATGTAGAGTTTTCAATGAAAACAAAAATGTTTATATTATCTAAAGTAATATAAATTTCAATTGGATTCATTATTATTAATGTGTGGTAAAGATAATTTACTTCTCTGTCTTTTAAAACAGGAAAGTTTAATCTTTTTTTTTTTAAATACTCCATATTTGATACCTAGGGCATATGCTCAATCTGCATTTCTTTCTCCATTAATCCTAATTCTTACTGTCCGAGATCTGATACCTCATTCATTGCCTTTTGAAATTTTTGAAAAACTTTCTATTTATTTGTATTGGTTGCAACATTGTATGACTGCAATATTTAAAAAAAAAAATAAAACTTGTTTTTCCATCTACAGGTCAAATCTCGGTATAACGAACTTCACGGGACCATAAAAAATATTTCGTTGTTATAATGAAATTTCGTTATACTATATAATATAGGAAATGATACATTTTAAATTTTTTGTGTCGTCATATTATACCTACTGATGTCAAATAAACTAGTATTGCTATTATTAAGCGAGAACAAAAACAAATTTCAAGGATTTATCAATCACGCGAAGGAAATATGTTAGGCAAACACTTACAAACTCACCAATGCCAAGGACAAACTGAAGTCGGAGAAATTTTATTGCCTAATTGTAACATGGTTTTAAAATTTTAAAGCAAAAAAGTTCGCCATACTGAGATCAACTTCGTCACAACGAATTTCACAAATCGATGATTCGTTATACTGGAAATTTCGTTAACATCGGTATTCGCTATAAAGAGATTTGACCTCTATTTAATATTTCATCCTTAAAAATATTAACTTCAAGTTGAATAATCTTTTAATATCCTCTTTTTCAAGCTACTCAATAGAAATATTTGTATGTTATGAGCTATTAGCATGGTGCATTTAAACCACTCATTACTTTTTACTAACTTTTTTAACATGTGAAGTGCCGATTCACCATTAGTTCATATTCAATCAATTTAACAATTTAGTTGCGCTTTATTCATATGTTTTTTTACTAATTATCTCTACTTTTTGGAAATCATAAATTACTAGGTTGAAAATAAAAAAACAAACAAAAAAATGTTTAAGCGACCTTATTGTACCAATTTGTACAATGAGTTTTTTAATTGTAGAACTTGTATAAAAATTATTTATTATTATTTGTAATGGGCAGGCAGCTCAAGCTGATAGGCCCATATCACTGTCTCTCAAATAATCATCCAGTCTGTCTGTTCTTAAATTGATTAACACTAGTAGCAGACACAACACTCTCAGGCAATTTATTCCACACGTCAACCACTCTGTTACTAAGTGCACGCTTCCTTGGATTGCATTTGAAATGAGATTTGCTCAACTTTAGGTGGTGTCCTCTAAGGTTTTCATTGGCATTCCTCTTGAATATATTATGCTCCAAATCAGGCACACTGTAGTATCCAGACAAAATCTTAAATGTTTCCATCAGGTCACCTCTTGCTCTTCTCTCCTGTAGTGTGGATAACTTCAAGATCTCTAATCTCTCTGGGTATTCTAGAATTAAAACTTTTAAAACCGTTTTTCTGCCAACAATGTTTCAGAATTAATCCATTGTTGGGGTACTGTCTTTTGATTTATAATTTAACCTAAAGTCCAATGTAAATACAGAGATTGCACACAATAACATAGCTTTTTGGCCGGTTACTCTTGAAACTCAATCCCGATCTCAATGTCGACCGTTAATATTTTTTTTTGTACAATTCCAAATGCTTATTTATATAATTTTTTTTTTCACACCACAATACTGGATTAAAAATAGACCAACATGGAACTATTTTATAGGTAGGGGCCGTCCTTAAATCACGTGATTATTTTTTTTTTGTGATGTTTCAGAATACCCCCCCCCCTCCTTCCGAAAAAAACGGTTACTTTTTTAAGTACAAAGAATGAATAAAGTTAGGCTTTAAGTAGTCGTCAATTTTTTTAATTTTTGTAAGGGCAACTGCGTTTCTTCAAATTCATCAGAAAAATTAAATTCATGTGATTTTATTTCTAGACACTCCCCCTATGTGATTCTTTTTCAGACCCCCCCCCCCCTCCCCACTTTTGAGCTCACGTGATTAATGGACGGCCCCAAGCAATCAAAATCTAAGTGTGATAATGACATTGTTATTGAGAATGAAATTGGATAGGTATTGTGATTGAAATACAGAGTAACCACTATAATCGCTCCAAATGTATATCTGTACAAACTGTAAGTAAAAGAGAGTATTATTTGAAGTAATTATTGTATGTCGTTTTGTGTTTCAGTGTGATGACGACCCACCTCATCCATTCAATCAAACGTTCGTGTTGAAACCCGTGCCGGGTTCCTTCTACCTTCAGCATGACGTGTTCCGCCTTGGCATCCACGATTCCGCTTAATGAACTTCTCGTTTAGAACAGCACTACTAAGACGCATTGTTAAAATATTAATTATTTTTCCATGTAATACAATAATTTTATCTTGTGCTTAAGGATATTATTAAACGTAATTTGTTTTAAGTTTGATCATTTATCATTTCCACTATCTGATAATTTTCCAGTATCGAGGCAACACGGTTTTGAAGCATAATTATTGTTAATAATAAAGCATTAACTGTCAAAACGCATTGTCTTTTCTTTTGATATATTGACTCGGATAATATTTAGTTATCTTTTTTTAACGGTTTTTATTTGTATTTAGTTTTGCTTTAAAGCTTCATTTAAAATTTATTGCTATGTGTTTAAATTTTAATTTAAGTACTACTTATTCGAGACGTTTGCAAGTTTTTTTTCTTTTAAAACTTACCGATGTTTCTTTTTTTCCAAACTTTCCATTAAACTAATAAGTTGAAAATTCCATATTATCTTTAATAAAAAGAAAAAAAAAACATCAAATTGCTTATTGAAATTAACATGCTATTTTTCTAGATGTGTTTTGAAACCTGGACAAATGTTTACTCTGTTTTTTCTACCAAGTTTAAAAAAAATGCTTATAGTTGATTGGATGTGTTGAGTTTGTTGGGCATTTTAATGATAATTAATAATGTGGGGTGCGTTTAAAACTAAACATGTTATTTATTTTTAATTTATATGTATGTATATTATTATTATCATTCAACCTATTTGACATAATATGAATTAAACGCTTGTTAAACAAAAGAGAAACTATGTCCATTGTAGTATTTTATACAGAAAGTTTGTGAAAAATAATACTAGCAATAAATAACATATTTTTTAGTGGTGTGTTTTATTATTTTTTACTTCTCTTCTCAACAACAAAATCATTAAAAAATCGAACATGATTTGTGGAATGTTGGTTTCAAGAGTAGATACCTAACTTGTAATATGTAGTCTTGAAAATGACACAATGAAAAAATTAAATATTGTGTTCTATCAAGCCATATACAGGCAATAAATAGAGGCTGCAAAGATGGATATGGTGATATATCCTAGCGCCATCTAGTGTAGGGTCCGTGATGACTGTTCAAAGTCAGTTGCTTAAAAGGTGAGGTTTCGAATACTGGTGCCAACAATTTCCACTTTCACAACACAAGCTTTGCTTTTTGTGAAAATATTAAAACTGTATTTGTGTTCAAATTGGGTGAGCAAATAATATTCATTTAAAAAAGAAAGGAACGCTGAGTTAGCCAGATAAGTGGGAGTCCAAAAATAAATGAATCTAAAGTATACTACCATTATTGAGGTTATTAGAGACTTTTAATGGTAATGGAGGGGCAAGTTTAAAAGAACGTGTTTGAAACTTGGGTTTCTTGCTTGTAAAATCAGCTTCAGAAGATTACCAAATGCCTCAACAGGGTTTTTCAGAAGGATCTTTGAACTCTATTCGTCTATTTCTAGCCCTGGTTCTGTGTTCGTTTGGTTAAAGGTGCATTTATATCAAATGAACATAGAGCTGAAAAATAGAGTACATTTTCTTAATCGTTGATATGGTTAACAAGGAGAAAGAACTGTCATTGCCCATTAATTAGTTGTTGTTTCTATGGTGTATTACTCTACTTCCAGCTCTGACACTATGTTTGTTTGTTTAAAATGCACCCTTATGCCTTGGTCACACGTGCCGAGTAAACGGGCGAGACAGTAAAATGTTACTCGCCTGAGAGAGTGATGAGCGTTAAAACCTTATGGTTTAGACGCAGCGAGTACTCGGCCGAGTGCACTGTCTCACCCGTTTACTCGGTACGAGTGATCAAGACATTACATTTGGGTCCATCTTATTTGAGTGGTGTTTTTCAGCTGAAGACTCAAATCCATTAAAAAAGGGTTAAAATTAAAAAAAAAAAATTTAAGAGCAAAATCTTTTTAATAAATTATTTTGAAAACATTTACGACAATAGCGAAAAACAGGTACTCTTCCACAATTTGCAGGTTTATAATTTAAATGGATTCATTCTATCGACACTTATCAAAATATTGATACAACATTGATTTATCATATTAACGCAAATGAATTACATAATATTTAATCATTTTACACGACTAAGTTCTACGATCATCAATTAATTATTATACGCGTGCACCAACGAGAAAAGTTCCATTAAGACTTTTTCCATTGGTCCACACTAGGATCTGACAACATTTATTAGCAAGCATAGTAAAAGTATCATTCTTCGTACATTTATAATTATCTATGTATTAATCAGTGTTGCATTATTAACAAAACTTAAAAAAAAGTCACGTACAAAATGTAAAAATTATAAATTTTTAAACGGAACTCCCTGTCCCTTTGCAAATAAATAATATTATTATTGCGTTATTTTCAAAATAATGCATCACTTTGGTACCCCTAGAATGAATGACGTCCATTATTATCAAAATAATTTTTGTACGGAAATGTCTTGCCCCTGTCGGTAAATTCACATCGCGTACAAAGTTTATATTTTACGCTGGCATGAGTGTCATTCATGATAAAGGTTCAAAAAACACAGAAATTGGCTCAATACTTGAGAAAGTGGTTTAAATTTGAAAGGGAAAAGAAAAAAACAAGCAGTCCCTATTAAGGGGGCTTTCAAGCAATGCGATTTTTGACCCTCCCTCACCCCAATGTAATGCACCATAACGTTTTTCTGAACCCCCTCATCCCTTCCCTAAACGTAAGAAATTCAGTTGTGCGAAGTATGTACTGGAAAGTCACTTAAAAAATATCTTGATCTTATTTTAAACGCATTGGTATTAATGCCTAAATATTTTTAAGTACCAATTTTTTATTATAATAAATAGGTATTTCGTGTTCAAAACACTAACAAATATCGACAACGAAAATAAGAAATTGTGTGATAAAATCGAGAGATTTCCTATAAAACATAAACGATAATGGTTGCCGAAGTAGAAGATTTGAATTCCTTAATGTATTACATTGTTGAAATCCTTCAAATTGCGTTAAGTAATACGCCCCCTAAATTAAATATATCAATTTGTAGATATGAAAATAAACACTAGTGAAAGAAACCAAATCAGTTATTGGAATAAACTGCTACAGAATTTTTTAAATATTTTTTTTTAACACAAATACATAATAACGTTAATAGTGTATCACGAAAGATGGTGATGTTCATCATCAGCATTCGAACCTACAACCTTCACTATGCTGTATGAATGTTAGCGATCATGTGACTGAGCTACATCACACTTCAAACATTATACATTACATTATTTGTTTTTTAAAAAAAAAAACAAATTATCGTCGATGTTGCTTGTTTTTTTTTTACATTCACCCTTCATTTTACCACTTTCTTGCTTTGTGAAATAGGGAATAATAAAATTAATAATTTGAGAAAAATGTTCGAAAGTGTTTTTTCTTATTTAAAAAAAATTACAATTTATTAAAATCTATCTTTTTACAACAAAAAAAAAGAATATAAAAAAAAAATGTTACACAGAGTTATCATAATCTTTAAAAAATGATAAATAGTTATTTTAAAATCTAAAACATATTAATATTGTATGTAATGTAAATGACTAAATAATGTATTCTTAACAATAATTATAGTGACTAGATTGTTAATATCACTGGTGTCATTTTACATAATAAATTTTTTTTAAATAACGTAATATCCTTGTACAGATCAAATTTATTTATTCATTTTTTGTTCATCGAATTCACGAAAGAGTTTAGTTCAAACTAAATTTAATTATTTTCTTATGGAGCATAATTAACACTAAGAAAAATCATGTTTAGGTAAATGAGACAAGTTCCAATTTTTATTTCACATTTTCCTACATCATATCCATCAAGGGCGTCGCCAAGGGGGGGTAGAGGGGGGCAGCTGCCCCCCCCCCCCCCTAGAGATTTTAAAATGTAGGCAATTCATATTTTCTTCAACCTTCATATAGAAAATAGCTTATGAATGGGTCAAATTGCCCCCCCCGGGCTGGCGACGACCTTGATATCCATATTTATACGTATCTATAAATATGGAATTTTTAGAGTCACGAACCGAGAAAAACTTTAGAGACATTACTCATAATAAAGCATGCAATAGCTAAACAATTTAATTAAAGTCCATTCTACAAGAAAACATAAATTTCAGTTTTGTATGTTCAGAATCATTCAGTAAAAATGCAAAAAGCAGGTGTTCAGGTGTAAGGCCCCTTTACGTTTCAAATATTTGATTAGTTCTAAACTTTAGCTTTTTCGTGAATAAAACTGCTGTATCAAATATAATGTCCGTAAATCGGTATTTTCGTTGAAACACTATCCCCACGCAAAATATTTAATAAAAAATTAATCCAAATAAGAGAAATATTTTTCAAACTTATTAATTTCGTTGGTAAGTTGATAGTTGTTGCAGTGGCAATTAATAAAACAGGTATGTAACTGTTGCTACGGGAAAAAAACAAATATTCTGCAATCCCCATCGTGGTAATGTAAAACTCTTTTAGGGATGATATGACTGATTTATAGGACAATCAAACAATCAATGACCCCTTTTCCTATGCTTGTCATCTAACAGGTTTTGCTGCAAATATTGTAATATTTATAGAAAAGTTTTTTGGAATAATTTCTTTGAAAGATTACCTAAGTATTTGGTAAAATTATTATTTTCAATCACAATGCGATAATTTTCAATTCAAAATGATACATTTGACTATGTTTTTTTTCTGCATTCTTGAAAAATTTGAAGTGATTACAAATTGTTAATACATAATATGTTGAAAACTATAAATCTTAAGCATTTTTTAAAGTTTACAATGATAAAATTAATATTGTATTGTAGCATGCAATAGTTATAATCTCGTTCCTTTTGAAAATTTTAAATTTTTCTGATATCTATTTTTATTGTTCATATTATATTTTCAATAATAAATAAAAAGATAATTAGGATTTCGATGAACAATTTACCATCCTACATGTTTCAAGTTAAAATTTACAAAATGTTATATACCCAAAAAATGAACCTTAAATATTATAAATTGTGTTCCAAATATAACCACATAATTAGTTTTATTTGTTATCACCATTTTTCGATAGGTGATCTAAAATTCAAATAATTCCAACATTAAATAGTTGACAAAATTTAGGACTTGAAAATCCAAATATCCATTTCAATATGAAATAACTTCAACGAATAAATTCTATTTTTCACAATCAAATTTGGATTTCAAATTTTTCAATCAACTATCAATACTTAAAAATAGATCTGATAATTAAAATAAGTATTTAAAGAACAATAATGTTTTGTTGTTAAATCGAGAATAAATCAAGTAATTGTTATAAAAATAATGTGTTGTGTAGAGATGGAAATGTCTTAAAACACAATATTTTTATGGATAAAACGACTTAAATAAATAATAATTATGAAAAATAACACTAATGAAATTCAAAATATATTAATTAGTCAAAAGCGTAACTTGTATAAAGCCTCAACAGTTTTTGTATTTTGAAATGAGTATTTTGAAATTAAAATAGGTATACATAAATTATGTAAGTAATCCCCGTTTCACACAAGCATCTTTTCGCTTTAGAAACGGGGTCTATATTGACTTAATAAAATAAAAAAAAATATAAAATTACAAATGTAATAGTTTGTTTATAAATATTTTACGATACATTTTGTAAGTTTATTTTAGAGTGTACGCAAGGCTGATCGGAAAGGTGAGAGATAAAAATAGTGTGGAAGATCGAGAGAATGGTGTGAATCGATCACATTGATTTCGTCCTCAAAGAAAAGAAATGAGAAAGAGAGAAGGGGGGTTTATTTTTCTATCCACCCATTCCTTATGGCAATTTTATTACGCATTTCGAGTGACAACGACTATCAACAGAAGGTTTGATCGTGATGATCAGTAACGACGATATTAGCGCTGAAGAACTTTGACTGCATTAAAAATAGCCAATTTCTTTTTGAAATTGAGATAATTATTTTGCAGTATTCCAATAACCACTAATTTGTGGCTTTGTTACATTATTAATATATTTTTTTTTGATATTCCACCACATACAAGAATTTTTGTGTGTCCACAGAGAAAGTGTAAAACTTGGCGGGACAATAGAAAATAAGTACCTAGTTAACACTTTCAAATTTCAACTATGAAAATTTTTATCGTAGAATATTTAAACAAACTATTCTAAGAAAAAAAAAATGTACAATTCACTTTTTGAAAATAGAACAAGGAGCGAATTAGGGAGGAGGTGAAACTGATTTAACCCGTTCTCCACCCACTACACATACATTTGCCTACGATAGGCGGTAATGGGTTAAAAGGATAGAAAGAGATGATAACAAACTTAACAAATATTATGGATGGACCGGTTTAAGTCTCATTCTTTTAAGATCATTACTCCTATTTACAATATTAAAATAAAATTATTTGTACTTTAGGTGCTTGCTGAAAGCATAATAGTACAATTTTGTTAAATTTTGAACAAGAAAAAGATTAAACAGTCGTTAATAATGCAACACTGATTGATGAAAATAAATAAGTTTTAGAGCTAATTGAGTCAATAATTATTATTATTACGGTGACAGGACAATTCAATATGATGAGGCGACCATAAAGCTAAAGAAAACTTCTATTGGGACATCATTGACAATATTACGAGACAATAACGCGACCTATCGTCTCGACTAAAAAAAGTAGAATGTCGATCCACTAAAATGTTGCAACCAAGTCTACTTACTGAAGGTTCAATAATGGAACGAATTATTACACGCGTTACTCCCAACATCTAGTAAACAAGACAATTATATAATATGAGAACTTGGTATTACAAAGCGGGTTTAACTTAAAATCGAGAAAAGGGGGAAAAAAAGTAGTGCGCCATGCACGGGTGACATTTTCAATATTAATTTGAATTTCCTTTACGTAGGTAATTCAATCTTTAATCAATCAATCATCACCTCTACCACTGTGGGGAGGAGATGAACTTGGCTGGGACATGCGTTAAGGATGCCGAATGACAGTTGGCTGAGGAGAGCGCCCATCAGGGTCCCGAAGACGAGGAAGACTCTCCCATACTATGTTCCGTTCCTTCGAAGCAGAGCTGAGGGATTTGGACATGGTGAGGGAGGAGGTCATAAACATTGCGCAAGATTGAGTGCGATGGAGAGCTTTTGTTGCCTCCCTATGCTTCTGAGTGGAGTGTAAAAGATTGAAAAGGGAGAATTGATTGAATTGTAATGTCTAGTACTCATTATTGAACAAACCAACGGGGATATGAGAAAGCAGTAATAAGTACCCAATCTTTTTTTTTTGTTTGTGGTTGAAAAATTTCTATGACACATTATTTGTTCATATATTTTTTTTAATTTTGCTGCTGGATAAATTATATATTTGAATGGTAAAATCAAAAATGTTTTATTTGTGTTAGGATATCTCGGGTTTTGAAAACCAGACAATCGTCATTTTTTATTAGTCATGCATGTAAAAAATAGAGTGGTTTCTTTCAATCAATAAATAAAATAATATACTTCAAGTCAAAAATGTACCTCAATGAATTTTCTTAAAAAGATAATAACGGTGTAAGCCCAAATATAATGCAACTCCGAAATTTTCACTATCAATTTTAGAAAAAATATTTCATGTAATAATTCAAAAGTGAATTTCAATCAAATAAGTCTTTAATTGGGTAATTATGAGTAAATGAGGTTATGTTTGTTTCAAATATAAATGAAACATTATTGGGCCGGGGTGCTCAAACGGTCAATCGAGTGCTTTTTGAGTCGATCTCTAGAGAGAAAAATATCTATAAAATATAATAAAACTATTCACAGATTTTGTTTTTAAAGGTAGGGAATTAAAACTAAATGTAATTAATAAACAATTAAAATGTATTGGATCCACAATTAGGTCAGAATAACTCCTTCATCACTTTTTTTTATAGTAATCACCCCCTAATAGCGGCAAAAGGCGCGTATTTGTTTTACGCCGATGTCATCATGTTTGCGATTAGCACGTGGTAATTACGTGCCATCTTACGAAAAATATGCTGTGGATATTCAGTGCCACGCTTCATCATCCAAAGTCACTCTTTAGTTTTGATAAGTTTAGACACTAGAACTCGTTTGTTTTGTAAGAACCAATCAACTTGAAATTTTGAATAATTATGAGTTTTCCTTGACATTTTAGAGCAGACCTACACCTTGACTAAAAAAATGCATATTGTGCGGAAGACTAATATGCCACGGCCACGATATACCCTACCTAGACGACAATCCTGCATTACACATACTTGCAGCCTCTCATAGTCGATCGATCGTTGTCTAACAATATTGAGGTAGATCGCCAGCAGTTCAAGTCTGAGCACCCCTGATCTTGGGTAATAAAACTAAACATTTGAACGAGAGATGTTAACACGGGGAAACATAAAGTGGTTGGTAACCCAGCGGTTACGACGCCGGCTTTTGTACGCTTTGGTTCGGAGGTCATGGGATCGATCCCCGGTGCCGACCATTTTCCTCTTTCACGACACAAGCTTTGAGTAGCTTATTGTGAAAGAGTCAAAGAGTGTATCTATGTTCATTCTGAGTGAGCACAGATTCACTTTTATAAAAAAAAAGTGTTTGAAAAATAATATTACATTATATTCGGGCCAACACAGTAGGGTGGGTTGACTGAGACAAAGATGCATGGGTATTATAAATTTGATAACCTCATCATGTTGAATTGCTTGCTAAGATCTCACGCGTTATATCGGAATAAAGCAAGAATGTTAGTACAGTGAATATGCAAGTTATCACAAGGTTTTTCTTGGTTTGTGATGCTGCTGATGTTGCGGGTCGGAGCGTGTGCGATCGGTCCGACACCATCAACTATGGCCCGCCCTTCTTGGATCTGAGCGCCCGGGACGGAGGTATCGCCATGCTCCGCAACGAACGCATCGCCATCGCTCTGTTGAAGTGTCTTTGCATTTTAGGCTCTTCGGCTTCTTGACCGCCGTCCACCGAAGATAGGATCACCAACAGCACACCCATTACCTGTTCAACAAAAAATAATTGTATTTCAAATAGACAGTGATGTGAGTTCAAGTCCTGGGTGGAGTATGGGATTTAACAATTTCGACATGTCGAACCACAGAGTATCGGATTTTGAACACCTAATGTCAAACAATGTTAAAATAATCTCTGACTTCCTAGGAACACAGTGCTCTCATTAAGCGGCCGTAATACAGCGGACGGCAATGTCACTTTAAAAATTGTCTATGTAAAACAAATGGTGTGGTTTCCTGCAGTGGGGTAACTGACATAATTTATTTATTTATAAGAGATATCAATAGAACAGTGAACAACTAAACATGAAACAAAAACATATAATCTCCAGTTCTCCAATGACAGGTAACTCCCGCATGGCTAATTAATCATACTTTTTTACTTTGCGTCCGTAATACAAACATCGTGTAAAGACAGCACCTTTTATCTAGGAAATCAAAGCTCAAGCCGGTATTCGAAACTAAATCAAGCATAAAGAGGCTGATATATTTTATGTGATGGAATCAGATAATTTAATTATATAAAAAATAACATTATAATTGATTCCGTTAGTCGGGAATTCATATTTTCGTAGAAATATTTTTCATACTTATATTATTATCTGTAAGTTGATATTCAATGCTATGAAAAAAAATATTTGATATTTGATCAGAGATTCCCAGATACAATTGTTGTTATGGAAAAAAATGTCAAATTGTAAACATTTGTATTTTTTTTCATTTTTATGACTGTCGTCCGACAGGCTTTGCTGCTAGTTACCCCTACAGTAAAGGACAGGGAGTTATGAATACATACCAAGCATATGATGATAATTAGAGTGTAGACATGTATGGTGGCTTCGGGGATACTGTCAATCTCCCTCAGAGCAATCAGGGCCGGCTCAAAGTCCGGCCGTAGATCGAGCGCGTGTCGGAGATGAAGGGACGCCTCCTGGTAATGACCGTATGCCTTGAAGATTTCCCCAAGTGTGAAGTACTGCTGCCAAGCACTGCGGTCTGGGGGCTGAACCTCCAGAGACCTCCGCGTCAAATATATGGCGTCGTCTAAATATTGGAGTGTGAAAAGCACTCGAGCAAGATTTAGCAACACCTGAAAACACAAAAATTTCATTTTTATTAAGACCCTACTAACTCCCAAGACATTTGCAATTGCTGTCTCTCTTTTGAATGTAGGTGAAGGCCGGACCATCTGATGTCACACATTTAGGCGGAAACCATAGGCGGTGAGTTATGTGGGAATCACAAGTATATTATACAACATTTATGCTCATTTTTATTTCTTTTTTCAACTATTTCAAGGTTGTTTTTTTGGTTATGTATTTTATGTAGGTACTTCAATTTAGTACCTAACAACTTTTACTTCAGAGCAATTGATACGTCAGAATAGGACATCTTAAAGGTATCATGATAAAATCAAAAAAACTTACATATTATTAAAATTATTATTTCTGTTATTTTTTTTATATAAATATATGCCGTTAGCCTATGAAAACAATTATGTTATAGCTATAATTGTGATTCCTAAACAGTTCATTCCGAAAGAGAGAAAGGGTCTCGTCTCAACAAGTGTAAATAATATACTGGATATCGTCCAAATAAAAAAGGAAGAAAGTCAGTAAAGAAGTATACCAACCTCGGCGTTGTGCGGTGACACGGCCAAGGCTCGCCTGAAGCACTCTATGGACTGCCTCGTGTCGCCTTTGATCCGCCAGTAGTTGCCAATCTGATTGTACAGCTGGACAGACTTTGGTTTCTCTCGTTTGGCTTTCTTCAATCGCCTCTCCAGGGCATTCACGTCAAAATCTGATACTGTGCCGCCGTTTTTGTAATTCTTTTTCTTTGTAAATATGAGTGCAACCTACGACGAGTAAAAAATAATATAATTAATAAAACTAGAATTCAGCTATGATATATTTTAAAGGTTAGACAAAATTTTACAAGATTCTTGAATTTAGCCATTTCTCACGTTTTGTCGACCAAACAGATAAATATATGTATATACCCTTAAGTCGGCCATTACAAAAAAAGCATATTAAAAGCTTGAAACTTTAAATCTCCTTTATTTCCAATAAAAAGAAGTTTTAGTTTTTCATTCTTTTCTTGGTGTAAGGAAATTATATAGCCCGCATTATATTCAAAATGTTGTGATCCAAAGTCATTCTAGGGATAGACAATAGTATGTTTTAGATTTTTCCAAAAATATCGGTACAAACAAATTATGGATTTTGTTTCGTTAATCATATTATAATTATAATGAGTTGATACGAGTTTAAATAGCAAACATTACAAAACAAATTAGGTATATCATAATTTTTTTTTTACCCATCACGCCATGTCCCGTAAGGGGTAGGCAGAGAGAACGGACCTTCACTCTTTTCTATCCAAGCATACTTCTTTGGCTTCTTCCACCGACATAACATTTCTCATACACCCTCTCCTATTTCTCTTACTTCTTACCTGGTCTTCCTTGAGGATGGAATCGATGTGTTCGATCCACGTCATTCTCGGTCGGCCACGCTTTCTTACAGCCTTATGAATTCTCTTTGTCATTCTGCCTGCATCCATTCTTTCCACATGCCCAAACCATCTAAACTTATTAACTTTCATCTTTGTCACAACACTTACTTCCATACCACATTCCTTCCTAATATTTTCATTCCTTTCCATATCCCATAAAGTTTTTCCACATATTCTTCGTAGAGATTTCATCTCTACTGCATTTATACTACATTCTTCTTTTTTCGTCCATGTCCACGTTTCACAACCATACATCATTGATGGTAACAAGATTGCGTTATGCACTAGTATCTTTGCTTGTAGCGAGACGTTGTTGTTTCTCATTATAGGTCTTAGTGCACCGCCCACCCTGCAACCAGCAACTTTCCTACGTTCAATTTCTTTTTCACACTTTCCATCCCGACTAAACATGCTTCCTAAATACACGTACTCATTCACTTGCTCAAGACATTCATTTTCTACGGTTATTTTACAATTCGTTCTTGCTTCATCCCTTTCAAATACCAAAACCTTTGTTTTGCTGACATTCATTTTTAGACCGTTTTTTGCACAATTTTCAAACACACTTGACACAAGTTCTTGCAAATCATTTTCACACTCAGCCATAAGTACTAAATCGTTGGCATACATAAGCGCACATACCTTTATTCCATTCAATTCAACCCCTATATTTATATCTTTTAACCAACTGACGCAAAACTCAAAAAACAAATTGAACAACCAGGGTGACATGACGCACCCTTGCTTCACACCCCTCACAAGATAGAACTCCGGTGAAAGGTGACTGTTCACCTTCACACACGCAGTACTATCCGAATATAGCGAAGCAATGCCACGAATCAACCGGTTGTTCATTCCATAGATTGATAGAACCTCCCGTAATTTATCCCTATCTACCCTATCATATGCCTTTTCCAAATCTACGAATGCACAGAAAAGCTTCTGATGTTTACTCAAATTTTATATATACCACAACATAATACGTTGTGGTATATATAAAATAAAAACAAATCAAAATAGTTCCCACAAACGAGATAAGATTAGGTCAAAAGAACTCATAACCAAATAATGTATTTTAATCAAAGTAGTCAAGTGAAAACAATAATATAACATATTATAAAGGAGATTCAATGAGAGATAACAAATAATAATGTAACCAACACGAAAATTTAAATTTATCAAATGAAATTTTGTTAAAAATATTTTCAGGTACACAAATAACTAAATATGGGGACGTATTTAAATCACGTGATGTTTTTTGGCAACATTTTGGATATTTTTGCCAACTTTGTTATTCGAACAATTGGCCGAAGGTGCATTGTGATAAGTAGTTTTTTTTTTTTTACAAAACATTTAATTGATCCAAATCTCTAAATATTTTATGAAATAATGTATTGTTTTGTGCTAGTTCAAAGGTTACAATAGATATTCAGTATATTATTCAATTTTGTGACTATAAAATGATCACAATAACATTATTATCATTATCGATAATTGCCTCCTCAAAATAACAATATCTCACATGAGAAATATAAATATCCGCAACGAGAAGCCGGAATCGTCTTGAGATTTTGAATAAAGTATAATATCTGCATAAAAACTCATACAGATTCAATCGATTCCCGGCAGGGTCAGAATTTGTCTGTGCTATCCAAGCTGGTCTATTTCTGATTTGAGGGGGCTGGTTGATTAGATAATAAATCAGCACGCTATGTATAGAAAAGTGTGAGGTTTCTGGAATCTCTGTTTTTTTTATATCCAACTTGTTTAAGTAAAATTATTTTGTTTTTTAAAACAAATGAAACAAACCTGAGGCTCCGGTACATTTGGATGCCTATTCCGCCTCGCCACACCGACTAGATTGTCATAATAAGTGAAATTGACGGCTTTTCCACAATCCAAGAATTCATCTTCGATACCATCACCGTGGGAGTCTTCGTTTGAATCGTAATTATCACCCCCTTCAAACGAGGACCTGAAATATATAATATTCATTCACCTTATGATTGTTCCAGAAATATGCACTTCCATTAAGAAAAACTTGAAACATATTCAAGTAGATCGTAATCTTAATAGGTCAGTCATCAATTTGCAATAAAAAGTTTATTACGCATTTTGTAAATACTATAGATTTTTTTTAAAACAGCCTTGTAGGTTTTCTCACATCATACATAAAGCTGATATTTTGATAGATTATAGTTTATGTACTTTATAACTAAAGCAACTAGATCTTTGGGCCTATTAACAATGGGGGAAGAATTCTTCAATATTTGTCTGTTTTAATTTAAGTCTAAAATGAAGAAACTCTGCACTGGCCGCCCGATTGGAAGAATGGGTTTAAGAAGGAGTGTTGGGAGATCGAAGTTGAAATGGTTTGATTGTTTGAGAAGAGATTTGCAATCTCTAGGGATAAGGAACTGGCGTCGTAGGAGGCTTGACAGGGAGTAACAACAACGAATATTTGAGTAGTAATGAATAATAGAGTACTTAAATGTGTAATGCTAAAGCCAGTATAAATTGTTGTCACGTGCCAAGGGAGAACCAAAGCTGATGTCCTAACTGTGTGGTATATCAGAACAATTAGGAATAAGCTAACGGCGAAGTTTCACAGAAACTAATATAGGAAAAACTGATAGGGTATGTTAGGAAAAATGGACTGCGCAAAAAAAAAAGACTTTCGATTTGCATACAGACAGAATATTATTTGAAACAAAATACAATCGGGGAAAATTCGTTACTCTATGACATAGACTATGATCTGCCAATTTATTAATTTACTAATTTATGACCCTTTGACATAAGGGTGTTATAATACAAGAAAGTTAGAAATATTATTGGGAAAAAAAACATACGTGTTTTGATAATGTTTCTGATGTTCCATTAACTGACAATCTGTGCAGTAAAAATCATATCCTTGCTTTGTCCACGTCTGTCCATATATTACTGTGGATGTGATTATATTAAATATGGGATCATCGTCTAGCAACTGTTGCCCTTCGACACCTTCGATCATCACCTATGAGAGGGAAGGCATCGTTTTATATATAACTACAATATTATTTCAGGTTTGGATATATAAAAAAACACACTCACACAAAAACAAACAATTTCTCAGTCGTTAGATAATCATATTATGATTATTGATTATATAAATAATATCAACAACATTGAGATCGACATGTAAAATCTTTAAAAAATTCACTTTCTGACAGATGTTCAATTCCTTTGATTATTTATATTGCAGTGTTGTAAGTGGAAAAGTCATTTTAATGTCAATGCTGTTTATAGTCAAAGATCTAAAATTAGTTTTGTGCAGAAAAAAAAAACAATTAATGTAAACATTTATCAGCATTGCTATAGATTTGTTTGTGTAAAAATTATCTTATCTTTACTTCAATGTGTATTAAATCATTGATGCATTTAAATTATCTCATGTAAAATCTATAATTTTGTGTCATGATAACATTGCGAACCAAATAAGGAATACGAAATGTACAAATAATGTATATCAGTAATATTCCTCAAACCATGCAATAGATTATGGAAAAGATAAATATAGATTTAAACATTGTTATTAACTCGCCTGTCGAAAAGGTGTTCCTTCAATAATCTTTCCTTCTTCCGTATTCAGTTTCCAGAATGTGGATGTTCTGGAGTTGGTGGATATTATGTTAAATGTTAAAATATAAGCAGATAATAAAATTAAGTCGGGTGCCTTCCCCATCGCGATGGTATTATTTGAATTTAGCGAGAAACTCACATAGATCACTCGTCAAACACATGTAAAACATTTAAGGTAAATATAAAATCACACCGATTGTAACGTTTAAGTCACAAAATACTAAAATTATCCTGAAATCGATGTTTTCAGAATTATTTTGACAAATGTTACACCACACATACGTTCCGCTCACTAACGATAATGTTGCTCACCTATGGTTTGCCTTTCGCCTACTTCAAGCTAAACTAAAATATTATATTCTAATAAGATAAACATTAATTTAACCTTAAAGCACATTAATTCGTGCAAATTTTTATTATACATACTAAATTACTACGGTGAAATTGCTAAAAAGATTACACTAAATCGTGTTGCTTTTAATTTTGAAATCCAAATTATCTGGAAAATGGCCAAATGGTTCATAATTTCTCAAAGTATGGCAACACTTTCAGTGTTTTCAGAAAAAATAGCAAGAAATCTGTTTTCCTTGGTTTTCCCCTTTTCTTTTCAAAAAATGCAACAAATTAAATGAAAACCTTTGTTTAAAGTAATGTAAAAACTTTCGACGAATTATTTTACAAGAACTATTTTACGACGAATTATTTTTCTGAACATAAGAGAGAATAATGCAATGTATTTTAGAAGATATTATGATTTGATATTATTCATTTTGAAATTAATGTTTCTTTTGTATTATAACTATTATAAGCATTATTGGTATAGGTTCCAATAATCATATTGCTTATACAATGTTTTGAATTTTTGTCTACTCTTATAGGTGGTTTTATAAAATAATAAGAGATGCTTCGGTTATTTATTTGCCGTGGGGTTGCCGGGTAAGAATAGCACCTCTGCTCTTTTTGCTGGTTTTTTCGAGCATCCTATAAGAGGCAGGAAATCGAAAAATCAGATCGGGACCGTGAGGTTGACCACCTCACGTCCTTAAACCTCAACTGGTCAGAAAAGGCACAAGAGCCTCGGACGCCTTCGAGCGCAATGGAGAGCTCTTGATGCCTCCCTATGCTCCTGAGTGGGGCTTAGGTCTCCCGCATTGTGGGTTGGTTTGGGGGGATCCGCGGCGGGCTTGATTTGTGTGGGGCCGGCTTTTCGGTTTGATTGCTTTGATCGAGCTGGGCGGTCGATTTCGTGCGGTTCGGGTTTGCTGCGGATTGGTCTCCTCCGGGCTGGCTTGCGTAGAGTGGGGGACCTTAACGGGAGTATGTATGTATGTATGTACGGTTATTTATAATAATATTAAAAAAGAAGATTTAAAGATTATTCTAAATTCGTTAAATAATCAGTAGCAGACTTAAAAAAATAATTAAATGAGTTATATTGAACAATAAGATAAGATAATTCAATGAACAAAAAATGATAATAATATTTTAGATATTCATTTTTCCCTTTTATGATTTTCAAAATAATTGTCTATGGAGATTGTGTGACAAATAAAATCTATGGTATGTCAACGTCAGTTTTAGATTTTTGTATCTGTATTAGTGTATTGTTTTGATTTACGATTTACTTGCTAATAATTTTGGATCGTCGATGTTTCGTTTTGAAACTTTGTAGAGTTTTAGCTTATTTATCTTATCGTAAAATTAGTATTTGATTTGAAAACACAATGTCTTTAGCAGATGAATTATTAGCGGATTTAGAAGAGGATAATAACGATGAATTGGAATCACTTATCGAAGCAAAAACTTCGGTTGAAGTTGACAACGGCAATATTTTTGACTCAACTCCTGTAGTTCCAATGGAGGAAGATATTAAGAATGTATCTATAAGAGAATTGGCAAAGTTGAGAGACTCGAGTCGTTTGAAAACGGTAAGTTATTTCATTACTAAATCATCTTTAACTCCTTGAAAATTTTTAGGTTATGTTTTAATATACATATTTGTTTTAGGTTATGACTTATATTACGGATAATTTCGATAAAATCCCAATGTCTATGAAAAAGTTAGGATTAATGGAAACAGATCCTGAATATCAATTGATCGTGGAAGCTAATAATGTTGCTGCTGAAATTGACTCTGAAATTGGTAAACATTGTTTCTGTCATTTTATATATTAAAAATTCCTAGATGGAGTACCTCTACTATACCTTTTTATAGCAAACGGTGAAGCCCCATTTACGGGTTCTTTTGAGAGATTGGTTGGCAAACTGGTATTTTCTTGTTAGTAAAATGAGATATTTTGAATTTAATTTATAGAAAAAGCGGATACAGTGAGTTCAAAAATGACTAATTAAAACGCAATTAAGTACATCTTTAGTCAAATCAAACGGTCAAACGTTGAAATATTTGGGCACTTCTTCTTTACTTTGTATAGGGTTCTGTGATTACTGTAACTTTAGTCCGTTGCAATGTTTTCCTGTAGTCATAATAAGTCATCTTTCTTGCAGCTATAATTCATCGATTTGTCCGAGATAAATATCAAAAAAGGTTTCCTGAGTTAGAGTCATTGGTTCTTGTGCCGTTAGAATACATTCGCACTGTCAAGGAACTGGGTAATGATCTAGACCAAGCGAAGAATAATGAAACACTGTTAGGTTTCCTGACTCAAGCCACTATTATGATTGTGTCTGTCACGGCGTCCACAACCCAAGGGTAAGATTTTCTTCATTATAAAAGCAACATTTAATGGCCGCTGGTTTAATATTGACAAACCGAAATCAATAATTAAAGTTCAAATAGTAGATAAAGAACAGCACCACCATCATTGGGCGTCCTCAACACATGTCTATGTCATGCCCACCTAATTTATTTATAAAAATAAGAATCTACAATATGAAATTCTAAAGTCCCACATTCGCTATCACTCTAAATGTCCAAATAGAATGATGTCACTCCATTTTGATAGATTTGAAAATTGAGTTTTTTTTATTTTAACAAAATTCAACTACGTTAATACATGCACTTTGCTATTAAATTAACAACAGCAACACATGTACCTTGGTGGAAGGATTATGACAAAATGGGATAAATTTGAACCAAGTGTTTAACACTGACAATCAAGTGACGTAACGATTTGGGGCACACCCGCTCGAGTTATCCCATTGACGAGTGATGATTAAATGGCTTGACGTAATTGAATTTTGGACTGATGAATAATGTGCGACTCAACCTATCACTCCACATCCTCCATTTGGTTTTCCCCATTCACTGTTATTTTGTGGAGTGACATCACTCCATTTGGTCGGATGGAGTGATAGTGAATGGGAGGTTAAGTCTTAGAATTTATTTATGTATTTATTACATATGGCACAGAAAGTTTATTTACAGAAAATATGCAAATTAAAAAAGTTTCGTTTATTTATTCACTCAAAATAATATCATGAGCATTTAAAAATATTTGACCTTATCAATGAGAATTTTTATTTTGAACTGAGAATATTTCCAACAAATAGCCACAGTTGTACATCTGGCAATACTTTTGTCATTACTATCACCAACACCTCCTATATGAGAAAGCCTTAGCGCTGAGACTGTGATGTCACATTGTAAGGACCAATATGCATTTGCCTATATTTTATCTGTATGTATTTACCTGTACTCTATGATATCTATCATACAGCGCCGGCGGCCTGGGCCTCGGGTGTGATTTTAGAGGCAAAATGTAGTGTTGGTTGTAGGTAATAGGTGGTGTTGGTTTTGCTAAAGGTCAAAGACTAATATGGTTTTTTGGCTAAATGTCAAAATATATATCTGGCGATTCACGACGAGTTCATCGAAAATCAATTCATCGAATGATCAATTCATCGAAAATCAATTCATCGAAAATCAATTCATCGAAAATCAATTCATCGAAAATCAATTCATCGAAAACGAGTTCATCGAAAATCAATTCATCGAATGATCAATTCATCGAATCACCAATTCATCGAAAACCATTATTTTGAAGATATTTTAGAAAAATTGTTTATGACCTAAGAATAAGGTAAAACTTCAGTTTGGTCACTCCTATAAATTAAAGATGGCGGCGATTTTGACGTACGTTGGAGTATTTTTTTGTATATTTTTTTTTAATTAAATGAATCTGTGCTCACTCAAAGTGAACACAAATACACTCATTGACTCTTTCACAGTAAGCTACTTAAAGCTTGTGTCCTGAAAGAGGAAGATGGTTGGCACCTGGGATCGAACCACGACGTCCACAGTACGAAAGCCGGCGTTGTAACCACTGGGTCACCAACCACTTCAATTATAATTTTATTTTATATCATAGGCATATGAACAGGTTATTTACAAATTAATGTTGCTTGCTTGCTTGCGCATACTTTGAAAGTGTGTGATATTTTATCGCACGATATGAAAATAGGCCCATTTTCTAAATTGAAGTCCAAATATTTCAACACATGAGTTTGGTTGTCAAAAAGGCTGTGTCTCTCAAATATATTCAAAATATTTATTTTCGATGAATTGGTCATTCGATGAATTGATCATTCGATGAATTGATTTTCGATGAATTGATCATTCGATGAATTGATTTTCGATGAATTGATTTTCGATGAACTCGTCGGTTACCATATCTGGCGGCCATAATTTATTTTTTTCCCGATGTAGCTAAATTTGAAGATTACCAAAACAATTACTTGAATGCGAGAAAAAGGGATGAAGATAAAGCAGTTTAGAGTTTAATATAATTTTGTATGTTCACAGGCAACTGCTCTCTCAAGAAGAATTAAACGAAATACACGAAGCTTGTGACATGGCCCTAGAAATAAACAATTTCAAGCAGAAGATTTTTGAATTTGTAGAGAGCAGAATGACCTTCATTGCACCCAATTTATCAATTATTATAGGTAGGTTACTATTTAAATAATTATTATTCATCTATTACTATTCTATGTCATTCCAACGCCCTTGACATTTTTAATGTAACTTACAACGAATTTACAGAGTGTGTTGGCTTGTTGGCACATTTGCTTGTTTAGGTGCTATTTTATTGTTTCTGGCTTTTCTTTGTGTTTATTGTACTATTATTAAGTGATATTTTTTTGTTTTTCGTTTGTTTATGTCTGTACTCTGATTGGCGTAAAGGTAATTGTATACTGTAATGCCAATTAGAGATATATTAATTAATAAAAAAAAATTAAAAAAAAAAAATTCCATAAGCTCCCTGCAATATGTTCAACGACATCTTTCTCTATTCTTTGTCAACACCATTGAACGAGAGCTCCTGGGCTTGATTCCTGGACGGCCCTTTCTGCTTATATATTCAGCGGTAACTTTGTGAAGATTCCTTTGTGAACGGTGTATAGGCACTCAAGACATCCTACATTAACACCATTACTTACAGTCCACTCTGAGGGAAAGGTCACGATGCTCTTCTCTTGTTCATTCCTGATAAATGATAGTCAGTTCTTTTCATTTGTGGGGCGGAGTTATGTTAAAGAAATAGAGAATATAAAAGAGTGGAGGGCCGTTCTCTCTGCCTACCCCTTACGAGACATGTTGTGATGGGTTATTTATTTATAATTATCACTTGGCAACCCCACCTGTCATGTCTGGTGGGGAATCTATGAAATATGTAATGTTACATTTTTTATATGTATCAGTGTCAAATAAAATGTGTACTTGACTAGAAGCATCTCTGTGTTTTAATATTCTTCATACAAAAATCTAACAAATATTGTAGGAGATAGCTTTAATTTGTTTATTATACACACTATTAAACTAACCCAACTCAGAAATCAGTTATTTCCGATTACTGTTCTTGGGCTGACAATCAATGATAGAAGCATTTACCTATATATGGGTTTTGTTTTTTACAGGAGCATCAACAGCTGCCAAGTTAATGGGAGTGGCTGGTGGACTCAGCAAGTTAGCCAAAATGCCCGCGTGCAATATCCTTTCTATTGGAGGACAGAAAAAGATGTTGTCAGGGTTCTCCAAAACTGCCGTCTTACCTCATACAGGATTTATTTACTATTCAGACATTGTTCAAGATACCATTCCAGTGAGTAAACAATATCTTTCTTGCCTTCTAGATTTACAATTCTGACTGATCCATAGCTCGGTTTCTGGGCAGAGAAAAGATCCAAAGCTCTTTTTAAAAACCTCTTGACCTATTCGCTAATGTTCACTCATCATTCAACTTTTAAAGGTTGCCTGTTTTTTCTTACATTTTTTTCAAAATACAAGTACTGATAGAATAGCAAAAATAATATATTCTATTCCACTTTGTATTGGTCAAAGGCTTTAAACTGTATATTTTCAAAAATTGGTTTCATTACTTTTGTATATATTAGACACATTCTGGTAAAAAGATTTAAGCAGCAAATACGTAATTCCTCAGCCACATGAAGCATTAAGCCATATGATTTTTTTTTAATGAATTTGTGCTCACTCAAAGTGAACACAAATATACCTATACCTACACTCTTTCAAAGTGTGCTCCTTAAAGATTGTGGCGTGAAAGAGGAAGATGGTCAGCACCTGAGTATGAAACCACGACTTCCAGTATGAAACAGTATGAAAGTCGGTGTTGTAACTGCCAGACTACCAACCACTTCAAATTCCACTTTTACTTTAAATTCCAAGTTTTTAGTTTCTGGTGTAAAATTTCATGAATGTGGGTTATCCTTTGACCAAAACACAGTCAATATTATTGAAGGTCTGAAAGCAAAGGTTCGAGAGGTGTTTACGACTGAAAATGATACGAATCTGTCACATTGATTCTTTTCTTACATTTTCTCAATGCCGACGTTATAATATTATTATTATTATTATTATTTGTGTGATAGGCGAGCAGCATAGCTGATGTGCCTATATCTCACTGGTTAGGTTGTTAGCCATGTGTCTGTCTAACTTATTTTTAAACATGTTAACACTGTCAGAACTGATAACGTCACCAGGTAAACCGTTCCACATATTTACAACTCGGTTCGAGAGAAAGTGTCTTCGGGGATTTGATGAGAAACTAGTCTGAGTCAATTTAAGCTGGTGTCCCCTCAGGTGTGTATTGGAACTCAATGTAAAAATGTTTTTAACAGCTTGACACTCGTAATGATTATTAAATATCTTGAAGGTTTCTATCAAATCCCCACGCTCTCGTCTCCTCCTCAATGTAGTCAATCCCAAGACCTGCAATCTCTCCTCGTACTCCAGTCTTCTTAGAGCATATGGTATTCTTGTGGCTCGTCTCTGCACTCTCTCCAACAAGTCGACATCCTTAACAAAGTATGGAGACCACACTTGAAAACCATACTCCAAGAGAGGACGGACATAGGACTTGTATATCTTGAGAAACATTGCAGGATCAACACATCGAAAAGCCTTCCTTATGAGATAGAGAATAGAGTTCGCCCTTTTTACAATCCTGACAATATGTTCCTCCCATTTAAGGTCGCAAGAGATGGTAACACCCAAATCCACCTGAGTTTTGACACTTTTAAGTTCCACATTATTGAAATAGTACGAGGTTCCAGGATTGTTCTGACCGATGTGTAATACTGTACACTTTTCAGGGTTAAGAGTAATAAGCCAGTCAGCACTCCATCCTCCTATGGCATCCAGGTCTCTTTGCAGTTGTGCACTACTCACCACAGGATCAGCAAAAAACTTTGTGTCATCAGCAAAAAATTCCGATTGAGACGAAATCACATTTTTGAGATCCACGATAAACAGAATGAAAAGTATGGGTCCCAACACAGAACCCTGCGGGACACCACTGGAAACCAAACGATGGCCAGACAATGCACTTCCAACCCTGACTCTAAACGTTCTCTGTGTTAAAAAATCCTTGATCCACCCGAGCAGATTGCCACGCACTCCGAGGTGCTCAATTTTGGACAAAAGACGCTTTATAGGGACACGGTCGAACGCTTTCTCGTAGTCCAAGTAAATGACATCCACAGGAGTGTGTTGGTTCCATGATAGAGTCCACATATCAAGGCAGGATATAAGGTTGGACACAGTGGATCTGCCCGGGACAAACCCATGTTGTTGCTCTGGTATAATGCGCTGGTTGAGTAGGAAAGCTCTTAGTTCGTCGGCTATTATTCTCTCCATACATTTGCACACTATACTAGTTAGGCTAATTGGTCTATAATTGGACGCAGCTAACTTGTCCCCCTTTTTATAAATGGGAGTTATGATGGCCTCTTTCCAGATGCCAGGAAGCACACCACTTTCAAATGACTGTGTCATGATCACGCTCAACGGTTCCGCCAACACTTCAAAACATTCCTTTAATATCTTGGCAGGCAAATTGTCCGGTCCCATTGCTGTGTCCTCCTTCAAATACTTTAACACTTTTTTTACTTTTTGCACTGTGAAATCAATCGTGTTGATCTCCTCGTTAACTCTAAGTATATCCATCTGAGGGATTGTGTCATCTGGCTCAACAACATAAGTCTTCTCAAACTGTTCACTGAATATTTCTGCAACCAAGTCACAACGGTACTCTAAGTTCCCAGATTCGTCTCTTAGTGCTGGAGGAATACCCACTTTGCTTACAAGTTTTTTTCTAACATAGTTAAAGAATGGTTTACTACCACTGTCCACAATATTCCCCTCAAACCTTGCCCTCGCCCGTCTCGTAACTGTAACCAATCGATTATTTACGCTTCTAAACATCCGATATGCATTCTGAGTTTTGCATCTCTGATACTTCCTCCATAGAAGCCTTTTTTCAGCCACTAGTGAAAGGATGTCTTTATCGACCCATGGTTTATTCCTGCTTGCTTTGTTAACTTTTTTAATATTAATAACATTGATCTGGACATAACTTGCATTTATGGATTTCTTAGTTTTTCAATCCACTTTTAAATGTAGCTAATAATAAAATTATTGAAATCATTATTATATAGGAACTCAGAAGAAAAGCAGCTAGATTGGTCTCCACCAAAATCACACTTGCAGCCAGAGTAGACGCTTGTCATGAGAGTTTGGATGGTACAATTGGCAAGAAGCTCAAGGAAGAAATAGAAAAGAAATTGGATAAATTACAGGTAGATTATTATTTACTTATATCCTTTCCACAACAGGCGTAGTATATTCTTAAAAAGAAAGCAAAACTATATTCAGGTCAAATCTCTTTATAACGAATACGAAGTAATGAAATTTCCAGTAAGTATAACAAATCATCAATTTGTGCCTAAAAAACTTCGATATAAAATGTACTGAACCAAAATTCATTGTAACAAAGTCTATATCAGTATAGCGAACTTTTTTGTTTTAAAATTTTAAAATCATGTTACAATTAGGCAATAAAATTTCTCACACTTCAGTTTGTCCTTGGCATTGGCAAGTTCGCGAGTGTTTGCCTGACATATTTCCTTCACGTGATTGATAAATCCTTGAAATTTGTCTTTGTTCTCACTTAATAATAGCAATAATAGTTTATTTGACATCAGTAGGTATAATATGGGGACACACAAAATTAAAAATGTATCATTTCCTATATATCCAGTATAAACTAATTATTTTTTATGGTTCTGTGAAGTACGTTATACCGAGATTTGACCTGTACATCTCTCATCACATTGCAAGTACAGACATTTGGAATAGTTCGACCTTATTGCTGTAATATGATTTGAATTGAACGTTTTTAATGCTCAACTCTTAAAGAGATACCTGAATACAATTTTGAAAACCCTACATAGCCCTTAAATCTACAGTTACAAAACTACCAATGTAAAAAAGTGGATGAATTCTTTAAAATTAATTCAAATTTCGAATGTCCCGCTAGAGATTAGTAATTAAAAAAAATCAAAGAGTCATTGGATGTCAATAACATAATCGATTAGAGGCATTCGAAATGTGAATTCATAGTAGAATGCTGCATACAGTTGGACAGATATGGTAAGAAACATCGAGGTTCATGCTAGGGCCAGAATAGAGCAGGAATTGCTGCCTATTATTAAAAAGCAGAAGCTATCAAATCTGGGCAATAAGAGGTTAGAAATATAAAATTCTTCAAGGGAAAGTTGAAGGAAAAAGGGGTGTTGGCAGAAGACAGGCCTCATGGCTTTGAAATATCATTATATCCAAGATTGGATGGGCATTAGAGGAGTGGGGGAATTTTTTGACCTTGCGAGGGACTGGGAGGTATTTGCTCAAGTGATAGCTGAGAAGACCTAGCAGAATGAGTCAAACTTTGTAGTTAATGTATTCATTCAGTTTTCAACGGACTTCACCTTTGGAAAATACAGTTTTTATGCATCCATATTTTTCTTAGTTGTAAATACTTTTTCAACTGATAATTTTTTTCTATGGTTATCCTCAGGAACCGCCTCCGGTGAAGTTTGTGAAACCTTTACCTAAACCAATTGAGCAGAGCAAAAAGAGAAGGGGAGGTAAGAGAGTTAGGAAAATGAAGGAGCGATATGCCATGACTGAATTCAGAAAGAACGCCAACCGGATGAACTTTGGAGATGTAAGTTTACCTTTCTATATTATTCTTTATTCTGGCTCCACGATGGCTCTTGGGTTCATCCATAAACTGGCCTTAATATATGTGTTGGGAAAAATAGAAAATCCAAAAGACTTCAATAAATAATCGAAACAACTTTATTCAGCGTCTTATCATCAACAAAATACCAGAAGAAAAATAGCCTCTTTTGTTATTGCAATACACAATGGAACATTTCCAAATTCAAATTTCTATTATAATAAAACATGACCATTGACAACTAAGTATGTAGGTACCCTATTTTTCTCGACAATATGAAATCATTTATTGGAAGATCGCTTGGCTTTTCATGTAGAAATGATAGTGTTTTACAATAACTCATGGCATTTGATAGACATTCACACGTAAAAATGGAGAAGTAAATACATTGGATTTGAAGGTAGAGTATACTCGTAATTTTAAGCTGTTGGAAACTGTTGGACAACCTTACTGAAAACTACACCTATTAGATTCTCAAAAAAAAAGCAATAGGTAAATATCACAGAATGGGTACATCCAATTTGGTAAACACTTGCTACTAGGTTAGGATTTCCTAGATTTTGCATAAGCACTTTACCTACATGTTTCCCAATGAACACTCGCCAACAAAATGGCAAAGACCAACACCGAGGTGCTTTCTGACGTAGCAACATTTACTAGGTACTAACTGATAATATGAGCATGAGGAGATATTATGTTTAGGATGCCATCTCCTCAACATATTATGTTTAGGATGCCATCTCCTCAACATATTATGTTTAGGATGCCATCTCCTCAACATATTATGTTTAGGATGCCATCTCCTCAACATATTATGTTTAGGATGCCATCTCCTCAACATATTATGTTTAGGATGCCATCTCCTCAACATATTATGTTTAGGATGCCATCTCCTCAACATATTATGTTTAGGATGCCATCTCCTCAACATATTATGTTTAGGATGCCATCTCCTCAACATATTATGTTTAGGATGCCATCTCCTCAACATATTATGTTTAGGATGCCGAGTGACAGTTGGCTGAGGAGAGCTCTGTTATTTATTTATTTAGTTTATAAAGTTACAAAATTACATATTTTATAACTTAAAAATAACAATATTATTCCACTTATTTATACTGATTTAGACGTCACATTTCTACAACATTCACATTACTAATCTATGTTTATCACTACTCTTTAGATATTCACGACATTTCACACGAAAGATCGCAAGCGTAGCCGTGATGAAGACCCTCTCATATCATGTTCCTCTCCTTCCAATCAAAGATGAGGTATCTGGACATGGTGTGGGAGGAGGTCATAAACATTGCCAGAAATCGAACGCAAAGGAGAGCTCTTGTTGTCTCCCTAAGCCTCTAAGTGGGGTGTAAAGGGAGTTAGGATTTGGATATCCTTATTCTTAATTTTTTCTTAGACTATATTTACTTAGTTGCTGTTATGTGAACTCCCAATTATCCTTTCATCTTTTGGGAGGTTGTCCAATCCCGTAAATTATACCCCAAACCATCCCAACACCTCTTGTGGCTGCTAATCTGGATACATGTTTCTTTCTAAACAATCAATCAATTCTCCCTTTTACACCCCACTCAGGAGCATAGAGTTCTCCATTGCTCTTGTTTCTTGCGCAATGTTTATGACCTCCTCCCACACCATGTCCGAATCCCTCGGCTCTGCTTCGAAGGAGCGGAACACAGTGTCAGAGGGTCAACCTCGTCTTCGGGACCCTGATCCCTTCTTTTTAAACAGTCACTTTAAATTGCAATAAGTAAAATGCTTTCTCATATAATGAATACACACACATTTATTATTTTAAGCTATGTCATAATATAAAAACAAAACAAAAAAGATTTCGTTAAAGATAGGATTTCTTATTTTTGAGACCTCACGTGACGCCACTGGTCATTGAGTAACGATCTGGTTTGCATCGTGACTTTTATAAAGATAAAAGTCTGCCAAATTTATTATTTGGTAGGTACCTACTTGGCGATTGTAAACATCCACAACTATCTATGTACTTATTATCTATGTGTGTTACACTATTATGTATACGTTGTTATCTTACGTACATCTGTGTACTACAAACTACATAATACTGTATCTGTTATGTTTAGGTAGGTACCTACCCACATACATCGTACCGCGGGGTCATCGAACGTGTAGGTACCTACTTATGTAGTTTTTGGCGCACATTGTTTTCGTTTAACATTTCTTTCTTGGGCCGCCACCCATTTTTACATCGCCCCGCCCATTTTTTATTCTATGGTTCCAAATTTTAAAACTGTGTAAGGGGGCGTTCAAGTATTACGTAACGCAATTTTTGAAGATTTTTTACCCCCCCTCCCCCCCATGTAACGCGCCGTAACGTTTTTCTGTACCCCCCCTCCCCCCCCCTAAATGTTACGTAACACTCTGGAAGTGACTATTTTTTACTGAACTATCGTATAATACTATTTATTATGTTCCATAAATTTTTCTTTTGATGTTTTTCAAATTTCATTGGTATTTTTTTGACATAGATGCGTTGGAAAGTCAGCATGAGAGCCTTTATAGGCCAAGAACAGTTGATTATGTAAATCCCCCGCTTTTGTGGACATTATAGTACCTATCTACAAACTCACTAACAACGCTCACTACAAGCAATTTGTGTTTATGCGTACTGCGTGTTTAAAGCACTTACGAATACTAACAACGAAAATAAAATAAAAATGACGTAAGTATAATACAGTCGAGGGATTCCCCGTAAAAAATAAAAGAAAAGGTTTGCTAACTTAGGAGAGCGAAATGAAAATTTCGACATACAATGCAGTCGAGGGACTCCCCGTAAGACGTAATCGAAAAAGGTTGCTTTTTACGCAGAGCAATAAAATTACATACAGTAGAATTGAGGGACTCTCCGCATTACATAAACGAAAAATCGAGGGACTTCCCGTAAAACATTGTCCAAAAGGGTTGCTAACTTCGGAGAACAAAAAATGATGTACATTACAATCGAGGGACTTCCCGTAAAACATAAACGAAAAGGGTGTCCAACTTGGAAGATTTATTTCACACTTTTTTTTAATTTAAGAAAAAAAAACGTTACGTGACGCATTGTTCGAACCCCCCCTCCCCCCCTTGTAACACACAGTAACGTTTTGCAAGACCCCCCCTCCCCCCCAAATTGCGTTACGTAATACTTGAACGCCCCCTAAATTAATTATGTTTATCTTTCAAATAAAGAATCAATCTTGTTTTGAAATGGTAGTCGAACGCGCGATCGCGGTTTGCAAGCTGGTGACCAAACCACTTTTCTATTGTTGTATTTTTTTATGTTGTCATGAAAATTAAAATTTACGTAGTATACATAATAAATAAATCAACTTTTGTTTATATAAAGGTGTCAGTATATTAGTTGGCGGAACTTATTCCCTTTTTTCCATTCGACCGGTATCAGGAGACAGGGCAATTCCATCAGATTGAAAATTCAAGTGATTAAAACTTTACAGGGAATCAAACCCGGGATCTCGTGTTTGCAAGTCAGCGCGTATACCACTGGGCTAAATAATTCATAAGTAAAAGAAATTGGAGAGGCTGTGTAGTTGGTAGAGCAGTTCATTCGCCGACTTACTTAGGGTGAAAACACAAAGAACGCTGATTCCGATCGGCGCCGGTTCTTTGTCTTTTTACCTTAGCGAAGACTATTTTCCTCTTTTACAACACAAGTTTTGCTTTCTTTGAAATATCTCAAAAGTCTAGATACAATATGTTAAAAAAATAGCTAAAAAATATTACTGGGCTGGCACCAAAGCTATCACTTTTCAAGCTCTGCACCGTAAATCACCGATAACGGGCAAAATACAAAAAAAAAAATCGGTTCGTTTATTCAACCGTCACGTTACTCAAGATAAATTATCAATAATAATTCATTTTACTTCCATCGACAGACACAAGACAACACAACAAAACCCATCGGTACTTCCTTAAACCAATTGTATGATTAAAACATAAAATTCCTCAGAGTGAACGTTATAAAAAATGTCGCAGTTTGTATGAGTTTAACAGCTGTCACGTGGTGGTACATGTTGGGACCATGCGCAGTAGCACATTATTTCTCTGGTATATTTTCTTCTCAAAGGCAAAATACTATCCAGATTTGAAGACAGACTACCATCGACCACCATAAAAAATTTAACGTACTGCTTACAACAGTCCTACATGTTACATTGGGCACATTTTCAACTCGTTGCGGACCTTCGACTCCTGCAGCCCGATTCACGGAAAAGTTTAAGCTACTTTTCCGTGAATAGGTACATAGACTGTAGATAGTCGCCGCCTACAATTATTATTACCAGCAGCCCTATTCACGGAAAAGTTTGAATCGAACTTCGTTCGAACTTCGAACTAAACTTAGACTTAAACTTTACCGTGAATCGGGCTGCAGATGACAGTTCTATGACTTTTATTTTCGCCGATCTACGCGTGTTTTTATCACGCAATCGTTGACATAGATTGTAACAATATTATAATACTAGCTGATACCCGTCTTGCTTTACGTTGTTGATTTGGCTAGTCTGACTTGAGCCGTAGGTTATTGAACAGGTTTTGTATGCAGCTTTCCCCTTCTCAGGACCAGTAAGCCTAGACAAAATGCATTTGGCAATCGACTACAAACGACTTCGACAATGTAGAGTAGGAAGAAAATTAACTGTCCACTTTTTATATTTTATATTATAAGGATCATTGTTTGGTTTGAATAAATGTTTATATGTTCCAGTGGACAGTTAATTTTTTCGCACTATACATTAGCGATATCTTTGTTTGTAGTCGAACGCCAATTTGAATTTGTCTACGGCGGCAGGAGTATATTATCTTAATAACTGGGTACACACGTAACGATTTATCTTTAAGATTTGATCGATAATCGCTCATTTTCAAAAAAAAATTTCGCTAAGATTTAAAAAATGAGCGATTATCGGTCAAATATGTTATAGATAATCTATCATTTCCAAAATTTTTCACGCTAAGATTTAGAATGTGTACACAGCTAATGTTTCAAAAAAGGAAAAAAATAAGAGTCACTGCTAAATATGCGAAAAATTTGAAAAACTAATGTCACTTTCAATATTTATAAAAAAAATAGAAGATGAGGAAAAATTAATACTCACTGTTGAATACGCGAAAAAATTAAAAGAAGAATGTAGTTATACATAGGTACCTACCTACCTACCTAGTATTATAATACGTGTAGTTTTTCCTAATGAAAACCTCCATACTGTGTATAGATATAGGTACCTACCTACTTAGTATTATAATATGTGTAGTTTTTCCTAGTGAAAACCTCCATACTGTGTGTAGATATAGGTACCTACCTACCTAGTATAATATTATGTATAGTTAGTTTGACCTACTTATGACTGTAGTGATAAATTTAATGAGGTACCTTAGGAGAGAGAGGGTGCAAGCGAACTCTGCTTTACCGGCTTTAGTCATCTGTCATGGCGTACATATTTTATAAGAAGTTTCGGTGAAAATCTTTATAAAATAAGAATTAAAACACTTCTACTTATATTTTTTGTATTTCAAATCAAACTTCGATCGATTTTGTACATTTTCATACCGTAATGCTACAGTTCTACACAAAATTTAGACGAATAATTTTACTTTTAAAACATGACTTTCTCATTTTTGTATGAAGATTTTAAATTTTTAGAAATTTGTAAATAATTTAAAATATATTTAATGAAATGTAAATATTTGTATCTCAGATTACCACAATTGTATTTGCGAAAAACTGCGAAGAAAAATATTCAACGCAGAACCTACGGTTTTAGCGTGATGCTATGACATACAGTTGGAGTGAAACAAATAAATAAATAAATATACATACATTACTGAATTATTATGTAGAAGATAATAAACGTAATAGTAGGTACTATCATTATTTAGATTTAGGCGCCCATAAACAATTTTATAACAAAATCATAAACAAAATATTATTTTATTGTAGGTACACGAAGGACTGACAAACTCATTAGGTATTTCTTTTTTCTCTAAAGGGTGGGCAGAGAGAATTGACTTCTACTTTTCTACAAAACTGTTCTCGGTAGCCTAGTGGTAAAGGTGTCGGATCAAGAGGCCCCGGGATCGTTTCCCGGAAGTTTTCAAAGCGTTTTTCACTTCAAATTTCTATCCGGGGTTGGCCTGTCTAAGATTAGACGGGATCGGTTGACTGGTAGAGAATGCTTTAAGCATTGAGTTCCGCCGACTATAATGACACTTATGTACCTATAGAGGAGTTAGGTATGTCTGTTTTCAATAAGCCGTAAAATTAGCATATGCGGGAGATATTGGAGCACTGCAGATTCTATGTTTCAAGATTTTTTTTTGTTTGTGTTATTCAGTGTTCTGGTGGTGTTTCAAATAAACAGATAAATACAATTTCATAGGCTGAAATATCAAAAGACGTAATGTCAAAACACCTAACCTCAAATCTAAAGAAGGAGCTAAAATCAAACATTCTTGTCTATGCTAGCTAAAAATATATAAACATTCTTGTCTATAACAGTTAAAAATAAATGAACCATCTTGTCTATGAGTTATCGCCATGATTCCTTTGCCACACCAGCTGGTCATTCCGTAACGACGCAGGTTTAGCCAATAATAGCCATGGCATAAGACTATCCGTGTTGATTTGTGACGCAGTCCTATTCTCTTTTCTTTCAAAGTTCTGTCTTCTCCGTCACATAAAAACACATAAAATATTATGATATAAAATTTTGATATTTTTGTTGTGAACGACGCTTCTAGTGCGCAATACATAATTTAATTCAATGAAAAATTTAATAAAATACATCAGAATTTGCATTTGAGGATCCGATTGCAATCGTGTCTGACAGCTTTGTAAATGATCATAGAAAAAAGAAAGAACAGAGCCGTGTTCACGTTCACTTTTGTTACGATGAGACCAGAACGAAAGGGAGATCGTGTCGGTAATCCGTTTTAACACAATTTAAACTACGACATTTGAGATGGTCTGGTGAGATAATCCATCGCCTCGGGGTCTAAACATCCACAAGAAAAAAAAAGAACTGAACGGTCGAATGTCAGTCGGCTGTTTGTAATATCTAGTTCAGGGTAGTCCAACTCGCAGCCCGTCAAAAAATCATACACTTTGCATGCAGACAACGACAAAGTAGGTATCTTGATAAATAACTAGTCCATACTAACCATGTGACAGCTTCCTCGTTCGATTTTCGATTTTGATATCGTAAGATTTATAAAACAGAATTTCAAAGTGAGAAAGAATATTGTCTCATGTACTTGATAAATTTCCGGGAAGCAGGGGATTGCGAAAAAAACACCCAGCCGACCGAAATGTCAACCTCACCTGTACATGGTACCCTATGCTACAAAACTAACGAGGCTCTGGTGACAGACCGATGAAATTAAAATATACCATTCAGAAGTTATAACAACGGGAAATCTTCTTAATATTATAAAGAATATCTACTTTTAATTGGTTAATTTAGTTTTTTGCAAGATTTGTAGCTTACGAACTACAAGTGAGACCTAGCTTTACTCCAAATGATTATATCTGGCCCAAAAAACAACTCATTTTTTTCATAAGGGGCCCAATAATCCCAAATGTTGGACACCACAGCTCTACTAAATCTACACTGTTGTGGCGTGTGCTGAGAGGGCGTGTCAATTCATTTGTTTTTTATTTATTTCAAACAATGGCCGATCTCTCGCTTGATTTTGTTTCTGTTCAATCTCTAGAGGGCAAAATGTTACGCAATAAAAAATTTTCTGTATAATTTATTGCACGTTTCGTTTTGTATTCATATATCATTGTGAATGAAAGTAAGTACGTTTACGTCAAATGATTCATTCATCAATGTGGGCGTTGAACACGTGGCCATAGTATATTATGTAGTAACGGCGTGTTTTCATTCATAAATTTTACAATTTACGACAGCCTTCTAAATCTGTTGATTAAGATCTAATTTCAAACGAATGACAGCTGTAAATCGTATATCAAGTCTATAATAATTGTGATCTACAATAATTATAAGAACTGTTATCGTCCATGATATAGTTTTTGTTTCTATGGTTTCCAGTATCACCGACAAAATAATGTACACTCTACATTCAGCTCTCTACTATGTTCGTTTGGTTTAAATGCACCCTAAAGCACATGCTTCAAAGATTGCGCCGATTTTATCAAACGAGCGAGTAGTCAGAGCTTAGTTTGAACTAAACCCACAATAGATGAATATTTGGCTAACAAAGCCACCTGAATAAAGACGTTTTTATATTTTTTCAAAACAAAAAGAAATGCAATACCAAACATTATCAATCTAATCTCGTTTTATGACCTCACTGGATTGCTCTGGATTTTGCGAAATGTTAGTGTGCGTTTTAACCAAACAAACATAGAGCCGAATCTAGAAACAGAGTATACTTTCTTTTATGGTTGATACTGGACACCATGGAAACAAGAACTAATTAATGGGCGATGACAGATTGGTGTCCATATCAACGATCAAGAAAATATACTCAATGAATTCTTCCCATGAAGTGTCTACAATATTCTCATCTGAAGTTCAAAGAAACGGAAGTGTACCTAAGAGGGTTCTCCTTTCTTCGAAATGCGAGGTATCAAAGTTTTATCAAAATAAATCTCAGTATGCTAAACGGAATATTTTGATTGTTTTGGGATCAAGTCGATGGATGTCGCTTTACCAATACCTTTTACGTAGATATTATAATAATGATAAACACTTTCTTCTTAGCTAGTTAGTGTTTTTTGTTAGACTCTTTATTGTTTATTATTATTGTAATGTATCGATCATTTAATGCAGTTTATCAGCTGCCATTGTCTTCTGTAGTTTTACCCATCGCTATCGTCTTCTATTAGCTTGCTTTTGTTCTTACAATGTTTTTTTTTTCACCATCGACGTGTGCTCTCCTACGAGATCTAAATAGTGAAAGGACTGCGAAGTATAATGGATCTCTTTGATACGTAAATCGATTTATTTTTCCGAGTTTTTTTTTCGTATCGCCGTTAAGTGCTGTTATTGTTCGACACCGGAATCAGGGTTGTCAGATTTGAAAAAAAAAACAGATTTATTTGTAATAATCACACCAACATATTTTGGGAAAAAAACTTTACAATCAGAACTTGGACAGAAAGTATGAGAGACGAAAAACCTCCTAGCAACATGAAAACATCAGATATTACCCGAGTTTAGGAGGAGGAGAAAAAAAAAGTCCCTGCTGTTCGAGATCTGTACCCATACTGACCTCGGTAGCCTAGTTGTACTGGCGTGGACTTCAGATCCGTGGTCCCGAATTCGATTCCTGGTCGGGTCAGAGTTTTTTCAATGTGTTTTTTTTCACTTGAAATTTCTACCCGGGGTTGGCCTGTCTCAGATTGGACGGGGCCGGTTGACTGAAAAAAATTGCCTCAGGCAATAAGCTCCGCCGGCTATGCTGACACCTTTGTATAGAAAAGTGTATTCTAAGTTTTATCGGAAGGTAGTCACGGAAGTAATGTGAGAATTACACGATACATTTTGTATGGAAAGCATGTATAACGCCGCCACAAGGATATTTCTAGAAACAAAAGCGATTCTCGCATTCGATATGTATACCTATAAGTGTTACTCACTTGACTTCCGTGAGTACCTACGGTTAATGATTGATTATCAAACTTGGGGTTCATCATACATAGGTACATATATCTTGTGTCGATCATGTTCCTCGTTCACAGTAGTACCTACACGTCGTTCTGAATTTAAACAAGAAGACCCGAGTTCAGTTCTCAGTCTTGTAGTTTTGCTCAGATGAAACAGATTGAAGAAAGAAAAAAAATCCAAAAATGTTTATGTTCCACCACCTAAACTAACGCCTACAAAAACTACACATCTAAAAAATCAATTAATTTTTTGCTCAATCATTAAGTTTTTTTTTTCATATTGGCAATCCAACCCGTCTGTGCAGATTTATGCCTTGTGCTTATGACTAACCATTTAAATCTTCAGCAAAATACAATAAGAATCCTAATTAGGTATCTTTAATTCGTTCTTTTTTTAATTCTATTTACTTTTCAAAAGAACTATCCATGCAATGACCGCTATTTTACGAGAATCTTTTAAGTTTATTCTAGAGCCCTATCTCAACACAATTTTTACGTAGCACATACCTGTTTTCCTCATAAAAGTAATAGTTTTCGTTTTTAATAAAACGAAACAATGCATACTTTTTGTTGTTGATAATATCATCTTGTGTGTTCCCATTAGTGGTTTTTACTTTTCATGCGAGCGCGAGGCATACTCGTATTTTATTACGATCATTTTTCGTTAAGAACGTTCGCCATATTAATGGTTGTCAACATTCAAATTCATTCATCCATCATTCTTTGAATGATCAGCTCGCCACAGCAAAAAGGGTCGGAGCATTGTATATTTGAGCCACTGCGTTCGTTATTTGTCATATCAAGAGTTTCTAAGCCTAGCAGTTAGGTCGTTCGCGAATTAAAGGGCATTCAAGTTCATAAACCGACCATATCATATTTTACGCTTTTAACTTTGTTTAGTTTTCGCTTTCGGAGAGCTTAGCAATATCAGAGGTGGTTGATAGACCAGCGGTTACGACGCCGGCTTTCGCACTGTTTCGTGCGGAGGTCGTGGGTTCGAATCCCGGCCGTGTCGATCATTTTCCGCTTTCACGACACAAGCATTTGCTTACTGTGAAAGATGTCAAAAGTGTATTTGTGTTCACTTCGAGTGAGCACAGATTCATTTTTTAAAAAAAAAAAAAAAAAAATCAGTCTTTAAAACGATGTTTTTCCTTGTACCTCCGCTATTTGATAAACGACATGCTGGGTGGCGAGCCCTTCCGCTGTTTTACCTACATTTACGACGTTCCCTTATTAGGTGGAGCATGCGGTCGGCACATTTCTTTCCTGGACTAAATAGATCCAAGGTTTCCAACGTACTCTCTCTTGATGATGATTCTTGATCCCCCTCGTCTTCTTATAACACCCCGTGTGCTAAATAGTCTTCCATAATCTGTGGACTCGGGAGCAGGGCTGCCAGGTCTTTTCTAAAAAAATACCGATGTTGCCATTTGGTATCAGGAAAGTTGAATGTTCACATAAAGGACAGGTGGCAACAATGTTTAATTGGTATTTTTTCCATACCATCTGGGCAAGTGTCGGTTTTTCGACACAGATCAAAGGAGTTTACGGCAAATGTATTAAAACACCGACGCGCACGCCAACGTGTAAATTGCGTCCAAGCGTTTGTGAAGGCTTGGAGTTTGTGGTGGCTTGCCAAGCCATGGCAAGCGTTTAAATGTAGCATTTTATACGCTATCTTCATATTATCGATGCGGTCAAAATAAAAGAAATTATGTTTTTTATTTCAAAAGGAGTTTCGAGACTCTTTGACGAGGATGTGAATTATTTTTTTCGGTATTTTTTCCATACCGAACACCGAACACGGTGCTAAAATACCGAACACCTGGTAACACTGCTCAGGAGACTTACGTTGGACATGGCCATGTCATCACTCATCAGCTCTGCCTACGATTCAGGATTACCGTTGTCACAAGAGGGTGCGACATTCGTGATCAGACGGTTTCGTTTGACACAACATCGAATCACACTATAATCCCGAAGATTCATCATCAAGGAATTTGTTTTCAAAGCTTGGAAGTTTCTTTGGCATTACAAAAGCAAGCTCTTTTATGCATATACATAAAAATACGCATTTAAGTTCACTATCTTAATTAAACCATTGCGAGTGTATTTTTTTTGCTTTATTAGTAGTTGAAGTGATGTTTTTTTCTTCAAACCCCGCGTTCATTTTCGAGTGATTCGGCAGCCACAATATGTTTGTTATGGAATGGTCTGTATCATCAACTTATTGTAAAGCCAGTTTATACACCTGAGTGATTAAGTCCAATTGTATCAGGAGGAATAATTTTGTCTCATTGTCTCACAATCTTTTTTGTTCCTGTCACCTGCCAACGCGGTCCACCTGTCCCTCTGGTGACGGGGTTCGCATCAAACAGGAAAATAAACATCGGATGTACCCGCCGATCCTCTTACTCGAGAGAGTCGGTTTATGTTTACAGTGGTAACCAGATTTTTTAAAAGAAATTTGATTGGAATGTTGAGCTTGTTTCGGTTTTGAAAAGAATTATTGTCTTAGCCTAGATGTCGAATTTCGACCGTATAACTAAGTGATATTGAGATTTTAAAATAGATATATTGATGGAGCGAGCGCTATTTCACTTTTTTTTCTCAAAAACAATGACATGGATACGTCAAATTTGAAATATTGATATGTACCTACATTTTTTCCATTATTATTAAAGACAAACAACAATAATCTATTCTCAATTTGACCACAGATAAACAAAAGAATATACGCGTCTGTGTCAATGTCAAATACATCGAAGTGTTTGTGTGATTATCAAATCAATCAATCAATCAATTCTCCTTTTTACACCCCACTCAGGAGCATAGGGAGGCAACAAGAGCTCTCCAAGCGCTCGATCTTGCGCAATGTTTATGACCTTCTCCCAAATCCCTCAGCTCTGATTCGAAGTGTGTGTGAGTATCAAATACATAACATTACAGTAGTGTTTGTATTTTTTTTTCATTGATATAATGTTTTTTTTTTGCGTAATTTAAAAAAAATATTAGCATTCTCCCTCCACTCCTTCGCTATATATAAACTAAGTGTGCGAAATTACATACTCTTCCGTCCACGCAATTTCATAAATATGATCACATAGTTTTTCTTTCACGTAGGTAATATAGTCTTCCCGAATTGATTTTATATCAAAGCAAGTGTGTCAATTTGTTAGTCAACGGGTATTAAAAAATCGATACATCCAATCAAAAGACCGATTCAATATTTTTTGCAAATACATAGATAATAATTATTCCCAGCCAACGTTATCTATGCCGCATCTGCGAAGACAATAGATGAACTTAAAAAACGATTTTTGTTTTTATGACGTTTCTTTGTCTGTGGTGACGGTCAAACCAGCGGGGTCCATTCAACACGTGAGAGACTTTCATCTCGAACGACATCTCGTCTTGATTGTTTAATTAATAATCTTGACAGTTGGTGTAAGTGCATTTGCATAGATTACTCACATACATTAAGACGATTGGGTATTGTTACGTAAATTTTCGTCGTCTGTGGCTTTTTTCAAAACATTCATAGATGAATAAAGTATTTTTTTATCTTGTTGAATCTATGGTAGCAAAGAATTCTTATTTTGAAATTCAAATCTATTTGTTTTTCTCACCTTTGTTATCAGCTATTAGTTAAACTTTTTTTATGATTGATGAAAATAACATATCACATAAGATGTATGTACTTATTTAAATTGTTCTTTCTTTTTTTTATAACCAATCGTTTAATTGAGGATTTATAGTAGATATAGTAGGTAAATTTTACAAATGAGTTTTGTGTATTCTATTACAAAATACAGTTTTCAGGGTTACTTAAATTGACATTTTGTGTCTATTTTTTAATATATACCCTATATTAGCTTTCCCGACAGACATTGTCCTGTAGTCCTTACTATGAATATTGATTACCAATTTGTAATTTATACAAAAATACGTTTAAAATAATATTATGTTTGAATGTTAAAAAATTATTTCTGAAAGCTTGAAAGAAATTCTATCAAAAATCTGCGTAGGTACCACTGTTTTGAAACTCAATGGTTGTCAGGTAAATAAAAATTGTGTGGTTTTGGAATTTTTTCACAGCTGGCGTTGTTGTCAGTAAATCTATTCCATACTAACTTTAATATTATATTTTAATATATAATTTGCTCTCCTTTTCAAATTTTTAATTATTATTCTGTTATCCGGAGCGCAGAATAATTCAATAAACCAGGCATTTCGAGTTGTAAATAAATATTATAAATGTTCGCACCAATCCGACTTTCTTTTATATTATACAATAATAAATAAATTTATACTATAAAAAAGGTATCAGTATAGCCGGCGGAACTTATTCCATGCGGTATTTTTTCCAGTCAACCGGCGGTTCCGTCCAATCTGAGAAAGACCATCCCCGCTCTGACCCGATCAGGCATCGAATTCGGGACCTGTTGATCCGAAGGCCAAGCTTATATCAGCAAGCAGCTGCAGAAATCGGTTTCTTATTGTGTATGGTTGCTTAGAAAACTGCCTTTTTGTGGGGTTGAGAAACTCTAGAATAATGAATTTTCACCAATAGTATTAATTTAAATTCTTGTGGATGAGATAGATATATTTTGGTACCCACAGTACGCAACATTTCTCACAGCTGTCCCCCAAGATGTTGTAACCGCTGAGCCCACGAGATTTGTGCGTATTGGTTGAACGCACTCGTGTCAAGTCGTCCAGTGCCAATCTGGGAGAGATCAACGACTCGCGGCGGTGAGAAAGAAACTTCGCACTCGTCAAATTTCCACATAGAAGACCTAAATATTTTAATGTTTCATTGTATGGATTTGGTATTGTTTGCTGTTTATAACTTATATTTTATTGTTTCTGTTCATTTAAGTGTGATAAGAAGTTATGTACGCGTAATATACAGAATCACTTCTTATAAAAATTACCCAAGTTAACCTAAAGGTCCGTTGAAACGTTGATTTGTGTGAGTGATTACTGGTTAGTGTTATGTTATTTTGTGAGAGATAGTACTAGTGGTGTCCTCTATTCTATTTATGCTGTGTAGTTGCTGCGTTTAGGGGCAGTAATGACAGCTAGTCCGTATAAAGTATTATGATCACTGTCAAGAGACGTAAGGCCGCATACTTTGGCCACATATTCCGTGGTGAAAAATATTCCCTCCTACAACTTATAATTAAAGGGAAAATAGAGGGGAGAAAGGGTATGGCGAAAGAGACTCTCATGGCTCAAAAATCTTAGGTTTGGATTACCGGATTCAGCTTCATTGATAAGGCTTGCTCAAGACCGCGAGGAGTTCAAACTGATGGTCGCCAATATCCGTTAGGAGAGGCACACGAAGAAGAAGAATGAGAACCAGGGCGGCAAAAAACTTGCAACGTGCCGCTTACGTGAAGTGGACGTGTCACAGGGCTACTAGCATAAAAATAGAACTCGCTGGTTCACTGTTTAGTAATCACTTGCAGTTGATTAATTATCAGTTGTTGCGGTCTGCGCGTCTAAATCCTAATCTCTTAAAACCTGAACTAATCTCTCGCACTATATTGCATGTAAACTGCACATTCTTTCCCAGTACCTATTCTTATTCCTTATTTCTTTGCTCATGAAAATAAATTTCACCCGATCGGTATACACATTATACTTAAAAGGTCATATAAACCATAAAATTTTGCTTTAAATTTGTTATGTGTTATTTTTTTTGTATAATATAAAAGCGGTCTTATTCTAGAAGATTTAGATGTTTATTTTGATGTTCATGATTGCATAACTTTTATCGCGTTGTCTCGGTCTGTGTTATTAGTTAATATATTATTTTGGATGTTGATAGGTGCTGTAACAAATTATTTCGATAGTAGTTTTATCAAGTTGACAATCAGTATGAATTGGAGCGCAAACGCTCCCAACGCAGGCTTATCAGTAGTTGGTGCAAATTCCGTGCTCAGTTATGTGCGGTGACGCCCGAGCGATGATAGGATTATCCAATAACTGTTTTATCTGAAACTTATCAACAATAATGCCTTACACAAATGAGCTCATTTCTTGTACCAGAGCGCAATATTGGGGGTATGTATGATATTTCATGTTGTTGCGTGTTCTCTCCGTAGTCATAAGAAACTATACTGTAAAATAGGAAGCAATATGGTTTTTCCTCGATTTTAAAGTCCTTCTGACACCCTCCAAAACCTCGCTTTCATTCAGGACTGATATATTCAGAGTGTCCTACCTTCCGCGGAGTTGCCTTCTAAGAATAGCTTCTCTCCTCTTTTTGCTGGTTTATCGAGCATCCTTTAAGGGGCAGGAAATCCAAAAATCAGATCGGGACCGTGAGGATGACCACCTTACGCCCTTAAACCTAAAAAAAATCAGAAAGGTACAAGAAATAAGCCAGCCTCGGACGCCTGGATCCCATCAGGAGTAAGGTTCATGCAGATGGTGTTCCCCCTGTGAAGGTCCAGGATCGAGCGTAATGGAGAACTCTTGAAGCCTCCCTATGCTCCTAAGGTTTTCGGGCTTGATTTGTGTGGGGCTGACTTTATGTTTTGGTCGCATCGATCAAGCTAGGGGGTTGGTTTCGTGCGGGTCGGGTTTGCTGCTGATGGTTTTCCTGCGGGCTGACTTGCGGCTTGCGGGGAGCTTAAAGGGAGAATTTAAGTATGTATGTCGTACCTTCCACTCCATACTTTATGTTTTGGCAAGGGTATTCTTTTAAATATAGAATCGGATTTCTGCCATAGAGTAAGCCTACCGATACTGCAACACTGGCAACTCCACAGTTTTTACTGCTAGTTTACTTGGAGGGAAGAGATTGTCTATGAAGAGTCTCTATGACGTCAAATTAACCTCCTAATAATTAAGTAAATAATTCAAACCCGTTTCTTTCAACCAAAGTTTTTATTCAAGCCTCCTATTCATAGACATGGACTTGGCGAGGAGTAAGTATTGCTGAAGCAGAACTGGGCTTCTTGGATTTTGGATTTCTAGTCACAAGTGGTTCTGCATTATGTAGAAGACTGACATCTCTTTCTGAATAAGTATCAATTTTATAAATACATTCCTACTCATATTAAATATTATCCTTAATACGACATGTTTAAATCAGCGTACATATTCTGTACCATCTTTGGGCTTGTCATAAGGTCACACACACTTGTCTTAGTTCAATCCTAAAAAAATATAACATAGGTATTAGCATATTCTACTGCAAAACTAAGTGGATTGGCCAATAATATTCTAATAATATCGATGAGTAAGGTGTTATGGTCGGATTACATATAGCCTCATCTCAAACGATTAGCATAAAAATCTGTCAAGAGACCGTTTGAGTCGCGTTGCGTGACCCCGACTCTAGATTGTTTGTCTTTTTAACGGATGACGCAATTTTCTAGTGTGCGGTCTGTTTGTTTTACACTTTGCTCAAATATGAAATTAGTATTTTTTAATAATAACACTTTCAGCGAAAGGTTAACTGATATAATACTGTAGTTACTTCAAACGTGTTTTGGGAATCCCTAGATCATTGGTAGCTTTAATGTTGACTTCTTTCTCGGGAAGATATCCCTGAGACTTTCGTCTGGGTGGAAATTTCGTAGTGTTTTTTTCTTTTGTAACAGCAGACTTTGTGTCTTTTCGAGATTGGCGTTCGTGACTGAGATGGTATAGGACCGGTTGCAAGGTATAGATCCATAATCGTTAACAGATCCATGATCCCTAGATCCCTGAATCCCTGATAATATTTGAAACCCCTATGTTCTGATTTTTTTTTTACATAGGATCGATGTGGTTTTTGAACGAGTGTACCTACATAATTTAGGATTGCTTCTGACCAGGTTTACTTAAATTAAAAAAAAAAGAATTATGCCTCATTAGGTATCAACGAAAGGCAAAAAGAGTCTTCTAATGTACTCGATCTTAGTCCTAGAGCTGGAAATGGAGTATATTTTCTAAATCTTTGGCGCTATACACAAAATTTTGTCATTTTACGCTAGCGTAAATATCATGGAAACTAAGAATAGGGTACAATGGTCTGTCATCGCCCATTAATTTGTTCTTGTTTGTCATTGTTTCCATGGTATCCAATATCACCCATAAAATAAAGTATGCTCTGTTTCTAGATTCGGCTCTATAGTATTTTGGTGTAAACGTACACAAATGTTAACAATTCTCGCCAACAGGATTTTACAAAATCTTGCAATTCCGATTAAAAGGAATATTTTTAACAGCAAATTTGTAGACATAAACATCTGCATAAATTTTAGAATTTAGATAAACAATGGACTTTAAGAATGCGTGTAACTTTTACCCAATAACATATTTTGTAACAGCACTATTCTAAAAGAAAGTTTTAAAGTACATATGTATGTCGCCCTGTGTTGTTTATGGTTAGAAGTGAAACCTGTGATTTATATGACAACATCAGTCTTCAAAGTTTGTGTTATTTTTACCAGTCCCTTTCGTACAGCATTGGATCAACCTTGCTCTGAATACAAACCGTACAATTATCGACTCTTCTATTATTCTTTGAACACAATCTCTGTGTGTTGCATCAGTGTTGCCAACGATAAAACATTTTAATTGTACCGCCTACTCATATGGAACTGTTTTAAATAATTGATCAGGCAATAAAACCAGATCGAGGGAATAGACAATTAATTATTATGGTCAGGTTGGTAGCTGCTGAGATTTATGTCTTGAAGTTAGTTAAGTTGTGGGTGGCGAAATAGACACTTCGACATGATCATTGTCCGTGGTTTCGTGCGATAATTATTTATGCTATCGTTGCGTTGGTACAACCATCAATGCTAACGAGATGTGTATTTGCGTTTCCCATACGAATTCTTTTTTCAAACTTTTCTTGTTCGTTTGATAGCACCATCGTGGTATTTCTCACACTTATGGGTAGGTACTTAATCAATGAGTGACAGATGTGTGTGTGTGTGTGTGTGATATTATAAATAAATAAATAAATCTTTATTGGACAAAAAATACAGTGTGACACACCCCTGTTTATCCTCGCCGGCTATCAAAACACCCCGGCTAGCTACTTACCTGGCCAGCGAGGTCAGGGGTCGTCGTCCACAAAATCCTCCTCCTCTCTTCCCAAATCTCCCGCCAAACTCTCTTTCTCTCCCTTCAATTCCTTCCGCAGAGCCAGGGGGGAAGGTATACTATCATCTACTAATTAAAATTCGTTTAGTAGGTATGACTCTTTTATTAAATTAATGATCATAAAAAGAAATTATGGACAGAACTGATTTTTTTTTAAATAAAACTTAAATAGATCCACGACAAAAAAAAATACAAGTTGTCTGAAGCAAAAAAAAAACAATTTACAAAACACTGAAAGCCCCCAGCAAGTTGAAATACAAATAGATAGTTTAATCTATTGACATAAAACAAGCGTACACATGTACGATCTTATATACCTAATAACCTTCATGTAAATTACTATAATGACAAAGTAAACTTATTCTAACAATTCCGAGATTATTGAAATTTTCTTTTAAGGTATGTAGGTAGGTAGATCCTATTGGATTCTTCAGCTCCCGTGAGTATAGAGGAACCCCGGCTTTCAGAACGAATACGCTCCTATGCTAATCCGTGAGACATCCAACAGATGAAGAAAAAAAATAATATAATTTTGTACATACAGTGGTCCAGTTGTTAAGTTTCCCCTTCCTCTGTGATTGAGGTAATCCTTAAATTGCACAATCACATTCACTAGCGGATTGGCTATGTGTTACCAGATATATATGAGATGATATAATTAATTCATAATAATGAACATTCACTACGTAAATACACAAACCCTCCAAATATTATATATATAAGATGTCGCGCAACCCTTAGACACAATTATCAATCTTATTCACTGGGTTCACAAAAAAAAATCTCTTTCGTTCTCTCTAAATGTATTCGCTCCCAAAGAACGCAATACAGTTGACACAATTATAAGTATTATTAATTAATGATTATTTATTTAAATGTTCACCAGTCACCACAAGGACTCTCGTAAAACTTCTCGAACCAAAAAAAAACATATGCTAACTACTTTCGAAATTTCTCCGTCGGAAAAACACTTCAACAGACTCCTACGCGTCAGACTCGTCAGAAACTCCCGCCAACTCGCCAAAAGGCACTCTCGGAAGAACCTCGCGTAAGACTCACACAAGCAAGCCCTCTCGGAAGAACCTCGCGTAAAACTCACACAAAAAGCTCTCTCGGAAGAACCTCGCGTAAAACTCACACACAAAAAGCCCCCTCGGAAGAACCTCGCGTAAAAACTCACACAAAAAGCCCCCTTCTTCCTTGGCTATCCGATTATATACCCACTCCTCAATTTCCGACTACAGGATTTGACCAGTCAAAACCCACAAAATTCTCATCTCCCAATCAAGCCAAAACCACACCCCTTATTTTTATTACGCTGGTCCACGCGGACCTTTATGGTCCAATCGTGGTTAACAACCCCCTCCTAGAGTCCTATAGGCATGTTCCAGGGCCGCCTTCAGCCACCATCCGAGTACCGCTCGGCCCAGGGTTCGACTGACAAACCCCACAAAAAAAACAAAAAAACACAATTTACTTTCTAGCTTCCTATTTTCGCTGTCGTCTCCACCGACTTCCCCGATTGTCCATTTCCCATTCTCACAAAAAAAAAAAAACATTCTGCCCTCTTCCCCACATGAAACCCCTTGTCTTGAGGTTTCGGTACGAACCCACGCTAGTGGCTCCCGGTTTTCCATCCTCAATGGAAACAACCTTTGGCTCAGTGATGTTTCTACCCATTTTTTCCCAATTAATTTCGATCTTGAATTTATCTTCAGAGAGTCTGTCCTCTAACATCGGGCCACGTCGGTTTTTGGGGACTAGTCCCGGCCCTGTGTAACCATTCAAGGTTCTCAGAAATGTTATAAATCAATTCATAATGTCTCACTAGCCACCCCCTAACCAGTGGCGGGGAATGGTGGTCTGTTTCGCTATATTTATATTACTTTTCAATCAAAACTTTCGCGCAAAATGTTACAAAATTTCCAGTTTAATTCCTTTGTTAATTTCGTAGTACATTATTCCCTTTCATCTTTGCGTGCATTATGTGAGTTCGATTCTACATTTTCTAGTGATTAACCGAATTTTACAATTCAACCGAGTAAAACGCATTATTCTCCCTCCTTCTGGTGACTGTGAACAACTATGGACCTTAGGCCTCCCGCGTTTAAAAAAAACCCTCGTTAGACGATCTTTAAATTGGTAATTTTGTATTGTTTTGTATGTTTCGTCTAAACTCCCCCCAATTTTCTACAGAGTCGCGAAAGCGGACGCCACTGACTATCCGAGGGCTAATGTCACACGTGTCCTATTTCTACGACCCATCAGAATTCTCCGTAGCTCTTTTGTTTTGCATTTTAAATTTCATGAGAAGTTTTCTGTTTATTTAAGCCGTGAGTTATTACGGTCTAAATTCGGTTTCAAGCTCCATACAAAAAAAAATTGACTATCCGATTTCAAAACCATTACATTTGACATGATCTTTAATTGATGACCCCTAGAACACGAATTTTTATTTTAATATTTCCGTTCCCATGCATCTATCTATCTGCTGGACCACACACCCTCTGCATGATTCCTCTCATTGCTAGTACAATCTAACTATTTAATTATTTTAAAATAATGAATTTTTATCACTACCTACATACACCCCTACTAGGGTCATATCAAGTGTTAATACAATTTCAAATATTTTAACTACTTGAAATACCAAGTCAGTCAGTATAGAAACATGTGTAAGTACCTATAGGCTCGGTTTAGCTTATTTGACATCAGCACTTTAATTTGAGATAGATGTTGAGTCGGGTTGCAAAAAAAATCTCTAACGCCCGCGATAACGTTTTCCCTCGGGAATATATCATGCGAGACGGTATCGAATGTCCTAGACAAATCCATGAAAATAGCCAGGCAAGAATTACCATCTTCTACCAATCGGGTCACGCACCAAATTGATGCATTAAGCTAATTCTGGGTTTTATAACATACTAGCTTATACCCGTCTTGCTTTATGTTTTTGATTCCGATTGTCAGGCTTGATCGGTAGGTAATTAAACAGGTTCTAGTCTAGCTTCCCATTGCTTAACAGACCTCTATAACTGACATAAGCACAGAAAAAGAAGAATGACACTTTTACAATTCATAAAAAGAGAGAAGAATTACACTTTTAATGTTTATTAAAATTTTGTATGAAGATCCTAAAAAATAGAGTTTTTTTAAATAGCTCTAAATATATTAAAGTTAATGCAGCAAATTGTATTAAAGAACCTTCTCCGGCATTTTGCACGGCTCTGTGCAGATTCATATCTGACGTAGCATTTGTATTTTGAGCGTGATGCTATGACATACGGTAAAAAGCAAATAAAACAACATTTCTGAATTATTATATAGATAGAGAAGGAGGGGCTAATGCGAGTTTTATTTAATTTCCCAATTTACCACGCAACTTTCTTATTTTTTTCTTTCATAAGAACCTTATACTGATAAAAGCCAATATGACAAAAAAAGAATTAGTGAAATTGGTTCAGCCGTTTAGGCGTGATGCGATGACATAGGTAAAAAGCAAATAAAAAAACATTTCTGAATTATTATGTAGATTTACCACGCAACTTTCTTGATTTTTTCTTTCATAAGAACCTTCTACTGATAAAAGGCAACACGACATAAAAAGAATTAGTGAAATCGGTTCAGCCGTTTAGGCGTGATGCTCCCATATACGGTAAAAGGCAAATAAAAAAACATTTCTGAATTATTATGTAGATAACATATGATTTTTACAGCACACGATTTTTTATGTCTTTACTTTACCTTAAGATTTTTATTTGTATGTCCATTACGAAAATTCTGACGCATAAAAAATGTTTAAATATTCCACTGTTCGCACTTGATTTATGTTTGTGATTCTATCATCCGTCATTCAGAATGGTTTTGATATTTTCTCATTACCAGATGGTCATATCATATCTTGTTGATTTCAGATCGAAGATGACGCTTACCAAGGAGATTTGGGCTACACCAGAGGAACCATCGGAAAGACTGGAACGGGCAGAATCAGGTTACCTCAGGTCGACGAGAAGACCAAGGTGCGGATCAGCAAAACTCTTCAGAAGAACCTTCAGAAGCAACAGCAATGGGGCGGAGCTACTACGGTCAAAAAACAGGTTTCTGGAACTGCGTCTTCGGTTGCCTTCACTCCGCTTCAGGTAGGTTTTCTCATGCTTTGAAAAAGTAAATATTTGCAACTTCACTATTTCCACAGATGTAAAAATAAATAAGTCTTCAGTTTGTGCTGCTACAGTGAAATGAACTACTACAAAACACCCTCGGTCGAAACCATCAACACTTTTTCCGTTGCTCAGGCGCTGACCTTAGACAAAAGTGAGAAGATCCCTTATTCAATTACCACTTTGGTCAGATTTTTTTTATAAGTAGTTTTTTTTTTTTTTTAAATGATTCTGTGCTCACTCAAAGTGAACACAAATACACTCCTTGACTCTTTCACAGTAAGCTACCGAAAACTTGTGTCGTGAAAGAGGAAGATGGTCGGCACCCGGGATCGAACCACGACGTCCGCAGTACGAAAGCCGACGTTGTAACCGCTGGGTCACCAACCACACAGTTATCTTGATATTTTTACTCAGAATCTTGGCTTAGATTTGATCTTAGGAATTAGGTGCCGATGAACTGACGTATTTTTTATTTATGAAAGTGCTTATTTATTTATACCTTAAGATTCATGACATAATTTGATTTTTGGGCTTGCGTTATTTCTCTATCGTTTACTTAAATATTAAGCGCTGTTCTTCCTCCCATCAGGGTCCCGAAAACGAGGAAGACCCTCTCACACTGTGTTCCGCTCCTTCGAAGCAAAGCTGAGGGATTTAGACATGGTGTGGGAGGAGGTCCTAAACATTGTGCAAAATCGAGCGTAATGGAGAGCTCTTGTTGCCTCCCTATGCTCCTGAGTGGGGTGTAAAAAGGAGAATTGATTGCTTGATTGATTACTTAAATAAGTAGCCCAAGGTGTTTACTGTCCGAAATAGAAATTCAACAGTTCTGACGGAATAGGGGAATTATCACTACTCTATTTTATGGAATGCACAACTCCTTCTCTCGATTGCACCTGAGCACGTGATCAGATGCAATATTTTTAGGCCATCGGATAATGCACAGAATAACTGATTCCAGAAATTAAGGAATGTTATATCAGTATATAAAGTGGCAGGATGGCATCGGTAAAGGGAACAGTTTTGCTGTGCGCTACGGTTATGAACCAAAAAAACTTTGGTACGGACTTAAAGAAATCTTCTTCGTTGACAATAATAATATATTATTCAAGCACCGGCACCGTGTGAAAAAATTTCACATGTGAATGTTGATACTTGGAACTAATTTTTGTATCGAATTTTCGGTACGTTACTTAGACGACATCTAGCGTTAAAATCGGCATCTTTTATTTTTGTTTGTTAAGATTGATTATGTATATCCATGTTGACGCGTGAGTGTGAAAATTAACTCAATCTTCTTAATAGTATGAAATAGAAACACTATTTGACACGTTACTATTTTACGAGGATTTAATTAATATATTTCATAGATGATTCCTTATAGTGAACCGATTCCATCCTCCGATAGCTCTATGTCATTCGGTTACGCGTCGTAGACACCCGTGATTGGTCGGTATCTGACGTTGGACATGTGGCAAGACAGCAAAATGAGAGACCCAGAATTTTGACCATACGAAAACAAGAGGCTAATAATAGGGAGCATCCAAAAAGATGAGTAGACGATGTGATCCCAGTTGCAAGATCGGAAAACGTTGAAACAATTAGATGAGTCCTATTATCCAGCAATGGGGAGACGGCTCATAAAGAAAAAATAGAATGTGGAACTAAAAGTGATTATAGAAAATCGAATAGAATGTTTGCATTAAGAATTTTGATCTTTGACTTTGAATCATCAAAATTATTCGTTGTGTGGTTATACAACTTAGAAAGGATAAAACATTGCAGCGAGAATACGCTATCGACTTTATTATTAATACAATAGCCACTAATAACTTCCTCTCTTTGTATAGACAGACCAATAAAACAACTATCGATTGTTCGGCTATTAAAGACGTTGTTTCTGATATCTCCTGCAATAATAACTGTACAGCAAAATACGATAGGACGTTTCCACGCGCATGGAGTTCCGTTAAATTTGATGGTCACGTTATTATTGTGAGAACTATACATCAATGGGGCTTGACAGGAATATTAATGGATTTTGTTTGGCCAATGATGGATTTTTGTGCATATTTTGTAGTAGATTCGAATATGAATGCGGGAGACAGGCTTTTTGATTTCATACCAATGGCTTATTATTGTTCTTCGTCATATTGATCTTCAGTAGCCCGTTTTTCTCATGGACAGAAATATCACCATATCGTCTAAAATTCGACTGGCCGGAGACTCATTCTTTCCTATATTTCTCTACAGAAGCAACACTGAGAACTATTAAGTTAATAGGCAACCAGGTGCCTTCGAAATGTGATACACGTTGAGAAACCTTGAACAACAAGTAGAAACAAAGTGTTTGTACTCCAAAATATCGGTGCGAAAGATACGCGCGTTGAAAGAATTCTGCGATTTAAGGCTATTTGTTCGACGTGATCACAACTCACAAGACATTTCGAGGATAACAGAAGAATGAAGAGAGCCAAGATACGATGGGTAGAACTGATCAAGATGGGGTTGGGAAAACTGTTACTGAAGCGATCCGAAGGGTGCAGTACAGAGAAGTATGGTGGATAATATCTGAGGACAACAGGCACCGTGGTTTAAAGCCTTGATAGCTTTATAGCTTGGAGGGGCACGTTTTCACATCAGCCAAAACTGCCGTCTCCAAAAATTGGAATGACATTTTAGCCACATCATTTAGGATAGAAAATAGAAACAGATTACCTACAAGATCTGTCAAAATTCTTACCTAAATAATATGTAAGAAACATTGAACAGTCCGTGTTTTGCGTGGAAACACTCTCAAGGCAATCTCCTTACAAGTGTTGTCAACGAATGATTTAGTTTTCTTTTGTAGTTAGTAGTTTAAATATCGATTGCCACATAAGATGGTAATTAAGAAAATAATCGTGGCTTAGTTTAGACACTCACTGACGACCTACACTGCTTAACTGTGATGTTTACTTACGACAGTCAAATTTTGAGAATCATTGAGTTCTCCGGTTTATAGTGTAGAATAGATTCTTTGTTTATCTAACCAATAATTATGTACATTTGCATAACTTCTTATATTATATCGTTTTCGTAATATTTAATATTTTCCAGGCCATAGCTAAATTTTTTTGAAAGAGTGCTTTAAAGTCTTGGTCTAAAGATCACAAATAAATATATATTTTTTTAAAATAATTTAAATGAAACAATTGATTTGTTATTCCACAATATTTATTTACCTGACTAGTTTCGCAGGAACAGGTCCTGCATGGTCACAGGTGACTTAGAAACTTTAGTTTAGTTTCTAAGTCACCTGTGACCATGCAGGACCTGTTCCTGCGAAACTAGTCAGGTAAATAAATATTGTGGAATAACAAATCAATTGTTTCATTTAAATTATTTTATTTAAATAATTCCACCAAGAATGCACGTTCAATTCGTTAATATATTTTTTTATTTCAAAAAGCATTCGTCGTATGTTTTATGTAATTTGTAGTATTTGCCAAATCGATTTTATATCAAAGCAAGAGTGTCAACCTGGTAGTCAACAGGTATTAAAAAATCGACATACCACATGCAATATTCTTATATTAGTGAAGTGGTTGGTAGACTAGCGGCTACGACGTTGGCTTTCGCACTGTTTCTTGCGGAGGTCGTGGTTTCGATCCCAGGTGCCGACCATCTTCCTCTTTCACGACACAAGCTTTAAATAGTTTACTGTGTATTTGTGTTCACATTGAGAGAACACAGATTCATAAAAAAAGATTGGATATCTATATTTGATAGATTCACACTGATTCAGTTGGATTTACTTATCGACCAATAAATTAAAAATATAGGATTACCTTCTCGGTCGGTTGGCTAAAAAACCATTGAAGCTATCGATAGCCAAAAACAAGGAAATTGAAACGAAAAACCCATATTAGGAATCATGCGTAGGCTTGTCCGTAATATTTCTCCGGCTATTTTCGTATGAAGTTCACACTCTGACACACCCCGCGCAATTCCATTCAAACCGTTTATCCATTCAAAACACCGTCGGTGTTGTATTGTGTGCCTGTGAGGTTCCTGGAAATGCCTTCAGCAAAACCAGACACCTCTTTTATGAGGACATTATCAGATACAGACAAGTTAGTATCGGTCATTGGACTTTTGCAAGTCGTAGGTTCGCCTGCTTTTCCTTGAAAAAAAAGTCCATGTTGTTTGTGGCTAAAGTTGCACTTACTTTTTAACCACTCCTTAGCCATTGAGTCAGGAATTTTTAAGGTTCTTTTAAATATTCTTCTTCGTTAATGGTTTTTGAGACAATCTGTTGGTCAAGGAACATAAACTATCGGGGTTTTAATCCCTTTCTGCATTTTCCATGAACCTACCGGGTGGCTATAATAATGAAAGGTCCGCCGAAAAATGGATCAAAAGTTTATTGTCATAAAGACCTCTAACGACAAAAACGTGATGAAGAAATGCTATGCGGAATACTGGGGTGACCTGAATGCAGAAAGCGCAGAATAGAAAGACATGTAGGTGGATGCAGGAGGTCTTTGGGCAGGAGTGAACTGGATTTTTTTAACCATCACGCCGTGTCCCGTAAGGGGTAGGCAGAGAGAACGGATCTCCACTCTTTTCTATCCAACCATACTTCTTTCGCTTCTTCCACCGACATAACATTTCTTATACACCCTCTCCTATTTCTCTTACTTCTTACCTGGCTTTCCTTGAGGACGGAATCGATGTGTTCGATCCAAGTGATTCTCGGCCGGCTACGTTTCTCACACCTTTCCTTTCAGCCTTATGAATTCTCTTTGTCATTCTGTCTGCATCTATTCTTTCAACATGCCCAAACCATTTCAACTTTTTAACATTCATCTTCGTCAAAATAATATCAAAACACCTTTAATCGGTTTATTTCTTACTAGTGTGTGTTATATCAAGATAACTTTGGATTGTAGGGATTCTTTGTTGCAAATTTGTACATTCACGTCGTAATGGCAAGAATTTAATTATGTTATTCAACCGTCGTTTTCAAACGTTGTGATCACAGTGTTTGCGATAATATGTAAGTATCTGGGAATATGTAGTCCCCCAGGGATCACTTTTAAGTCCACTATTCCGATCATTGCGGTTTTGTAAGAAGCATCCATTAAGTAAATGTTATCTTATACAATCTTCACTATCGTCATTGTGTCATCTCCGATCACAGATAGTATCTTCGAGCGTTGACGCGTCGGCATCTTAATTATTGTTGTCGTTTTTAATGTTTCCTGTATGGGTAGGAAATCAAACAGCTTTTTATTCGCCTTTCGCTTTGAGCTTTACTTTAAATGATAAGATGCGATAACACGGCGCAATTATTGTACATTAAAAACGTTTAAGAAAAAGCATGTTGGATCTTGTTATTTAATTGCATCGGCTATCTAATGGAATGCCAAATTGAAATAGCAGTCAAGAATCAAGACCATCTTCATGGATTGTTCGTTCTCCACGATAAATCAATACCAACTTATTTGTCGATTATCGAAGTTCTCTGATATTTTGTCCTTTGACTCATACCCTGCCACTCTTATGTGTTGATAAGGTCATCACCTTGTCACTTTGCCAAAATTGTCTTTGCAACCATCTTCCATCGATATTCATCTTAATGTAATGTTCTCTTCTGCTTTTATACTACATACATTCTTCTAGTCTCTATTACAAGTCGTATACATATTTTTTAAACTTTAATCGGATATCTGAAACCGAGTGTGAACCGATGGCTACCAACCTCTTGGTTTCTTCCCGAAACTGTACATTTTCTTTGATTCTTAAGTGATTGGTAAAATTCCACAATAGTATAATCCATAATACTAGAGTTGTCCAGCTGGTGTGACTCGGTAAATGAATACTGGTTCAACATAATCCTCCCACACAAACATTGGTACATTGCGCAGCTTCACCGGGCGCCACCATGGGCTATCGTGGGTTCAAGTCCCAAGTAACATAACTGGCCTAAGAACAACAATAAGACCATTGCGAAATCTCGCCTCTGATCTTTGACTGTCATGTTATTCTTGGCTCTTGAACGCTTTGAATAAATATTTTATCTCTAATCATTGTAGCATGAGCGTAGGTTCTGTCGAAACTTTATGTGAATTCTAAAACATTTGAATATCATTTATAATTCTTTTGTTTGTTTTAAAAAGAATCATAATAAAAAGTAATTGGTCGATTCTCTTTTTTTTTGTTTTGTTTTAACCGCTTAAATGGTTAGCGATTGTATCAGCATTGTCTTGTCGTTTCGTCGTCCACCTATGCTATGGTTTTGTTTAAATTTGTATAAGTAATTAGATAAATGTCACAAAATAACTATAAATTAAGTATTAAAATTCTCACTTGTTGCGTTTGAAATCTTAATGACGTACTTCTTCAACGATCTTTTGGTCGTTTCAAATGAGATTTATTTGTGTCTTTGTTTGTTTATTTGCTTTTCCTAGGTTTTGTTTTTAACTTTCTTTTGTTTATGTAACTGTCTCACTAAAATATCAGATCTTCATCTCTCGCAATACTTATTTTATCAATTACCTACCAAAAATGTATAATATACCGTTTTTTACTCATCTTTCCGAATAGAGGCAATAATTTTATTTACGTCAGATTTACGTACATTTTTTACGTCTGTAGTGACATAACATTTTTATACAGTATCACTTTTTTGGACTTGCTTTTATTGAACGGAATCGATGTGAGCAAATGCTGGTCCTTTTTGACCGACCACATCTTCACATTCATTATACCTCGTGTATTGTTTTCTTTTTTCTATAAGCTTTTGTTTTTTTTTTTTTGATATATCAAATCATCTTGTTTCATTCTAGGTTCTTTCCTAATTTGTTCATTCCTCTCCGTCTTTCCACATTTTCTACGCAAAATTTCCGCCTCTGCTTCTAATTCAAACTATATTCCTCTTTATTTGCTCTTGTCCACGTATCCCTTCCAATTATTGTAAAACCTAATTAAACGACTCGGGTCATTCGTTGCCCCATTCAAGAACATCTGCGCTCTTTCATGCTGGATTTTCTGAGTTGTCAAAAATCTTTCAATTTTTGACCATTTCGATTCTCTCCTCTAGTCTGCATTCTAATGGTAATATTTTGTTTGTATTGTTTCAGGGATTAGAAATTGTCAACCCCCAAGCAGCCGAGAAGATCGTCAACGAAGCCAACGCCAAATACTTCTCAAACACATCGGGTTTCTTGTCTGTCGGCAAAAAGACAACATGAAAGCCATTTGTATTAATTATCTGAAATAGTCAACAATTTTGCTAATTAAGTCTGCAACCTACACGAAGAAGACCACCTTTGCCTTAAATTTCGCTTGAAGGCGAAGTGATTTTTTTGGATGTCGTCGTTTAACAATCCTTAGAAACGTGTCATGTTAAGGTTTTGGTTTGTTTAAAAAGACCGAATTTAGGATAAATGTACGCGAATTATGGTCTTTATGAAGGCTTCGTGTTAGTTCATAAGTAAATTTTGTACAAAGTAAACGTTAGTTTAACAATGATGTCAAAAAAATTTGTTAATAAAATGTATTAAGTACACTTATTTTTGAATTTGTATATTTTATTGCAACCCTTTTCTACTAAATTGTACATAAAATGCAGTACCTACATATACTCAACCTTGGTCATCCTCAATCACAGCATAGACTAATACCTACAGTATGATCTTCACTAATCGTGGAAGTGTTACTCTACAATTCAAGAGGCACAAGAAAACTAAATATGCTGACTGATGAAAGGCCATTTTTGCAGTGGATCGATTAGACGCTGGTCCAGACGACCGAGATAATATTGGTAGTACTCATTATAATGTCAAATTAAACATATTCAACAACCTCTGTAGCCTTGTGGTATAGGCTTGCACTTCAGATCAAGAGGTCCTGGGTTCGACCCCCTGAGTCACAGTATTTTTTCATATTGAAATTTCTAATCGGGGATGGCTTGTCTCAGATTGCACTGGACCAAACAATCGACCATCTGATTAACGAGTGCCCCATGTACGCATTTGAAAAAGGACTACAGGACTTGCACGCACTGACGGATGACGCGATCCAATGGCTTCGGTCTCTGGAGGTTGGATTGTGAGCGACCATAAGAAGAAGAAGAAGAAGTTGAGTGGAAAAAATTACCTTAGGCAATAAGTTTCGGCGGTTCTATTGATTAAGGTAGATAGTTATAAATGAAAATGGCAACAAAGTTCTATTCAATTATTGCTTTCAAATACTCGGTGAAAAGTGACCTTGTACCTTGATATCTCGACGCACTTGTTTGTGGTAATATGCTAGATTCATATTTTTACATAATTTCTTTATATTGGTCAGATTATTTGTATCTTAAATAGTTGTCCTATAAATCGAAGTTTTACTGTGTTAGTATGACATTTATATTATGCCTACATAATATTTTAATAGATAGAAATGTTCTGAAAAAAAACTAGCGTTTTACGAATTGAATAAGAAAACTATAATGACGTAATTAAAGTAACAGGTGATAAAAATATCATGTGATAAAAAGTAACAACATAATTATTAGTGATTATTGTTATTTTCACTACATGCCGAGGAACACAATAAGCGACACGTCTGTGTGAATAATAACAGTGAAATGACTAATGGAAAATAACATTTTATTAGTTAAATTGTTGTGATAAGTTCTGAGCCCATAAAGTAGCATTCACACGCGTATTTATCTCACTCATATTTCGTCATTTTTGGCAATTATGTACGTTTGTCTATGATCAAATTCTACTGTTAATTTGTCTATGCTTTAATGCTTGTACTGTCAGTTAGACTATGCTTAGATTGTTTTAATTTTTCAATAAATTTGTCTCTGAACGAGAATCTAAAATCAGATTTAAGTTTTAAGCGCTGAATTGTTTTTTTTTTTTAATTAAAATAAAGGTAAAGTAATAGTTATTAGTAATAGTTGGAAGATGCCAGATCTGCAATCCTCCAAGAGAGCGAATGTTCTTCTTTTCTTTCTGTTTTTTTAATATCTAATGAAAGTTACATCTGCTCTTTACTTTTTCTGTGTTGTGTCTTGAAAAAAAAATTCGGAACCTCGTTTTGTGTTTTCTTCTACACTTTGAGTTCGAGTTCGGGTTTCATGCTAACCGGTTGTTGAACTCTTCGGAGATCATTGGTTCCGTAGGTACTATTTAGGATATCGAGGTTGAAAATCTTCTTAAGCTAAGTTTTATGAATACTTTTAGAGAGCAGCAATGCTCGCTAGTGGTAATTATGTATTCGTCGAAACTTGGAATCAGTCCTCATCTCTGCTGCACGAGATCTGATAATCTGATACTCATTCTTTTGAGAATTATTCTCAAGACATTGATGCATTGCCTTGAATTACAAATTCACCACCAGGTGGCACTAAGAACAGAAATGTTGCCCGTTATAAAATTAAGTTTGTCTATGCACATTTCTAGACAACCAAAGACATTAATGCTAGTTTTAATTATTAGAAATGTATACCTACAGCATTGTTAAAATTTTTTATGATATTAGAATTTGATTAATTCACTTTATTACATATAAAATAAATGACAACACAGTCATTAAAGTGTATGTTTTTGTCGTGTTAAAATATTTCATGACCAATATAAAAGTTTGCATTACGTATAATTTATACAATTTTATATTATTATTACTGTAGGGAACGATCAGTGGTCAATGGGCTATTTTTTTACAAAAACGAATCTTGGATCACCTAAAGTGAACACAAAATAGTCTTTCGACAGCAAATACATATAAAGCAAAGCTTGTGTTGTGCAGGAGGAAAAAAGAGGAGTCGGTGCCGGGATTCAAACCTTCGATCTTCAATACGCTGTACGTACGAATGCCTTCGACTGAATCCACTGGTCTACCAAATAAATATTATTGGAGATTATTTTTTAAATTTATACTCCGTACATATGTTTGTGCGACTATCACATAATCAAAATGAAAATACTATTCTTTAGAAAGATTTCGATGCAAGAAGAGTTAAAGGTTAAAGTTAAGGCTAGTTAATGGTTGTTTCATCAGTAAGAGTGCACTTTTTAAATTCAGTGTAATTTTTCCTGTAAGTGGTAACACTGAAATTTGACAGTTTGTTGTCACCTACCTACATTAATTTCGATTATTAAAAATAGTGCGAATTACGAAAGAACAATACGTTATATAATAATTGTGAAAACTCATTATAAAAATAAATGGGTTACGCTGTGATAAAAAAAATTGAATTTCATTCGATTCCAATCGAAACATGTCTATAAAAACCTATATACCTACCTATAAAAATATCACAAACCTTAAAAAAAATTAAAATTGCTTAATCCTTAAGAATTCAACAAAATTAAAACAAAAAGATGTTCGATAAATTTTAAAAGGCATCAATGGTTGCATAATTTTTGGTGTTGTTGCCATGGGCCCCAGATGGCATAGTTGCGCCACTGTTGCTAGCTGTTGAAATTAGGTAGATTCCTGAACAATTTAGATTTTAGATTGAAAATACATTGACAGAAGAAATAATTATTATGTCATGAAGTAGTTTAGATAGATTTCAAGATCGTAAATGAAACACCAGGCGGTTCCTGTGTCGCTTTTTGATGTGTCATTAAGTAAGTAGGTACATTAATATTATTTATGGGTACAGCGATAAAATGGCGATAAAGAAGAAACAATAATAATTGTGACATGTGGTAGTTTGGATAGATTTCAAGTTCATAAATTGATCACCTAGTGGTGTCTTGGTCGCAATTTTTTTTTGACATAAGTATTTCAAAATGTGTTCGATGTAACTAGAATGTTTTAACCATAGAAAATGTAGGGCTATTAATAGTTTACTTACTATGGGCAGCGACCAAGGGTCAGATTTTGTTAAGATAACCTCATTAAAGCGAACACGATACAGCCTGTGCTAACAATAGGCCCGCAAAATATTTCTGACGAACTTAACCCAGTTCGATGCAAGAATTCGCTATTCAAGACAATAATTATTTAGCAAATATTTAACGAATGTATATGCATATTATCATTTTACCAATATTACTTATAATTAATAACAGTTTCTTACCGTGCACACGCAACTTAACAGTCGACATTAAAATTTAACGTTTTTAGATAAAAAAAAATATATAGTTTTTCATACTTATTTCTTCTGAAAGGGCCAAAGATAAAGGCTACGGGTTTGAAATCCAACTTCATAAAATTTGAAAGGAAGTACTGAGCGAAATGTAAATATCTGCATCCTGAATGCCTTGGTCACGATTCCAACGATTAAAAGTTACATAATATGTATAAAAAAAAAGATAAGAATTGAAAAGGTTTGAATTTGAAGTGGTTGGTAGACTAGCGGTCACAACGCCGGCTTTCGTACTGTTTGGTGCGGATGTCGTGGTTCGATCCCAGGTGCCGACCAGCTTCCTCTTTCACGACACAAGCTTTAAGTAGCTTACTGTGAAAGAGTCAAGGAGTGTATTTGTGTTCACTTTGAGTAAGCACAGATTAATTTTTCAAAAAAATAAATAAAATAAGAACGTAATAAAATTAATGCGGAACTCTTAGTTTCTGATTAAAGCAAAAGAGATTTGTCTGGATAGGAAAGAATGGAAGTCGATACTCCCCCCCCCCTTCGAAAAACGGCATGAACGGTCCAAGCACCACGTCATGTTATATAGATCAAAAATAGCATTTTAATTTGGCAAAGAAAAAAATCAAAGTTGTATCATGTGTCAGAGCAATTTGCGTACGTATTAAAAGTAGATATTGAATGAGGTGAACAATTCCTTGAATTCACACCTGTGGATACAAACTTACAAACACAGCCGTCTCCACAATATTTTCTGAATGTTTACATTCTTGGTGTATTATTTTATTTGACACACAAAAAGGTAAATTATCGACAACGAATCTGAGATAAAATATTGTATCATTTTTATCATTACAATAATATGCTCCACTAAGAATGTTCACGAAGGTGTACCCTCAGGAAAGGTGATGGTTTGGACTGTATGGAGGGATAAGGAGGGGAAAAAAGTAATAAAAAAAACATCTCATAGAACAACCAAATTACAAAGTCCAAGAAACACGTTTGTAATTTTGAATATCAACGAACACTTCATATTTCATATTTTTATCCAACTGTCTATTTGTTGAAGAGAAATTATTCCTCGAGACAGAACGGCAGTATCGAGCCAAGATACGTGAGATTTGTATGGCCAGGTCTATATCTCGAAAACTATTAAAGCTAGAATCCTAAAAATGTGTATGTATATAAAAAAAACCAATATCTCAAATTAAATTCAATGGAAAAGTTCCAGAATTTCTCAAACTTTTTTTACAAAGTTAAATATTTTTTTATGACAAATTTACGAGTATGCCTATATTTATGCCTATATTTCAGAATTTTATAAAAATGCCGAAACACACCAACTAGATAATTTAATTTTCTATAAAAAATATACACATTATAGCAGTACATCTCAAACTTTTCTTAACAACTTTTGTAAAAATTTAATTTATTGACCACATCGTTTCATACGATAAACATACCTACTCAGGCCATCGACAGTTGGATCTCATGTTTACATGCAACTAGTCACAAACAATAATGCCGATAATTGATACAAATTAATAGGTAGGTCACACGGGAAACAAGTTAATAGGGATGGAAATAAGGATATAGGATTTACTGTCCGTTATGGTCTTCAACGTTTGCCTTTCCTCATTGTTAAGTATCTAAAAAGTGTTAATAAAATGCGTTAATAATTCCAAGACAATAATAATAAAGCAATGGCGAAAAATCTTAACTCAGTTATTAAGTTTTTTCGGTATTCTTTCAAGGCCTTGGACTTTGGGGCCATTTTCCTAGCTTTATTTTTTTTCTGCCATTGTTACATTTTTTGTCCTATTTTTTTTTAAATATCAATCAATTATTGTATGTGGTATACTTCTCCTGTCAAAAACGTTTGAAAATATTGTTATCATCAGATACCGCTTCCGAACCATTAGCGAATCTGAGTACTGTTATTTTTATTTTGTACTAGCTTTTCCGACAGACGTTGTCCTGCGCATTCCTTACATGAATATTGATTTCAAATGTGTAATTTATACAAAATATGTTTGAATGTTAAAAAAAAATATTTCTGAAAGATTGAAAAAATTACCATCAATAATCTTCGTACGTATCAATATTTTTAATTTCAACGGTTGTCAAGGCAAACAATAATTTTGTTGTTATATAATTTTCCATAGATGGCGGTGGCGTCGCAGAAAATCCGTTCCATACTAACTTTAATATTTATCATTTCTTATCCACTTTTTCAACTTTTCATTAGTTATTCTGTTATCAGGAGTGGAGAAGAATCCAATAAATCAAACATCGGAAGAATTTGTTCAGCCGATCTCGAATTATAAGTGTTCGCCCTAACCCGACTTTCATATACATATATGATAAGATTTACCATTAATCCTGAACATTGCCAGAATTTTCACTTTGACTTACAGGGCACGATCCGATGCAAGCATTCACGGCGCTGCATATAACTTAGAGTAAGAAATGCAAGAAGGTCTTGACCCTGGTGTAGTGAGAGGGACTGTTTACCACGACGCGTGAAAGATTCAAAATTATTTTAACTAAGACGTTGGACAAAATGTAGATTATTGCAAACCTTTCGAAAAGATTTTTAGAGACCAGTTTTACTCTTAAGGTAATAATAAAAAATGAGGATACGTATGCATAAAAGATACTCAAGTATGTAATTTTGACGAGAATGAAAACAATGAAGTTAAAATGTTGAAAATATGTAAAAAAATCAATGATGGACCTTTTTTTCTTTAATTTTTATATTTAAATAGCTTTCCCGACAGACGTTGTCCTGTGTTCCTAACTATGAATATTGAATTCGAATTTGTATGGTGATGAATTAATTATCATTTGACCAATCTGATTCCGAACGATGCGTCTGTTTTAAACCATGTTTATTCCATCCGCATTCTGTCAATCGCACCAGTTGACAATTTCTGTCTAAATTTCAAAATACGAATAAAAATTTAAGGTAAAAAGTACTAATAAGGTTGTCTACGTAGAGTTTTATTTTATTTTCTAATATTCCATGCTTTTTTCTTAATTTTTTTCTTCTAAAAGGACGTTCTCCTGAAAAAAGTATAAAAATAGTGAAATCGATCCAGCCGCTTAGGCGTGATGTGATGACATCGGGAAATAGCTCTCCATTTTTATATTATCTACTATATAAATGAAAGTGGGGTTAGTGCGAACACTTATAACTCGAGATTGGCTCAACAGATTCTTCTGATGTTTGATTTATTGGATTCTTCTCCACTCCGGATAACAGAATAACTAATAAAAAGTTAAAAAAATGGTTAAGAAGTGTTGTAAAATACAACATTTAAGTTTGTATGGAAAGGTTACCTGGGACGCGCCGACGACATCGCGGGTAGTTCCCTCTCATTCTCGCATACGCTCTTACAGTAGCCCATCCCACTTACTCCTCCGATTCGAACGTTATCATAAAAAGTCAACAATATTATCGGCAGTGTTGCCAACTTGGCGACTTTGTCGCCAGATCTAGCGACTTTTGGACAAGGAAAACGACTTCTCATTTTCATTTAGCGACAAAATATTCTAGCGCCTTTTAGGTCCATGGTGCTTTTCGGTTTCGATTGTAGTATTTTGATAGAAGCCAAAGTGAGTTTTGATAGAAGTAGAAAAACGCGGAAACGAAAAAACATAAACTAAAAATGAATATAATATGCTTTCATAAGTGATCCAATGCCACAACCTTCTTCTTCTGCTTCCAATGTAATCCAGACTTCTAGAAAAATGGATTTATAATGTCATATTAATTTTAATGTATTTCTAATTTTTAAGTAGTAGGTAATTATATCTTTTTATTTTTTTATTTTTAACAGGAACACTATTTCTTACTATCATACAAAAATATCGCCTTAATATTTTCTTTGCTCCCCCCGATCAATTTTGGCGACGTCTGGCGACATATTATGGATGTTTCAGAAATATTTTAATGTTATTATTTTATAAGCTTAACTCTTAAAGAATTAATTTTGTATTGCTTTACGGGGGCGCAGTGCACATATTAACGGGCCACTTCGGCTGGACCGATTTTCATGGTTTTTGATTTGTTGTATTCGTCTCCGTCCCGAATAGGCTACTAACTATTAAAAAAATAAAAATTGATAAGGAATAAAAATATTAAGAAAATAAAATACCCATACATTTTGTATGGAACGGTTATTCCTTTCTGTGATAAATTTCTTGACAGCGCAATTTTATTTACGTAGGTAAGCAACCATTAAGTTTTGAAACAAACATAGGTACCTATATCAAGATAGGTACACAATATTCGATAATTGCGTATTAAAACAATATGATATGATCAAGAAAATATTTTTTTAAAAACTTTATCACTTCAGTATGGCAATAATTATTTGCCTAATTTCACTGATTAAATTTTAGGTGAGGAAACTAACAAGAGGTTAGCTCGAGAGGTATACACGAATACCTATAGTTTGATAATTCTTAAAAATGCGGACAACCATTTGCTACGATGATCGTCAATTGACGTATCGCATGAAAGAACGTTATATATGCATACTAAAAGTATCGAAAAAAGAGCCTACAAAGATTTTTAGAGATTTCTTTGCGGTCCATTTAAAATTCCACGAAATCTTATATATAAAAATGAAGAGCTATTTCGCGTGGTCATCGGATGGCGCCTTAACGGCTGGACCGATTCCGCTAATTCTTTTTTGTCGTGTAGGCTTTTATCAGGAGAGTGTCCTTTTAGAAGAAAAAAATTAAGAAAAATACATGGAAAATTAGATAATTTAAGAAAACTATAAAAATGGAGAGCTATTTCCCGATGTCAACGCATCGCGCCAAAAAGGCTATACCGATTTCACTAATTATTTTTTGTCGTGTAGGCTCTTATCAGAAAAAGATTGATTTAGAAGAAAAAAATAAGAAAAGTGCATGGACAATTAGAAAATTAAAGAAAACTATAACAATGGAGAGCTATTTCCCGATGTCATCGCATCACGCCTAAACGGCTGGATCGATTTCGCTAATTCTTTTTTTGTTGTGTAGGCTTTTATCCGGAGAAGGTTGAAATAGAAAAAAAAGTGCATGGAAAATTAGAAAATTATTGAAAACACAGAAAGTAGGTAACCTTTTTAGTACTTTTTGCAAAATAATTTGGTCTACTTTTGAATTTTAATTAATTAACATTTGAAAGAACTGTCAGTGGATTGATTCTTGTTGCGATTGATAGAAGGCGAATGTAAAATATATCGTATGAAAAAGATTGATTGGATAGGCCATATTATACTCATTGCAGTTAATTTTTATAAGAGGTTTCGGTAAGTTTTAATACAAGAAATACCTACATTATTGTAATGGAGCGTAAGGAGTTTCGAAAATTTTCTTTATTTACAGAGATTTTTAAAACCGCCAGCAAACAAAATCATTTACATAACATTGCTATTAAGAAGTTATAATTAATTGAAGTTCATTTTATAAGGAGTTTAGGTGAATACATTATTAGGTATAATGAAGAACAAGTAGAATATTTTTTTGTTTGTTTACAGAGATTTATAAAACCACCATTAGAGTGAATTGTTTACATGATTGACAACGAATACTGATTATAAACTTAATTGAAAAAAAAAACAAACTAAAACATGTTCAAAAGAAGGAAATTGGCTGGGAGAAGGGTTGGCGGTGCACTAAGACCTCTAAGAAGGTCTCTCTTTAAACCACAGTTGATGCACAATGCAATCCTGATTGAAACTATCCCTGATTTATGGGAGTGAAACTTGGACATGGACGAACAATTTGGAAGTTGGAATAAATGCTGTGGAAATGAGATCACTGCGTAGGATATGCGGAAATGATTGATAAGATGAAGAATGATAATATTAGAAAGGAATGTGGAGTGGATGTTAGTGTAGTGACTAGAATGAAAGTGAATAAAGAAAGGAGGTTCGGGCATGTAAAGAAAATGAACGAAGAGAGAATGACGAAAGGGATATATGAATCTGAAAGAATGGGTGCACGCAGACGAGGCTGACCTCGAATGACATAGACCGACCATATCGTTGCCGTCTTACAGGAGGGCCAAGTCAGAAGCAAAAGAAATTTATGAGCATGTATGCGGAATGTTATGCGTTTGGAGGAAGCGAATGAGTTTGGATTGGAAAGAATGGAAGTCCATACACTCTGCCTACCCCCTCCGGGAATCAGCGTGATGGGTAAAAAAACACCTCAATGCGTATTTTGAATCGGTACGGGGATATTCCTTATCGTAATTTGATCAATCAATCAATATTATTTTAACTGAGCAAAATAACTATTAAAATATCGAATATAATGACAAACCTAAATCTTTTTTTACATATTAACATCAAATCAATCAAAATTAAAACTCCCTTTGAACTGCATTCAGGAGCAAGATGAAGCAATAAGAACTCTCCATTGCACTCGATCTTGCGCAATGATGACTTCCTCCCACACCATATTAACATAGGTTAAAAGTTTTTGATGAAAAAATAAACTCAGACCCAATGAATGCAGCGTGGTATGCAGGTTTTGCTAATGGCAGTAAATAATCATTCCTATTAAATAACTAAAAAAACGAATTTGAGCTCTGTTGCATAAAACCATAAAACCCATATTATTTATTTCGATACAAAGTTCGACGGGTCAGCTACTATAAGATAAGAATAACGAATAAATCGAAATAGGGATAGAAAATTATATAAAATATAATATTGTTAGTATCTAACGTAACAGTAAATACTGACAAACTTGAAAACCATCTGTGAAAACACAAAATATATTATTTACTTGACAACCATTGAGTTTCAAAACATTGGTACGCAGATTTGTGATAGATTTTCTTTCAGCTTTCAGAAATATTTTTTACATTCAAACAAATTTTAAACGTATTTTTGTATAAATTCATTACATTCATTCATTCTCCCATTAAGGCACTCCGCACACCCCAAGCCAGCCCGGAGGAGACAAATCCGAAGCAAACCCGTCCCGCACGAAACCTACCCTCTAGTTCGATCGAAGCAATCAAACCAAAAAGCCGGCCACACACAAATCAAGTCCGCCGCGGATCCCTCCCAAACCAACCCGCAATGCGAGGGGCCTAAACCCCACTTAGGAGCATAGGGAGGCATCAAGAGCTCTCCATTGCGCTCGAAGGCGTCCGAGGTTTATGATGCCTTTTCTGATCGCTTGAGGTTTAAGGACGTGAGGTGGTCAACATCCGATCTGATTTTTCGATTTCCTGCCTCTTACAGGATGCTCGAAAAACCAGCAAAAAGAGCAGATGTGCTATTCTTAGCCGGCAACAATTAGATGTTCGAAATTATTAATGTTCATAGTCTACAGGACAACGTCTGTCGGGAAAGCTAGTGTTTATATATGTACAACGGTAAGCTAGAATTTATAACAAGTGAAAAACCCATACTCAAAATTATGAAAAATTTCCAACGAATGCTTCAAATTAGAATACGACTTATTGACGTAGATAATACATTATTGTATTGGCGACAATAATTATTATTTTCTACTAAAAACATAATGCGTATATTCCATACAAGGTTGTCTGCCATTACGATGACCAATCATGTATTTATCAGCCGTTAGTTTTAACAAACGATTACTGCTCAAATTACTAGCGTTATATAACAGGTAGGTAAATATTTTTCCAAAGACAGGTCTGCTTGGACAGGTAGATATAAATAGAAGATGATTTGTTTGAAATAATATTATTAGTTCGCCATGTTTGTTAAAAAAAAAAAACAGGAAATAATTCATAAATATTATTAGATTCTGGTTTCGTATTAACACGGCTGTATGACGGCATTAGTGTTTATTTTTTACCTCAAGCTTTTGTTGGTGACAATTTTTCATGGTTCTTCTAGAACTTTTTGATCTATGTATTCTTTCTGGTTTCTATCACTGAGTACAAAATATATCATTAGAGAATTTTTGTGGATGCCCAGAACCGAAAATTGGTTCCTTTATTCAACAGTCACGTGACTGAATATATTATCAATAATAATTCATTTTACTTTCATCCACAAGCACAAGAGAGCAGAATAAAACCCATAGGTACTTCCTTTAACTAATTATATGATTAAAACATAAAATTATTCTGTGTTAACGCTAAAATGTTAAAAAACAAAAAACCGAATGTCACCCACCGCCACCGACAAACGTTACAGTTTGTATGAGTTTAACAGCAGTCACGTGGTACATGTTGGGACCATGCGCAGTAGCACATTATTTCTCTAGTATTATTTCTTCTCAAAGGTTTCAATCCATAGATTGCGCCATAGATAAATATTAAATTAAAGCTGGATTTTGTAGCTCAACCGAGTACAACTCGTTTGATCCAAAAAATCCCCTTGCACATCAGGTTGCTTAAATTGAGTTGAGATGAAAATGTACAGACGATGTCCGAGTCGCGGTTTTCAGACGCATAATGACTGGATTCCTGGGTGGAAATAGAAATGAGGGGTTGGAAAACCGATTCTAAGATGGGAAGACACACTGAATAGGGATGCAGCATAACTCCTAGGGAGGAGCTACGACGGATGCCAAAGATAACAGTGGCCACCGCTCTATATCGGCTGTAGCAATTCTTTTAAGGAGTTGCTTATGAAAGTGTATCTGGCTAGATGATAGTTTTTTCTATCTGCCTTCACTTTAAAGGACACATCGTGATGTGCCTAATTAAAGCTGAAATCAAGGTTTAAAAATCAATATCGTAGTAGTCTGGGAAGATTATTGAGGTTTGAAGATCGTAGAGGGATACAATACGCAATGCTACCACCAAAGAAACTTAAAACACAGAAGACATTGTTAGATTGGCCAGGACTAGGCGATCATTCTGGCGACAACGACTTCTGGATGGACAACACCAGAATCCCTAACGTGATAGTGAACAACATTCAATCGGGCAGTCGCCAATCCGTAAGACCTCCAAAAGGATGGAAAGATACTTCTATCTGAGATTCTGAGAACAGTGGGGCTAGTACGAGCTATATCGAAAGCTATTTGCATGCTAAAAAGCGCTTTTTAGCGTCCAATATGAAGTTTTCTAACGTTCAACGTTGAACCATTCGATCATTTTGTATGGAAATTCCTTTCGATGATCGTCTCGATATTCGATCGTCGAAAACTTATACTAGGGGTACTATCCTTGACCTATTAAGATATCAAGATATGCTTGTCTTTTTTAAATCGATTTGATGTGAATAAAGAAAGTCATCTTCGAGTTGAAATCACTTTTTAATCATACCCATATATAGGTCATATACTTACATTCTTTAAGACATACCACGTGTCGGATATTGGGAGTTGGCGTTCAGGAATGAATCTGGCTGAGTTACGCGGTCACTACCGGTTGTATGCAGCGTGACGCATTGGCTTTGAATGCAGTCTGGGATTGAATGGAGATTACCCTGTCATATACGCGCTGCCCACCCATTCACATATCACACAATTTTCAAATAATATACTTAAGAACATAATTTATTTTTATGTTTGAATGTCACTCGTCCTTGAATAAATTTGTATTTTGTGTATCCAAAATCAGATCCATAGCTCCCGGTTTCGATTCCCAGTCGAATCGGATTCTTCCAAGAGTTTATTCTATACTAGGAGTTGGAATTTTTTTATCATTTTGAGCATTTTTCCAAGTCAGATGGTCCCGTCTTATCTGAGACAAGAATCAAGAACTGGGAATGTTTTTATAGGCTGAAGAGTTGTTAGACCTAAGCTGATGTGATGCTGAGATAAAGAGACATATTATGCACAAATTGTTGTGCCACAGGAGGCGAATGATGTTGGGTGTGTTGTAAAATGATCCAATCGGTAGAAGAAGTGTCGAAAAACCGATGGATGGCGTTGTCGCGGACAGAAGATGAAGAAGTTTTTTTAGATGTATTTATTGAGACTCGGGTCGTAACTCTAAAGAGCCAATAGGTCAAAATCCGCACTACGACCATTGAATGTTGAAGACAATGAAACATTTTCGATTCGCTGAATGTGTTCAATTTAAGTAAACCCCTATTCAAATCAAAGTATTGGGAACGGGATATTATCTCGACAGTCAATGATTCCAGCAGATTTTCCGGTTGAATGGTAACAATCTCCCTTCATCATCATCAGCCCTCAGAAAATATAAATGCCGTTTTAGCTCTGTCAAAGATACAACACAAAAAAGTCCAAAAAAAACTTGGCCCGTTTCCTGCGGTAATAACCAGTAGGTATTTTAAAAAAAGTTATAAAACTTTAAAATGTTTGCTCTGGTCATTCGCATATTATCCTTTCTTACCTTTTGACATTACTAGGTACATAATATTTTCACCATACGCAATCTTCAATAAGGAACCTGTTTTTACTACAGTAATTCCTAAAGAATAGCATAGTAGTTTACCTATGTGATAAAATGCCAGGTACTCCAGGTGCGAAAGAAAATGTAAAAATTAAGTCAAAACTACTTTGTCATACGTACGTTACTAAAAATAACATTGCTACGTAAAGTTTTTACCTTTTTACGCAGACGTAAGTAAGAAAGGTAGGTTGAAGACATCCTCAACATTCTTATCTCTTCAGTCCATGTTCGAACCGCGTCGCTGTCGAGCGCCTTCGAGCACATGCATGCTCCGTCAGTGCGCATGTTATTATTGTGATCGTATGACTTTACCGGTTTTTTTTTTGAAAAAAAAAAAACAAACTCAATCGATCACACGACAAATTCGACTTTTAACGTTTAATCGAAAAATATTTTCTTATTATCTTTGGTGCATGTTGTGTTAAAAAAATAACCAATGTATTGTTGTCATTTTAACATTTTTAAAAAAGTGTATTTTAAAATATATCTAAGTGAATAATAAAAAAAATATATACTTATTTTATGTGTGCATTTTAAACGTATTCATAGTTGCAGAAAAAAAATAAAAACAGTTAAAACAAAACTGTTTTTAAACAGAAACAGAAATGAAAACATAAAAAAATCAGCATGTGATTGTGCGTTAAAAAATAATAAAATCATTCGGAACTTTGTCCATCTTCATTGTTTTATTTATTTTTTTGTATGTTCGAGATGATCATAATACTATATTTATTATGCATTTAATACTGTGCTGCTTATCGGAGCGACGTATTTTTCATGAATAGTATTTTTTTGCATCAATGCCTTCACGAGATGACTTGTCCGGTCTGAATATCAGCTTCTACATCCTACATTGGGCTCGCATCAATCATTCATTACATATGTCGTAATTAATTGATACCTACTTATTCGACAATAATATTTTAATTTAAATCATATTTTTTTTTAAAGTTTATAAAATATGGGACAGTAATTAAAAAAAAAAAACAATAATGCTTTGAAAAATTTTATCAATTCAACAGAAGTACAAAATATCAAACGTGAACAATTTTAATGTTTGTTCATTGATAACAATACAAATATAAAATTTTCGATGACGAAGCGACAGACAGAATGTCCGAATCAGTTGTTTTTCTAATTCGAAACAATGTCACCATCAGCAATCAGTTGATGATGTTTGATTTATTGTATTCCGATGTTTTGAACGCGAACTTTTGACCGCTCTCGAATTCGAAATTCTATCTAATCTTCGCTTTTCGATTGAGTTCTTCTTATTCTTGTAAACTGGTGCAGAACTCTGTCGTGCTGTTGGACGAGAATGGCGACATTCCACGACTTTGAACTGGACTGGTCAGCCTTGTGCCAGGAATGTCCGGAGTGTTGGACTGAATCAGGTAAGATCACAATCTCAATGTATTTTTAGATTTATTTATTTAGCGTATGGCCATTTCATCACAATTGATATTATATAATTCAATTAATAAGTATATTTTTGTTAAATAGTCATATTTTTAGATTTGTTTACAGGTCAAATCTCGGTATAACAAACTTCACGGGACCATAAAAAATATTTCGTTATAGTGAAGTTTCGTTATACATACTGGATATTGTATAGGAAATGGTACATTTTTTTTGTCGCCATATTAGTGCGAACTCGATATGGAGACATTAGACCACGTCTTCCTCGGTTGCCCAATAAGAGATTCATATGAACTTTATTACGAAATCGATGAAATTCAGTTCCCCATTAATATGTCTTGTCTGTTACACTCTGAAAAGCTTTCTGTCTACAAAAAAATTTTAAAATCAGTAAAACAGAATTACATAATTATATAAACAGTAGGAATGTGTGTGTGCGTGTATGTATATATTTTTATATAAATGCGAGAATGTATGTATGTAAGGGCGTGATTGTAAAGTATGTAAGGCCGTGTGTGAATGTAAAAATAGTAAGTCTTTATATAAAACTAGCTGACCCGTCGAACTTTGTATCGAAATAAATAATATGGGTTTTATGGTTTTATGCAACAGAGCTCAAATTCGTTTTTTTAGTTATTTAATAGGAATGATTATTTACTGCCATTAGCAAAACCTGCATACCACGCTGCATTCATTGGGTCTGAGTTTATTTTTTCATCAAAAACTTTTAACCTATGTTAATATGGTGTGGGAGGAAGTCATCATTGCGCAAGATCGAGTGCAATGGAGAGTTCTTATTGCTTCATCTTGCTCCTGAATGCAGTTCAAAGGGAGTTTTAATTTTGATTGATTTGATGTTAATATGTAAAAAAAGATTTAGGTTTGTCATTATATTCGATATTTTAATAGTTATTTTGCTCAGTTAAAATAATATTGATTGATTGATCAAATTACGATAAGGAATATCCCCGTACCGATTCAAAATACGCATTGAGGTGTTTTTTTACCCATCACGCTGATTCCCGGAGGGGGTAGGCAGAGTGTATGGACTTCCATTCTTTCCAATCCAAACTCATTCGCTTCCTCCAAACGCATAACATTCCGCATACATGCTCATAAATTTCTTTTGCTTCTGACTTGGCCCTCCTGTAAGACGGCAACGATATGGTCGGTCTATGTCATTCGAGGTCAGCCTCGTCTGCGTGCACCCATTCTTTCAGATTCATATATCCCTTTCGTCATTCTCTCTTCGTTCATTTTCTTTACATGCCCGAACCTCCTTTCTTTATTCACTTTCATTCTAGTCACTACACTAACATCCACTCCACATTCCTTTCTAATATTATCATTCTTCATCTTATCAATCATTTCCGCATATCCTACGCAGTGATCTCATTTCCACAGCATTTATTCCAACTTCCAAATTGTTCGTCCATGTCCAAGTTTCACTCCCATAAATCAGGGATAGTTTCAATCAGGATTGCATTGTGCATCAACTGTGGTTTAAAGAGAGACCTTCTTAGAGGTCTTAGTGCACCGCCAACCCTTCTCCCAGCCAATTTCCTTCTTTTGAACATGTTTTAGTTTGTTTTTTTTTTCAATTAAGTTTATAATCAGTATTCGTTGTCAATCATGTAAACAATTCACTCTAATGGTGGTTTTATAAATCTCTGTAAACAAACAAAAAAATATTCTACTTGTTCTTCATTATACCTAATAATGTATTCACCTAAACTCCTTATAAAATGAACTTCAATTAATTATAACTTCTTAATAGCAATGTTATGTAAATGATTTTGTTTGCTGGCGGTTTTAAAAATCTCTGTAAATAAAGAAAATTTTCGAAACTCCTTACGCTTCATTACAATAATGTAGGTATTTCTTGTATTAAAACTTACCGAAACCTCTTATAAAAATTAACTGCAATGAGTATAATATGGCCTATCCAATCAATCTTTTTCATACGATATATTTTACATTCGCCTTCTATCAATCGCAACAAGAATCAATCCACTGACAGTTCTTTCAAATGTTAATTAATTAAAATTCAAAAGTAGACCAAATTATTTTGCAAAAAGTACTAAAAAGGTTACCTACTTTCTGTGTTTTCAATAATTTTCTAATTTTCCATGCACTTTTTTTTCTATTTCAACCTTCTCCGGATAAAAGCCTACACAACAAAAAAAGAATTAGCGAAATCGATCCAGCCGTTTAGGCGTGATGCGATGACATCGGGAAATAGCTCTCCATTGTTATAGTTTTCTTTAATTTTCTAATTGTCCATGCACTTTTCTTATTTTTTTCTTCTAAATCAATCTTTTTCTGATAAGAGCCTACACGACAAAAAATAATTAGTGAAATCGGTATAGCCTTTTTGGCGCGATGCGTTGACATCGGGAAATAGCTCTCCATTTTTATAGTTTTCTTAAATTATCTAATTTTCCATGTATTTTTCTTAATTTTTTTCTTCTAAAAGGACACTCTCCTGATAAAAGCCTACACGACAAAAAAGAATTAGCGGAATCGGTCCAGCCGTTAAGGCGCCATCCGATGACCACGCGAAATAGCTCTTCATTTTTATATATAAGATTTCGTGGAATTTTAAATGGACCGCAAAGAAATCTCTAAAAATCTTTGTAGGCTCTTTTTTCGATACTTTTAGTATTCATATATAACGTTCTTTCATGCGATACGTCAATTGACGATCATCGTAGCAAATGGTTGTCCGCATTTTTAAGAATTATCAAACTATAGGTATTCGTGTATACCTCTCGAGCTAACCTCTTGTTAGTTTCCTCACCTAAAATTTAATCAGTGAAATTAGGCAAATAATTATTGCCATACTGAAGTGATAAAGTTTTTAAAAAAATATTTTCTTGATCATATCATATTGTTTTAATACGCAATTATCGAATATTGTGTACCTATCTTGATATAGGTACCTATGTTTGTTTCAAAACTTAATGGTTGCTTACCTACGTAAATAAAATTGCGCTGTCAAGAAATTTATCACAGAAAGGAATAACCGTTCCATACAAAATGTATGGGTATTTTATTTTCTTAATATTTTTATTCCTTATCAATTTTTATTTTTTTAATAGTTAGTAGCCTATTCGGGACGGAGACGAATACAACAAATCAAAAACCATGAAAATCGGTCCAGCCGAAGTGGCCCGTTAATATGTGCACTGCGCCCCCGTAAAGCAATACAAAATTAATTCTTTAAGAGTTAAGCTTATAAAATAATAACATTAAAATATTTCTGAAACATCCATAATATGTCGCCAGACGTCGCCAAAATTGATCGGGGGGAGCAAAGAAAATATTAAGGCGATATTTTTGTATGATAGTAAGAAATAGTGTTCCTGTTAAAAATAAAAAAATAAAAAGATATAATTACCTACTACTTAAAAATTAGAAATACATTAAAATTAATATGACATTATAAATCCATTTTTCTAGAAGTCTGGATTACATTGGAAGCAGAAGAAGAAGGTTGTGGCATTGGATCACTTATGAAAGCATATTATATTCATTTTTAGTTTATGTTTTTTCGTTTCCGCGTTTTTCTACTTCTATCAAAACTCACTTTGGCTTCTATCAAAATACTACAACCGAAACCGAAAAGCACCATGGACCTAAAAGGCGCTAGAATATTTTGTCGCTAAATGAAAATGAGAAGTCGTTTTCCTTGTCCAAAAGTCGCTAGATCTGGCGACAAAGTCGCCAAGTTGGCAACACTGCCGATAATATTGTTGACTTTTTATGATAACGTTCGAATCGGAGGAGTAAGTGGGATGGGCTACTGTAAGAGCGTATGCGAGAATGAGAGGGAACTACCCGCGATGTCGTCGGCGCGTCCCAGGTAACCTTTCCATACAAACTTAAATGTTGTATTTTACAACACTTCTTAACCATTTTTTTAACTTTTTATTAGTTATTCTGTTATCCGGAGTGGAGAAGAATCCAATAAATCAAACATCAGAAGAATCTGTTGAGCCAATCTCGAGTTATAAGTGTTCGCACTAACCCCACTTTCATTTATATAGTAGATAATAGAAAAATAATAAATTAAAGCGTAATATTTTTGTTTTGCAAAACATCAAATATTTGAAACTGGCACAAATCGTCCCTCAAGGGATGGGATGCCATAAACATAATAATAATAAAATAATAACTATTGGTGTCAACTAAACTATTATTGCGATTATTAAGTGAGAACAAAAACTAATTTCAAGGATTTATCAATCACGTGAAGGAAATATTATGTTAGGCAAACACTTGCAAACTCACCATTTCACCAATGTCAAGGACAAACTGAAGTCAGAGAAATTTTATTGCCTAATTGTAACATGATTTTAAAATTTAAAAACAAAAAATTCGTTATGCCTACAGATCTCGACTTCGTTACAAGAAATTTTGGTTCAGTACATATTTTAAGGAAGTTTTTCGGGGACAAATTGACAATTGGTTATACTGGAAATTTCGTTACTTCGGTATTCGCTATAAAGATATTTTTATTACCTGTATTGCCTACTATTTACAAATCACTCGACATCGGGTGGATTGCCTTAGAAAATAAAAAAAAAATACCTACTATTTTTGTAACCATAAACAATACGAACTATTGTGATCACAGAATTATATAAAACGTTGAACCTCGGCTCGCATTAAAAAATTGAAGCTCAAATATTCTTACATTTGACATTTTGGTTGGTGGTAGGTATGTTTCTTGATGGAGTGTACTCTAAAAGCATTTTATATTGCTTTTTTTATTAATTTGAACTAAATTTATCCCCATTTTCTGTAAATAAAAAACATAGGTGTCTTAATTGACTAATAAAAACATTCCTTTTTGCCAATCAATCTGTCAAGAGTGCCGGTCAACGAGGCTTCTTTTTACTATGAAAAGATATGGGGTTACTCCATCTAAATATAAATATTTAAAAATCCCTGGAGTAGGTATATACACCCACGCTAATTCTCATTTTTATTTTTTTTTAAATAAGGTGTAGATGAGTTTGAACAATATTCCATAATATTATGTAGGAAACTAATGTAAATAAATAAACACTTTTCTATACAAAGGTGTCAGTATAGCCGGCAGAAGTAATCGCCTGAGGCATTTTTACAGTCAATCGGTCCCGTCCAATCTAACACAGGCCAACCCCAAAATGTAATGTACAAAGTAAAGTTTGGAAATATATACAGGCTGACTGGTAATTCGATACATTCCTTGACAGGGTAAGGGATTATACTATAGCAAATTTGAAAAAAAAATGTTCCCATTAACCAGGGGTCAAATGCCAGTGGTTTTCGAGTTATTCGAGTCATTCTCAAAATACAGAACGAACAATTAGGTAGGTACCCTGTTTAGTGAAATTAGTAAAATGATGAATTTTTCAACAAGTTTGGGGTTCTTTATCTTAAAACTCGTTGAGGTTATATGGACATTTTAATTCGAATAAAATATGAAAACAAATATTATTAATTAACAATACCTACTTCTTGTTTTCACTTGAATAAAACACTCATAAAAGGTTCCTACGTTCGTTTATAAAAAAAAACATACTGCAAATAATCGAATTTAGGGTGTGTTTTATTTTCTCCAAAATTCCAAACCAAAATTCATTACATGAACTGGATAATTTTCCATTTAAAAATTGGTGTAATTTTGACACCCAGACAGTACAACATATTATTATTATGCCAATATCTAGTCCGTGAAAATGATATAGGCTTAGTAAACATTTAGTACGATACCCCTCACATTTACCAATTATGCCAAATATCTCCATCTTTATAATGCCAATACAATGTAAGTAGGTAGGTACTTTTTTTTTTCAAATCCATTATTTATTCTACTCTGAAACGAATTCTATTTCGAAATTTGAATCTTTAATTTCCTGAACAAATATTATATTATGTAAATGACTCGAAAACTAGGAATGGACTTCCTCTTAAAATAAATCCTATAAGAAATAGAACTAAATAGAAGTAGGTACCTAAAAATAATTTAAAAAAAGAATTTTTCTGTCCATAGATAAACATTCAAATACTTTAACGCATAGGTAGCTTGTTTGAAGTTCACGATTGTATCAAAGGTAAGTACTACAATGATGTTTTGAAAAAAAAAATCTAGATAGCTACTAAAACTTTAACTTTTAAAACATGATAAATTTTATTCTCCCACGAAAAATCTGTGATTCTGTGACAAGATACTGTTAGATATAATGGGCTAAAAAAGATAATTAATTAGTTAATTATGCAGCTATGTACTTTGTTAATATCTATTCACTTCCTCAATAAACTATTCGTCAACTTTACTTATAAATGGGCATTCAATACATGCGTGTTTTATTTGATTACTGTTTAATTCAAATTTAAAACGAGTTTCTCGCACGTACTTAATTGTTAATGGCTAATATCTATTTAAATTATTTTTTGCCTATTTAATTCCCTATTTCCATACATATTTTTATGAATCTACGCTCACTAAAGTGAAAATAAGTACACTTTTGACATCTTTCACACTAACCAAAGGGCTGTGTCGTGAAAGAAGAAATGGCCGGAACTGCCGGGACTCGAATCCACGACCGAGGTCAAAGAAGAGGTTTTCTCATACGCTGTAGGTATGAGTAAGCCGCCGATTGATACCACTGGACTACCAACCACCATTCATTCACACTTTAATCTCTAATATATATGAATGTCGGGTTAGTGCGAACACTTATAACTCGAGATCGGCTGAACAGATTCTTCCGATGTTTGATTTATTGGATTCTTCTCCGCTCCGGATAAATGAATTACTAATAAAAAGTTGAAAAAAAATGGGTTAGAAATAATATAAAATACAATATTTAAGTTAGTATGGAACTGATCACCTGTGACGCGCCACCGCCATCGCGGGTAGTTCCCTCTCATTCTTGCAAACGTATTTGCCGCTCTTACAGTAGCCCATCCCACTTATTCTTATTTTCATACAAAATCAACATCGGGCACATAGAGGTAGAATGTCAGCGCGCGCATATTATATTCTCGCGTTGTTCCCGCCTGAGTTTTGAATACGAATGGAATATGGTTGTTTTGGAAATATTTTAATGTTCATTTTTATTAGCTTAACTCAATCGAATTATATGAACGGGCCGCCTCAGGTTAGAACCACAGGACAACGTCTGTCGGAAAAGCTAGTAATGTATAAATATTGAAATAATAAAATTCGAAAAGTGTAATCTATAAATATTATCAAAATTTGTTTGTTTCACAATCATTACACAATTTGCTGCATTCCAACAAAACTGTAAATGTATTTTTTTATAAACAAAAAGGTCGATCTTTGATTGTCCATAATGAAGATTTTGATATTTATAACATGGTGCCACCGCATCACGAACGATGCTACACGCCAGCAAAACAGTTGCATCACTTATTCTTCCTTTGTGGAGATGGGTAAGAATTTTCTGGGACATGGATGACGAACTGCAATTGGCCGAAGTGAGCGCTGTTCTTCCTCTGATTTTGGTCCCAAAAGACATATTGTTTTTTGTTCCTTCGCAGCAGAACTGAGGGATTTGGGCATAGTAGAATCAGTGAAGCTGCGCAACGGAAAGCCCTTGTTCCTTTCACATATCTCTAAGTAGGGTCGTAAAGAGGGATTGAAATGATTAAATAATTTTAAGGTCTTAACTTTAAAATAATTGGAATACAGAACAAAAACAACCACAAATTTTCATTTTACATCACATTACATGCGTATTATTTACTATGTCCAAGTTTCGCCGACATTAAACTATTTTACACAATCATGGTATTGAAGAAAATTGATGGGAACATCATAATATAAACAACAATATTACATTTTCTATTTCCTACAGCGGCGGTTTGATTGTATCTCGATCATCTCTAATGACAGGTAAACACGAATAGGAAAATGATTTAAATGCAATCCACGTTTGTTAACATAAATGGATATACGTTTTATTTGTTTATTATCTTAAGAGTTAACACGGCTATTAACATTCGCACTCGATCTGCCATTATTTGTCTTGGCCTAATGAGGCTGAGTGGTCTTCTGCATGGTTATGAAGATGTTTGCGCCATGAGATTCCCATGAAGAGTAGCCCATCCACATGCATTTTTAAAGTTGAAAAGTTAAGTGAATAGATAATCACTTAATTTAATTTGATCTCAACGATAATACAGGAAGTATATTGCTAACAGCGATTTAATTTTTATCGATCCAATCCAAATCCAAACTCTCTTAAGGCCCCACTTAGGGACATAGGGAGGCAACAAGAGCTCTCCATTGCGCTCGATCTTGCGCAACTTTTATGACCTCCTTCCACACCATGTCCAGATTCCTCAGCTCTGCTTCGAAGGAGCGGAACATAGTATTAGATTAGAGGGTCCTCCTCGTCATCGGGACCCTGATGGGAGGAAGAACAGCGCTCTCCTCGGCCAACTGTCATTCGGCATCCTTAACACATGTCCTAGCCAAGTCCATCTCCTCCACATAATGGTAGAAGTGATGGGCTCACGCTGGGTGCGCCAACGTATAGCGTCGTTCGTGATTCGGTGGTACCATCTTATACGAAAATTCTCGCGAGGCACTTCGTTCCGAATGCAGATACTTTTTGTGCCTGGGCTTTGGTCAGGTGCCAGGACTCACACCTATACAGGAGAATGGGCAACACACAAGCATCAAACAGTTTACATTTCGTCTCGACACTAAACGCCGACGCCTTCCATATTTTGGTCATGCTGTTATAGACGCCACTTGCCAAAGCGATACGAATCGGGAGTTGAGCCCCGAGTTTACCAGTGGTGGTAATTTTTATCGATAGATATGTCAAATTTTAAACGAGTTTCTCGCCGACGAATGTGTATGAATTGAGGTGGTTCGGGGATGTTGAGGGAATGAATGAAGAAAGAACGATAAAAAGGATCTGAGAGATTAGGTGCACGGAGACGTGGCCGACCTAGATTGACGTGGGCCGATCATAAGTAAAACGAATCGCCAAGTCAGGAGTAAAACGAATGTAGAAAAAGAGATTGGTAGATATGTTTGGATATAAATGAATGGAAGTCCGTATTATCTGCCTACCCCCTCCGGGATACGGCGTGATGGTTAAAAAATGTTTAAAAATATTGGCCCTAGTTTGTTTCAGAACATGGACATCGGACATATGGGTCTAATAACAATCTGTATAATTATTAGCTGTACCTATATTGATTTCTATGGTACCCTAGGATCTAGCTTCGATTTTCCTGCTGTCTCAAGTTATTTGCATACATTATTCCCATCAAATTTCTCACCTGTGCCTGTGTTTGGAACCAGTGTTAAATTTGACGAAACCTCTTGATTAAAAGATATAGGCAGTAGGTTACTTTGTACAAGAATGCGCTTGTCTATTTGTTTTACATATCGGACAAATCTACTTTTTATAATCTATCGGAAGAAGGAAGTCGAGATTTGGATAACGATCTCTAGCCACGCCACTGAGAGACCAATGACCAAGTTATTCTCCATTCCTTACCCTACAAATAATATGTACACCGCATTTCAGATTATCATAATCTATCATAATCACACATACATATCTACTCAATCTACTGACCTATATAACTCCAAGACATTCTAGTACAATAGCTAACACATAAAACTATAATAATAATCTTTACTTATTTGTCGATATTTTATAGCACACTATAATTTTCAGTTTGAAACTTAATATTTATCGGTTTGTTGTACTTCTGGTCGTTACCGAGTAGAAACATAGCACAAAATGAATGTAAGTAGAAACTTAATATAAAATATGATTTGGTACAACACCGAAATGTTTTGAAAACTTAGATGTATAAGATTATTCTATTTTAGCGTCAAACACGTGTGTAAATTTTTACATTTCATGCATAACAACTTATCTATCGAGGGATAGGCAGAGAGAACGTATCTCTACTCTCTTCTATTAAGACACATTTCCTTTACATACTTCTTCCAGCAGAATCACATTTTTAATACAATTTCTTTAAGGTAGGTACTTGTGGCCTTCGTTGAGGACAAAATCGATGTATTCGATTCTCGTTTGATCTCATTTCATGCGTATTATTTTTTTCGTTACTGTAATTTTACTCATTCTTTCTACATGGTCTAATTATATCGCTTTTTGAATTTCATATTTTGTAACAATGCTTAGTTCCATAACACATTTTCTTAATTCTTATTCCTTTCCACTTCCCGTGGAATCTTTACCCACAGAACTTTCATATCTTCTGTATTCATATTACATTAATCTTTTTTTGACAATGTCCATGTTTTACTCGCTTTCATCGATTATCTCAAAACAGTAGCTCCATGTGCTCTTTTTAAAGCGTGTATAGTTAGATATATTGTTTTTTCATTTTTATTAAAAGAACGACTTTCTTTTGTTTTAGCAATAAGTCACTCATTTCAGTCACTTTCTCTTGCTATGTACCTACATTTTTAATGAGGGTTTTAAATTACTTTTCAATCGAAATAAATAATTTAAAACAAATGTTCTTAATGGAATCGAGGCTCTTACATGAGTGACTCATAACTCTGCATGTGAATGTTTTATAAGAAGCTGGGGAAAAATCCCATTTGACGAATAATGGAAAGATTAATGTGCATTATCCATATTAGTAGATCTCCAATGATCATTATTCTGAAATGAAAATCAAACGATTGAGTTGCGTCGTATCCAATTTTTATTGCGACATTTGACATTTCTGTATTCTGAAAATATTTTATCCAATACATTAGTTACGTAACTACTGGCAACCGATTAAGTTCTAAGCAAGAGCTTCTTGCGTTGAGTTGGAACGTGAATTTGAGAATACCAGTGAATATAACATCGATTTGAATATCTGACGACGATTGCAAGTTAAGTAGGTATCTATAATACACTCACTTCTGCGGCCTTGACGTGATGCACTGCGCGTTTGGATTGCGTGTCGAGACTTTTTTTCATACTAAATCAAGATTTATGAAATAGATTTATAATCATTATTGTTTTACTAGATCACGTTTGCTTGTGATCTAGAATGTATCTAGATCCAACCTACACACGGCGTGCTATAAATATATATATATAGATAAAGTCGTTGCATTTTCATATAATCGCATTTATTTCTTAGGAAACTAATAATTTAGTAAAAAAAAAGAAATTTGCGTGCATCAGTCGACATAACCTATAACAGGAATAATGAGTTGTGTTCTCCTTGTTTTTTTTGGTAGAACTTAACATAACCTAGTAACAACGTGATCACATATTTTAAGTACCTACTTATTTTTGTGTTTGACAGAAACTGCCAGTTGTTTGATAGTTGGTGCGATTGACAGAATGCGGATGGAAAATATATGGCTTAAAACAGTTGCATTGGTCGAAATTACATGGGTTAAAGCTAATTAATATATTATCATTATATTTATACGAATTCGAATTCAATTTTCATAGTTAAGACAGAACATCGTTTATCGGGAAAGCTAGTTTATCTTACCATAATAATTCAGTAAAATTTGGTTTAAATGAGGTCTCTATTCTTTCAACAATACAATATACAATAAGTTTCCGGTTTCACGTGCGATTAATTTTCTACTACACCGCCATCTCTTGGATTTTTTTTAAAAGTAAAACAATTATTAGATGAATTGTTTGGATTTCAAACTTATGCTTATGACCCATCGAACTTCATCCCGCATCCGAAAATGCAATAAATTATTTACTAAATTTAATCAAGTTTTAATGTCGTAAATCAAATTTTCTTCATGGAATAAGTCAAAATTATTATTTTTTATTCTGGGCGAAGGTTAACGGGCAGGTCAGCTAATCTTAAATATTTAAAGTATATTCTTCATTATAAATTAAAAAAAAAGACTTGCTGACATCGAAAACGGAAAATCATGTAGAAAAATTTGATACCCAAATGTAATGTCCCCTTAACGAATTCCCAAAATTGAAATAGGCAAAAATTGTTGTAAATTTATCTTAGGTTTGTGACCAGAAAGATGGAATACTTGTACTTTTGCACAACTGTATGATCGAACTGAAAATTTAAAACATTTCGTTCTTATTTGGAAATTGTGTTCGATAATTAAATTAAAAAAAAAATCTAAAATGTAATAGACAAAGATTAGCAACGATAAACAAGTTAAGGATGTCTCGCCTTGTTTGACAGGTGTAACCTGATCACACTCTTGTCCTGTGATCACGCAATCTTCGCTGTGAAGAGCCCTGCATTGTTTGATCTCACACCTTGAATGACATTGCATGACATCACCTTTGTTTGATGCTAGAGCGATTACGTAATTCAGGGTGTTTTTCTTTTAAAACTATATTCCAGAGTTATTCAAAAAGCAGCCAATGATCTATCGAAATTAATAGCGGAGCCTAGCGGATCAGTTGCCGACTTTCAGGTCATTGGTTCAATCCCAGGGTCGACCATCTCAATGCTTCAAAACACAAGTTTCTTTTATAAAAATGAATCTGTGCTTTCTTAACCCTGTTAGGAATGTGGATTTGAATTGATTGAAGGGTTGTTAGTTGTTACAGATGTGAAATTCAAAGATCAATAATATAATTTGGGTAGGGAACCTAGATAAAAGGAAGAAGTCTCATACACCACGTGACCTCCGCAATTTTTAAGTTTACTGTCAATGCGGTGTGTTGTTGGTTGTACTGAAAATCATTTGCGATTGAATACAAATTATGCAGTTTATATTTAACTTTTTAAATCAAAGTATGTGTTCTCATTCGAAGTGAGCACAAATACACTTTTAACAGCTTTCACACTTGATCAGCACCGCCGAGATTCGAACCCACGACGTGTGTTCGAAATATGCTGTACGACGAAAGCCGCCAATTGTTACCACTGGACTACCAACCACTTCAAATTGTTCCAAAAGGATATTCTGTTTACGAATATGTAACAACTAATGACTCTATTAACAATCTTGTAAAATAAATAAATAAATAAAAATAAATAAATTCATTACTGATGTTCGATTTTTAAATGGAACAAACCACTACGGGCTTACGACCGTCTTCTACAGTTATTTCGAAGGCTGGCATAGTGTGATCACTTTACGTTAACAACTTTCCCCATTAGGTGGTAATGTTTAAGTTTCCGAAACCCCTAATCATGAAAATTCTCATGTTGAACATGTCGGAAAAAAAAATTCAATTTACGGCGTTAGCCATTTACATGTTGCATACAATCATTAATTTTTCACTTAACAACATAGTTTTGACAGACGCATGAGAGTGTAAGATAGTTGGCGGCTATCCCTTTTTAAGAGTTTGACAGCTTCGTATATGAGACTACTCCCATTTATATCTAGGTACCTACCTTAAATTTGGGCATGGCGTCACCGGCCTTTGGGCGCCAACATCTGATCCTGTAGCCCCTTATGGTTTCCAAAAAAAAGGTGGTTAATTTTGAGAAAAATATCGATTAAAGTAATGATTGTTCAAGTGTGTTCCTTTCTGTTTTATATCACAATCACGCATAATGTTAGATCTTGGATGGTTTCTGTGCTAACTATTCTGAATATCACGGTGTGTTCCCACAAGAGACAGTTCTCAGTAAGATTATATTCCCTCGGAGCAACTACCTGGTTGCGTGGAGAGCCGTTTATTGTTCTCTGCATAGGTGCCACAAACTATTGTTGAAACTATGCACATAAATAGTTTCACGCAGGGCCGATTTTGTTTTAGTGTTTCCTAATTTTTTTTTTACGTTTAGAAAATTTTCTTTGAGAAATGAATGGTATCAAAATAACCAAAAAAGGCGAAGCTGGACAAGATAATCAAATACCTTGAAGAAATAGTCGGACAAGAGTAATGTGGGCCAGTATTATGCACTGGGTTCCTGGGGAGCGGTGCGTCGTTTGACAAGACGGCTGTTATCTAAGAGTAGGACTGATCGGGTGCATTGCCGGAAAAAAAGAAGAAGAAGAAGACAATGTTTTTTGACACTATGGTCACCACATAAATAATGTTCTACCCTAATACATTCATAGCTGTTTATAACAGTACCGTATCCCTTGTAAAACAGATCATTATACAACAGTTTTCTAGGAAAGTGGACCCCCAAATGAACGACTATGTTATCAAAGAAAAATAATTTTGCAAAAGTTTTTGATTTAAACCTTTTTTTCTGACTTACACCTGAAAAAAGATCGAGTAATGCAGCTAACCTAACCTTTATAATAAGTTCATACATTTTATTTCAGTGGGTATCATCTTTATTATGGTATCAAGCTACGTCGTGACACTAAACGTCGAGCTTACAGTGTCTCTTTCGCGCTTTCATTATTTTGCAGCAGGCAGTAATAGAGATAAACATATACCTGATTCTTCGTACTTTTTTTTTTTTTTTTTTTAAAGCCTTCACTCGTTTGCGAGTGTTTTAGGCAGGGTAAGGTAAACAATATTTAAAAGCAAACTCAGTCAGCTAAATTACTCTATCGTTAATTTTCAGGAACTTTAAAATTGCAATATAGTTTTTAATCGAATTTGTCGGTTTCAAAGAATACTGCGTTTTTAGTGTTACAGATCACTTTTATTTTGTATGATAACACAACATTATCGAAGAAAGGAAACAGAAGACATTGATCTAAAAAGCAACTGTGCTCCTGGAAGAAGCAAAAAAGAAAGTAGTGGAAGTTTGTTATCTCTGCCCTAAGCTTTAGGATGGTAAACCAATAATTATGTCAAGATTATGACGGAAAAAATCGGATTAGGAATTAAAATCGAAAATTCTTGAATCTAGAAAAAAAAACCAAAGTAAAAAATAAATAATAATGGCATGGAAGATAGTAATTTGAAAACCATGTCATCTCTTCACTGATTTTCCTATGTTTTTTTCAAAAATACTAGTGGTCGACAAGTGAACGAACTTCGACCTTAACTAAATTAAATTATATGTAAGTTTGAAAATTAAAGGTTCCATTGCTGCATCACTCAATCCATACTTCGGGTGCAAGTCACTTAAAAAAAAAAGGTTTCATTGTCAAAGACTGAGCGAGCGCTATTTCAAAATTTTATTTAAAAAACAATGACATGGATATTGATATATACCTACAAAGTTTTTTCTATTATTATCAAAGACAAACAATATTATTCTAATCTCAATTTGACCACAGATAAACAAAACAATATATGCGTCTGTGTCAATGTCAAATATATCAAAGTGTGTGTGTTAGTATCAAATACATAACATTAAAGTAGTGTTTGTAATGTTTTTTTCTATATATTATGCATAATTAAAAAAAAATATTAGCATTCACCATTTCTTCTCTATATAAAATATAATATGTGTGCCAATTTTCATACTAATCCGTCCACGCAATATTCGTAAAAATGGTCACAAAGTTTTTCTTTCGTGTATTAATATATAGATACTTGCGGACTGATATTTTTGTTTTAGAAAAGTCCAACCACAAACCAAGATAAAACATCATAAAACATAAGACATAGGAAACAACATAGCTGATCACGTTGAAAAGACCAAGGCTATCATTTTCTGACAATTTGATAGCATAACTCCAAAAAGGCGCTTGGTATCTTTGTTTGCCTTGTTAAGCCCTGGAGCTGCATAGAACAAGTATGCATTACCACAGACATCTACCTCAGCCTGATTTCATCTCGAGTTACATAAGACAGTGCGTTCAGATCTGACAGGGCGTCCTTCTCAGACAGGTAGGTATATCTAGCCGGTAAGCATTGTTACATTGTTTTACCTTTGAGAACTTGCAGACAGAACATTATCTGTAATTATTTTAAGTGCAGCATTATACCTACCCTTTGACGTTTTGATTCAGATAGGTTGATTATCCCCCATCAATAGCAATGACTCTTGGCATCTTAATCTGAGATAGAATGCGTCATTGGCGCGTCAAATGGAATAATCCGATGTTGCATATTTCTTTTCTGGTATTTAGATTATTGTCTTACTAAAGCCCACGTTCTACAAACAGAATCTCTACAAAGAAAAGAAATGTTGAAAGAATAAGAACTAACCGTTACAAAGGTAGAAGGTAGAGATTAAATCGATCCGTCAATAAGGAAGTATAGATAAGGGCAAATGTTCTCCCAATCATTTGAAGGACGGTTTAGGCTAGACATATTCCACTCCTTTGAACCAAAACTTCTTATTGACAAATTATCAAAAAATAGAACTCTTTAAGTATACCATATGTGCAGTAGATGGTACATTTAATTAGTTCTTGATGCTTGGCATGTATTCGGGATGCTGTGATCACGTGATACATCTGTTTTATAGATTTTTTTCTGTTTTTCTTCTTCTTCATCGACCATGTGCGCTCCTTAATTGGTGCGTATGGAATCCACAAGTACTCGCCATGCCACCCTGTTCCACGTTGTCTTCACTGCCTCATCACAATTGACTCCAGCACCCCGAAGATCAGCATCGTACAATCTTCTAATTTAGACAATATTGATTTTTAAAACATCTGTCGTGATTTCGAAACTCTCATCACGCTGTCATCGGTCAAACTACATTTTGATATCCTTTAAACACGTTCCAGCTCTTTCAACAAAATCCACCACCTCGATGATAACTATGCTGGGATTTGTTCCATATGGGCTGTTGCGCCGTCGAAGAAGTGGCAGAATATATTATTTTCATCCGATAGATATCTAACATATAATTAAATCAGTTTATTCGTTGATATTATAAAGTGACCATTGGAATGCCACAGGGCACAGTGTTGGGTCTCCAAGATTACGGGATATAGGATAGAGAAGGTACATACCTTCACCGTTTTAACAACTTGTATTTTATGTAGCGGGAATTTATCCAGTCTCTCTTGTATAATACTTGCAAATGTATGAAATTCTTTGCAAAAACATTCAACATCACTGCTGAGACGTGCTTCGTTACCATTATATTTAAACGACATAACCCAATAAGGCGATTGTTTACTACACCGTAGACTACTTAGAATAACTGTTAATTAAAGTAAAACTTTGTAACAGTTCACGGACGTAAATTTAGAAAGGATAACACGAATCTGTCCAATTTGCAACTTGTTGAAAATGACACTTTGTCTCAACAAAAGTGTGTTGTTTTGTTTAGTTATGCTTATTTCGAGAGGAATTTCATACTGGTTTGTTAGCGATCTTGATCTTTTGTCAGGAGCTAAGCGGAGAAGAAATTAATTGATTTGATAAAAAATATACTTACAGATATTCAAAGGAGAGCTATTTTCCAAAAATAATTTACCTATATTCCAACTAATCGGTATTTCGAAACGCCCAATATAATCGAATTTTTGACGAGGTATCGCTGGTCACTATATTTTAGGGTAAATGCTACTTTAGTGGTGCGAATTTTCGCATGTAGAGTGCGAAAAAAATGAACTGTCTGTATGTTAACGGGTAAAAGGGTGAAAAAGTGGTCCTGAATTTGGAGGCAATTTGAATTGCCAGACATAAAATATAAATAACTACTTTATTTTGTTAACACAACAGGCTAGGTAGGTACTATAGTTAATTCCTTCAAGACACATAATATAAAAAACATAAGCGGCGTATAAATTATAGATTTTTTTCTAGATTACCGGCGACTCATTCTATTGGGAACGTATTGCGCCGTGGTTATTATAGATATTGATTAAGGGTAAAACAACTGATCTCTATTTGATCTAAGGTGGATGATGAAAGGTTTAGACGCCACTAGAATATAGGCAACTGGAAGACTTCAAGATATGACCATGTCATTATCTGTCCAAGTCCATGACAGCACTGCTGGAACATAATCGCATACAATATAAGATTACAGTAAAGTCAGCTAACAATGAATTCCATTCCAAACTGAGTAGGTACTGAAAGACTAAATTGTATTGTATTCCAGTGGTAAACAACTCAGGACCTTAGACTATTGGATGCTTTGGTATTCCGTTTCATCTATTTTTAAACCTTTATTAAATTATGTTAATTATATTGTCTTGGTTCTACTATACCGGTTTAGAAATCACCTTTTTACAATGGTCATGTTATAAACAATATTAATCAAAGTCTACCAGGATCATTAGTCCTTAATAAAACCATATTTTTACTACACCGACTCTCCTTGCGGGTCAATTGGCAGCAACAAATTCTATCTTGCTTCAGTTCTAAAACGCGCCATTTCAATTCTGGGGCCTTACTCTGCATTTACATCGGGATTTCGATCGAATTCCATTTTTAAATACGATTCATTATGATATTTCAATTTTAGTTGCTAGGCATAAAAAACATTTACGTAGGTCTGGCATTATTAATCTAAATTATTTTATATAAAAATGGGTAAAATAAAGCTTTGTAAAAGTAGGTACAGTATTAAAAGTATAGGCGGTCGACATAAAAATCAAGAATAACCCCCTACCTCCCTACCAGGTCAGCACCAATAATATCCTGTAATAGTCGGACTTTGGTCTTCCTTTAACCATATTCATTTTCGCTCATTATTCGTTGTCTTCTCATCACTTTCGGAGGTTTTGAAAAATAACTTTAGAACAACCTAGAGCCATAGAGAAAAATTTAAGAAACTTTTCGAATATTTCTTTGACATGAAACGTTGAAGAGACCTGTCCCACAAACGGAGACCTTTTTTGCTAGCAATTTACCTCAGTAAACTATCTGTTGAGAAAATAACCAGAGTAATTTTACAAGGCACCATAGACTTCCTGATGTATAGTAGGTAATTTGCTTTAAAATTACACCTTATTGTCGGCAGCATTGAGAAGAACAGTCTTCGCTTAAGAAAGAAATTATTGTGTCAACTGTGATTCTGGTGTACCTACCTTTAAGGAAGAGAAATGATCTTGGAGTTGTTAGAATTCTTGGCAAATCACCCCGCACCACAGACTAATGATGTAATAGACAAGAGGCATTATTGACTTATTCTTCTGAGGGCGCGTTTATAGCAAACGAATATAAAGCCATAGCTGGAAGATAGAGTATATATTTTTCATGATCGTTGATATTGGACACCAAGGAAACAATAAAAATTAAGAACCAATTAATGGGCGATGACAATTCTTTCTCGTTGTTATTTCGTTGGTGACTATATCAACGATCAAGAAAATATACAGCAGCCGGTTCCATAAAAAATAAAGGAGACTTTAAGTTTTCTTTAAAAAATAACGCGTTTCATAAAAACAAAATGACACTTTATGTTAAAGTCCCGTTATTGGCACTAAAGTCGACTTTAGTGTATAGTCCAATATTTTAACACCGGAGTTCATAGAAAATTTCGTGGCGCTTATGATGAACATTTCTATACGGTGACCCTGTGGACAATAATGACCAAAATAGGGTGGAAAACATGGCAAAACGGGAAGAATATTTTTCTTTACGGATTTTGTTTACTAATTCATAAACCATAATAATAAATTAACAACAATAACGGCACATTGATGATCTATTGAGAAATGAAATTGACAGATTAACAGAAATTCCGCGAAAATATTAGTAAACACCCGGGCGCCTCTATTAGCAGGGCGGCAAAATATGCTCGCGCTATATACGTCCGGTTGTCGAAATAGGCATGTACCAAATTATAGAAATGACCTTTTTTTTTTTAGGAAACGTCATGATGCCAGATACCAAATTATAGAAATGACCTTTTTTTTCTTAGGAAATGTCTTGTTTCCAGATACCAAATTTTAGAAATGACCTTTTTTTTTTTTTTTAGGAAATGTCTTGTTTCCAGATACCAAATTTTAGAAATGACCTTTTTTTTTTTTAGGAAAAGTTACGTGGGGGCGCCAAAGGGTGTGGTTGCCGCCCCGGGCGCCAATAACCCACGGAACGCCACTGAGTAAACAACCTATGTTTTACATAGATTTCCATGGTAACACTACCAACTGCTATCAACTTTTAAGTATTTTTTTAACATTTCAAACTTTAGCTAAAGTAAGCGGGAATATTTTTTTATGAAACGCGTCTACCTAAAGGAGACTTTAAAATTTAAAGGTTCCTTTAGCTAAAGAATTCTTTAGTAGCTTTTTTTGAAACCGGCCGCTACTCTGTTACGGAGGGTTGACTCTTTTTTTAGTATAAACGCACCCTTAGGGCCGACCTTTAAACATGATAGACCCGATTTGGGTATTCCTGTATATCATAAGTGTTAAGTCAGAGAATGTACCTACAATCATAATACTTTGTTTTTGCATTATGAGTTGACAGCTGATATTAAAGTGGTTGTCCTGTCAGTGCACGTACAACCACTTATCACCAGTGACATCAGATCCAGAAGATTGGCATGGATCGGACATGTTGCCAGGTCCGGTGTGGAGAGGTCCACAAAGAGTCTTCTGGATAGCAGGCCCACGGGTGAGAGGTGAGATATAGGTTTTAAGCATCGCATCCATATTTGGATGCTTTGGTCAGTTCGGTTTTGATACGTTAAGTATGAGTGTAAAGTAAGAAATCACACGTAAGAAAGTTACACGTACTCCACTATTTGTACATCAGCTTCAAGATTCAGTTTTCGCCAGCTAATTGAATTATTTAGAACAATCATTACATATTATTATTAAAAACAACCATTAGATTGTACGAGCATGCAAGCTAGTTTCACAATTAAATAATTGTAGTTTGTTTCAATTGATTTTGGTGTAGAAATTTCGATCAAATTGAAATAGTGGATTGATTAGAAATCTCGATATAATCGTTCTTTAGTCACATGAACCAAATTTTATAATAAGTTTCAATTTAACCAATTGAGTGTATAATCAATCATTCCCTCTCTATACATATAAAAAAAGATATATATCTACAGAATTTAAAGAATCAAAAGGTAAGAATAAGTTTATGATATACCGATTAAAAAAGACGTATCTACAGGAATACAAAAGCAAAGGGTAGGGAAAAGTTAATTATACAGAAACAAATCTTTTTTCGATAGAATTAAATTCCCGTTTCTCTGATATATCGACATGTCACCTAAGGGCGAGAACACGTAGAACACCGATTCCTACCGGCGCCGACCGACGCAAAGAATGTTGTCTATGGTTTCATTAAATGCATTTAAATGGGCATGCCGAAAAGCGGGTTCCTGCTTTTGCTGTGCGTATCCCCATTCAAATGCATAGACAAATTCTTTGCGCCGCCGGTCGGAATCGGCGTTCTACGTGTTTTCATCCTAAGACAAGACTGCACTCCTCAACTGCAAAAATATAGGTAGGTATGCTACATGTTTAAGGGTGGTGGAAATCAATAATCTTGTTTAAGTGTTTTCTCTCATTATTTATGTATGAATATAATGAAATAAGGACACAATAAAATCTCTAAGCACTATTTTTATAGAAAAAAAATAACTATAGTGGTGAGACATGTTTTCTCTCTCAAATACGTCTTGGTTTTATATTCATGCGGGAGTTTCGATTGGCGGTTACTTTGCATTTCAATCACAAAAACGATCCAATTTCAATCTCAATAACGACGTCTTTTACAATGTTATAATAAATATAAATTTTACACAAATACACTCTTTGATTCTTTCACAGTAAGCTACTTTGCTTGTGTCGCGAAAGAGAAAGATGGTCGGCATCTGGAATCGAACCCACAGTACGAAACAGTACGAAAGCCAGCGTCGGTCGTAGCCACTAGGCAACCAACAACTGTTTTTTGAAAGCGTGTGAATGTCATAGGTTTCCGTAAATTGTTTATGGTTTAACAATAATTCGACAATGTAACGAACTGGCAATTCTTAAAACATGTTAAGTATAAACAGGATGATAAATAAATAAATAAATAACACTCTTATATACATAGGTGTCAGTATAGCCGGCGGAACTTAATGCTTGAAGCATTGTCTACCAGTCAACCGGTCCCGTCCAATCTGAGACAGGATTCCAACCCCGAGCAGAAATTTCAAGTGAAAAAACACATTGAAAATTTCTGACCCGACCGGGAATCGAACCCGGGACCTCTTGATCTGAAGTCGGAGCCTTTGCCACTAGGCTACCGAGGTCGGTAGGTGATAGTGAACACCTGATGAATTTGCTAGCCTAAATTTATCATTTTATTTGTTAAAGAAATCATTGATATCTATTTACTCAATGTCCTCTAGTTAAGTATAACAAAGAGGCCTATAATTGTTTATTTATTTCATTAAGATTGTAGATTAAGAAATAATTAAGCTTTGATGTACTAGCACTATTATTATTTTGGCATTTTTAAACCTTAGCATATAAGCCATTCATATAAATTTCCTTGTAAAAAAAATATCCTTTAATCGGTAAAAACTGTAAAACTATAAAGATTTACTTATCTAAGATACTAAGATATATAAAATCAATTTAAAAATACGTATACCAGCAGCATTGCTTTTATATACCTAATTAGTTATTAGTTCTAACATTTATATTATTGAATACCAATATGTAATATATATTTTTCCCTAAGACAGGCTTGCCTAGTTGGGAATATTTTTGTATTTTTTTTTCATCATATTTTTTGTAAATGTAGCAAAAATTAAATAAATAAATAAATAAAATAAAATACAAGTATAAAATTTGGTATTTGGTAAATATAAAATACAAGTATAAAATTTGGTAATAAGATTCCACAAACTTATCCAGTGTAACGCTTCTGATAACATTTTTAGGTGAAATATTATATTTCACACCTGGCTCACTAGAGCGTGTTTAAAATGTACACCTTCTTATCAAGATATCGTCACTAGATAGATGTGATAGTTACGAATGATCAAACATGTCTGTTTCCATAACATTACGAAATGTTTACACAAAGCCCATGTGCATAGTTTGCTTATGTATGAGCATTCTCCGAAAATTCTCAAACATTCAACAGATACGTAGAATAAAACATACAATGATTCAGATTGTTTGTTAGTTTATTCCATAGTTTCTCAAACATATTTCGTTTACCGTCCTTTTGGAATATTTTTTTTTCAAAAAAAAAAAACAAATCGTTCCCTGATCTGTTGTTGCCACTTTTATATTATACACGTAAACAATGTCAAAATAAGCTTGATAAATAATATTTATTTTGTAAATATTTTATTTTTGATCTATCACTCTAATATTAGGGGGTTTTTGGTATATTTTATCCAATCCAAACTCCCTTTACGCCCCACTTAGAGGCATAGGGAGGCAACAAGAGCTCTCCATTGCGCTCGATCCTGCGCAATGTTTATTACCTCCTCCCACACCATGTCCAAATTCCTTGGCTCCGCCTAAAAGGAGTGGAACACGGTGTGTGAGGGTCTTCCTCGTCTTCGGGACCCTGATGGGAACAGCGCTCTCCTCGACCAAATGTTATTCGTTTCTTATTGTTTAGATTCATTTATTTCATCAACAAATTCTTTAAAAAAATAACTGTGAGTGTATGTCTTTTAGTTTTGATATTTACCGCCAATAGAGGTAGATGTGAACAGGCAACGAAAATAAAACTGAATAATAAAAATAAAAGTGTTCCGGTATTTACTCGAAAAGGAATATTCTTCCAAAGACTATGTAAATTTGTGTAAATATACAAAAAAAAAATAAAACTTAAAACGATCAATAGGGCACTTGCATGTGTGAGTTATGTAATAAAAAATATATGATTCTTGTTGAAAATTTTGCAAGGAATTCAAATATTTCAGTGAAAATGGTTGAAAAAAATTATGTGAATTTTAATTTAAAAAATAAAATCCTGAAAAAGAGCTGTCATTTTAAACGCACTATGACGTAACATGTCTCTAGCCATTCTATGGTATTCAAACGTCAAATTATTAATGTGTTCACTGTTCTGCATACAAATACGATAACGGCTTGCTGTTTGTTGTTGCTGATTAGTTTTTGTTATTATTAAAAGAAAATATATATTGTTAAGCTTATATACATTTCAAAATGGAAAGTGATTATTAACTGCTAACACAATGATCCAAGTCGAAAACCAAATGAAGGAGCCAAGTCTAAATATGCATATATATTCTCAAAAACAGTCCAAAAGCAAAGCCGAGTCGAAAATCCAAAAACAAGAAGCACTATACACCAACACCGCAAACAGAAGCAAACAAAACGAGAATGACACCTGTCAATGTCACTTTGCTAGAGACATGTGACGTCACGGCCTAGGTTCGCCTTTTTAGCGCGCTTTTTGAAAATGTAATTTTTAAACACAAATAACTCTCTGAAAAATGCGAATAAAAATAAAAATCAAAGAGTTTTATTATTCCTGAGTCAAAATGAACCGAATTATCAAAAATAAAAAAAATGAGAAATTTCCCTATTCCAACTATTTGAAATTCATGTAGGTACTTAACACATATTCGGTGTAATGTGTTAAAAAAATAAACAAGAAAAATTAAACATTCTTTTTAATCTTTGTTTATGGCAGCCCAAACATAGGTAGAACGTTATGTTTGTATTACTGTATTACGGAACGAGAAGATTTAAACAGATTTTAAATTTAGAACGCGGAAATTTATTCCAAAGATAATAATACTTATCTTATTTGGTTATTTCCATAGATGTTCAAAATATGTGAGTAAGTTAGTAAGTACCATTTTCAAACGTCAAATAACAATTTTACCTATCCATTCATGCGGGTATTTAGTTTTCTCGGCACAATACTGTGTTACTTTCGTCTGAACATTATAAATAACAATCATCTATTCGATATCACTACAGAAAATTTATTTATGTAGGTACCTTACCTTACTATCACATATTTTTCTGAAACGCTTATCAATGATCATTTGGGCATTTTCGTCTTTTTAATAAGTAAGTAGGTACCCTGGCTTCAGATCCATTTACTACAATAAGTCGCTACGATGGTATAGCAAATACCAGTTGAAAATTTTGCGCATTGCGCACGGATGTATGTCATAATTACATAAATTAGAATTTCAGATTCAAGCGAGTTGAAAGACGAATTTATAAATAACAATGAATATAAACGTACAGTTGCACCAAGTATTTGACCTCAGTAGCATTCAGGTGAACACAAGGTTCAAATTTTAGTCAATCGCCAAAGTTTCTAATGAAATTCCTTCCATCCTTGAAACTATCCAGAAAACACTCAAAACTTGGGCACATCAATGTCCAATCTCTTGATTGGGGCGCACTTTCAGGCATTGAAATTGTTGTACAATTAATATACCTAACTTGGATCTGAGAGAATCCACCAAGTCGAATTCTTCTATGAAAGAATCCACTAACTATAGTGAAATCGACCTTCAAGAGTGAAGAAAACCCTTGGTTAGGCAGTAAGAAAACCAAATATTATTTTTTATTTCTCCAATTTTTAGAAGAACTTTTGAGAACTGAATTAAGAAACTTCAAAACAATTAATATACCTATCTTGGATCTGAGAGAATCCACCAAGTCGAATTCTTCTATGAAAGAATCCACTAACTATAGTGAAATCGACCTTCAAGAGTGAAGAAAACCCTTGGTTAGGCAGTAAGAAAACCAAATATTATTTTTTATTTCAAAGTCTGAGTCTCTTGACAATGTCTGCGTGAGTTGGACGAAAGCGCTCGAGATTTAATATAAATTTTGTGAAAGTGCAACTGTGTGTTATTTAATTCAAACAGTTTATGCTCGGGATATCTTTCAAAGGGACCGTGAGGTTGACCACCTCACGTCCTTAAACCTCAACCTGTCAGGCAAAAGCCTCGGACGCCTTCGACTGCAATCGAGAGCTCTTGGTGCCTCCCTATGCCCCTATGTGGGGCTTAGGCCCCCTGCATTGCGGGTTGGTTTGGGGGGATCTGCGGCGGGCTTGATTTGTGTGGGACCGGCTTTTTGGTTTGATTGCTTCTTGATTGAGGACTTATCTCGCAGGATCTCTTCCAGCCAACCCAATTTTGGATTTGTCTCCTACGGGCTGCCTTGCGGTGTGCGGGGAGCCTTAAAAGGAGAATGTAATGTAACATTTGAAAGAGTTCGTAAAAAGAAAACGAATATAATCGAAACTCCCTTTCCATTTGGCGGCATTGGGAGGCAACAAGAGGTCTCCATTGGGCTCGATCGTGCTCAATGTGTACCTACGATCTCCTCATACGCCATGTCCAAATCCCAAACTCTGCTTCCGCACGGTATGAGAAGGTCTTTCTCGTCTTTGAGACCTTGATGGGAGGAAGAACAGCGCTCTCTTCATCCAACTGTCATTCGGTATCCAGAAAGAGGACGTCGTGAAGCGAAGCTTTATTGGAAATTGGCAGAACATGTTGGAGAAAAATAGACTCCACAATGAAATGCAACGGAGAACTTGGATACTTTAAGAGCATTGGAAGGCCTCACAAAGTTAGAAATTGATATATTGGATTATGGATGTAGTAGCTAGAAAATGGATGCAGGTGGCGGCATGCGAGACAAGGGAGTTGAAGAGGCATGTTGTATTTCAAAAACTGAACACGGCGAGCGTGTAGAAGATGCGTATAAATTGAATAGGATTTCATAGAGTGCCTACTTTTGGCTAACCCGTATGAAAGATTTTTTTTTGAACAATTAATTATCTGTGCTTATGATGCGATATAAATACAATTAAAAGTGGGAGTTTCGCAACACCAAAACATTCCCTGCAGATATATTTTTACCGTTTGCAATTACGGTATAATAATTTGTATTGATTTATCGTAAGCGTGGGTAGTGTGAATTGACCTTTATCATCGATCAGGCGCCCTTTTATGCGAACGTGTAAACATACCGTTATTTTAAAGACCGCGATTATTGCAGCCTGTGTTTTATCTGTTACCTATCACCTCTCACCTTGGTATTTGGTTTTTAAACGGAACAGACCAGATGTGGCCATTCAAAATCGGCCCATTGTTTTATTCGATTAATCAGGTCAAATCATTTTTTTATTATTTTTGCACGGTTTATTATTATAGGCATTATTTATTTATTTTATTTATTTACGGCAGAATGCCTTGATTTACGTATTTTAGATTGTCGATCTTATAATCGAGTTTCCTATCCCATTTTTCAGTCTCTCTTCTCATCACAGCCCTCTTTTGTTGGATTGTGGTTCCTATAATGATGCTACATGTCTCTCTAATTGTTGATTAAGTCAATAATGGACTCAATTTGGTTAACTGCTAACATATTTAAGGAGGCTTCGAAAACAACATTGCTGATCGAGGGTTTAATATTACATTTTTATTTATTTTTTATTTTATTTATTTATAATACATGAACAGACAGCAGTTATGATAAAATGCAATATATGGACGATAACAATGTTCATTCAACTGCCACCCAATTACTCATGCATCTTTGATAGTCATTACTTTTCGGCATTCACTAAAACCCTTATTCATTCGTCCTCAACCACCATATTACATATAAAAGAGAGAAAAAAAAATATATATAAAAAACAAAGAAACAAGTAGAAATGAAAAGAAAGAAACTAATTTCAGTTACATAATATTATATGTCACCATTCATATAAAAGAGGAGTAGGGAGTGGCGGGAAAGTAAAGGATGGGAGAAGGGACTGTCACATTATGTCGGAGTATGTATCGTCTTGAATATCTGTAATGTAGTGGTCTTGAAAGCGGGGAGCGTAAGTCCAAAGATATCTACGTCGATCAGGAGTTTGTTGTATGAGGTCATGAGTCTGTTTATGGGGTTCCTTTGTCAATGCTTAACTCTCAAAGAATCTGACAAACGAAATCAAAGCTAGTAATGACTCCAGAATTGCGACCTATAACAGATACATATATGTCCAAAAGGCAGAGTCCTCAATGTGATAAGCAGAATCTGTCATATCGACGACATCGTGAAAGATACCGGATAAAGAAAATTTTGTCGAAAGGATGACTTAAACACCAGAATTCCAAAGTCGTGTTGCAAGAAATCGCAAAGTGGTGTTAACAACCAAAACGCCCTCTCGAAAAGAAAAAGCTGGAATCAACTTTAACATTTTGAGATAGTTTACAGATCTTGATATAAGGAAAAGAAGTCTGAAAAACATAATAAATACTGAATATCTTTAAACAAATTATGAAGCCCTGTCTTGAGATACGCCTTGAAAACCAACTGCCTGGGGTACTACTGATCTTAGGAAGGCTCTTCAAGTAGCATAGAACAATTTCCTCTATAACATCTCTAAGTAGCACACTATTGCGTTTCGTAAAATTAACATCTTAAAGAACGATGTCAACACTTTATAATGATGTCGATATTACTTGCCAACATCAAGGTAAAGAGATTTATGGATCGGAAGAACTTTACAAGATCATGAGAAATACATTGCCACAACTAATAATAATATAATTATCGGTGTTGCTATTTGTAATAATTTAATAATTAATCGCCGTAAAGGAAATGACATTGCAACGCAATTACATGCTCAGCATATCACATCACGATGTGAAATTGGCTGGGGAATCTCATGGCATGAAACTGTTAAGATATTTTCTTAAGATGTCAGATGATTGGTTTCATGTGGGCGGGATTGATAGAAGGAATCTAAGAACACATTTGAAATTTTTAAACGAAAACTGTCATCAAAAATTAAATTCGAATTTCAAAAACATTGCATTCGTTCGTCTATTTGAACAAACGCCATCAAACATCATTAAGCCCAGTCACAACACAATATCGAACGCATTCCATTATAGACGAATGGCAGATTAGAAATTATTCATACAAACATATTGTATTGAATTGAAATAATAGACAAGTTTCATTAGCTGTTAAATTGTAAAGAAAATCAGGTCAAAATATCTATGGTTAATGATTTTAGACGCGTAAAAGCGTTCTGCATAGAATTATTGTTTTATAAACATGTCACCTAAATTACTATCGTTAAGATTGTTTAGGTCTTTTTACTATTAAATACCGGTCAAGAAGTGTATTTCAAATTAACAAAAACTGAATTTATAATATAATGTCATCATACTATTAGTTTATAAGTTAACATTTTTTGTAAACATTATGAAACACATAAATAATACACACAATCCAATAGAAAAATAAGACTGACGAGGGGATGAGAGAAGTGTTTCATGGGTTTCGTGTCTGAGGAACATTCTAGAGAGGACGAAGCTAAGGATTAAAGATTAATTTGTCAGACCTGCCCAAGATATAGAAAGCCTTCTTTAAAGCCATTCTTATACTTCCTGCAAGTGGGATAGTAGGAATGAGAAATATTATTTATGGTTTAGTTAAAGAGTTGAGGGGAGGTTAACCCATGGAATTAAGATACATAAGTAGAGGATAAATGTTTGTGCAACATAATAGAAATCAAACGATTTTGTTTAAACAAAATCGAAGGTTTAAAGTCTATCTATAGGATTATTTATTTAGTTTAGTTTAGAATATTCTTCTTCTTCCTCTTTGACAGGCCTGTTGTTCCTGCTACGTTGTCCTCTTGGGAGGCTGAGTGCCCAATATTGATATACTTTATTAGTTTTCTTATAAAAGTTTTGATTAATATCTTATAATTGCCCTATAAGATTACTTTGAAAGTAAAATAAGACGAAATATGATTATGACCCTCAAATGATGACAAATAGTTTCTAGAAAAAATAATTTTCCACTGTTATTTGACGCAACATTTGATTATCATGTGTTAAAAAAATCTAACGAAGATCTGTCAATATTATTCAGTGCTTAAATTGTTTTTAGCCATTTTTTTATCTCAAATTTAGCTTACGGCACTTAAATTAAGTGCAACATAATATGGTATTAGAGTAAGTACCTCGGAGAAAAATCTGTTACGAAAATGAATGCACTTTTTTCTATTCGTCTGTTATCAAAATATCCGAGATTATATAGGTATCTTTATTGTACACAAATCGTCGTAAATAATTTATGTAATGTGATTGGTGGTTTATTCGCCGACATTCGGAAAACTTGGAGGTGAGTTCAAAACCCGCTGCCAAACAACTTCCAGTATTTTTTTCATCCTTGTCAGCTTTCTATGGTCATGTTGTTAAAACATACCGGTGTCCATATTAATACATTTATTACGTAAGTCATTATTTAAGACAAAAATATGTGCGCACATGTTGAGATCGTGTCGAACTCCAAAAAAATAATATCTCGCAGGACCGGTTCGTCAACCGGCATCGCACGAAAGTTGTTCTGTTTCGATTTTATCGAATTATCACGATGCAAGAACACTTTAAATTCATTCAGATTTTATCTAATGAATAATGTAGTTCAATTATTATATAATATGGTTATCTTGATGTGTTAGGATGCAAATTATGGCGATTTCTTTTCACTCGAAATTGTGGATTGCATGACATTGTCAAATCCAATTTGTCCAAAACAGGAACTCTTATGAAACTTAACCTGCTACATGAGTTTTTGTGCTGCTTGTCTGATTTTGGAATTTTCCTGATATCTTCGGAATTCGAGGGAAATTCTAAGCCGTAGGTACAATTTTGCAAAATTACAAAACAAATAAACTCAATAATATAATTTTTGAAAAATCAAGAAATTCATTTTTTTTCTGGTCTAGCTTCGATTATAGAATTGGTTATTTTTAACTTTATAATCTGCTATTCTGCTCACTGTGTTGTCTTTTAGAGCTCAAGGGCCACGGCTGTACTTGGAGTGTGGAATACACTAGGTATTAATTAATGCAACATTTTTATCAAATGATTGTCGCAATTTCATTCAATATTTGACATTAGAAAAAAATTTCACATTGCAAAATAATTTCTTAATACTGTGTCTTGCTGTGTTGTAAATAATTATCTGACTAATTTATATATATGTAGGTAACTTTAGAATTTTTAAACTATTGATGGGTGCTTGGTAGTTGTCTATATTTACATAGGTATTTATAATTTTTACAATCTTTCGGTCAGAAATGGCACAATGAGCCTCGGACGCCTTCGAGCGCAATGGAGAGCTCTTTAAGCCTCCCTATGCCCCTAAGTCGGGTTTAGGCCCCTCGCATTGCAGATTGGTTTGGGGGGGGGGGAGGGGATCCGCGGCGGGCTTGATTGGTGTGGGGCCGGCTTTCTGGTTTGATTGCTTCCATCGAACTAGGGGGTTGGTTTCATGCGGGTCGGATTTGTCTGCTCCGGGCTGGCTTGCGGTGTGCGGGGGGCCTTAAAGGGAGAATGTATGTATGTATTTATAATTTTTAGACTAAAAACTCGCATATTTACCTACCCATTGAACATATTTTTCACTGCATGTAGGTACTTTTGACACATTTGTAAAATATCTTACTTTATTTCCAAATTATTCGTAAACAGGGGCCCTATAAGTCAATTTGAATTTTGTAAACGAATTTTTCGTCAATCTCTACGAATTGGAAGAAAATTAACTGTCCACTTTTTATATTTTTATATACCTATGTGTCTTTGTTTGTTTTAAATAATTGTTAATATGTTCCAGTGGACAGCAATTTTTTTTCATCCTCTATATTGACGAAAAATTCGTTCGCAAATTTCAAATTATCTACGGGGGGTTGTTTCACATCGAAAAATTAATCTGAAATTTCGTATTAAATTAAAAAGTACTTATACTGAAATCAGACTATTAATACAAACAATAAGTACGGTATTCTACAAATAATACTGTAAACAAAATTACTTGGAATAAAATGATAGAAGCAATAATAATTATTGTGTCTGAGACATGAAACATTCTTTAAAATGAGATTTGATTTGTGTAATCGAAGACAATGTTTACCTTTATTTAAATACTAGAATTAACATAGTAAACAATCATGTTATTTTTAACAAAGTAAATAAATGGTTAACTCAGTATTCAATTCATTTATATTGCAGAGTTAACTGTGTTATAATATACACTATGAATTGATTGACGGTTAACAAGATGTTTTGATTTCGAGATAAAATATCACGATTAGAATTTGCAACGATATTCTTTATACATGTTGTAGTTCTCAGACAGACGTATTAACTAACTGTTAATCGTTATCGGCTGGATCTGCCATTTAGAGAGATCCCTATCACTACAGTGTGTACAAGACAAGTTATTCGTTTGATTGCGATACTACATGAGATGGTGAGAAAGTACCTACACAACTCGGAAAATTGCATTTGTTGCACATTGTTTGAAAGACAGAAAAAAAACAAAAGATGATAGAAAACGGATATCGATTGTTTTTTATTCTGTTCATAACCGGAAATAACCGTTTCTTTTTTACAATAGTTTAGTTCTAACCATAGAAACTATGTCGTTTTTATTCAGTCAACTGGTTCTATATAATCAGAGATGGATTCCAGCTCTGGTAACTGCAAGTCACTTAAGACGTCGAGAGCTTATTTTGTTGTCACTTATGTTCTGTTTTCGTAGTGAATATGTCAGCTTAGAACATTGTCAATAATGTTACCGTAATAAAAAAAAACATTGTCGTAATTTTAAAAGACTGTCCTATAGTCGCTTCCTAGGAACCCAGTGAATTAGAGTGAACCCAGATTCATAAAAAGCAAGATAAACATCTTAATACCAAAGAGGGAGGTTTAATTTCACATCTTTTTGGTGGTCTGCAGCACTTTTGAATATTCAAATTTGAGAGAGTGTAGATATATCCATTATTCTGGTCATGAGAATGCCAGAATCTTGTGCTTTGCCTCTATTATCTTCAACGTCGCATACTTCCCTGACCCCCTATTTCTTATTCTATCCCTGATGGCCATCGTAGTAATGATTTTAGTTTCCTTATGTAGGACCACAGTTAAACAAAATAATATATGCGTCTGTGCCAATGTCAATGTCCGACTTTCCGAAGAACTAAGAAAGGACCAGCCCATCAGCACATTCAGGAGCAAACTGAAGACGCTGCTCTTCCCACAGGGTTTCCCGCGCGCCCTTGAGATGGAGATCCATTAAATGGCGCCAAACAAATCATCCAACATCATCATCATCATCAAATACATTGAAGTGTGTTTGAGTGTCTAATTAATACATAACATTACAGTAGTGTTTGTAATGTTTTTTTCAATTGATTTAATGTATTTTATAATTAAAAAAATATATTAGCATTCGCCAATCGCCACTCTTTCTCTAAATCACATCGATTGTCAAATTGGTTTTTGTAGCCCCGTAAAAGAGCCAAAGAAAAATTTGGAGAAAATACATTATTTTTGTTTGAATAGAACTAAGATGGTGTACTCTCTAAGTAGTTGGGTACCTACCATCCTCACGTCTGTTTGATAGCATCAGGGGAAAAAGCCCACCTGTGCGCGGTGCCTACTTGTTGTTTTATTGCTGGGACAGCACGATCAGCAAGTAACTGCCGTGACGAGCAAATCTGCACACTCTCACTTGTTAGTTATAAAGTTGCTGAGATGTTTAGCAGGAATCAAAAGTGATACATACAAAAAAACCTAGTATATTATATTATTATCTTACGAAACTTTACCTCAAGGAAATTTTAGGCTGAAACAAGTTAACTGCTATCTGGAGAAGAGATTGGGGAGGGGAGCTATTTTTGAAATTAAATTCCAATTTCAATGTCGACCGACTGTGTTTGAAAATGTTGTCGTGCTTTCAGAATACTCAGTCGAGAACTAGCCAACTTTTTTCGTGTTGTAAATGTTAGCGTTTATTAAAGAAAAAAAGTCCAAATATGTGTATCTGAACATTCTCAAATATTGCTGTCAGTAACGTTACAACACGATTATTTAAATTAAGAAAAATATTTTTTATACAATCGTGAAAGAATATAAATAAAATACAAAATAAAAATGAAACACTGTATACCTTGTTCCATCACAAAATAAAAATGTGATAGAACTTACAAGATTTTTTCATTTTTATTTGGAAACTAGCTTATACCCGTCTTGCTTTACGTTTTTGATTCCGATTGTCAGGCTTGATCGTTAGGTAATTAAACAGGTTCTAGTCTAGCTTCCCATTGCTTAACAGACCTCTATAATGTAGCTGTTTTACCGACCTCATAATATTATACGAACCTACCGACATAATTTGCAAGTTTTCATAGAGAGAGCTCTGTGGTTTGAATCTTAGCTACATTCCCTACACCCTGTGATAATTAATTAGGCATTCCACCCATAGAGGGTGATTTGTGCTATGTGTGATAAATGCAGCTGTCAAACTTCAAAATGGAGGAACTATTTTGCATTTTTTTTTCATTAAATCTTTATTTATTGAGAATAATAAGATTTGAATAACATTTATATGTATAACAAATCAATCTACAATTATTTTATTACATTTTCATACCGTAGTACCAAGATATCATTCAACTTTTACATGAGTAATTTTGTTTCCAAATGATGGCTTACTGTCTTTTTTAAGAAATTTGTATGAAGTTCCTAAAAAAATGAGTTTTTAAATAGCTCTAAATATATTAAAGTTAATGCAGCAAATTGTATTTAAGAACCTTCTACAGCATTTTGTACGGCTCTGGGCATATTAATATCTGACCTTAACGTCTGTTTTCTACAATTGATGCGCCTTCAAAAATATAAACGGACTAAAATATTATGTAGATCTCCTCAAAAAACATCGAAGAAATAAAATACATACTATGTATAGGGAAAGTACATGTTTAAATCCTTATTTATACCATCTTTTCGCAAATCAATCCAATCCAAATAATTAATCCTTAACAAAAGTCATAATCAATATGTAAATTCAGAGTGTGTAGCTCGGCAGGTGATCTAGGAGAGGTTATGTCGATTTTTGGAAAGGTAGGTACCTATAAATTTCATGTCACGTTTCATGAAATGCTTCCTGTAGGGATTTGCAAATCCTTAATTAAAAACATCGTTCTTTTTTTAAATTACAATAAGTTTTTATTGTTGTTTAAATTGTATACACATAAGAGTATATTAATACTAGCTTCCCATTGCTTAACAGACCTCTATAACTGACATAAGCACAGGAAAAGAAGAATGACACTTTTAAAATTTTTGTTTCACCGACCTCATAATATTATACGAACCTACCGACATAATTTGCAAGTTTTCATAGAGAGAGAGATAGCTCTGTGGTTTGAATCTTAGCTACATTCCCTAATGTGTGATAATTAATTAGGCTCTCCACCCATAGAGGGTGATTTGCGCTATCTGTCAAACTTCAAAATGGAGGAATCATTTTGCAAATTTTTTCATTAAATCTTTATTTATTGAGAATAATAAGATTTGAATAACATTTATATGTATAACAAATCAATCTACAATTATTTTATTACATTTTCATACCGTAATACCAAGATTCCATTCAACGTTTACATGAGTAATTTTGTTTCCAAATGATGGCTTACTGTCTTTTTGAGAAATTTGTATGAAGATCCTAAAAAAATAGAGTTTTTTAAATAGCTCTAAATATATTAAAGTTAATGCAGCAAATTGTATTTAAGAACCTTCTCAAGCAAATTGCACCGCTCTGCGCAGATTCATATCTGACGTAGCATTTGTATTTTGAGCGTGATGTTCACATATACGATAGAAAGCACACAAACATTTCTGAATTATTATGTAGATTATGTTGTTATCTCCGAATTCGTGATTTGGTTTTAGAGAGAATTTTTCGCACCGGCCGGCGCAGCGTATTAACCATTAGATTGTCTGTAAATTTTTAATTTATATATTTATCTAACAGCTACGCAATTGTAAACACGATTGTTTATTCCAACCCCACGGTCATAATTATCACGATTTTTTTTTCAACATTAATATATTGGCAATCCATCAATTAATGAAAAATGTACCTAGGTTTGAGAATTGACGGCGGTAATTTTTGTTTCTTTGATAGTTTAGAGATGTTTTTAATAACATAATTAATAACCTAACTAAAACTACGTAGGTATTTCAAAATTTATTGTTTTTGGGGTTTACTATTGTAATATTTTTATGTTTAGAAATAAAATTTAGCATTCATTGCTTTTTTTTTAAAGTAATGTAAACAAATCATCGTTTACTATACAAAGGTGATTTATGAGGCAATTTCATTTTCTTTTCAATCGGACCCATCCAATCGAAGACGGGCCAACCCTGGGAAGAAATTTCAGGTGGAAAAAACACGGGAAATCAATCTGGGGTCCTCTCAATAATAAGTCTGGTGCATCAGACAAATAGGGACTGGACTAGATGGGTCTTAAAACTAAGTGGCTTTAAAATGATTTAAAAAATTGTTTCAAATAACCTGTGACCATGAAGGGCGTGCCACTTCGAAACATGTCAGGTACAATAAATTTGTGGAATAGTTAAAAAGTTTCACCAAACCCTGTGAGCATGAAAGGCGTGTCCTTTCGAAACATGTCAGGGACAAAATAAATTGTGGAAGAGATAAAAATCGTTTTATTTAAATTTTATTTAAATTAATTCCACCAAGTATGCATGTTCAACAATTAGTTAATTTTATAAAAAGTTTTTTATTTAAATTTGATTATTTAAATTACTTCCACCAAGAAAAATGCATGTTCAACAACTTATAAATTTTATTTAAAAAAATTATTTAATTTAAGTTTATTTTACAATAAAAGGTATATTATGTATTGCAGTTTCGTATGTAGAGAGCCGGGCACTCGAAAATGCCAGATTTTACATTATAAACGTTGTTCCCTTAATACGTGTAGAAGAACTTTGGCTAACTAAACATTGTTTTAAAAATTTCCAAATTTCACTCGATAGTATTTATTATTATTTTTTATTTTTTTGGCATTGCATCCATTTGGATGATTCATGCCACCAACAAATCAAAATTATAACACCAAAAGAATATAAGTATAAAGATAATAAAAAATGTTACGGATAACAAATTAAATACAAAAGCAATAACTATAGGCCATAGGCCATGATGTATAGAATATCTAAGCAAAAAGACATGCAGAACCATAATTTAGTAGGATTTTAAGGTATTACAAAAAATAAATGGTAAATACATGAAGGTTAATTATACAATTCAAAGCAATAGGTATAGCCCATTATGTTTAGACTAAAAAAGACATACAGAAACCACTCGATAGTAAAAAAATAAAAAAAATGCTATTTTCATATGTTGCTACTTTAGGCAATCTACTCAATAAACAACGCTTTGAAATATACCTTTTAATTTTCTTTCTAATTATGGACAATTTTTTTTATGAATCTGTGCTCACTCAAAGTGAACACAAATACACCCTTTGACTCTTTCACAGTAAGCTGCTTAAAGCTTGTGTCGTGAAAGAGGCAGATGGTCGGCTCCTGGGATCGAACCCTCGACCTCCGCACGAAACAGTACGAAAGCCAGCGTCGTAATCGCTGGGACAGAGACAGTGATAAGAAAGTTCTACATGTTTCACGCACAAGAAGTCGAAAAGTGCGCATTGAAGCGGGGGCAAAACGCAAAACTAAGTTTGCTGTTTCGAGTGCCCGGCTCTTCGTCGATTTAGTTAAAGTGCCAAAAACGGGTGTTTTAGCGCAAAGCACCCTTAAGTCTCAAATATTTGACTGGCCCTGTAAGCCCTGAATAGCTATTCATAATTTTCTTCTAAAAATGGAGAACTATTTCCCGATGTCATCGCATCACGCCTACACGCCCGAACTGATTTCGCTAAATCTTTTTTTCTCGTGTTGGCTTTTATCAAGAGAAGGTTCTTATGAAAGAAAAAATTAAGAAAGTTGTGTGGAAAATTAGAAAATTATAGAAAACTCAACGTAGGTAACCCTCTTAGTACTTTTAACAGCAACGTGAGTGTTTATTGAATTGTTACAAAATATTGAAATTAAATTAAAGTTTGACACAAAATGTCTGTTTGATAGTTGGTGCGATTGCCAGAATGCGGATGGAATATTAATGGTTTAAATCAGATGCATCTGTCGGAATTACATGTGTTAAAAGGTAATTAATTTATCATTATACAAAGTCGAACTCAATATTCATAGCAGGGGACCACAGGACAACGCCTGTCGGGAAAGCTAGTATAATATATTTATTTAGTTGTTTTCAATAGTAATGAATAGATTAAATTAAATTAATTCGAAATAATAACGTGTCTGATTGGAATAGAAACCGATAATGTACATAATGTTGTATTTAATGAAGGCCTGAAAGGTATGTTTGAAGGCGAGGTATTTGTTTAGGAGATTTATAGAGAGGCCGGCCGGTTGGTCTGTGAACTGCGCCAGTCTTGGACGTGACATTTGAAAGGAACAGTGGAGCGGAGTGGAATGGCTGCACTGGATGTAATATTTACTTCGGCAGGTCTCTGATTTAATTTCATCACGATTTTCTGACTGCTCACACACTTGTTATTTCAATAATCAACCCGAAAGATTAGCAACCAAACCTATAGATTTTATGTTTGTTCCCGACATACGTTGTCCTGTAGTCCTTGCTATGAATATTGATTTAGAATTTGTCATTTATACAAAAATACGTTTAAAATAGGTATGTTTGAATGTTAAAAAAAATATTTCTGAAATCTTGAAAGAAATTCTAACAAAAATCTGCGTAGGGGAGAGGTGTGTCAATTGTTACAGGGTGTCAATTGTTACATCGCAAATATAGCGCCTATTAGACCTCAAATGGTATAACATAAATACTTAGATAATTGCCAAACGATAAACTGTTTTACCGACGTAGCCGCCGGTCAGGTTGGCCTGCTGTTATTTTGGCAATCGCAGTTTATATGGTTTTGGGATGTATTTGATTTTTGCGGCGAGCGTCAAATTTTTTAAATTACTCTAAATATAAATAACGCAGGAAAGTGAGAGTGGTATTAAAAAGCTTATTAAGGATCAGGCTTCACATTAATGTAAGTATTTTGATAAATATTTTAGTAGTAGTTTATATAACCGTATTTGTGAAAAAAAAAACGGGTGGTGGTACGATTGTTACAAAAGTCAGGGTGTCAATTGTTACATGCACCCCCTTTAATACGATATATTTTTTGTACTAGGATTTATTGAAATATGTATCTACATATTTTATTTTAATGTTACAGATTCACGAATATGGTTTACATAAGGGTTCGTAGAATAACTAGAGGTAACATACCCAAGAGAGACATAGTAAGGAGGTAAAAAAAAAACCGAAAATGGCAAGACTACATTCCAAAAAAAAGAAGAAGCAGAAGAAATCTGAAGAGAGCGATTGTTCTGGCAATTGGTCTGAAGATGGTGATATTTGCCTTGTGTTGTAAACCTTACAATCAAAGTAAAGAAGATTTGTTACAGTGCACCGATTGCCGCAAATGGGCTCATAGTACTTGTGCAAATAATGATCCAACTATTATTTGTCTTCATTGCTTATTCGAATAAAAAATGTATCATATATGTTCGATTTATGCTTTTTCTTTAATTTAATAATAATATTTATAAATATTATCAAATGTGTTGAAAGTTTTTTATGTTAATTATTTTTTATATTTAGTAATATTTTTTATATTATTTTTCCCGTATTTTTTTAAACTTTGTATTATTTTATTTTTCTACTATTCCATTAAATACACAATTACTTGAGCTATCATCTCACTTTAATTTTTATTTGTAAACTTTGCATCATTAGTCTGAATAATACAATGAGTTGAAATTGTAACAATTGACTCAGGGAACTGTAACAATTGTACCACCCAGTGGGACAATTGTTACAATCCGACCTGCATCACATAAGTGCAATTATCAGAAAGACCAACGCGTTTTTCAATATTTATAATATGTATAGTTATAGCCAAAGAATGTATCTAATAAATGTAAAAAATAATTATATATTATGATCTTTAATAAAAAAGTTACGACGATGTAAACAAAAATTGTAACAATTGACACACCTCTCCCCTACCAATATTTTGAAACTCAATGTTAAAAATTGTGTTACGTATTTTTTCACAGTTGGCGTTGTTGTCGGTAAATCCGTTCTATACTAATTTTAATATTATATATTTATATTATTTGCTATCTATTTTTCGAATTTTTATAGGAAATTATTCTGTTATCCGGAGCGGAGAAGAATCCAATAAACCAAGCATAGTAAAAATCTGGGTAGGTACTTACGCACATTTGAATTTAAATTACAATTTCCACTTTTCGTTTTGTTTCGTAATAAGATATTCGGCGCCGGGTATCGAATATTTGACCTTCAAATACGCATGCATGAAAATTAAGGTTCTACATTCATAGGTTCCTCAATAAGCAAAAATTTTTCTTCAACGCTTGGATTATGAAATATTTTAAAATTGTATATTATTTCATAAAATGTGAATAATGTGTTCTTTATTAATTTTATAAAAAAAAACTTAGAATATGCCGGTGCCGATTTTTTTTCTCCTGTTCTTCTCTCTGAAGTAATCCAGCGTCTAACTTCTTGTCGATAGAGGAGCATCCTGTGCTGCCAAACACCTTTCGATGTTTTCCAATTTTTTGCGGGTTTCTTTTTCTCCCTCGATTTCATGGGCCGAAGACTAGGCTAGGCTATCATTCTGTGTTTGTAGCAAAATTCGTGTATTAAATGAACCTTAAATGAACCCCTGATATACTTATGCGGATAATATAGACAAACTTCGCCGCCTGCGCATAAATAATGTTATCAATAGAATAATTTATTCTTACCTATATACCTTTTGTCTAGTGGGGTGATAAATTCCATTATCTTAATCTGTATTTATATATGTACACATTAATGTGTTATTATGTATTAATGTATTATTTGGAAATAAAAGAAAAAGAAAAAAAAAGAATTGCTAAAACTTTCCGGCTATCCATGAAGCACGACGAATATCCCACAACTAAGTACCTGACTGACTTGCACCACTCATTCAAGGTGCACCATTCATTACTTTATTTATTACTTCTGATTTATCTCCCAGATATTTATTTCTCGGTCTCCACCAACAATAGTCATCCATTGCCTCTGTGAAAGTTCCGATATTCAAACACATGCTTAGATAGATATTTTCAATTTCAATTTTCGAACAATACAACCATAGACAAGTAAAAGTGTTGCCATATTTATATAAATTATTCTAAACAACAACAAGAACGCCACTATATTAATGTCATATTGCCTATTATTTTACAAAATAACCTAATAGACAGTTACCATTACTGATATGATTTACTAGACGTCTTGTTCTTTCATAATAATAATATTATGATTACTCAACACAATAATATAAGGTCGCCGAGATCATCTTTAAATGCATAGACAATAGAAGTTTGCTTTTTGTATCTTTTTCCTTTCAAATAAATGGAAAACTACTTACCCACAAGGGTGATTCAGCCAGTTCCTTTGTTTAATGATTATGATTAACGAGGCTCACCCCTCACTATGTGATAGACTTGTCGCTTGTTTTTTGAGTTACGCAATGGCTTACACCCTTTTATGCCACAACATCATGTTACATTTTAAATTGAATGCGAATTTATTGAACTCAATGATAATTAATATGTATGAACAAATAAACTCATTATTAACTTGTAAATCAAGGAGAGCAAAAAATCGTTGTATAGACAGATTGTCACCTCAATCAGTGTATTTGAAGTTTGTAATTTTTTTACCCATGACGCCACGTTCCTAAAGGGGTAGGCAGAGAGAATGGAACGGCACCTTTTTCTATCTATCCAAGCGCACTTCTTCCAGCGACATACCATTTCTCATACAACCTCTCCTATTTCTTTTGCTTCTGCTTTGACCTTTCTTGAGGACGGGATCTGTGCGTTTGATCGGATCGGTCAACTAAACACACTTCTTTCAGCCGTAAAAATTCTCTATGTTTTTCTATTTACATCCATTCTTTCAATATTCTCAAACTATCTCAACTTATTAACTGTCATCCTTGTCACAATACTAACTTCCATACAACATATTATTATCATTAGCATATCATCTCTACTGAATTTATTTTTATACTAAGTAGATACATACATATTTTTTCAACCTGCACGATAATGGTGTTCACAAATACACCGATAAAACAGATAGGTATTAATTATCTTCTCATAATACATGATCATTTAAGGTATGAAAGATTCTAATATAATTAAATAGGTATTAATTAAAATTACTCGATAATTATTCTGTTCAGGAAATTAATATTCCAACAAAACGTCAAATTTTAATTACAGACTTGAAATAAAGTTTAAATTTCGAATGATAGATGGCAGCACACACTTCAATAGACAATAATTTATCAACAAACCATAGAGAAGGTGTAATCAATCTTTTCTTTCATACGAAATTGCAGAGTAAAAACAATAATTATGATATTTTGACTTCCGTTCATTAACATAACAAGTTAGTCAAAACTCGATCGCTATTCGCCTTTGGCGGGAAGATTATAACAATTTCTATGGCGCACCTGAAAACATAAACTTGTTTTTATAAATTTGACTAGCATTTGGGCAGAATGTAGGTACCTTAATGTACAATCTTGTGAGTTTATGGTTTTTATCTATGGAATGATAAATGAATTGTCTTTACTGACGACATTAGAAAATGATACTAATGTGTTTTCTCCTAAAATATTTCAAGTGTCTTTGATATTCATATTTATCGCCGAAAATTTTATGAATGGTTAAATGATAATACATAATGATAAGTGTTAATACAGTAGGTACATGTGGTTTGTTGATTAGCCATATTGTTTGTTATAAATAGTTTTATCATAGACAAATCATCTTTCTTTTAAAAACATTCTCTATTCTTTTGTTTTATTTTTTTAATCTAATGAATCGCGTCATTCATTTATCATAACATTTTTATAGTTCGTTGTATAATAATAACGGCTAGAAGGTAAATCATTGATCGATATGATAAATGGATCTATGCTATCGATATTGTGATAGATGGATCATTATCTATGATATTATTAAAGGGGATTATAAAAAAAGCAAATGTCAAATTTACTTTTTATTACTTGGCGCAATATATCAAACTTTCACTTTTTAAGAAAGATATTTTATATGAGTATGTACTTGTTTAGGATTAAAAAATGCCTGATAGTCTATTTTATATCTAACCAATGAAAATTAAGTACCTACTACATACTAGAATATGCTTCGGAACAAAACACTCGACATTTTCTATCACTGTTTTTGTTTATTATATTATTATATTTATGTTTATTGAATAGTGGTGACCATGTAAAAAAGTAACACATATTAGTAATAATTACAATGCTAAACAAATAAGTGACCCTTTTTAAAGCAGATATATGTACCTAATAGTAAAGAAATTGTGAAAATTTATAATACCTACTTACAAAAAATATACTTTAACGACCAAATTTAAGAGTTGCTGACTAACAAACAAAATAAATATAATATGTACCTACCTATCTTTTTTTCATAACTTTTCGATTCACTATTTTTTTTTAAATTCCGTTACATAGATCTACTAACGACTAACTTTTATTTGTTTTCATAGAAAGGGTAGGTTTTCTGGCTTTCAAATTAGATTAATTTTAAGAAAATATGCCGGTTACTTGAGGAGAAATTAAATAAAAACGTAATGTATCTTTAGAGGCCCCTATAAAAAAGAAGAGAAAGTTTTCCAAAAAAAAAAATCGAATTTTGTAGATTAATTTTTGTCCATTATTCGCAAACTGTTTGATAATACGCCTGATTCTACTTCAATTTAAGTGTAGGATATGCGTGAATTTAAGTGATCACTAACTAAAATAAGAACGTTTCAATTTTAGTAAGTGCACATTGGTATTCCATAAAAATTAAGAACGTTCCTAATTAGACTAATCTTCGAATTAGTTCATTTTAATTCATGTGAACTTAATTTTTAAATTTTGGAACGTTCTTATTTTAGTTCGAACCAAAACCAGAATAGGGGGTAATGTCGAAATAAAAAGTTGGCGTTGCGTGGAACTTATTCAAAATGCATGGATGACTTTTCGGTATCCAATTCATACGAAGCACTTTAGGGGGGTATGCAATATTATGCATATTCTAGCACGCAGTAGATACTTAAAGTTCATTGTATATACCTAACTATTCTTTTTTTATGTTTGAATAATGTTATAATACGAATTGTTAAACACGTATCATTAGTGTTAATGTGTTTATAACTTATGTAAACCATTCATACAACACTACTTGTCATAGGAAGTGTTAGGCTTTTACGGAAATAATGGTTTATATTCATAGCTACAGTATTATTGATTTATTGTTTTCTCGATATTAACTTGATGTAATCTGAGATCAGAAAGGTATTAATTATTGTATTATTTAATCTTAACTACAAGTAGTGAAGTTGGCGTTATAGGTATTTGCTGTGATGAAAAAAAATGTGGAATTTAATAAGATTTGAATTAAGAATAAAATTAAGTAATAATCACAAATTTTGCAATCAATTTTCAATAACTTCCCGAATGGCCAGATATTTGAAATTGACCAGAACACTATGATAATGCATAGATCTTTTAATATATACATTTGTGTCTTATGAAAAGCTGAATTCAATTTCAGTAGAATTTGTTTTGTATGCTAATTTAGTTCTGAAGAAGATCGCAAGGTGGCGATTCAATCAAATGAATATGATTGGACAGAATGTTTAAATTTTTACAGGTTCGATTTACTTATCTTATTTATTTTCATTTTTATTTTTTTTACAAGTAGTTACTTAAATTCTTTGATTTTAATTAATCCGAATGGACAAAACTTCGAATACACAATGCCAAATTTAATCTAAATCTTTTTTTACGTGAGTTAATTTTAAAGCTGGTATTAAGCTATCTTTATTAATTACCTAATACGCCACCAGATTAACGGCATGCGGTAGGTACCCACAATGCCAAGAGTCTTGAGTAGTGCGTACTTTTTCGGATTCCAGACTATCTTCCCCTTACTTGGTTTCCTCCAGCGATCGGATTATATGAATTTAAACAAGTTCCAGTCTTGCTTCCATGATTGACTTTTAAAGATGGAAGCTCGAGCATGAGTGGACCGCTTTTCTCCATCAGTATATGAACTACTAGCCTTCCCGACAGACGTTGTCCTATGGACGCTGTGGTCCTAACCAGAGGCGGCCCGTTCATATGTGCACAATGTGCGCTGCACCCCCAGAAATAAAAATAAACTAATAAAATTAAAACATTAATTCTAAAACGTCCATATTTCATATTCAAAGCTCAGGCGGGAGCTCCGCGAGAGTAAAATATTCGCGCAATTTCGTTGACTTTGTATGAAAATTTTCTAAAACGCCCGAAATGGTGGAGTACCTAAGTGAAACGGGCTGCTGTAAGAGTGGCATTTACGTATGCGAGAATGAGAGGGTGCAGGTGCAGTAACACAATAATTTTGTTGCTAGATTTTTCAAAGATGGCGTCGCATGAAATTCGTTCCATGCTAACTCTTATGTTATATTTTATATTATTTGCTATTCATTTTCCGAATTTTTAATAATTATTCTGTTATCCGGAGCGGAGAAGAATCCAATAAATCACACATCAGAAGAATCTGTTCAGCCGATCTCAAGTTATTGGGGTTCGCAGTTTGCACTAACCCGACTTTCATTCATATTATAAGATTGTGCAAAAGTCTAATCGTTTTGTCTATGCTTTTTATCGAGTGAAATGGGAATTTGTCTTAAAATACACAACGAGTAAAAGCTTTGAAGCTGTGAAGTACGAAATTCAAACATCTTACCGATTATACTATTAACAACTTAAAATTCTAAACTTTTGATGAAATAAATTTATTCCGTTCTCACACAAGCCTATAAAACTGTCATTGCGAAATAAATCGCAATTAAGATAAAACGATGAATACGACTCTGTTCCCAGCCGTATTAGATATTTAATATTATTACGTTCGAAAAAAGTTGTCCATAGACGCAATAATAATATGACATAACCATAGACATACTACATCGCTGATTGGCGATTTTTTTTTTACCGCAAATGGTTTGTTATTATTAATTAAATATAATAAACAGAATACCGGTCCATTATGTTATTATTATTAATATCAATAAAGAGCAACAACACATTGTAAATATTGACAATAATTATCATTACGGTCTGGAACTAATAGAAAGTGGACGAAAGTGAAAATGCCCTAACTCCATTGTTGTGACAAGATAAATGACTCTTAAGCAGCTTTAGCGGAGTGGTTAAAAAATATACCACATGAGTAGCCATAAAAGTAACAATATTGTTTTAGAACACATTTGAATACTCGAATAATACTTATGATAGATTCGCTAATGATTAATATTATCTATGATATCTTTTAAATGATTGTACTCTTTCTCTGACATTTCTTTACAATAGCTTAATTTAATTTATACAGATTTTTATAATGGATGTTTTTTTTATTGTTGCAGGTAAGCCGCTGTCTTTTTTTCAACAACTTTATTTTGGGTAAACACTCAAAACAGTGTAAACACCTTATTTTGGTAAGTTTTCTGTGATTTACAATATGTTATAAACAAATATTATTAAAGATTTAAAGGGACATTGTGGGTGAGTGAATGAATAATGCCTAATATAAATTTAAATCGGCATAAAATATAATATAGGCATTTAATGTGAACTATGCAAATGCTGTAGGTTCATACAAAATTTCTGATTCATTTCACAGTTCATGCTTTTAGCAATAGATGGCATCACTATATTACGTTGATGCGTTGAACTAATCCGTTTAAAAAAAAACGAACAGATCATGGACCTATACCAAGTAGAACGAAATGAACCATATTGTATGCAAAATGTCAAATCAATATCATAGAGTAGAGATGAATAGATAAAAAATTCTATGTATCAGTAAAGTTGTAATAAAAGCGGCATATTATTATATCTTGTTGACAGTAGGTATGTAAAAATACGGATCGAATAATAATAATACTAATGATTATCTATACTTGGAATTATGTAACTTTTTTTGTATCTATATCTACAAAGCGGATTAAATAATATAATTAATTAACGGGGTTTTGACCGGATATTATTTTAAAAAATATATGACAGATGAAATGTATTGTTGGACCGTACGTGCTGTAGTTTAAGAACTTTCTCTCAGTTTGTAGAATGGCTGAAGTTGCTTAACTTACATACATACGTACAAGTCACGCTTTGAAAAGCTGGGGCGGTGAATGGTCTTTAAAAAACAAATCAGATTAATTATTATTGTTTATTTAATATAATCAATGTATTTTGAAGTACCGTCCTATCCCGTTAAGGTGAACTCGTCTACTTTCTCAAATTTGTAATTTCCACAGAGAGGGAGTCAATATGCGATGTAGGTGACGGGCATCAATATGAGGTCCCTACTTTGTTTTCCATTGGTTCGAAACTAGTCAAAGAATTTTGTCAGCCAACAGATGCTGTTTTAGTCTTCAAAGGTTCTTAAGATATAAGCTGCTCTTCAGAAAGTCAATTGTCCAACCACCACAATCCGGCTACTATTTACAAACTTTTCAGGGACTTTGCTACTGAGGAAACGTGACGAGCAAAAGTTTGACATTTTTTAACGGAAAATACACGAATCAGTCAGGGATCGAGAACACCTATATTTTGCATAATAGGATGACATTAATGGGTCAAAATTTATAAAATTAAGCCGACTGCACTGGCCGGACCATGCTCAAAGATCGATTGAATCGTATGTTCTTAAAGAGATTTCTTGTTGAAGACTTGCTGGAAGGAGGAGCGTTAGAAAGATGAAATGGCTGGACACTAAAGGGGTGTAGAACTACGGATGTAGGTATGTTATACGTCGAATAACATTTCTTTTTCTGCCTGCGGAGATCTTCTTCAGGGGAACAACCCTCTTGAGGGGAATTGCTCCACATTCCAATCTCAATACAAAACAATTTAAATTTTAATGACACTGTCATTATCAGATTTAGATATTGGAAGCATACATAAAGTAGTTCCACATATAGATCTATTTTAAATCTGGTATTACGAAAAAATATGTACAAATAAGGATTTATACAAGTATGTACTTATAGTATTACATTGAAAGTATTTATGGCCGACATTGCGATCGAGATTGAGTTTCAATCTACATATCTAACCCCCAGATTTTCATATACTATCAAGAAATACCTTCCAAGTTCATGCTTTGTTATACACTTCGTACTTAATTTGAATATTTTCATTGAGAACGTCTGCCGCTTTTAGCCTCTTTGACCAACCCTATATGAAGTCGTGCAAGAGACCCTTCAGGCGCATTTATATGAGTTTTGTCCAACAGGGTTCTCTTTCAAAAAATGGCTTTATTAATCCGTCTACCTTTTTCAATAATGTTGAGATTCTCGTAGTTCATGCTCCCGGATATCCAGAAAATATGGGATAATCACCTGTAGCACCACAATACGAATCAAACATCTCAGTTGTTTCTGGCTATGTATTTCATATGTTTGGATTCACGACGAGTTCATCGAAAATCAATTCATCGAATGATCAATTCATCGAAAATCAATTGATCGAAAATCAATTCATCGAAAATCAATTCATCGAAAATCAATTCATCGAAAATCAATTCATCGAAAACGAGTTCATCGAAAATCAATTCATCGAATGATCAATTCATCGAAAACCATTATTATGAAGATATTTTAGAGAAATTGTTTATGAACTAATAATAAGGTAAAGCTTCAGTTTGGTCACTCCTATAAATTAAAGATGGCGGCGATTTTGACATATTACGTTGGAGTATTTTTTTTTAATATCTTTTTTAGTGTCTCATATAATGGCCGAAAACAGCGTCTGTACCCTTCGCCCCCCCTCGAAGATGTTGGCAGATCTTGTCACGTTCGTCCGTCCGTCTGTCTGTGTGTCTGTCTCGTCCGTTTGTTAGTTTATTTATTTATTTATATATATTATTTATTTATTTATATATTTAGTTATTTATTTATATATTTAGTTATTTATATATTTAGTTATTTATCTATTTGTCCGTCTGTCTGTCCGTCTGTCTGTCCGTCCGTCCGTCTGTCTATCTGTCTGTCCGTCCGTCCGTCTGTCTATCTGTCCGTCCGTCCGTCCGTCTGTCTATCCGCCCGTCTGTCTGTCTGTCTGTCCGTCCGTCCGTCTGCATGTCTGTCCGTCCGTCCGTCTGTCTATCCGTCCGTTTGTCTGTCCGTCCGTCTGTCTGTCCGTCCGTCCGTCCGTCTGTCTATCCGCCCGTCTGTCTATCCGCCCGTCTGTCTATCCGCCCGTCTGTCTATCCGCCCGTCTGTCTATCCGCCCGTCTGTCTGTCTGTCCGTCCGTCTGTCTGTCTGTCTGTCTGTCCGTCCGTCTGTCTATCCGTCCGTTTTGTCCGTCCGTCTGTCTATCCGTCCGTTTTTGTCCGTCCGTCTGTCTGTCCGTCCGTCTTGTCTGTCTGTCCGCCCGTCTGGTGTCTGTCCGTCCATCCGTCTGTCTGTCCGTCCGTCTGTCGGTCCGTCTGTCTGTCTGTCCGTCTGTCTGTCTGTCCGTCTGTCTGTCCGTCCGTCTGTCTATCTGTCCGTCCGTCCGTCTGTCTATCCGCCCGTCTGTCTGTCTGTCTGTCTGTCCACCCGTCTGTCTATCCGCCCGTCTATCTGTCCGTCCGTCCGTCTATCCGTCCGTCTATCCGTCCGTCTGTCTGTCCGCCCGTCTGTCTGTCCGCCCGTCCGTCTATCCGCCCGTCTATCTGTCCGTCCGTCCGTCTATCTGTCCGTCTGTCTGTCCGTCCGTCTGTCTGTCTGTCCGTCTATCTATTTATCTATTTATTTCACATTTTTCTGTTATCTACTACAAATATCGACGACAAATACTAAAATACGCTTTTCGATACAAAAAAACAAAGAAAAGTGATAGATAAAAATAAATATCGCATACTTTGAATTGAAAGCGTGTGATATTATTTTATCGCACGATATGAAAATAGGCCCATTTTCTAAATTGAAGTCCAAATATTTCAACACATGAGTTTGGTTGTCAAAAAGGCTAGTCTCTCAAATATCTTCAAAATATTTATTTTCGATGAATTGGTCATTCGATGAATTGATCATTCGATGAATTGATTTTCGATGAATTGATTTTCGATGAATTGATTTTCGATGAATTGATTTTCGATCAATTGATTTTCGATGAATTGATTTTCGATGAATTGATTTTCGATGAATTGATTTTCGATGAACTCGTCGGTTACCATATGTTTGCATTGATGGTCACCAGGTCTCCCGGGTGGATAAATTTAAGTACCTGGGAGCAACCATTACCACCACTGGTGACCTCGGGGCTGAGCTCCCGATACGTATCGGTATGGCAAGTGGCGCCTTCAACAACATGACCAAGATATGGAAGGCGTCGGCGTTTAGTGTCGAGACGAAATGTAAACTGTTTGATGCGTGTGTGTTGCCCATTCTCCTGTATGGGTGTGAGTCCTGGCACCTGACTCTGACCCAGGCACAAAAAGTATCTGCATTCGAAACGAAGTGCCTCAGGAGAATTTTGGGTATAAGATGGTACCACCGCATCACGAACGACGCTATACGCCGGCGCACCCAGCGTGAGCCCATCACCTCTACTATTATGTGGAGGAGATGGACTTGGCTGGGACATGTGTTAAGGATGCCGAATGACAGTTGGCCGAGGAGAGCGCTGTTCTTCCTCCCATCAGGGTCCCGGAGACGAGGAAGACCCTCTCATACTGTGTTCCGCTCCTTCGAGGCAGAGCTGAGGAATCTGGACATGGTGTGGGAGGAGGTCATTAACGTTGCGCAAGATCGAGCGCAATGGAGAGCTCTTGTTGCCTCCCTATGCCCCTAAGTGGGGTCTAAAGGGAGTTTGGATTGGATTGGATGGCATTGAATAACCTATAGACGAGGAGTTTGTCTATTGACAGATCATAACTGAAATGGCTCAGTTGTATAGAATGAGACTTGCAATGTCTGCAAGTGATTGACTTGTTTCGCAGGTTCGCTGACAGGAAGGCATGTCGACGATTGCTTGAGGAGGTCGAGACTCACAACGACATAATATGATAATTTCAACTATACATACACATACATACATTCTCCTATCAAGGCCCCCCGCACACCGTATGCCAGCCCGGAGGAGACAAATCCGCAGCAAACCCGACCCGCACGAAACCAACCCCCTAGTTCGATCGAAGCAATCAAATCAGAAAGCCGGCCCCACACAAATCAAGCCCGCCGCGGATCCCCCCCCCCCCTACTCCAAACCAATCTGCAAAGCAAGGGGCCTAAACCCCACTTAGGGGCATAGGGAGGCATCAATAGCTCTCCATTGCGCTCAAAGGCGTCCGAGGCTCATTGTGCCATTTCTGACCGAACGAGGATTAAGGACGTGAGGTGGTCAACCTCACGGCCCCGATCTGGTTTTTCGATTTCCTGCCTCTTACAGGATGCTCGAACAACCAGCAAAAAGCGCAGAGGTGCTATTCTTAGCCGGCAACCCCACGGAAAATTCAAATTCAATTTCAACTAAGAAAAATTAAATATTTTGTTCAAGTAGGTACCTATTAAAGAAAAAAAAGTAAAAAATAAAATATTGTTTACGTTGTTGTTTATAATGCGAATACTTCTCGTTCTCCTCGCCAACGATCATACCACGTTGAATGCACCGGTTCTCGTCCGATCACCGAAGTTAAGCAACATTGGGCGCGGTCAGTACTTGGATGGGTGACCGCTTGGGAACACCGCGTATCGTTGGCCTACTTTTTTTGTAATTTTCTTTTTCATCTAACTTCACTGGTTACCTCATTCGTTTATAATAGGAATACTTCTTCCTCCTCTCGCCAACGATCATACCACGTTGAATGCACCGGTTCTCGTCCGATCACCGAAGTTAAGCAACATTGGGCGCGGTCAGTACTTGGATGGGTGACCGCTTGGGAACACCGCGTATCGTTGGCCTCCTCTTTTTCTCATTTTTTTGTCTTCACTGGTTACCTCATTCATTTATAATAGGAATATTTCTTCCTCCTCTCGCCAACGATCATACCACGTTGAATGCACCGGTTCTCGTCCGATCACCGAAGTTAAGCAACATTGGGCGCGGTCAGTACTTGGATGGGTGACCGCTTGGGAACACCGCGTATCGTTGGCCTACTTTTTTTGTAATTTTCTTTTTCATCTAACTTCACTGGTTACCTCATTCGTTTATAATAGGAATACTTCTTCCTCCTCTCGCCAACGATCATACCACGTTGAATGCACCGGTTCTCGTCCGATCACCGAAGTTAAGCAACATTGGGCGCGGTCAGTACTTGGATGGGTGACCGCTTGGGAACACCGCGTATCGTTGGCCTCCTCTTTTTGCCATTTTTTTGTCTTCACTGGTTACCTCATTCATTTATAATAGGAATATTTCTTCCTCCTCTCGCCAACGATCATACCACGTTGAATGCACCGGTTCTCGTCCGATCACCGAAGTTAAGCAACATTGGGCGCGGTCAGTACTTGGATGGGTGACCGCTTGGGAACACCGCGTATCGTTGGCCTCCTCTTTTTCTCATTTTTTTGTCTTCACTGGTTACCTCATTCATTTATAATAGGAATATTTCTTCCTCCTCTCGCCAACGATCATACCACGTTGAATGCACCGGTTCTCGTCCGATCACCGAAGTTAAGCAACATTGGGCGCGGTCAGTACTTGGATGGGTGACCGCTTGGGAACACCGCGTATCGTTGGCCTACTTTTTTTGTAATTTTCTTTTTCATCTAACTTCACTGGTTACCTCATTCGTTTATAATAGGAATACTTCTTCCTCCTCTCGCCAACGATCATACCACGTTGAATGCACCGGTTCTCGTCCGATCACCGAAGTTAAGCAACATTGGGCGCGGTCAGTACTTGGATGGGTGACCGCTTGGGAACACCGCGTATCGTTGGCCTACTTTTTTTGTAATTTTCTTTTTCATCTAACTTCACTGGTTACCTCATTCGTTTATAATAGGAATACTTCTTCCTCCTCTCGCCAACGATCATACCACGTTGAATGCACCGGTTCTCGTCCGATCACCGAAGTTAAGCAACATTGGGCGCGGTCAGTACTTGGATGGGTGACCGCTTGGGAACACCGCGTATCGTTGGCCTCCTCTTTTTGCCATTTTTTTGTCTTCACTGGTTACCTCATTCATTTATAATAGGAATATTTCTTCCTCCTCTCGCCAACGATCATACCACGTTGAATGCACCGGTTCTCGTCCGATCACCGAAGTTAAGCAACATTGGGCGCGGTCAGTACTTGGATGGGTGACCGCTTGGGAACACCGCGTATCGTTGGCCTCCTCTTTTTCTCATTTTTTTGTCTTCACTGGTTACCTCATTCATTTATAATAGGAATATTTCTTCCTCCTCTCGCCAACGATCATACCACGTTGAATGCACCGGTTCTCGTCCGATCACCGAAGTTAAGCAACATTGGGCGCGGTCAGTACTTGGATGGGTGACCGCTTGGGAACACCGCGTATCGTTGGCCTACTTTTTTTGTAATTTTCTTTTTCATCTAACTTCACTGGTTACCTCATTCGTTTATAATAGGAATACTTCTTCCTCCTCTCGCCAACGATCATACCACGTTGAATGCACCGGTTCTCGTCCGATCACCGAAGTTAAGCAACATTGGGCGCGGTCAGTACTTGGATGGGTGACCGCTTGGGAACACCGCGTATCGTTGGCCTCCTCTTTTTGCCATTTTTTTGTCTTCACTGGTTACCTCATTCATTTATAATAGGAATATTTCTTCCTCCTCTCGCCAACGATCATACCACGTTGAATGCACCGGTTCTCGTCCGATCACCGAAGTTAAGCAACATTGGGCGCGGTCAGTACTTGGATGGGTGACCGCTTGGGAACACCGCGTATCGTTGGCCTACTCTCTTTTGTCATTTTATTTTACATCCATCTTCATTGGTTACCTCATTCTTTTATAATAGGAATACTTCATCCTCCTCTCACCAACGATCATACGATGTTGAATGCACTGAAGTTGTAAACAACAGAAACTTGGAAAAAAATCGTTTGTTTTGATTAATGGGGGATATCACGAAAGTCTGCAGAAGTGGTATGCCTATTGGCTATTTATATATTCTAGAGTGGTATAGAGACGTGTAAGAAAGGCAGAAGTACTCTCTCAAGGTCATAGAAAAAGCAATTATTCTACGAAATCGCTGGCTTAAACAATAAGAATCGATGAAGAATATCTGAAACTTTCCAGAAAGAGTGGAGTGAAGAAAGAGATGCGATTTTGGATCCCAAATAATTGGGAAATTATGTAAGTAAGATGTAAAGTTATTCCAGTGCCTGACACTTTGAACCTGCGTGTCTTTATCTATGGTTCGTTTCTTTCATAGATACGTGTCGCGTTTATTTTAAAATCAGATGGGAAAATCTACGCGGTTAAATCCATGTTAAATCATACGTACCGACTGTCAGATCATGAAGAGATCTTCCACTCTTGTAGTAAATCGTGAACTTTGCAAAAAGTAATAATTATTCGAGCGTGTACCTACACATCTTTATATGGCGGAGTAATTATTTTATTTTGATAGAAAGTCAATCTCGTATGTTGGTACCCGTGTGCATACATCACTCATGTTCGCACCGCCATTAGAATGCACTCGGCCTATGTTTAACGTTTATTTATTTTTTTTAATTTTTGAATTGTGTTCGAAATTTAAATTGTTGAATTTAAAACTATCAAAGAATCTGTTTCTAAATACTACTATTTCTTCTTTGTGAAGTGGACTGCTTCCATTTCTTCGCAGCCTTTTGCCTTATGAGCGACAGGATTACCTATAATAATAATATAACACTTTTCTATACAAAGGTGTCAGTATAGCCGGCGGAACTTATTGCCTGAGGCAATTTTTTCCAGTCAACCGGTCCCGTCCAATCTGAGACAGGCCAACCCCGGGTAGAAATTTCAAGTGAAAAAACACTTAGAAAAACTCTGACCCGACCGGGAATCGAACCCGGGACCTCGGATCTGAAGTCCACGTCAGTACAACTAGGCTACCGAGGTCGGTTTACCTATACATTGAATACGGGAGATATTTTAACGAGACATACCAACAATATAAAGTTATGTCTATAGTTGTTAATGTCAAGATTATCATATTATGATAGAGAGCTTAATCCCATTTTTTTTTTCATATATAAAAATATAATAATTTTTAAGCCTTTACTTTTATCGAGTTTTTTTAGAAAGCGAAAAAAGTGAAATAATGTCCACTGGAACATATTATAAACAATTATTTAAACAAAAAAAAAAATATATATAAAAAATGGACAGTAAATTTTCTTCCTAATCTACATTGTAGAAAAATTAGTTTGCAGTCGATCGCCAAATGCAATTTGTCTATAGGGCTGGGTCTTTAAAAGTCAAAAAGAGTCATTTTTAAGGACCACCTAGAATATGTGGTGAACTATTTTGACAATTTTCTTAACTGACACTTGCCAATCCACGTGACAATGGAGATCGTTTTGTCGTTTGCCAAGGTCTAGTCAACTCGCTAACATGCAGATCAAGATCAGATCTCTTCTCTTGGAAATCGAAATTCATATCGAGAGTCCTGAAGTACTGAGAGTTTTCCCCTTTTTCCTCCACCTGGTATCGCATATTTCTAGTATATTGAAAATCTATCAATCAATAAAATTGAACATCTATCTTGTATAGAGTTACATAGCGTTAATCGAATCATTGTAATTCGTGGTTTTAGGTACACGCTTCGGTTATCATATTAAGTTATTATTATTTTATGTAAGTATGTTAATTATTTTAATTCACTCGACAGATTGTCTCTTATTTTTTTTGTTTTTTTTTTTTTGCTGCTGGATGAAATTAATTATTATTGCCGAATATTAAATTCGCACAATTACATACTCCGAAAGGGCGATGACCTCAGAAGGTCTTTACGGCTTTCTAAATTTAATGTCAAATCGCTGCTTTGGGTGTTTTTTTTTACCAATTAAAGGACAAAGTTCAATATTAAGTATGAAGTGAAATCTAACAAATTTTAAGGAATATTTTATAATGAAATGTAATTATTAATTTATAATATATTTTATTCATTAGCTGTTTCGATGATTGATTTCAAAATACATGAAATTCTACAGAAAAGTCGACATTGACCTACTCCTTTGATGAATACTGTGGGCCTAGACAAAATACAGTTGGCGATCGACTACAAACGAATTCTTCGACAATGTAGAGTAGGAAGAAAATTAGCTGTCCACTTTTTATATTTTTATATAAGTGTCATTGCTTGGTTCAAATAATTGTTTACTTGTTCCAGTGGACAGATATTTTTTTCGCACTATACATTGGCGAAATCTTCGTTTGTAGTCGAACGCCAGTTTGAATTTGTCTACGGGGGCTGGACCTGTTAAGTCATCACCATTGTGTACAGAGATCTTTAGCAGAAAGCCACATTCGTGGAGTAGAGACGTTAATTAAATCATCGCTGAACCTTGCAATTTTAACTGTAGTAATGTTAGATTTAAAAAATATCAATTTTCTCAACTATAATAATCTATTGTAAACTCTGATTATATACGAATCAGCAAAGTAGTAATTTATTAAACAAAAAAATAAGCTACATTCATATATATACAATAGGTATACGATCTGGAACTCTGGAAGGTACTTAAATCAGATGAAAGTACATAAAGGTTTAATTAGTTGATAGTGTATTTTGCATTAATTAAAAATGTTGAAGATACAGAAATTTTACTATTTTACCGATTAAAATGAATAGATTTGAACTATGGATTATATTTCGCGCCATTTCTTGTGCCAAGTATTTTAAATAAGTATGATAAAGCTTCTTAATATTCACTTATTTGCCTCCGGGATTAGTATTATATTCTTCTAAAGATATAGATACGAGAATTAAAACACGTGAGAGTCAGATTTAAATCAATTTCGGAGGTACCATTAACTACCCAATTTAGCATAAGAAAATTATGTCTTAAAAAAGTTGAATTGGTTTTGTAATTTATACCCAGACAGAACTATTCGTGTCTTTTAGCTAAATACATAATTTGTCATGCAGGTTATTCTATTCTTTCTGCACATTTAATTTACACTGCATGTCAGTCTCGTGGGTTCGGCGGAGGTTGAGTGAGACACACATCCTATCACTGAACCCCTCTTCAAATTAAACAGGGTTCAGTGAATTTACGTATGAAACTGATGGGGTTCAGTAGCTCCAAAAAGGTTCAGAACCACTGTAATAGAGTATAGAGATATCGCATTGCTTATACACTGATCATCGTGCAAAGTCTCGTTGCGTTGTGTTTACCTACCAGTTGGAGTTTCTTATCTATGGTTATGTGGATCTCTCGAAGATGATTCTATTGTCTCATGATAACAGCGCCTTAGGTATATTTAGTGGTAATCATAGATAATATCTACACATACGTACTCATTCGTATATTGCTTCTTTAAACAAGTGCTCAAACGATATAGTTATTAATCTGCGTGATTAGGTAGGCACTCCTACTTACTAGTTCCTAATAATTACTCACTCGTATGGAGTGCGCTAGTTGCAAGCTCATAATTTGACTATTGTCTATGCTTTTAATTTTAGGTATATTATTGTATGACATCCACATACGTGACTGTCTATGACTTTACGAATTAGCGCTTTTTAAATTGTAGAACTTTTAATTCTATTGTGCATTTTAATTATAGAACACATAAGATTGAAATTAAAATGGCAGGTATAATTTCAAACAACAATAGACAATCGATTCTCTCTAATGACATTTCTCAGGATACTGCAAATCCCACCTTTATCAACATGGAACTGTCAATATTCTACCACCTACTTGAATATCAACTAATTCATATTTCTAATCTGAACTTCATTAAGTTTTTTACCCATCACGCCGTGTCTCGTAAGGGGCTGGCAGAGAGAACGGACCTCCACTCTTTTCTATCCAAGCATACTTCTTTCGCTTCTTCCACCGACGTAACCTTTCTCATACAACCTCTCCTATTTGACTCTCCTTGAGGACGGAATCGATGTGTTCGATCTACGTACGATCTAAATACTTTTGGTCATTCTGTCTGCATCAATTCTTTCCAAATCTCCAAACCATCTCAACTTATTAACTTTCATCTTTGTCACAACACTTACTTCCATACCACATTCCTTCCTAATATTTTCATTCCTTTCCATAGGTAGGTATCCCATAAGTTTTTCCACATTTTCTTCGTAGAGATTTCATCTCTACTGCATTTATACTAGATTCCTGTTTTTTCGTCCATGTCCACGTTTCACAACCATACATCATCGATGGTAACAGGATTGCGTTATGCTCTAGTTTCTTTGCTTGTAGTGAGACGTTGTTGTTTCTCATTATAGGTCTGAAAAAAGTAGTGCCCTTTATTAATTATGTCCATATTATTTTGTAGTGCAAAAAGGTGACATTTATCCATAAATAAAATTGATGTATGTGTTGGAAACAGTGATAACAATAAGTAAGTTAAGCATCTATTCTAACTAGAGTAGATTTCGCACAAGCGCTTTAGCAATTATTCTCAGCAGTTATTCCACAGCAATAAGATTAAAGTAGTTTTATTTCTGTTCTAGATTTAGATAAGAAGGATTTAAATCAATATAATAATTTGTTAACTTCGTCCGTAGGTCGGTATTTTCCAAAAATACTCTAACCAGTCTAACCCCACGCAAAATATTTTTCATACATAGAGTTTTCGTTCGTAAGTAGATAGTGGGCAAAAGACGTTCCTACATACAAGCTTTGCTACGGCAAGAAATGTCAAAAGGACCCTTTAAATGACGGTATAACTGATTTATAGAACAAAGAAACAATATACCGACCTCGGTAGCCTAGTTATACTGTTTTTCAATGTGCTTTTTTTTTTCACTTGAAATTTCTACTCGGGGTTGGTCTGTCTCAAATTGGACGAGAACGGTTGACTGAAAAAAAAATGCCTCAGTAAATCAGTTCCGCCGGCTATACTGACACCTAATTATGTCTAGATTCTTGTGACCTGTCACAGATCTAGTCCTGAAAAAAGGTCGCAAGAATCTAGACATAATTAGAACGTTGTGCACCAACAAAGCCAATAAAGATGAGACAGTAACAAAAATGGATATAGTCATATCCTGGCGCCAAATATATGACAGCAGTCGCAGTCTTTAAATTTGGTTGCTCTCTTGTTCTCAATAACTTCCAACCTTTTTTTCTCTATGTTTCATTAATTATTAAATTTCTACTTGTTTCGTACATGAGATTTTTCGACATGTTGAACATGTTGAGAATTCTCATGATTAAGAGTTTCGGAGACAAACATTACCACCTAATGGCGAACGTTATTAACGTAAAGTGATCACACTAAGCCAGCCTTCGAAATAACAGTAGAAGATGGTCGTAAGCCCGTAGTGGTTTGTTCCATTTAAAAATCGAACATTAGTCATGAATTATTAGAGTCATTAGTTGTTATTTTTTCTGTATACTGACACCTTTGTATTGAAAAGTTTTTTATTTTACGACCCTTTTCTTCTTCTCTTATATATGCCTGTAATCCGACAGGTTTTGCTGCTCGTAATTGGTAACTGCGCATAGATTACCCAACATAATATAACTGGGCTAGAAGTGGAAAATATTCAAATAATTCCAATTGATTATTCAAATATGAAAACAAAAGTGAGCTGATAAGTGAGTGAAGTACCCAGTTACTGATTAGTATGCAAATTTCTATTGTTTCTTAAGAACTGTTCTATTAGATTCGATTTCTCACGATACGTCCAATTGTTATGCTATACTACATTCTGTAAATTTCTTTCTGACCATGAGCCAACGATGATTTTATCTTTTTATTTTTTTGTAATTATTTTATAAGTAGAAACAAAATTACATCACATCTGCTTTACGTTATAATTTTAATTATTACAAATCTCTGCCCTTGGTCCAAGTAGGTACTGCATTTAAATACATACTAGAACTAGGTAGACCTTTTGACAATGCGAATGAAATATTTGATCTTTCTATTACAAGACTGCTGTCTTTTAAAGATAACTTTAATAATTAAAATTTAATAATTAAAGTTAATTTCATTAGAGACATCCTGACCGTTGCGACTAAAATATCCACCAAGTTTCAGAATAAAATCCTCGGTGGTATAACCGGGATGATTGCGTATACGGCCGCTTTTTTGGAAGAGGTTTCTCAGTCACCATCAAAGAGGAGAGGGAGGAAAAACTCGAGATAGACTTCGCAAAGGGCTAAAGAATCCTCAAGTTCGAAGAAGCCGGATGTTCTAAATTCAGATCAGCAAGTGCTACAACTTGGGCAGTGCCCAGGCACTATTCTCTATTGCCTTATTGTCAATCGATGTGTTTTCTAATATAATTTTTATGCCTTTTCTATGTTTCTCGTATACAAGGCATAAAAATTCTATTAGAAAATGCTTCAATTGACATTCGAAAATATAGTAACAGGTATTGAAATAGCTCCGATTGATTCCACTGTTGAAATGCTTTGAGGATTATAAGCGAAGGAAGTGAGGATTAAGTTGGATTAAATAGTGAGGATTAACTTTGTGTTTAGTATAGTCACCGGCTTTCGTGCTGTTGTTCTTTACCGGAGGTCGTGGGTTCGATCCCAGGTGCCGACCATCTTCCTCTTCACGACAAAAGCCTTTAAGTAGCTTACTGTGAAATAGTCAAAGAGTGTATTTGTGTTCACTTTGAGGGAGTACAGATTCATTAAAAATGGATTTGGAGATTATGTATCAATTTGAAGTGGTTGGTAGACTGGCGGTTACAACGCCGGCTTTCGTAATGTTTGGTGTGGACGTCGAGGTTCGATCCCAGGTGTCGACCATCTTCCTCTTTCACGATACAAGCTTTGTGCGTTGTGTTCGCTTTGAGTGAGCACTAAGGCGCTTTAAGGAAAAAAAATGGCCAAAATCACTTTATCTTGGATGGGAAGCGTCATATAAAATTAAAAAAAAAAATAAAATTAGAGCGTTTGTAAAATAGTTGGATTCAATTTCAGCTACCGATTATCTTCCTCTGTTACAATTTGCTTTCTGTGAAAGATGTCAAAAATTGATATCACATTTTTTCTTAACTCTGCACTCGGTTTTCGAGCGATTCGGCATTGAAATCACTTTGGATGTGACAATTTTAATTTAAAAAAATATAGAAATCTGAGGTGTCCAAAAACAGGGGTGTTACCTTATATTTTAACATTCGTACGTTCAGTCGTTTGGTTCTAATTTCAAATTCGCCGCATATCAATTATTTATCTAATGCTTGTTGTAATAATTTTATAGTCTTATATTTACATACAATCGCATAATTTTTCGCCAATGTTATCGACACTAATAATAATTGACGCTTTATTCTTCATTAAGATGCAGTAACAACCTTCACTTTTGTAGAAATGAGCGAAGAGCTTGGTTCGTAAATGTTCATCAGTGGCGTACTATCGCGGGGGCGTGATTGATAAATATTTGAAACATGCAACATTTCTTAACTGAGAAATTATTCTTTTGGCGATCGTCCCAGCGGAGCTTATAGGCGTCCTTCTGGAACTCCAGCCACGTCTTTCAACAATAATTTTATGATATAAAAGATAGTCGGATGAGTGCGAACACTTATAACTCGAGATCGGCTGAACAGATTGTCCGACGTTTTATTTTTTGGATTCTTCTCCGCTTCGGATAACAGAATAACTATTAAAAAGTTGAAAAATGCATAAGAAATTATATAAAATATAATATTAATGTTAGTATGGAACGGATTTCCTGCGACGCCATCGCCATCTATAACAATAAAGCTCGAAAAAATTCCATCAAAAATCTGCGTACCAATATTTTTAATGTCATTGTTTGTCATGTAAACAATAGTTTCTTTCATGATGGCGTTGGTGTCACAGGAAATCTGTCCCACACTAACTTTAATGTTATATTTTATATTATTTCTTATGCATTTTTCAACTTTTTATTGGTTATTCTGTTATTCGGAGCGGAATAGAATCCAATAAATCAAACATTGGATGAATCTGTTCAGTGGATCTCGAGTAATAAGGGTTCGCACTAATCCGACTTTCTTTTATATTATAGACCAAATCATAATCAAATCAATAAGCCAAATTTTAAACTTAACCTTTGAAATTGTTTTATTTTTGATCTTATCCATCATAATATATAAATACAAATAACGTCTTGTATAGTCGCTAAACTTTTCAAACAAAGGAGAGACCAAGAGGTAATTTTACTTAAAATTATTTCCAATGTTGGCAGTATGTCTTAGAAAAAGACTTGTTTTTTATAGATGTACTCCGATGTCATCATCTTCATCGTTAAAGAGATAATATGGAAAAAAGGCTACATATTTATCTCTCTTGGAACTAATCTTTTAATACACACTTGTAGATAAAAATGCATATTAGTAAAATAAGCTGATACTTTTAGTTTTCTGCACGCCACTGGTTATTAAAACTATGATCGAAATTTCATGTTGCGTTTGGGATTCCATTGAATTGAAACATATATTTAGCCTCAATTCGATGTTTATTGTTGATTTCCCAAGGTAAGCAAACAGTCTTAAATATGTTATGGTATCTTTCGGAACTTAAATAAGACGGCCATAAGCCCGTTGTGGTTCAAATGAATAAAAATAACTATCAAAGGATGTTATATTATACTAGCTTTCCCGACGGACGGTGTTCTGTAGTCCTTACTATGAATATTGATTTTAAATTGTAATTTATACAAATATACGTTAAAAATAGGTTAAAATGTTGAAAAAATATTTCTGAAAGCTCGAAAAAATATTTTGAAGGTCAATGTTTGTCAGTTAAACAATAATTTTGTCGTTATAGAATTTTTTATAGATGGCTTTGGCATCGCAGGAAATCCGTTCCATAGGTACTAACTTTAATATTATATTTTATATTATTTCTTATGCATTTTTTTAACTTTTTAATAGTTATTCTGTTATCCGGAGCGGAGAAGAATCCAAAAAATCAAACATCGGAACAATCTGTTCAGCCGATCTCGAATTATAAGTGTTCGCACTAACCCGACATTCTTTTACATAATAGATACCTATACAGGAGGGTTTATTATTGACGAAAACGTCTAGTTCGATAGTTCGAACTTTTTGTGATCGAACTCCGATCTCCCCTGGCTATGACCTTGAGTACCTACCTATTCGTAATACCTAAAGAAATAATAATAATTTATTCAGAAAAAATAGTTACAAAAATGGTGTGATTCGAAATACAATTACATTAACAATGTAGAAACAAAAATGCTACCTTCCCAATTGAGCAGAGCTCGTGTTAGGGAAGGGAGTACCAAACAAACAGCCACCACAACATTACTACCTCTCAAAATCATCATTAAAACATTTTTCTAAAGTCAAAAACACAGAGATAAACACTGTATAGTGCAGTATTTATTTAGTAAATATTTTTGTATCCATCCAAAATTTCGATGCAAACATACCTAAATTAACGATTTTCTTATGACTTATTTTTAACATATTCCTAAAATGTATGCGTGAGAAAGAATGAGATTAATGTTGACTTATTGAAGACATAATGCCTGAAATATATCAAAATAATAGAAGTTATAGCGTAGGTAGGTACTATTAAAAATCTCACATAAAATTGATTCGTGACAATCTCCATCATAAATTTGCACCATATTGCGTAATCATACAACTAAATAATAATAATTGATATAATTTATTTAGAATAATAATTATCGCATTCTTTATTTTTATGTCGTGGATATTATACGAACAATATCACCACTTTTGTTTTAGATTATACAACTACTATAAGAATCAGTTCTACTTACTAGCTATTCAGTACCCCTATTCCAAATTCTACTCGCTAACGTAAATGAGCAACTCACGGGAATTTGTATTAGCCGCGGAGCTTTCCGAACTATTCTGTTGGAGCATGTTACACGTTAGCGTTCAAAGTTTCGTTACTTCACGCCAGCGTAAATGATGTCACGAAATATGGGTACAGGTCGCTATGTTATAAAACTACTGGACTACTACTATGCTAATTACGCTCCACTTTTTCAAAAATGACGTTCTTTTTACCCGTAATAGGATGACCAGTAAGAGGTGCATCATTAACTCAAAAATTCATAGACTCTTTAAAATCTCAAACCAACTTTGTACTAATACAAGTGATCTTGCTGCCACTGCATAAGTTCAATTTCATTTTTGCAACAAAATTTAAAATGCATCAATTTCTTCATAAGTCTCACTCCATTTGACAGAAAGAAAAACAAAATTTTGTTACTTGGTCCCAGCGTAAACGTGACGGATTCTAGTAAAGGGGTACCTGGCCCCGTAGACAAATTCAAATTGGCGTTCGATTACAAACGAAGATTTCGTCTATGTATATATAGTGCGAAAAAATTAACTGTCCACTGGAACATATAAACAAGTAGATATTTAAACCAAACAAAGACACTTACATAAAAATATAAAAAGTGGACAGTTAATTTTCTTCCTACTCTACATTGTCGAAGAATTCGTTTGTAGTCGATCGCCAAATGCAATATTATGAGACATACAAACTAACCACAATTTCGGTTAAAAATAATATTTGCGTAAATAATTATTTAATTAGATTATTATACGAATTAATTTGTGAGACGACGCATTATTATACCTAATCTCGTGAGAACCACCGCCGTCTCACCTTATCTAACATAACCTCAAATGATAAAATGACAATATTAGTGTGAGACAAATTTTAGACTCTGTTGAGATGATGTATTACTTAGGTACATTATATAATTCATATAATTCTCATCAATCAGAATTTATTTGAAAAATACCTATATTATTTTATTTTTTATTTATGCATGTGTAACATCTTTTTAAGATATTATAATAGGTTAGGTTACTGCTCTATAATGTGTACCTATGTACGAGTAGGTAGTGGTCAGCACCTATTTTTATGGGTTACGAAAAATTCAAGCGAAATCTATTGCAGGTGGTTTAGTCTTTGGTTCCTCTCTTGTTCTCAATAATTTCCAACTTTTTTCTCTATATCTCATTAATTCAGATCGACATCAGACTCGCTCCAGCGTTATTCTCTTTCAAAAACAGATTGAAACGTCATTTCCTTTCCGCTACTCCTGCTCCTGTCTCCTGATCCTTCCGTCCTCGCTATATGCTTGACTTTGTATTTTACATTATAATATGGTTTGCTCTTCTTTTTCATATATATATATATATATTTATTTTATTTTATTCAGTCAAAAAAATCATCACTCAGCATAACAGGTACAAACCCTTTGCGCCGAGCAATGAGTATATATATATATTATGTATCTATTTGTCTGTGTACGTATTTCATTTTTATATATATGTATGGAAAACAACATCAATTAAAATGTAATTTATAATGGGTTGGTTGGAAGAAATTGCCCCAGGCAATAAGCTCGCCAATTTTGGTTTATTATTATTTATATTTTTACCAATAAAGTGTTTATTATTATTATTATTAAATATCTACTTGTTGTATACACGGGATTTTTCGACATGTTGAACATGTCGAGAAATCTCATGATTAGGAGTTTCGGAGACTTAAACATTACCACCTATTGGCGAACGTTGTTAACGTAAAGTGATCACACCATGCCAGCCTTCGAAATAACAGTAGAAGACGGTCGTAAGCCCGTAGTGGTTTGTTCCATTTACAAATCGAACATCAGTAATGAATTGTTAGAGTCAGTAGTTGTTACACATGGTTTAGTCTTATTTTGAGCTACCAAACATCGGAAAAATACGAGTAGGTACAGGCCAATATTGCCGATGACGAAGAAATGACCGAATTTTTATTTATTAAAATAATTTAGACCCCGTTTCTAAAGCGAATAGTCGCGTGTGTTTTCAACGGAGAAATACTTAAGTACATATTTTTAAAATCCCTTTTTCACCCAGCGGATGCCCATCATTTCTACTATTATGGGACTTAGCTGGGACATGTGTTAAGGATGCCGAATGAGAGTAGGCCGAGGAGAGCGCTGTTCTTCCTCCCATGAGGGCCCCGAAGACGAGGAAGACCCTCTCATACTGTGTCTCGCTCTTTCGGAGCATTGCTGAGGGATATGGACATGCGGTATGGAAGGAAGTCATTATCAATGCGCATGATCGAGCGCACTGGAGAGCTTTTGTTGCCCCCTATGCTCCTGAGTGGGCTGTAAAGAGAGATTTTATTTGATTTCATTTCATTTAAACGTATCTAAATAAATTAATTGCAATTATCACCAATGTAGATACTCTACTCTACAGATGCATTAGCACGTCTTTTGTTCGTGATGCGGAAAAAGACTGATTGATAGGTGAGGATGACTGAGGAATGATAATATTAGAAAGGAATGTGAAGTAACTGTTAGCGTAGTGACTAGTATGAAAGTGAAAAATTGAGGTGGTTCGGGGATGTTAAGAGAATAAATGAAGAAGGAACGACAAAAATGATCTACAAATCTGCAAGAATGGAAACGTGGCCGACATAGATTGACGTGAACCGATCATGTTGGCGCCGTCTTAAAGGAGGGCCAAGTCTGGAGTAAAAGGAATAGACAACAATGTATGCGGAATGTTATGCGTTTGGAGGAAGCGCAAAAGAGGTTTATCTCGATAGGAATCAATGGAAAGCTATACTCTCTGCCTTTCCTCTCCGGGATACGGCGTGATGGGTAAAGAAAAGTATGAGTTACGACTAGCGACATCTTTTGAAACTATCACTAACTGATATTTTATTGCGAATTATTCGCTTGACAAGTAGAGATAGCTTGTGTGAAGTTTCCATAAAATGTTCCGAGTAAAAACGTCAAAGGTAACACTCGGTTATTATTATTTCGATTTATGAGTATAATAGTACCTTTTTACGCAAACCAAACACAAACAACACAGAATACTATGATTGTATTACACTCATTCATAATAAGATTATACGAGATATTCCATTCATGTAAATAAACTTGTTATAAAAAAATACGCTAGATGGCGTTGCATCACTGTTATAAGTCGATAATTAGTTACATTCAAGATTGTTTTGTTAAGAGATTCTTTTTTTAAATAACTAACCGTAAAATAATTCTATTAAACAAGGAAAACTAAAATAGTTTTTTTTTTAATTTTCAGGTAATTCATCATTTATATGGATGGCTCTTTACAATATATTAATATTCGAAACGTCAAAAACAGACTTAAGCGGTGAGTTTTTTCGCAACATTTTTTTACATAATTAATAAGAATAAAAAACGCTTTCTATCATCAGATGGTGTTTGAAAGGATTTGAATAAGATCACAACTAGATTGTATAAAGGCCGTTTTGTGAATAAACTCCTTGATCAAGATATCTTTTTCTGCGATTGTGGACGACCGCGGATTCATTACTCCAGTTTGCGATCGAATATAATATAGTGAATAATTTTTAATGAAGTATTTCGTTTCAGTGGTAATCAATACCCATGTCTGGCCAACTCCGACTTACGCCCAAATTCATTTTAATTTGAGGGTCATTTTAAACGAAGGGGTGAGTGCTAGTCAGTACATACACACTAGCCTAAACTGCTTAGGGTGCTAAACGGCGATCATCCCCTATTGTACGAAAAGTGTATCTAAGTACCTACCTGCCAACATACGTTAATATTGATTTAGGTACAAATTAGGTACGTACCATGTGTACCTATCTAACTTCTTTCTCCTGTGCCATGTCGGGTCCCCCCCCCCCCCCCCCCGGCTACCATTATGGCGTAGGCTTCTCTGACTTGGGCTTTACGAAAGAGTTCTTCCACTCGCTGGATTCCGGTCCATTGCCTGATATTTCTCAGCCAGGACATCCGTCTGTATACCTACTAAGTAATTTCATCCAAGATGCAAATAGAGGCAAACTTATACAAGATTGGAAGATATCAGACAAGAAATGGACTAAAAAAGACCTTTACGCAACCGTTTCAAGCCTTTACATGGGAAGAGTCAGCCATGAAAGCGATTTGATGATAATAAGGTCACGAAAAAGAAGAATCTTGTTAATGAACTTCCACGACAGTAAACAACAGACCCCTTTTCATGAAGAGTGATGATTCATCATGGATTGATACCATCGAGTCCATTGACTCCATTCACTCTACTATCTTACTCTATATTAATATTTTATTTATGATTGTATCGTTGTGTGTAAGTTCGTGTAGGTATACAATTTTTCATTACTGTTTTCCGTCAGTGTATCGGCGTATGGATATTTCTGTCAAAAATGTGTTGAAATGTTTTACTTATTCATTTTTTTTGCATTGTTGTGGATTCTTGTGGACCTTTTCCCTGCATTTCCGTTGCTGAGTTCCACTCGTATGTTTTTATATATTTTTGAATGAAAGGAGATCGGACTGAATGCCACTGTAATCCTGCATACTATATGCAACTAGTCTCAAAAATATAGTTTATTTGTGTTTTTTAATTTTTATTATTTTCTATGTTACCTACCTATATTTTATTAGATTTCTATATAAATTTCTAGTAGGTACTATTCCAGTATTTCTAAAAAAAAAAAAAACAAAAGTATTATCTCGGCCCAGGCGTCTGCCTAGTGAGATAATAAATCCCAAAATAAAAAATATATATATATCTACCTAGATTGTACGAGTATGTATTATTATTTTATTCATGTTATTGGTATGGGAGATAAAATAAATAAAAAATATTTATAATTTGCTGATGCCCCTCTTGCTTTACACGTTATTCAAAAGATCATTTATTTTTTATTTATCTCTTTTTGCTGATATCTCACAATGAAATCCTGTAATTTTAGAAATTTTCAAAACTTCTATGAATATTTCGAGGCAACGGTGTATTGGTAACGTAAATTCTTCGAAACACAATTCTTCGAAAACTCAATTCTTCTAATCACAATTCTTAGAAACACAAGTCTTCGAAAAATATTATTTTATTTTACAAGCTTTCTACTATTTATATGACTGAGTTAGGTTAGGTTATAATTATATATATCATACCTTTTCAGCTGCTCCCCCGAATATGATTTTTCGAAGAATTGAGTTTTCGAAGAATTGAGTTTTCGAAGAATTTTCATGGAACCGGTGTATTACGATTGAAATCGAACGTAAAGTCTTCCTTTTATGCGTGATATGATGATGTACGATAAAGGGTATCATAGTTTTTTCACAGGTTAATGAGAATCGTTTAAAAAAATAAAAACAAGTAACAAAATATCGGTAAAATATGACAAATACTGGCATAAAAGTTAATAGTGATCTGTCTATTACCAGGTTTTGAAGACATATTCTTCTGAAAGTTTCTGAGCTGGTGATGCGGACGCGGTGAAGAAAGAAGTAATTTTTGTCTTGTTCTCTGTCTTTTAATATTTAGTCATATTCGTCTTGTAATTTTTTTGTCTTGTTTATCGCTATGCAACATTTTGCAACATTATGGTATGTTTTCCTAGGAATGCGGTTCTTCTATTTAGCGATCAAAAACAGTGGCGAATGATGTCAGGAGAACTTTGTCTATGCTGTAACCGTAGCGAAAAAAAACATCATTGCGATTTTCAAAGAAGGCCGTCTTGTCAGAGGTCCCAGTATGCAATAAAAAACTCATTGCTGTTTTAGTTTAGTAATTGCTTTGACTGTTACTGTTACATATCTGCATATCCATAGTTGTTCATAAACATACTTCTCATAATAACAAATGAAAATTCAAGTTTGATTCTGCCTTGCTCGGATTGGTTGCATTTTTATATAATGGAATGTTGTTGTTTTTTTATATTTAATTCTGAATAATAAACTGACAGTTTTTCAACCGATATGCATCCTAAGTTAAGTATCAAAAGAGTTCACCTAATTTTTATGAAGGTAAAATCTAGTAAGAAATAATAAAACTTCAATATTGTCGATGTATGGCCGAACTAACAGCATTGTATGGCCCATACACCAACTATTAACACGCTGATACCATAATACGCCCAAACATACCTACGAGCATATGTACGGATTCCATCCTTTAATGGAGTATTACCAATCAGGGTCTGAACATATGTTGCATGTTTGAAAAAGACATATTAAAATCAGCAAGGCTTAATTTTGTTGTAACTAAAAAACGCTGTTTAGAGGCTTAGATTTTCAGGGGGCGCCTTTCATATCGAAGGTCGTGGGCATAGGCGCTCGCAAGGGAGGGGAGCACCCCCCTGGATTGATTGAAAATAGTCAAATAATGTTACTTTTATTTTAAACCACTTCTTTTTAACACAAAGTGTGTTAAATAACCCCCCCCCCTTAGAAAATTTTCAGCAATCATTAATTCATCACCATGCAAATTCGAATTCAATATTCATAGTTAGGAACACAGGACAACGTTTGTCGGGAAAGCTAGTACCCACTAAAAACAACAACAGTTTAAGAGATCGTTTTGCCATTTTAGAGGGTTGCTCAAAATCCGACATTGAAACCGTGATGTCAAATATGTCTTTATAATGGGGTGGATTTTCAAACCTCATCTGAATGTTCCACCTAGAGAGAAGATCCTAGAAGGGTGATTAAAAGATCACATTCAATACCAGTAGAGGTAAAACACTTAAGATATGAAGAGTGAGCTGTTGATCATCCACCAGGTCCTGATTGCCGAAATTTTCATTCTTTCTCTGTCTGATGGACTACACCATATTTCTATATACTTGCAGTAAGTTTTTAGAAATACAATAGGTTTGGTAAATTTATCTACAACTACCACTGTCCACCATAACATTTGAAAGTCTGATTTTTTGCCCGATTTCTGCCAACCCTATCATGGGATCTATAGCGCGTACCTACCACACTTATTAAGCTATGCCATACTGCATGTATGACTCATTCAAAGTCAATGTTTTGACGATGGCCTAACCTACATATTATTGTAGTATAATAGTTTACTATACAAAATGTTCCTACAACATGTAGAACTTAATTATTGGACAATTTATATCAGTCAACCGGTGCTGCAAATCTGAGACAGGCTGACTAACTCCAGATTGAAATTATTGACAGGTATGGAAATCGAATCCAAGTCTTCGTGTTTAGAAGTGGTCACCTGGACAATAATTATTAACCTAGTTTGTAGGAAAGTAAAGTTCGGAAACATCTGGGAAATAATATGTAGGTATGTGGAAAATAAAATAATCATTATAAAAATAAACAATTATTAAAATGTTATTTCTCTTGTCAACAAATTAATTATCAACAAAACCATCCCCCTTTTTTGAATAATTAAACGCGACGAAAAGGCGACATTTTCTTCCCTTCTTTAATATGCTAATATTCGCGCCTGCGCATTGCAAACTTTATAGCAGGCGTGCGCAGTTCGCGACGCACTCATAGGAGTCAAAATCGATAGTTGGCGAGTAAAAAAATTCATATCATTTGTATAAAGATAAATTACAACATTTTTAGATAGACGCGAACATTTTGATGCCAAACCTTCGATTATCCTTGTATGTGTAGGTTGCGAAAACAAAAAAAAAAAACAACGAAACGCTTTTCCTACCGAGACAGTTGAACGTCGACTGTTGTGTCGCGTCAAAATATTATAAAAGAAGTCTCCATTTTTTTTAATTGTCAAATTTTCCGACGTTGTCTATTATTTTGAAGGAAATATATTTTTTTTTATTTGTGTGCCGGGCGGTTTATTGTCAGCCATTTTTTCGCAGTGACATTGTGTCTTGTCCACATTATATCGTATGACCGCAGGTAATTGGATACAAAACGCGAAATAGTCTTGTTATCATCATGGTCAGTGTGTGAACAGCGTTCGTTGTCTGCGGACGGCGAGAGATTGGATTTATTATTTCATTTTTAATCCAAACAACTTTTAAAACAATCAATTCGTCTATCAAAAAACGCAGACGGAAAGCCTCTCTTATAACATACCTACAATGTTACGAAAACATAACTGTCAAAATAGTCGGCAATAGACAATAACAATAAGTGTGTTCTTTTTTCAAATCAAATCAAAAGTGAAAGTACCAACTTAATAATAGATAATTATTGTTCTAAATGGCTTTGAAATAACATTGTATAATTATCTTTCCGATCTTAATAAAAAAATTTTTTTTTTTTTTATCGATAATCACATAATTGATCAGATAAATCAAAACAAGTGAGCGAATTCCAAAATTCAAGTGCGTTTGTTGTCGACTGTGACTGAGAAAAGATGTGATCTGTGCACTAGTGTTAAAAAAAATTGTTTTAATAATTATAAATGTCATCTTAAATGATCCGTGATACGTTTTCTAGTCAAGTTTTTTTTATAATATTTATATCTATTTATTTATTTTATTTTGTGATTTAAACCTGTTTCAAAATGAGTGTTTTGGGAGGTAAAAAGGATTCGAAATTCGATGAACTCGATTCGACTGAGAATACGAGATATATGTTAGACGGTAAGTTATTTTGACTTTGAAATTTTCTCCCATTTTCATCTCTAAAAAATATTTTACTGCGTTGACGCAGTAAAATATTTTAAGATTGATCTTATGTAACCTTGGAAATGTTGAAAGTTGAAGGACAAACCGGTATATTGCCGATATACGTATATTTACGAACAATATGTTATTCTGTGAAGCTACCATATTTGAAAATATGTTATTCTGTTTATTTAAGTACTTGATATATCTGAAACTTAAAACAATATCCGAATCAAGTTTTCGTTTTTAAATTTTTAAGATGAATTTCATAAAAAATTAGGTACCTACCTACTCACTTAACGAAAGATAAAAAAAAAACGAATATATTTTTAGCACTTATTTTTAATTATGCACGTACCTTTTTTTCGGAAAAATTGTGAATTCTCAAATTGTTCGAGTTTTGCTCCTATAGTTTGAGGTTATGTAAACCACAACAATGGATTGTGGAAAATTGAAATTTGACAGTGATGTCTTTGAAAATCAAAATTATAACTTTAATGTGTTAATTACCTACTTACTGCAATAATATTTAAGCAATAAACTTTTAAATGGTTTAAAAAAAGCGCGATAAACATCTTGCTGTTAAATTGAATGTTAGTAGGTATAGTCAGCTGACTTAACATAATAACGACGCACACAAAAATGAGTCAAGTGTAATTTGAAGTGCTCATATAATATGTCAAAAAATCACTTTGATGAATCAAATTGTTCAGAATGAAATTTGGTGTATTACACTCAATTGTTAAACATTGCAGATGAGTCGAATTCGAGTGCATTTAAATTAACACATGAGTCACATTTTATGTGCAACGAATATAATATAAGCAGTGGCGTGCTAATGATCCGTGGAAACACAAATTAATTAAAATACACTACTACTTGTAAATATTCGTGTCAATTGCTAATGGTATACCAATTCAGATTAACAGAACAATACAAACGTTTTCTTTGTAATCGTAACCGCCACATGCAGACGTTTTCAAACGCTCTTTACACATAATGCAAATATTATTTGGACTACCAAAAGGGTTCATTTCAGAACCTTTCATATTTCTCAGTTCTCTTTCTTAAGTTCCACTGTTTTCAAACAAAATATTAGACGGTAATCACTCTGATAATATGGACCCATGCGAGGATCGTGGAGTCCCGTCATAGCCTTTATTTTGCGAGAAAAAAGGAATTCCCAATTTCTGTTATATTATATTCAATCTAGTGTTTCCAAACAAAAATTACAAAATGTACAGTTTTGCTTATCGAGTAGGTACTAGGTACCTACCCTGAAATTATTTGAAAACTAGTTTTTAGTACCTAGTATATAACTACGGAAACACAAACCTTGCCCTCCCTAAAACATATTTAATCAACCATGAAATACTTGAAGAATGGAAATAAAAAGTGATAATTGAATAATCTGCCAATAACAAACCTTGGCTAATACATCCCCCATGTGGATGAAATGCCAGAAAAGGGGAAGAATAAGAGCAACTATCTTGAGAGCTTAGAAACTTTAGTTTAGAAAACATTCCTAGATTTTTTGCGAGAGAAGTCATTAAATTTTATTTTTAATTTTATTTATTCATACTGTACATTGGTATACATACACGTAAAAACTTAACACAACAAAGACATCACAGAATCAACATACAAAGGGCGAGTTGAAATACAAACATACATACAAGTTGTGGTTTCTAACAATTAACCCCAATAAAAAGAAAAAAGAAGAATAAAGCAAAGAATACAAAAAAAAGAAAGAAAATAAACTCAAAAAAAGGAAAGAGAGGTTGGGTTGGGAGAGAAGGAAGGATAGATGGGGACACAGAGACTGTATTTGAGGAGATCATCATCTCTTTAACAGCTCGCTTGAACGACGCCAGACTTTGGGTCAGTCTAAGGTTCGATGGGAGATTATTCCAGCAACGAGCACCCTGAACTGCAAAAGAGTACGAGACGAAAGTTGATCCATGTACCGGGATTGAAAGGATGCGCTGGTTGTTGGACCTCAGAGGCAAACCGTGACTCGCCGATATTGCCAAGAGAGTTTCTGGTTAAAGATTATTCTGGTCAAATTATAAAGATTATTCGTTTATAAAACTAGGGAATCCAGTCATTTGGCAAAATTTTGTTTCGTGTCCAAAGCTGGTTGGATAATATATTATATTTTACCAGCAGCATACAACGTCAAAACCCCATTTAGTTACACCTTACCATTCTAGCCGGTCAACATATTCTATGTAATTCTACCTACATATAATATATTGACCGGCCTTCTTGTTTTCTTAGGCAATTAGTATTACAACATTATTCGTACGTACGACATATCGGACATATTTGCATCGCAATAGACCTGCGGAATTGTGTTGCAAAACCATAACTAGACGCTTAATCCTAGTTCACACTAAATTAACTATAGCTAAATTACTCACACCTGAATTCGTCTACTCGTATAAAGTTCATTAGTGAAGAGGGTTTTAAAAATAAATGTCCTCCAATACACTGTAAGGGTTAGTTGGAAGACATCGCTGCCTACCAATAAACTCGCTCTCTGTAAATTGTATAAAATACATACATACATACATTCTCCCTTTAAGGCACCCCGCAAGCCAGCCCGCCGGAGACCAATCCGCAGCAAACCCGACCCGCACGAAACCGACTTCCTAGCTTGATCGAAGCAATCAAACCAAAAAGCCGGCCCCGGACAAATCAAGCCCGCCGCGAACCACCCCCAAACCAACCAGCAATGCGGGGGCCTAAGATCCACTCGGGAGCATAGGGAGGCATCAAGAGCTTTCCATTGCGCTTGAAGGCGTCCGAGGCTCATTGTGCCTTTTCTGACCAGTTGATATTTAAGGACGTGAAGTGGTCAACCTCACGGTCCCGATCTGATTTTTCGATTTCCTGCCTCTTACAGGATGCTCGAAAAAATCAGCAAAAAGAGCAGAGGTGCTATTCTTCGCCGGCAACCTCACGGCAAAAAATTGTATAAAATACTCATTGTTTTTTTGTAGAAATATTGATGTGATAACCAATTCACAGTCAAGTAATTATTATTTTTCTACTTTCTAAGAATTTTTTTCCGTTATTTCTCACCGTTTATAAATACTCTAATATTATTCGAATCAAAACTAGCCAAATATGTTCAGTCGATCTTGATTTTTAGCAAGACAATCGCACTACTAATCATTTTTATACAAAGCATATTTTTGCACTAGCAAAAGGCCAATAAACTCAACTAAAATGACAGTAAAAATAGCTAGTGACGCGTGGTGATGGGCGCTACTTGAAAAAAAAAGAACAGCAAAATGGAACAACTCGTCTGAAATACTGTCTAATCTACTCGACTAAATTCTGTGTGTTTCGAAATGTTTATTAAGTGATCAAAGTAGTGAGAACTGGGCTTTAGAATTACTAACTGTAGAACGTAATATGCGGGACAGTACGCTGTGCTCATAATATGAAGATTGATAACGACGAATGTCTGATTTATCTAGTGAGGTGTTTTGAATATTTAGGTCATACTTAGAAAGATAACTAAACCAAACAAAATTGGTTCTATTTAGAAAGTAAATTAAATGAAATGTGCTGCGAATGTAGGCTTTATGAAACGCGTTGCCACAACTAAATACTGAAATAACGAAATTTTAATTGCAAGTTTTACGCCATTTTTAATCAAACGGGAGAACATTCTTCGAACATTTCACAGAGTCTTGGTTAACAAAGGTAGAGCAATGAAAGAATGATCTGTCTCTGTTTACATGAGGAGAATTCGGTAGAGCGATTGAGCATTCGCTGGTTTGATCTACTTAACCCAACTTTATTTTGTTATTTTGCAATTTCGTAGACAAGTATCTGAATAATACCAACCTACATCAAATGAATCTTTTTTTTACCGTAACAAATGACTCTACCTTGTAAGCCTTATAAAACATGGAATGTCCGTACGAGTTTGAGTTCGCTTACAATGGTGTCAAGGATATATTCTTCAAATTGTCGCGTGAGTCTACAAAAACATTGTTGTTGTTAACATAGAAGTGGATTGTTTTGTTTCTAGTTTAATTATGTAAAGTTTCTTTGACTTTATATGCGCATATTTTTAGAATTTTTTGATAAAGCCGCATACTTGCCAGTAAGCTGTGTAAACACCACCTTAGAAAATTACCCAAGTAAGGTTATTGCTATTGTAACTATATTTTCAATCATACAAATGCCTAATAATTTTACTTTTGCATAATATGATGAATAGAGTAGGCAAAGAGAAGGCATTTCAAACTCCTTCATTATCAGACTAGATTTTCTTCTTTCTTGCAGAACAATCCATTTCGTATGACATTCTCTGCTAAACATGAATCAATGTTCAACCAAAGTGAACAGAAAAAATATATAATTCCAGAATCTGCATTTTTTTTTAATAAAATTAAATACCTTTTCTTATTCCAAAATTTCAAGATCAAGCTTTCGACCGTAAATGTATCGGCAATTTTCGCATCTAGATTTAGCACAACTAGGAAAAAATCGATGAATGTTGTCGTTAGGTCTGAAGTGGTCTTATTATTTATACAAACAAGTCGTTACCTACTTGAAAATGCGATTTAAACATAACTGCTTTATTTAAAAACTCTGATCAGTGGAAAAAAAGAGCTCAGCGGTAGAAAATTTGCGATCAAGCCGTCGTCGAGGTAGTTTAACCCATATCGATTGATTGCGAGCTGATCTCTGTAGATTTTAACCCGCCATGTTGGATTTTATGTCAACTGACAATGGTTTCGAGTGTACGACAACGCTTTCTGTAATAAATATACCTACTGTTTTTAAGTTTTTTTCCCGTCCAATTAGGTGCTCCCTTCATATTTTGGTCCATTTTGTTTTGGTTTATCATTTTATTTTATTTACCGCATGCGACTGTGGAGAGCCAATGCAGACTATCGCACATATTGTGGAGGAGTGCCCTCGAAGAGCTTTTAATGGCTCATTTATGGACATTCACAATGCTACCCCACAGGCTCTGTACCTAATGGTTCAACGAATTGGATATTGTTTTGTGACCTCGTGGAGCAGTAATGTGAACCTTTTTTAAACTTTTTTATCCTTTTTATATCTTGATTCTAATTTATTGTTTTTAACATTTTTATCCTTTCATGACGCTGCTGACTGGCAGCTGATTTTCGATGCCATACGATAATAATAATAGAATTTTAAACAAATAAAGCAAATATTGCATTCCCGTAATCATCGAGGTCTTAGAACCATGACGCACCACTTAAATTTATGATAAATATAATGACATTTTGAAGAAAATATTCAAAGTAGGTACAAAATATAAAAAATTGAAGTGATCAAACATAAATTAGTTCATTTTGGCTAAAACATAAAGGTTTCGTGTGATTTTATAAGGACTTAACAATATTTTGATAATATAAAATAAAAAAAATAAGGTCTGGCACCTATTCTGCACCTACTCGAAATCATTCAATTCTGACTTAGCGCATCTCGGCTGTAAGCACTCGCGTTGCCGGGCTACTATTTTGTTTGTTTACAAAATTTTGTATGAAATGTCATCTTCATACATAACAAACTCGGATTAAAATATATTTTTATGAATTAAGTAAAAACTGATCGATGAGTTATACGTAATCTTACGATTAACGAATTTTTTATAAGTAAGACGTTTCATTATACAATGACATGTTATTAAGCGAATGATGTTCAAACTTATTATTTATTTTTGAATCGGCATGAAACATGGCTATAATGTACATTTGCAATAATTTTATTTGCTGTTTTTCCAGTATTCTTATGTCATCTACCAATTTGAATATTGTGTATTTATCATATAATTTCTTTGTATAAAATATCTTCATAAAAGTGATAATTTATCAGGTGATCTGTGACCTTTAATCTTCGCTTTATCGCAGTTATCCGCGTTTATCACATAATATATTCAGTTGTCACTAGTATGATTTTGTCTTAAAAATAGACACTTATTTTTGCATCAATGGCGTCTCACAAGAATCAATATTATTACCGATTTTAACATTGACTACCGTTTAAGGTTCTGAAAACTAAAAATGTCAGGTGAATGCAAGGCTTGGGAAAGAACCATAGAAGCAGGATCTGTAGACGACATTACATTTTTATCATCATGGAAATAAGCACTGATAAATCGAAAGATACAGTAAGATGTTAACTTGTTATCAATAAAAAGTTTGTCAAAATGTAGAATTTAAAATGTCTTGGAGTAGGGACAAGCAGCAAAGAATTTTAAAAATTTAAAACTGAGCAATATGTTACAGCTAAATCTGTATTCTCAGAAATTTACTGCGTTGAGGAACAAACACACGAGGACTGAAAGTAAAATGAAGATTTACAAAACATGTGTTTGACCAATAGGCAATTATGAGATCTATTAGTTCTTTACAAAATTTACAAAAATAATGTTGTTAATAAACTCCCAGATTCACAAAGCTTTCAATAAGGCAAAAAATATAAATTAAAATTATGAGTCATGGAAAGCTAAATGCGTAGTAAATATTGGTGTTCCACAGGGCTCTATTTAAACTCTGCTACATTTGAAAATGTAATCGCGTGTACTCGTTACTTTGTAGTGGGTGAGATGAAAAAAATCAATATAAACTGGCGACAGTGTGCCATTAGGGTGCTCTTTCTTTCCATATGCTGCGATGGGGTTGGCGTCTGGATGGGGTGGGAGAGATGCACGCAACTACTAGACATTCTGCACCCTGCTAATAGTGCTAATAATGTTGTTTTCATACTAGGTGTTTGCATAAATTGAATTAAAGAGTTAATGTTTTATCTATTTTATGCATCTTTGGAACTTTTTTGACATGCCTTGCTTTAAAAGAGTAGGCAAAGATGCCTTTTATTTCTTTTTTATCCAGTCAGAAACAATTTTTCATGAACTTATCTTTTGTTTCTGAATTTACTTCTTTGAGTAGGATGGTCGTGTTTGATCCATATTCATCTCTCACCATAATAACATCTCATTATTCTTACCCTATACCTAAATGTATCTTCTTGGTAAGGAAACTGAAGATTTGGTTTGACCCGCATAAAATACAGGCATACTGTCTTACGTATATTTTGATATTTTTTAGCCCATCGTGCCGTGTTCATTACAGGATGGCAGAGAGAATGGACCTGTATTTTTTCTGTCCATATACACTTCTATTATTTCTTCCAACATTTCTTATACAAGATCTCTGATTTCTTTTCATTTTGAATCGTTGTGTTAGATCCATGTCATTCATCGTCTTTTGAAACTATTCTTTCATCATGCTAAAACCATCTCAACTTTTTGATCCTTGATTTTTGATACAACGGTAACTTTCATACCGCATTCCTTTCCATGTCTGACAGATTATTTTCTCATAACCATTATAGATAACGCACCTCCTACACTGCATTTTCACTTTTTTTCTACTTATCTACATTAATTTTTAATATTCATACAATCATACATCATTTATGGTAAAAAGGATTACCTTGCGATACCATCAATAATATATTAAAGATACCGTATTTAAACTGAAATTTAAGTCAAAATTATGAAAAGTGTTCAAAGGAGAGTTGGAAAATGTGACTACATTGGAATTAGTAAAAAGGAATACAATAAATATTCTTAAAAATACGTACGTTCAACAATTATTATTGTAGCAATATAGCACATTCACATTTCTCCCCTTCATATACAGTCTTATCAACCACCTTTTTCTCGAGGAACCTACCTGCTTTTACATAACAGTTTTTAAGAAAAGTTTGACTAAAAGTATGAATTGCTTCTGAATTTAAATAGCAGTTTTTTTAAGAAAAGTTCAACTAAAAGAATGAATTGTTTCAGTTTCCTATATCGAAATATTTGATCGACTAAATGACTAATCTACCAAGAAACTGTTCCTAGGTATTTGTGAACAGACATAAACAAACTGTTGGAAATATGTAAGTATATATAAGTAGAATTGTTGTTCATTCTTGGTAAGCGTTTACATTCCGACCATTTATTAGTATACTGTCCAAGTAGAGATTGATGAATGTAAATGTGAATGTGTATTTGAAGTTTCAAAGAACTGAATTGAATGCTAGCTTCATACAAACATGTAGGTATGCCATTTTGAAAAAATATTTCGATTTTTAATTTTGAAGTTTTATAGGTATATTTTTTAAATAGATTTGATAAGACACTAATATCTTTATAGATTATGGTCTTATTTCATCCTCAAGCTAATTGCATTTTTTTTTAAATTTTATGTGAAAAATATTTGTTAACTAGCTTTCCCAACAGAAATTGTCCTGTATTCCTTACTATGAATATGGAATTCGAATTTGTAATTTATACAAAAATATGTTTGAATGTTAAAAAGTTATTTCTGAAAGCTTTAAAGAAATTCTATCAAAAATCTGCGTACCAAGCTTTTGAAACTCAATGGTTTGCATGTAAATAAAAATTGTGCTGTTATGGAATTTTTCACAGGTTGCGTTGTTGTCAGCAAACTTTATTTATTTATTTATTTTATTTTCCATAAGCAATTACACAACAAACAGTTTACATATATAATTGTTGGAATTTACTGCCCCACTAGACAAAGTCTGTTCTGGGGCAATACTACTTCAAATCAAATCATGTAACCAACCAATCTTACAAAAAAGCATAATACCTACAGTGAAGAAAAAAAATAATAGTAATAAATAAAAGTACAAATAATAATAATAATTAAGATTCCAGTAATAAGGGTCTACTGCACTCCACCTTACAAGCAATCACAAACAATCAGCGCAGGATGTGAGTCAGCGCTCTCTCACATTCCCCTCGTCCCCTCTCCAACATCTACCCTGTTACAAGTTTGTTCAGATTGATTCCACCGGGTGAAATTGATTCAATTATATCTGGCACTATGATGTTGTATATTTTGGGACCCAGGAAGGCATAGTGTCTTTGAGCAAAGGACGTACGTGTGCGAAGCGTTTGCATCATCTGTCGATTTCTCACATTAGAGCTGAATACGCACTGTGGGTTTGGTGCGGGCGGCAGACGATGAATCCGTAATATAACCGCTCTCATGTACAGTTGCCTTACGTCCAGAATCTATACTTACTTTATAATATTATATTCACTAGTTTATTAATTTATATTTATTAGTTATTCTGTTATCCGGGGCGGAGAAGAATCCAATAAACCAAGCATCATAAAAATCTGTTCAGCCGATTTCGAGTTATAAGTGTTAGCATTAAAACCCGACATTCATTTATATTATTAGATTTAATACTTTTCTATATAACGGTGTCGGCATAGCCGGCGGAACTTAATGTCTTTGGCAATTTCTACCAATCGACCGCTCCCGTCAGATCTGAGACAGGACAACCCCTTCACATTTAATCTCTCTTCTTCGTCATTTCTCAGACTGTTCGCAAAGGTCAGTAAAAACAGCAAAACATAAAAGTAAAAGATAATATAGTCAATCATTAACCCAAACCACAAACGCACACACAATATAGTAACAGAATTGCATTATGCTCTAGTTTATGGGAAACGTTTTAAGTTTTTTTAGATGATCGGTTCATGACAGACAGCTCGTGTTACCTCAAGTTTTTCTATCAATTTCTCTATATTATAACTAAGGGGGTAATTCGATACCCCGATCTAAAACCACCCGGAAACGAATGAGTACGGTTGAAAAATCACCACTGCTCCGAGAGTAATGAAGCCTTACTAAACTTGATGAACAGGTGTAAACCTGACTGTTGTTCAGTGTTTGTGGGGTTCTATTCTAATTAAGCGGTTTATAGTCCGATGTAGGTACCTACGTCGAACTAATCCTTAATTAGTTGGATTAGTAATATACATTGTAGTTTGAAATCACGATGACAGTAGGTATATAAATATAAAGCCCGATAATTTGAATAATGTAATACAGAATAATTCACGGGATATTTTGAGTGTGGGATATAGCCCCAAGATACTATTACTTCTATAAACCATTAAGTATATCAGTTTAGCTATAAAATGTATACATTGATCCATTTATTGATCCATAAATGGATCAATTGGCAAATTGTTTGCGATACTTCGTAAACTGTTTCTCTTTTGTGTGGGAATAATGTGTAATTTATAAGGAAAATATACGAATATACAGAAGTAGGTACCTACTTGTGGGAGAAGACGGTTTGGAAGCAATGTAGCAGTGTAGGAATGAGGCTGATAGCATTAAACCTCAATCTTCTTGTGATAATTAATAAATTTGGGCTCACTCAGAGTGAATACAAATACACATTTGACATCTCTCATAGCTGGTGTCATGAAAGACGACCGAGGATCAAACCCACGACCTTCAAAACGAAAGTTAGCGACTGAACTGCTAGGCTATGGTCAAATTTTATTAGCAATAAAAGGATCCACGATCAGTCCATCCGTCCAAATGGAGCAATGTCACTCCAAAAAGTGACCGTGAGTGAGGAAACCCAAATGGATGGTTTGGAGTGATACGGTGAGTCGGATATCCAAAATTCAATAACTCGCGTCAAGCCATTCGTCCATCACTCCAAACGGATCGTCAGTGGGGAAACTCGAGTGTTTGTGGTCCAACTCCAAGTCACGTCTTTTGATGGTTATCAGTTTTAAAAACGCGGTCCAACTCCATCCTTTTCTCATTATTTTGTCATCATGCTTCCACCATGGTACAGGTGTTGCTGTTTACATTTAATAATAGCAAAATATGTGCATTTGGTTTTAAAAAGATTTCACGTCTTTCATAATATTATATTGGCATCTATTTGGAGTGATTGTATTTCTATGTGAATAACCAGACGTCTATTTTCCTATAACATAAGCAATTTGTTCAAAAATAAATTAGAAATTTCATATTTGAGCCATTAAAATTGAACTATAAACAAAATTGCCAGTAGTTTCATAACAAAATGGCGTGGTCTACAAAATGTCTGCAAAAAGGGGTAAATGTTTCGTTCTAAATTCAAATAAAAGAAATTATACTTAATTAAGAACATGAATAATATGGAGACTTGTTACCAGAAACGTAGTAAGTCACGTTTTTGCCTTAGAATTGGTGTTTTGTTTACCAAGTACTTATAAGTTTTGTTGCATATTTTACTCAGTTTGTTTTCCACGATCGTTAGAAAAGCAGATTCGATGCACTTTTCGATTGCTGTATACATAAATTAGTGGTTACATGAAAATTGTTCGAAAGTGCCTAGGCACATTAAAACGTAAAAGAAAATATACAAGTAAGTGTAAGGGACAAAATAATGGTGTGATAACAACGGAGTAAGAATTCGTGAAAATTCGAACAATAATTAATTGTAATTCCTGTCGAAACAGGAAAAAAAAATATTAATTATTTTTGCTAAAAAAAAAAAAAATTACATTTATTGTAATAAAATACATATTATATTGCCGCGTGTTGAGAAATCGTATACTTTATAGTAGAAATGCCCATGCAGTAATTCAACAAATCTAGGGCCAAGAATTTGGTTAATTTTATTTTGAGGGTTATACAAAACTACAACAATAATTCATATTTTTTGATCAAACGAAGTGCGCGAATAAAAGACAAACATTTATGAGACATTAACAAAAATGGATATAGTCATATCCTGGCGCCAAATACACGACATCAGTCGCAGTCTTTAAATTTGGTTGCTCTCTTGTTCTCAATAATTTCCAACTTTTATCTCTATATTTCATTGATTATTTTAAATATCTACTTGTTGAATACATGAGATTTTTCAACACCTTGAACATGTTGAGAATTCTCATGATTAGGAGTTTTGGAGACTTAAACATCACCACCTAATGGCGACCCTTGTTAACGTAAAGTGATCACACTAAGCCAGCCTTCGAAATAACAGTAGAAGACGGCTGTAAACCCGTAGTGGTTTGTTCCATTAAAAATCGAACATTAATGAATTTTTAGAGTCATTAGTTATTACATATTCTTCAAAAATTTATGGATGAAGATAATAAAATTTTAGTATATTCCTGTTTATTTCGAGTTTTCGAAATTCAGAAATTCATACTCTATGTTTTTATTATTTAATTCCTCTTCAAGTAAGCGGCATATTTTCATCATATTAAAATCATTAGAAAACTTACTCTAAAAAAATAAATAAAGTTAGAAAATTTTTGAATTAGTTTTTTTTTTTTATTTTTTTTGTCTGTAACATTTGAATTAGGTCATTGAGGTAGAAATTATAGTTTGTATTAGTATACCTATTTCATATATTTTTATTATTACAACGAACAAGTGAGGACAATAATTGTCTCAACTCAATACTTACAAAAAGGTATAGTTTATCCATAATCTCTAATATAAATTAAAGTCGGGTTAGTGCGAACACTTATAACTCGAGATCGGCCCAACAGATTTTTTCAATGTTTGATTTATTGGATTCTTCTCCGCTCCGGATAACAGAATAACTAATAAAAAGTTGAAAAATGGATAATGGATAGTATAAAATATAATATTAAAGTTAGTAGGGAACCGATTCCACAACACAATTATGATGGTAGTTCCCTCTCATTCTTGCGAACGTAATTGCCTCTCTTACAGTAGCCCATCCCACTTACTCAAATTTTCATACAAAGTCAAGTTCGGGCACATTGAAGTAGAATGTATGCGCGCGCATATTATACTCTCGCGTTGTTTCCGCTTGAGCTTTGAATACGAATGAAATATGGATGTTTTGGAAATATTTCATTGTTAATATTTTGTAAGCTTAACTCAATCGAATAAATTATGTATTTTTTATGGGGGCGCAGTGCACATAATGTGTATTTATGAACGGGCCGCCTCGAGTTAGAACCACAGGACAGCATCAGTCGGGAAAGCTAGTATTGAATACAACCTTGACTTTGATATGATTCAAAAATATCAGTGTTGTTAGCTTGGCATCATTACTCGACCAATTTCACTGCGATTACTGTGATTAGACCTAGAGGCATCCAATTACAAATTGGTCTCACCGACCTACTCAACTATTTGTGTTTTCTCATAGATATCCAAGATATCTAGTCTAAATACACCATAAGATTATAAAGGAATTTTAAAAATATAAGATATAATATATCCCATTGAATGATTGGAGACTATTTTTTCCTAATATCTACTTAATAATAATACCTATTTATAATCTCGCGATTTTTTCTTTTTTATGCATAATTAAAAAAAAATATTAGCATTCACCACTCTTTATAAAGTAGGCGAAATTTCATACTCCTCCGTCCGCGCAATTTTCGTAAAAATGGACACAAATTTTTTCCTTCACGTAATAATAATATACTAGCTGACCCGCCCGTCGACCTATCCCAGAATAAAAAATAAATTTGATTTATTACATGAATAAAATGTAATTTACGACTTACAAACTTAATTAAATTTAGCTAATAATTTATTGCATTATGTTATAGTTTATTCGGTCGGATGCGGGATAAAGTTCGATGGGTCATAAGTTTGAAATAAAAACAGTTTGGTATGAAACTCGGCAGCGTCTTAACAAACTGATCCACCCAGCACAACTGAAATTAAACCAATTCCTCTATAATTGCTTTACTTTTTGAAAAAATCCAAGAGATGGCGGTGTAGTAGGAAATAAATCACATGTGAAGCCTTTAAACTTATTGTATATATCGCAGAAAGAGTACACCCCATTTAAACCAAACTTTACTGAATTATTATGGTAAGATGTTGTTTAAATAAGTAATTAATTTATTATTTTACCAATTTCAATTCGATATGCATAATAAAGACAGTACAACGAAGAAAGAAACGAAAGAAAGCTAGTTGATACAAATGAATAGGTACCTAATACAATACAATCTAATTATTGATGACTTTGTTTTAACCAGTTGTTAAGATGAGTAGCTGTTGAAGGTTTATGGAGCAATTTGGTTTTAACAGCTGCATGTAACCGAGTTGTAAAAAGAGCAAGTAGGTACTAGCGGACAGCAGTGAGTCATTGTTGATGTTTACCTGTAAGATCAATATCAAGGGCACCAGACCGCAGCAGGATCGCATGGACCGATCTGAGGTCAAGACTATTCGATACTGCGGTTCACTGAGTTGACTAGATTACTAAGTACTTGTTCACATCTTATATATGAAATCGCCAAGTTCGTATGTAACTCAATATTAATTGCTTGAATACGTCATAAATAAACAAAACAACGCCGACTGGCTTCTATAGGAAAATCTGAATGCTGCTAGAAAAAAAAATTAACAGTAAAAGAAGTTAATAATATCATTACTATTTAGGGGACATTAAAATTATTCGTATTGCAATTGTTCGAAAAACAGTTATGCCTACGAAGAAACATTTTTCCGAAATTACAATTGATCGAATTTTTACATCGTCATGTTCCTCTGTCTTATCCAAACCACATATTATTTGTCCTTTATAGGTAGGTACTTACTTTCTTTTACTTTTTTTTTTAAATCAATAAAAATAAATATTAATATTATTATTGTATTATATTGCGTTTACGCATCAACTATTAAAAAAAGCTGCTAACCTAGGGTAGCCCAGAACTCATAGTATATTATAACAGCCTTTTCGTGTAAAACATATCTTTGCATAAAAATTCATAATTTTACGATTAAAATGAATTTATCCTTGGAATTATTATAGAAACTTTAAAATGATATCGACTATTGGAGCTTTTTATTATCTGCTTTAGAACTACATATTTAATATTAATCGGTACTTTAAGGGGACCCACTGAAGTTACGGACCTCAAATTTTACGTGCTTGTGTAGGAGCATATGACCAACCCCTATACCAAATTTTATGAAAATCGAAGAAAAAAATATTTTTTCTTTTTTAGCCCTTTTTCTAGAACAAGTGAAATTTTCTTTGGACACTTTAAGAGGGTTCCCCTGAAGGTACAGATCTCAACATTTTACTGACTCATCTACATCGAGGGGCTAACCGTTCTACCAAATTTCAATCAAATCAGATAAGAATTACGCGCGCACACATTTTTGGCGTACGCGTACGCGGAAATTATTTTTTTTGCATTTTTGGAATCTACACCTTCGAAAACGTCGAGAAAATTAATTTCAGCGAAATCTATTTTTTTTTTTGAAATCCGATCACAAGAGTCATGTATAATATTCCATATACTATGAGTAAAATTCCATTGACAAACTATATTTTTGACATACCTACGTGTTACGGTTACAATCCCACCACAGTACTACTGTTTTTTGACAGAACTGGTTTATGATTCACCATGAATGTAAGTTGTCCCAGACCGCGTGTACTGTGTATGCGGTATGCAGGTCGCAGTGAAGTTGATGCAATGTGATAATGTACGGCTATTTATTTCATCTCTATATTTCATTAATAATTATTAAATATCTACTCTTGTTGCATACATGAGATTTTCGACAGGTTGAGAATTTTCAGTACCACCTAAATGGCGAACGTTGTTAACGTAAAGTGATCACACTAAGCCAGCCTTCGAAATAACAGTAGAAGACGGTCGTAAGCCCGTAGTTGTTTGTTCCATTTAAAAATGGAACATCAGTTATGAATTTTTAGAGTCATAAGCTGGGTACACACGTAACGATTTATTTAAGATTTGAACGATAATCGCTCATTTTTCAATTGTTTTCTTCGCGAAGATTTGAAAAATGAGCGATTATCGTTCAAATCTTAAAGATAAATCGTTACGTGTGTACCCATCTTTAGTTGTTATTTAGGTTTTAGATGTCGACTTTTAAGATTTTGGATGTTTCGCATATTTTTGTTGTTGTACAATTTAGTCAGGTATACAAAATGTAAGTAGAGATAGTAAAGATATGCCTGCAGTAGTTAGTTATTTAACTTACATATAATGCTATGCTTTTTTATACTGATATTTTTTGTGTTTTATCATTTGAAATTTCTACCTGGGGTTGATGGCCTGTCTCAGATTGTAAATGGTCACCTTTTGTAAAGAGAATATTGTTAGTTTATTTATTTGTTTATATATGGTTGTCCAAAAATCTCAACCGGCCCCGTCCAATGTATGACATTCCAAAATACCTACTGGTTTTCCATAATCACTCGAGCTCAGGTGCAGGTTTTTTCTTTTTCAAGATTCTATTTCATTTCCAATCACAAAATCAAAAATCCTTTGTTCTTACACATCTGACTCGTAAGAACTCTTTGTAAACGTCGTTGTTTTTGTCTATTATTTTCTCGGAATTATTCCATATTCAAAACTAGTCGAACACATACGAATATTTAGAAGCCAAAATTAGTCAAATTGGTGCAGCCGTTCTTGATTTTTAGCGACACACACGCACAGCTAATCACTTTTACAAGACATTATCTTTATGTTGCTACATAATATGTATATAACCTCATCATTATAATTCGATTCGATGCGCATTGGCCATCTCTTACTGCGCCTATCAATACGACGATGAGCCATAAAACTTGGTGACAGGAAGTGAAGTAGCCCCTGCCAAATTTGTACCATTTGCCCAAAGGTCAATACGAAATTTTAACTTTACTAGCGCTGCTTAACACTGTTGAATAACAGGTATTTTTTTTAAGATTTAATCTTAAGGAACCTACCTCATAATAATAACAGTCACATGATGAGATGTGAAAAATATAAAATGATAAATGTCTCTAAGTAAACATTGTTGTATCAGCAATTATGTATCTACGTGCTAAGCATACTTACTTCATTTTTAGTAACAATCATAAACATAACAAGCCTTTCGACATGACACATCTGACATTTTTTTTATCTTTAGCTCTACACTCGTTTTCGGGTGAAGCCAAAATACCCTTGTATGGGAATACAAAATTAATATTTTCTCGTAATTTTCCATATTTTATCACCGTTTAAAAATACCCTAAGATTATACGAATATTTCAAATTTATATAAGTCAAAATTACCCAAATCAGTTCAGCCGTTCTCGAGTGTTACCGAAACACGTAGGTTTAATAATTTTTATGTATGAGATTACAACTCGTCCTGGAGGGGAAAATAGAGGACCGCAAAAGGGGTCGGAAGAAAGTAACCTTCTTGGTTTTGAAACATTCGTAAGTGGACCGGATTGAGAAAGTGTCAGAAATTTGTTCAGGGCAGCAGAAGACAGGGAGGTTCTTTCTCAAGTGGTCGTCGACATCGAGAGTACCCGAGCACCAGTAACCCTTTTCTAAATTTCATTGACATTTAGGCTGGCGTGAAGCAACAAATTGGAAAAATGTATAGCGCCTCTGCAGAAAATTCCGGTGAGTTTTTTACTTACGTAATGGGTTGTTTTCCTACGGATACACCGCTACTTTTTAACAGCGGTGAATATGTCAGTTGAGAATGTTGTCAATATTGTTTCCATAGTAACAAAAAATATTGTATAATTTTGAAAGACGCCGTCTTGTTTGACGACGGACCGTTCTTTAGGAACCCACTGCATAAGTGAGTATTCGGAATAGCGGTACATGAGAAGTGCTACTTCTCTAGACTTATGTGCAGTATATTTTCAAAAAAAGATGTTCAGAGTTCTGAACTTAAGAACTGAAAAAGGAGGTGTAGCGTTCATTTCAAAATGCTATATCACCCTCATTTGAAAGACTGAATTTTGTCGTATATAACATTTGATTAATAGAACAGCTCTTTAGAACAATTAATTAACATCTCTATAGTATAAAAGCGTGTCTATTTTAAGAGCGGATGATTGGTATGCACACGCATATGACAAGACGAAAACAGAACAGTCCCGACATGACAATTATTATGATAATAATTGTTATTGTTACTCTCATCGGTATGTGAAGAGTAATAATTCGTTGGCATATTCAAGTACCTAACTGCTTGACGGCGAATGCGAGATGTCGACCAATGACCTCTTCGTAAAATAATCGAGCGTCGCGGACAATCGTCACAATCCGCTTTTCATTGTACAGGCTGATTGGTTGTTTTTTTGGTTTTATTAAATTTGTTAAATTTTACAGTGAAAATATTTCCGGTGAAAATTTTTTGTTAATTTTATTGCTGTCTTTTGTATGCTTTTATTCTTGGACCTTGAACTGTGGAAATTAATAACCATCCAATCCAAACTCCCTTTAGACCCCACTTAGGGGCATAGGGAGGCAACAAGAGCTCTCCATTGCGCTCGATCTTGCGCAACGTTAATGACCTCCTCCCACACCATGTCCAGATTCCTCAGCTCTGCCTCGAAGGAGCGGAACACAGTATGAGAGGGTCTTCCTCGTCTCCGGGACCCTGATGGGAGGAAGAACAGCGCTCTCCTCGGCCAACTGTCATTCGGCATCCTTAACACATGTCCCAGCCAAGTCCATCTCCTCCACATAATAGTAGAGGTGATGGGCTCACGCTGGGTGCGCCGGCGTATAGCGTCGTTCGTGATGCGGTGGTACCATCTTATACCCAAAATTCTCCTGAGGCACTTTCGAATGCAGATACTTTTTGTGCCTGGGCCAGAGTCAGGTGCCAGGACTCACACCCATACAGGAGAATGGGCAACACACACGCATCAAACAGTTTACATTTCGTCTCGACACTAAACGCCGACGCCTTCCATATCTTGGTCATGTTGTTGAAGGCGCCACTTGCCATACCGATACGTATCGGGAGCTCAGCCCCGAGGTCACCAGTGGTGGTAATGGTTGCTCCCAGGTACTTAAATTTATCCACCCGGGAGACCTGGTGACCATCGATGGTTATCGGTAGCTGTTTATCGGGGCAGGCATTATTCGCCATGAGCTCCGTCTTACTGGCATTGACTCGAAGGCCGAGGCGCGCTGTTTCATCGCAGAGTCTTGAAACACTGCGCTGTAATTCCTCCACTGTCGTACTGAACAACGCTAGGTCGTCCGCGTACTCCAGATCGCACAGTTCGCCCATTAGACCATCTCTCTGTGTTATCGGTATACCTCTTGCTCCTTGCATGGACTTTCTCAACAGGAAGTCCATGACAATTATGAATATAAAAGGAGCTAGTACGCAGCCCTGTCTGACTCCCGTGGTGATCCTAAAAGCTTCAGTAGGACCACCTGGCGTTTTCACGCTACACTCGGAGTCTTCATACAGGGACTGCACCATTTTAACTATCTTCGGAGGTATACCGTACAGAGCTAAAATTTTCCATATCGATGGTCTATGTGGGCTGTCGAAGGCAAAATCTATAAAGCAACAAGCGACTGGAGAGTTAAACTCCTTGCACTGCTGAAAGATGCACCTGGCACAGAAAATTGGGTCCGTGCAGGACCTTCCAGGTACAAAGCCGCATTGTTGCTCTCTCAGGACAGCCATGACAGGCCCCCGAATGCGGTGTAGTAATATCTGAGATAATACCTTACCGGGAACACTCAGCAGAGTAATTCCACGGTAGTTTCCGCATTCAAGGGGGTCCCCCTTTTTAAATATTGCGACGATGGATCCATTCCGCCAATCTTTTGGGCACCTCTCCTCTTCCCACGCCATTTTAAATATATCTAATAGTGGTTGGCCAAGGGTGTCTATGCCTTGTTTGAGGAGCTCTGCGTGAATTCCATCGTCTCCTGGCGCTTTGTTGTTCTTAAGTCTCATCACGGCCAGCACCATCTCACTGTATGTCGGCGGGTCCTCACATATCCCAGTTGCCTGAGGTATATTCAGACCAGCCAACTCCTCCTCAAAGTTGTAAGGTGAGGAGGGCTCGGGACGGTTTAATATTGACTCAAAGTACTCCCTCCATCTCCCTTTAATCAGTTCGGGGGCAGTGACAGTGGCTCCACGAGAGTCTCGTATTGCCGTCACGGGTCTTTTTTGACCCCTGCCCCCGACCTCCCGGGTGATTTCATAAAAGTGTCCTTGAGTCATTTCCGAGTGCAGCAGACTGCGCTCGCCGTATCTGAGAGTCCAGGTGTCTTCTCTTATCTGTTCGTACAGAGTGCTTCACCTTGCGGCTCAGCTCTCTGTACTCAGACACCAAAGCAGCCAGTTTTTGAGGGTCTTTTTCGCTGTCTCTGAGGGTCTTAGCCTTCTGGCGATCTTCGATGAGGCTCCAGGACCCATCGGACATCCATATTGGCCTCTTTTTGTTCTTATAGCCGACAGAAGAACGTGCGGATTCCATAACGGCGTCACGGAAGCTATTCCAAGCTGTCTCAATCGGAACAGCTCCGTGTGAATCCTGCAAGGGGGCAAACCTGGTGCGTAACTCAGCCTCGTACGTATGACGACACTGAGCACTCTCTAACCTGCGTATGTCCAGCGGGCGAGAGGCAGACGGCCCCTGCTGGAAATGGGTAAATCTGAATCTCAACGAACCCACAAGGAGTTCGTGATCAGTATCCATGTCTGCCCCTCGGTAGGTGCGGACATCACGCAGGTCAGTTCGGTTGCTGGCCCTTACCAGAAGATGGTCAATCTGGTTTTTTGTTCTCCTGTCAGGCGAGGTCCAAGTATATTTATGGATATCCTTGTGGGGGAACAAAGTTCCCCCTATTAAGAGTCCATGGAGTGTGGCGAAACCAATCAGACGGCTTCCATTATCATTTAAATGGAAATTAATAACATTTCAATTTATTAATAAACACCGTAAACAGGGCCCCGTTTCACCGTTACTTTGAAATTATGCAGTTTTTCAAATTAAAGCATCGTTTTTATTCTAGAGGACAAACATTTCTGTACCTCAGAGGTAAACAACTATCGTATCTCTCTTTTTTTACATTTTTTTGGTAAACTATTTTAAAGTCATTAGCTATAGTCTACCTCTAAGATGCTTTGTTCTTTACGATAGTATCACATTGCCTATTTTGTATATTATACTGATAGCTAGAGATAAAATACTTGGCCACAAGATCTAAAAATTTAGAGATACGATATTCATTTAAAAACATTACAACTTTGCGAATCAATTGATAAAAATATTTTGATAATACAAAATTTCCGATATACATGTTGTTTCAACTTATACTACCCTAGATACCACTGTACATATAACTGAAAAAAGTTTTCAAATTATCTAGACGCCGCCGGCCGCTGAACGAATATGTTGTTTTTGTGGAACAAGATTGTTTCGCGCTAGGTGATTTTCGCACAATGCAATCTTGTAATGTGCAAAGTATGATGGTGGAACGGGGTCCAGGTTTGTCATCTTTGATACAAGGCATAAAATCGTCATTTGATCAGGGACCCTATTCTCGAATGTCGATCGATGGGTTTCCTAATAGAATTTCATATATTTTCATAAAGAGCTTAGACGAAATTCAATTGGGAAACCCATCGATCGACATTCGAGAATAGGATCTCAGTTAAGGAGTGATTTTTCAAAAGGCCTTATTTCCGTTTTTTCTTTTATGAAGATTTTGACGGAATCGCAAAGTTTAGTCTAAATCGCTACTGTAACTGGCAACAGATTATTTCAAAAAGCCTTATTTCAAAGTTAAAGGCGCATCCATAGTGGAATTTCCTGTTCAGATAAAATTAGACATTGAAAATTTGTTATTAGTGGAAATAAGGCCTTTTGAAAAATTACTCCTCAGTTGCGTTCTTTCTCCAAAAAGGAAGCGTAATATTTAATACGAACGATGTAGACAAGACAATCGCTGACGGAGGCGTCGAGTCGAGGATTGAATATTTTTCAAAGTATTGTCATTTTTGTCACATTTTAAATCACATAGGAAGAAACTCTTTAACATCAAGCCTGACTTAGAGATCAGTGTTGATGAATTTAACATGAAAGTTCTTCCTGGAGCTTGAATTCTTTCTGATTGTACAGAACAGGGCATTGTTTAGGAAATTTAAATAAAAAATGAATTTAAATAAAACAATTTTTCCATAGTTTTAATAACCTGACTTGTTTTGCAAGCACAAACATGGCCATAGGTGACAAACAAACTCAAATTTTGGGACAAATACAATCTAAACATTGGTAGGTAAGAAAGGAAAATTACATTTATAATACGACCTTTGGTGGCCCCAGTAATGCAATGCCTGAACACCATGAACTTATACAGTATTCTTTGAAACAAGTACAAAGCATTCTATACTTATCTCTTTACCTGCCTGCCGTGAACAAACGAAAACTCGAAAGAGACAGTGTTAATTTGACGTTAAGTCATTAAATGTAGCTTGATACTATAATAAATAAGACGCTCTCTGAAATAAAATGCTGAACTTAGTAAAAAGGTTAAATTCAGGCTGAGCTCAAGACTCTTAAGACCTATCTTAGGCCAAACTCTCGGAGCTAGAGTACTAAGAATGTTGCGAGTTGGAGTATAAAGGGGAGATGGCATCCGAGAGATGACATAGACATAATAATTAGTCTAGCTAGAGAGAATTTCAATGGTAAAGGGTTTAGACAAAATTCGAAAGATAGTAATGAAAGAACTACCAAAGGGATAGAGAGAAATATGTTCATCGGCATCCCAAGAACCAGACTTATGCCTGAAAAAGAACACATCCTTGACCTAAATAAAGAGGAAGAAGACTTGTCCCGTAAAAATAATACATTCCAATCAAACTCATTATAATTATTTTGGTTAGTAAGAGTTTTAAAAAAAATACCAGTTATGACGAGTGACTGCAGCAAGTAAAAATAATCTGCACTTAGTCTGAATTTAGACCACACTGTTGGTACCTGTCCATGATTGTTGGATGGAGGCCGCATCTGTCATATTCTGGAGCAGGTTCCCGCACTACATAAACCTGCGGTGTAGACTGGACGACCTTCGCTTTTTCATGGTGGTTTCCGCTTCTCTATAACCCACCTGCGTATTTTGATGAGTATGGAAATTATTTAAAAAAAAAAAAAATCGACTTTTAAATATGTTTTCGAAATTAAATTAAACATTTTTATTAATTATTTTTTCCATTTGCACAACCAAAATTTTTCCACGATTTTCTTTTGTTTTCAGTTAGGTTTAAAATATCTTAAAATAGCCATGATATGAATTGGTTTAATGGTTAGTCTTTTTGTGTGTTATTGCTTCTTTTTTGCGCAAAATCCAACCTCCTATGACCGAAGACTTTTCACGTTTTTTGAACTCTTCTATATTGTGTTGTGGATAGTTTATCTCTTCCCATGTACGCATGCCGTTGTAAATCTACTCATTCCAATTTTGATCGTTTGATTAACACCAATGTTTTGTGGTTAAGAGAACATTCTGGTTTTCCATTTGAGTAGAGCAGAGCCTTTTGTCGGACAAGCGATTAGATTTTCGTGTAATTATTTCTAAAACAACTCATTTACAAATTATTTTATTTTATTCATCAATACGATATCCATGATCTTCAGGGTTGGGTGAAGTAAAAGACAACGAGCTCAAGTAATTATACCGTGTCGAAACCAATCGAACTGATCTTCAGTATTGCGTTGCATGCTAAAGGGTTAAACATAAGTACACTCCAAGAAGTGTGGCAGTTTTTGCGCCATGCCGCAGTCATACGCATTGGATTTGTGTTTAGAAAGCCCCTTCGTTCCCTATTTTCACGGCATTTCACCAAATCAGATCTCAGGCGGTTCAGGGCTGTCGGGTCTTATAGTCTAGTTTGCATCCAGCGACAGGTGTTCTTGGGCTATGAAAAGCTTGCATATTTGCGGATCCTCCACATGCCCTTGTAAACGCTCATAGAGACCCTGCAGTGAGGATGAAGCGCTTAGAAATGACCGTCTCTAGAACTAGACATTTTCTGGGGTGACATATGGTTAAACAGAAGATGTTTTGAGTCTTCTTTTTTGAGATTCTTTCACTATAGGTTGCTACACCTCTTCGGATATTTTTGGGAGCAATTCACGCTAAGCAATATAGCTTGTGAACTGTGGTTGGCTTAAAGCAGCCACTCATCAGTCATCGGCATGTCTATAGCTCAAAATCATAGACTAAAACTTACATAACAGCTTTCATATTTGGCCTGCGATACACCAACGTAACGTAATGATTACGAACGGATTTCTGCACATTTAGACTATAATTACCACCAAAATTTGTTAGTGGACTATTATTTTTGCTAATATCTCGTTTCATTCTCACGAATTCAAAGAGTCGGACCAGAAAACGATGACAGATAGTCTCCGCGCTATCCATCACAGTCACCGTTTGACGTTTAGTACTTTCTATGGCCAGCGGCCATCATTTGACAACTCACAAGCGTTCAATTACCTACTATTTTCATGCATATTTCCTGTTTTTCTAAAAGAGCGTGAAGCTGTTATTTACCTATCTTTGTACAACCTCCAATCACCATTATTTTCGCAGAGATAGCGAAACCATAGACAAAGTTTAGAGAAACTGTCGCTTGTCTATTATCATTTGAAAATATCTCCCGAGTTGTAGGTACTTACCTAATCTCTAAATCTAAGGCTGCTTCTGTTACGAGACCAATAATTGAGCAGTAGCTAGTTATTGTGAATTTAATACACAACTGATATTAAATTTTCAAAATATTACCTACGTATTAATAAATAGAACATCTTTTATAGATAATTGAAATGACTGGAATAATAATAAACCTACTCATAATATTTTAATAGTACCCACATTTGTGTATCAGAACAACCTCTGGTGACCTCGGGGCCGAGCTCCCGATACGTATCGGTATGGCAAGTGGCGCCTTCAACAACATGACCAAAATATGGAAGGTGTGAAATGTTTGATGCGTGCGTGTCGTCCATTTTCCTATATGGGTGTGTGTCTTGACACCTGACCAAAGCCCAGGCACATGAAATATCCACGTTTGAAACGAAGTTCCTCAGGACAATTTTAAGACGGTACCTCCGCGTCACGAACGACGTTATTCGCCGGTACACCCAACGGAGGCCCATCACTTCTACCATAATGGAGAGGTGATGGACTTGGTTTCGACATGATTGTGATTGATAAGGATGCCGAATGACAGTTGGCCGAGGAGAGCGGTGTGCTTCCTCCCATAAAAGTCCACGAAGAAGACTTATGAAACAAGTCAGGATAAATAAATCTTTAGAAAAAATGCTTAAAGTTTACAATTTTATAAAAAGTAATTTTAAAATTGTATAGGTAATTCATTTTTGATCACACACCGTACCGTTAAAATAAATATCATATTTCTATTTTTGTTTCAGGTGAGTTGACATGATTAAATTATGATGAAGATATCGGATTGCAAATAAGGTGACATAATCAACGTATTTTTACATACAGTTTTATCCTGGTCGGTAAGTTTATTAAGATACTATAGCTTTCCCTACAGACGTTGTCCTGTGGTCCTAGTCGTCGTAAGTATGAATATTCATTTCAAATTTGTATAGTGATTAATTAATTACCTGCCTTTTAAGTAATGTTATTCCGAGCAATGTATCTGTTATAAACCATATATTCTTCATCCGCATTCTGTCAATCACACAAACTATATCAAACAACTGACAGTTTCTGTCAAACGACAACTTAATTTCAAAATTAGAATTTAATCTTCCGGTGATTTTCGTTCTACCCACTTTTAAGTACTAAAACGCTTCATTTCGTGTCTTTTTTGAGTCCAATGAACAGAAAGAAATTCTAGGGGGCTAGATTTGGTGGGTAGGTAAGGGGGATGGACAATCCGTTTCATGCCGTAAAAAACTTTCGTGACGCGAAATTTTGCACACTTACCCAGAAGACGTGTCCCTAACGGACACCGAAACGAAAAATGGGATTCCTCAATTTCCCTCTCCACCGCAGGCCAATTCCCATTTTTTTTGGTTTCCCTTCGTATCTGCATCAAAACATTAATGTAAGCACCATTAGGTTTCTTTAAAAATCACTAGTTGTGAGGCTTTTTGATCCTCCATTCCAAATATTGTTTGCGGTGCAAATATAATGGTTACATTAAACTTATGTCTGTGGCGAGGTACGTGAAACAAATATTCTCCGGAACGGCCATAGATAAAAACTTCTATGACTTTATTGATGTTATAGGTAGGTACTTAATTATTGTGTACCGGACGGCATGATGTTACGGACAATATGTGATTTGTGTAAATACTTTGTAAATATGACTGAAATAAGAACATTGCCTGCGACGTTGATTTATACCTATTAAGGGTGGGTGCACGGGGTCTTCTAACTTATGACGACCGCGGAGTGTGCATGTCAGTCCGCTGAGACTGACGTATTTTCACTACCGCGGCCGCCGAGTATTATGGTTTACTCGTCAATGCGACCTCGTGCCCCCAGCCCGATGATTGATTATTGTGCATTAGGATAAGTACCTGTAATCTAATGTATATAATTGTGATTTGGTTGTGCATCCCGTCTCGGACAAGCTAATAAAGGACTGGTTTGTCCCTGTAGAGCCGAGACGGGGGCCAACATACTTGTATAGAATCCCTTTGTGTAATATTATATGAATGTGTATACTTTGGGGATATTATAAGTGCATGCCAGATGATTACTCTGGCATGGCACAGCATGCTGCGTCGGTGGCTCGGCTAGAAGAGGCCGAGTAACACGGCAGATGCGATAGAAAGGGTGTGTGATCACGCCGCTAGAAGGCACGCCAGTGAGGAGACACTGGCGCGGCCAATACTTGTATGACGGCAGGCTCGCTAGAGGCGCAGCCTGTTGCTTGGAAAACTGGGGTCCTGCTAGATGAATCTAGCGGACCCAGCATAGTGTCCGCGTGCTGACCCGAGGTCTGGCAGAGCGGCCTATGCATACGGGGACATCGTAAGTGCATGCCAGATGCTCACTCTGGCAGGGCACAGCATGTTGCGTCGGTGGCTCGGCTATGAGAGGCCGGGCAACACGGCACATGCAGATGAAAGGCGTATGTGTACGCTGATTAGAGGCACCCCAGTGCTGAGACACTGGTGCGGCCAGTCATGGAGCGAAGCTCATGACAATACCTTTTGGTGGTATGACGGCAGGCTCGCTAGAGGCGCAGCCTGTCGTATGTAATCTTGGGGTCTCGCTAGGGAATCTAGCGGGCCCAGCATAGTGTCCGCATGCTGACTAGCCGTCTGGCAGAGCGGCCTATGCATGGGAAATGATATGGGGCTTAACTGACGGGTGCTTGCTGGGCACGACGATGTTCAGCAAGGCCCGGCATTGCGTGTAGGCCTGCCAGCCGTGGATTCCTACGCGGCTGGACAGTGCAGCACAACGTGCAATACATTGTAATTAACTGGTTGTTAATTTGTAAAGCACACCTCGGTGTATCATGGTGAGACGAACTCATCGATACCAAATACACCGAGGTGGGCATTTGAATATGTGTGTATATTCGCCTCTTCGCGGAAATCTTATTATTTAGTATGCAAAATACTAACTTCCGCTATTTTGAAGATAGCGGATTCTGGTGAGCACATCCTGGTCGGAAATCGCGAGGCGATTCCGATGATACCAGACAAGCCGGGATGTGCCCCAGATTCGCGATGATAATCCGCGGAGAGGCGAAATTATGATTAATTATTTCCCCTGCCACTCAGCACTGCGATGCGTGAGATGGTGGGGAGCGCTTGCGCGCGCATCATGTGTCCGCGCCGTTCGCCGCAGCCTGCGAGCTGGGGAGCGCCGGCGCAAATTTGTATATAAGCCCATACATTCCAATAAATTATCATTCTATCTTCGTTTACACTTGGTGTTTGACTTGACTACCCTGCCTGCTCTCTACTGGACTTCTCTACCTGGATCTCGCTGACTACCTTGGACTTCTCTCTGGACTGTTTGGACCCTTTCTGGCTGGCACATTGGACCGTGGACTCGACCCATGCAATTGGACCCTGACTACGGCTGATACCACTGGAGCGAGACTTCCCTCGAACGCGCGTTGAGACCCGAACTGAGTACGGTCTTACGTGTTTATTAGGGGATTTACTCGTCGAGGGCGCAGGGCGCAGAAGAAGACGTCGGAGCTACAACTCTCTCGAAAGCACGTCGGCCCGAAATCAAGTACGGCCCGCGTAGTTATTAGGAGAGCTCCGCCATCCAAGGAAGCGGCCGGGCGTGTCCTCACTGCGGTGCCTCACGAAAGCGACGCTTAGACCCGAAGCTAGTACGGTCTGCGTCGTTATTAGGGGGCTCCTTCGAAGACGCCAGCGGACGACGATTGACGTGTGCACGTACCCCTCGGCGGCTGACTGACCCTTAGAGCCTGCGCCTGCAGTCCCTTGTGCCGCGCGCGAGTCGTGTGGTACATATTGAATACGGGTAAAGCGGATATGATTAGGTAGAAGATCACGATTGACAACAAAGAAATGGCGGGCTAAATCATGATTGACGTTTGGTATTTGCGATCTGCAAAATAGACGACATTTTAAGAGTGATCACTACACGACTCATTACAGAACCGATTTAATAGAGCGACGATTCGATATAATTCTATCGATTACCGTTTGACAAACACCATTTTGTTATTTATCAGTACGGAAAATCAATCAAATATCTGGCAATTTGTTTTCGATTAGTTCCAACGTTTGATAGTATCGGACAAATCGTTTTTTGTTCTGTTATATCGAGTTAAATGTGTTTATTAATATTTTGAACGCAATGACCAGACTGGGAGCATACAAAATATGGAACCATCTTGAGTATTTCTAAAACCCTGGACCTATAGAAGCGGGATAGACCAGAAAATGAGGGATGCTTTTAATAATAAAAGTCGCAGGACTTTATTCTTTATTTCAAGGAGAAAAACTGAGAGACGCCAATGACCTGGATGGAGATATATGCCTTAGTTTCGCACGATGGACTGGTATCCGTAGTTGAAGGACCAATTCGAAGCCGGCTAAAACGCAGATTCGCTGAACTGTTTGACAAATTTGGTTGTGTTTATCGGGAAGACAGGAGAAAATTAAGAAAATAATAGAAGAACACCGAACTCAATAAACGGGGAAATCAGCTAGACACAAGCTGATGACTTTTCAAGATTTTAAAAAGTCATCAACAACAGTTTCTCATGTCTCAAAATAATTGTCAAAATAAGAAAAACCTTAAATTACGCCTTGAAAATAACGGTCTTCAGGAATTCTTTTGTGAAGAAAAAAAATAGGAACAGGCGGAGTATTGAGTACAGGTGAAGATATTTCACTAAACGGCGCCATAAAAGTTGTCCAAGTATTATTATTATGAAAATCGGTTTGGCCAAAATCGTAGAAAATGGTGCCCAGGATCAAGAAAAAAACTCACATTATTTCGTAAACACTAGAGTAAAATTGCAGTTCATCAGTGATTTTATGGTAAAATGAGTCGTCAATTCTTAGATATTGTAACTACTCTCAAGATTTCATTGAATGAAATTGATTTTTGACAACCGCCAGTTGTGACATCGGCCGTGAATTGTTTGATTGCTTTTGTTACGAGAGTTTTTGTTGTTTTGATGTCATTAAAATAGTATTTTTGTCGGTCTGTTTAGATGAATGCTATGCTGTTGATGTCTTGTTTTTTTTTTCTTGTCGATTCGATCAAAATTCTTTTGTCGAAAACTGTCAAAAGTTTTCTTTTTATTGTAATTTAATTGGTTGCTGTATTCAAGTAGGCACTTCTTTATAATATTTTGTTTGTCTATTAAATAACATCTTACATCTTTTATTACTGACGGCCTTACTTGATTGATCAATCTTCTAACGCTATTCATTTAAGATTTGTATAATATTATTTTTGTAACGCTTTGAGAATCCGTTCTTTTAAAATGCCCGAACTATCTAGACTTGTTGACTTTCATCTTTATTACATTTAACTATAACGTTTAATGTATATTCTTTATCCTAATATTCTCATTCTTTTTTATAACCCACACAGTCCTTCCCTATTTTTATATTTCTGCTCTTCTACTACAATCATATCTCTTTTTTATCTATGTGCAGTGTGCACGTTTCGCATGTATACATTTGTCTGGTAACAGTATTGCTCATAGATTTGTATTGCTTTATGCACTGACTTCATTTTCTATGTATAACGTATGGAGTAGGAATGACACAATTATTAGTTACCTGAAGAATTTCCTGTGAAGGTTTTGCAAGTATTTGAATGCTTATTATGTGTTAAAATACTCATAGATTCTTATCAAACATAACTAGTACAAATACGCTTAGGCGTGTAGTTTGATTCTCGATGTTTTATTGCGTCGATGATATCGTTTTTGCATGTAATTTTTTTTGTAGAAAACATAATATCAAGAAGATTCCGTTTATAATAATTATTTGTGCAGATTATATTATCAACTTAAACGATTTCAGACAGTTAAGGGAGTTTTATTTTTGAATACTGGCAACTTTGTTCAAAAGCTTTGACATTAGTTTGTTCTCGTCAAATTAAATCTACGTTCCAAATTCAAAAAAAAAGCTCGTGATCGGAAAATTTTAAAGGAACTCATAACCAGTTGGTTTTTTAAATAGTCGTCGAATGGATCATAGAATGAACGATAGACATAGACAACCCTAGAGTTTGCTGTACACTTTCACGCATATCACTCGGCTGTCACGGCTCATTTATGTGCGAGATGAGAGTAGCGGGTACGTGTGGACTGTTCTTTGTGAAGTTGTGTTCAATCAGGTGTGCATGAGCTCGCATGCGATACAATCGCTGCACAATTTATATTATTATCATTACTTTTGTCTATTGCCATTGATATAATATTTCCTCATAAACTTTATGATATTATCTATGAAATATTGCAATAGGAAATTTTGAAATTCGAATGCATAGGAGGAAGAAAAATTGATTTATTTATTTTATTGATTGAAGATATCCGGTGATTGTTGATAAGAATAATTTTTGTTATCATTTTTGGTCACTTATAACCAAAGATTTTCTTTTGGTTATGTTAGAGCTTACTAAATAATTCGAATGGATTTCTATCGATTTCTGGTACGCGTAGTTGAGTTCGTAAATTTATCACCAGTCAGCGTTGCTGTCTCATCTATAATAACTTTGATACAAGTTGCAAAGTACATAATTGATGTATCAAGATACAATAAATATGTCAAACTTCGGAGAGCAGTGCAGAAAATGAATATTGGCTCATGAAGAAAGATAGCTGTTTTTGTTGATATTTAAATTTGAAAATCATTTCTAGTGCACTTAGTTGAGTTTGTTGTTTTATCACCAGGCGGCGTTGCTATCGTTAACATTTGTATGACTTTGATGCAGATTTGAGAAGTAATAGATGTATGAGGATACTCAAAATAAATCTGTCAAATTTTGGAGAGTAGTGGAGAAAATCAAAATTGACATGGGAGAAAGATCGCTGTTTTTCTTTTGTAAAAAATGACACCTTTGAAATAATATGTAAACTTAAAAAAATTCATTCTTGTGAAATAAGTACCTACATTTTTTTCATAAGAAGCTATAGAACGATTAATAATTTGAATTTGGTTTCTAGTTATTTTTTCATCTCATGAAGTTATAGAACGATTAATAATTTGAATTTGGTTTCTAGTTATTTTTTCATCTCATGAAGTTATAGAACGATTAATAATTTGAATTTGGTTTCTAGTTATTTTTTCATCTCATGAAGTTATAGAACGATTAATAATTTGAATTTGGTTTCTAGTTATTTTTTCATCTCATGAAGTTATAGAACGATTAATAATTTGAATTTGGTTGCTAGTTATTTTTTCATCTTATGAAGCTATAGAACGATTAATAATTTGAATTTGGTTTCTAGTTATTTTTTCATCTCATGAAGTTATAGAACGATTAATAATTTGAATTTGGTTGCTAGTTATTTTTTCATCTCATGAAGTTATAGAACGATTAATAATTTGAATTTGGTTTCTAGTTATTTTTTCATCTCATGAAGTTATAGAACGATTAATAATTTGAATTTGGTCGCTAGTTATTTTTTCATCTTATGAAGCTATAGAACGATTAATAATTTGAATTTGGTTTCTAGTTATTTTTTCATCTCATGAAGTTATAGAACGATTAATAATTTGAATTTGGTTTCTAGTTATTTTTTCATCTCATGAAGTTATAGAACGATTAATAATTTGAATTTGGTTGCTAGTTATTTTTTCATCTTATGAAGCTATAGAACGATTAATAATTTGAATTTGGTTTCTAGTTATTTTTTCATCTCATGAAGTTATAGACCGATTAATAATTTGAATTTGATTGCCATTATGAAAAAATTATAGAGATATAACAAGTTTGTTAGTTTAGCATGACCCTATCCAGCGGCATGTCAGATCAATGAGCTGTAAATTGTAATAGTAATCAACTAAATTGACTCATTGGAGCAAAACTTAATGAATATACGCACCACTTCAGCTATATAGGCACAACTTAAAAAATGTGAAAAAAAATAAAAATTTTCAGCTATTCTTTATTCTGTATAGGTACCTATTTATATGCTTTTGGATTTTATTTAGAAAAAGTTTTCCAAGTCATCCAAAAGGTGCCGCTTGTATATAACGTAAATCTTAATTACCTATTAGGTTCCTCAATATTACAATAATGCAGAACACAACTATAAATAGATGTCTCTTATATAGAAAATTCTTCAAATATCCGGTATGTGCGATATAAAATTGTTTAATTCTAAGTAAGTAATTAGATATATGTAACTATTTTAATAGTTATTTTTATTTATAAGAGACACCAATATAACAAATCATGAAACAAAACCTAGAATCTCTAGTGCTCCAATAACAGGTATCTCGCGTATACATAAGCTAGGTGCAATTAAAGTCCCCTGAATATTAAAATTAAACCTACAAAAAACATTACAATGCGTAATTAATACAATTTTGTACTTACATAGAAAAAATATAGATCATAAAGGATAGAACAAAAAAGAAAAAGAACGAAAAAAATAGATATCGGGCCATCTCTATGGTACCTATGGTTGATGTTGTGTTGAACTTGTTTTGTTTCATATTTTTACAGACAGATGTCGATAAAAATTTATAAAATAAGACAATATTATTCTTCTTATCTACCTACTATGAATATTAAGTTTTACTTAAAACTTATCATAATTATTGGAATTTCCGTCATCTTATCTTGAAGCTGTCTCTTTTTTAAATACCTTCTTTTTAGTTACCTATTAAGATTCTAATAAATTTGACAGCTAAAAAAAAAAAAAAATTAGAGCTGTGACAAGGGATTCGTTTAGGTACCAAAATATCCTTAATAATTTAATGTTTTCAACAAACTGAAGCACAATGCATAGGATGTTAAGGTGCCTACGTGGATATGTCAAACATTCTATCTCCGACTCATCCTTTTCTTTCTTCTTTAGAATTGTCTTTGAGAAGACTTCTTTTCTGTTTTCTGTAATAAGGATGTTGTATTCTCGCCCTACTTTGAAACACTCTTCTTCACATTTCTTGCATATATCTCCTTTGTTATGTTTTCATTTTATGTTAAAGCTTTTTGTTTTTTCTTCATATAAAGCCGTATATAGCGGAGAAGATATGAGTGGATATGTCTGGAAAGAAATTTTATATAATTTCGCTTCGCTTCTTGTAGCAATGTACCAGTTATAATTTCGCTTCACTTCTTGTAGCAATGTACCAGCTTTCAAGTTTGCTTCAATCATAATCAACCCACCCCGGCCTTTTAAAACAACATTTAGAAGATTAGTCTCGTATAATCTGGGAATAATTTCTTGCATTGCATTTTGGGAAGAATTATTCGAGACTTAGATGGATTATGTCGTTTGTGGGATTACAGGTGTCTAATTTCACAAATTTAGGCAGATCTTGACATGCTCGAAAGGTTATAACTTTAATGTTCTCTAGATTTTGTAACTTCAATATTCTCTAGATTTTGTAACTTTAATATTCTCTAGATTTTGTTACTTCACTATTTTCTAGATTTTAAAACTTCAATATTTTATAGATTTTGTAACTTCAATATTCGGAATAAAATAATTTAATGCTTCATCTTTGTTTTTTTTATTTTTCAATGGTTAAAAGAAGTAGCTGAATAGCGTTTATTAATACAAAAAAAAAACAGCAATTTCAGACTCGTTTTGGCTTTTTACTGTGTTTTTTTTTAAAGAATACGTTCAAAATAAGTCATCTTTTGAGCATTTTATTAAAGCCTTAACTCGTTTACGAGTGTTATAGTATCTTAATGTTTGAATTTACAAAAAGCCTTTGATCGTGCAACTTGATTGGTGTGCAAGAATATCATGACAGAGTCGAGTGTAACAGAAGGATGAGAATTTTTTAAGTGGAAACCGACTTACAAGCATTCTGTCAAAATCTGGGGTTAAATAGTAAATATATACGATAAAAATAAACACGATTGCTTAAAACTCCCTTAATTCGAAGTGTTGTGAAAAATCAACATAGAATTGCTCGCATAGTCGAGAAAGGTTTTTGGTTCCTGTCTGTAGATTCTAAATTAAATAAGGTAGGACTAGGTAGGCGAAAACACACTTGAATGTAGGTATGCAATAGTTTTTTAGAGTACAAAGCTAAGAAGGTGCGTGTTAAAATATTTATATCATCGATTCATCAATGAGCAAGGCACTTCTAAGGTCACAATAATTAAAAATATCTTTAAGATACTTCTTAGAAAATCATCATGTGAATTTGACTGACAACGAATGGTGTCTTTTTTTTTGGAAGATCGGGAGGAAATTTTTGATACATCTACGAAAATTTGTACATTTTCCTTTTATATAGTAAGTAATTCAGTAAATTCTAATGTTCGCTACCAAATCCACTTCATTTGATAAGATAAAATATTTTTAGATTACACAATACCAGACTAGAAAAGTGTTCTTTGACAGCACGCTCGGCACATTTATTGCTGCAGAAAATTTGTATGGCAACGTCACTTCAACAAAATGTAATTTGGGTATTTTTTTTTAAATAAATATCGAATTTTTTACTTTATTGTTTATCATATTTTTAATGCTAACATTATGTTAAATGTTAAATTTACCCGTGGACACCTGTAAATAATTATCATAACTAAACTATCGACTAACCGACGAAAATTATAAATATGAAAACTACTTACCGTGGTTGTATTGGTTTTGTCTAATGCATGAATATTATTTCGCGTTGGGTTAGTAGAGTCAACAAAAATATTGGGTTACGGACGAACTTAACAGTTATATCAATATAGAATGAGCAAAATGATATGTGACATGTCTTGGAAATTATGAGATTTAGGTACTTCAAATAGGTTTGGCGTTCGATTCTCGGTTTTGTCAAAATATTCTGTGATTTGTATTTGGCTGAAAAATTGTATACCTAGGTCATTAAGATCCGTCGGTTTTACTGAAATTTGTATAAAAAAGTGTGTTTACATACTTATATTTATTCTTTGGACAGCCCTGCTTTGCTCTTTGGCCAATGTTGCCCCACCACCCACCACACTGCCGGTGTACTACGGCAGGCGGTGACCATTACGTCCGTTATTCCAGTCACTCGGAGAATTCCGTTCCGTTCTCCGTGTTGCCAGTAACTTATGGATTTAATTTTCACCGCCGCGTTTGAATCTATGGTCTGAAAATTCAGCCTACAATTTCCATATTGCAATTAAAAATGCGAAAATAAATAATAATTCCATTCAAATTTAAACATTATAATATGTCATAGTGCAGTTTTTATTAATAAAAAGAAATTTAAATAAAGAACGAAATTGTTCTATGTTTTTCAAATCAAGAAAAAATAAATTCTAATAATATTTTCAAATAAAACAACAAAAATGTAACGAATTATTCAAATATCGAAAAAAATGTTCTTAACAAAATTTCAAAAAATAATAAATGAGTATTTAAGGAATACGGTGTTTTTTTTTTTAAATAACGAACTGAAAGTGTTCCAAAATTCAAATCAAAATGAACAGTGAATTTTTAAATAACGGACAAAAGTGTTGGAACGAATAAGGATAATTTTTCAATTGCGAACGCAGCAGTGTTCTTTTTTTCAAATGATGATTTCAAAAGACAAAGTTTGCACTTTGTCACACGTTGCCTCGCGGTTGTCTCAGTAAATAATTAAAAAAAATGATTCATGACGGCAAGTCGCAGAAGACATCTATAATCTGCGCTCAAGTGTAAAGTCCAAAATAATATTATCTCGTTTATTTATTTATACTTAAAAAGAAAAGGTTCTTCAGCAGACAGTTGTCAGTAGACTGCGAACGCGAAAAAACGTATATTAAATCAATACTTCGTCGAATCACCTGTTCTTTCTCAAAAAAATAATAAAAATAATGAAGGGAATTTTGGGATTTCTTGACGTGCATTCGCGGTCGTACCAGCTTGTGTTTATTACCAAAATGAAATGTTAAAGTTTTGACATAATGCAACAGCGATGGTTATAATAATTTAGCTTGTGTGTTTCTGAAAGAGGACAGGGTTGCGATGTCTGCTTTAACTTAGTTTCAAGCCAGACCGTCTTGATTTCGGGAGTGTCGTGCGTTGAAAAAATAGTGGTGTAAGCTTGCAAAAGAACCCAAAATGTCCGATCAACAGGAGCCTGAATCCATGAATTCAATTAGTTCCTGGGAGCTGAACGGATTGAATTCTCTGGATCTATGGGATTATACCATGGAGTTGGAGTGTTTGAAAGGTTCTGAAGGTAATTTTATTATTTTTAAGCCCTTTTGAACTATGTTCTTTTTTAGGTGCTTTAAACAGTTGTGAACTATTCTATTTTAATAATTGTTTTAAACTATTGTATGTAGCTGAAAATTTATCTCTTTCTTTTTATTGGTCATTTTTTTCGTTTCTGAAGCACTTTGCCATCTGACAGTGTCTTTCTAACCTTCCCGACACTGGACCCACTGCATATTATGAAATTTTCTTTTCTTGGACAAATGTTTAAGAATAAGGTTTGAGGTTATTTTTGAAACCACGCTAGGTCTCTTTGAGACGTTATTTGTAAAATTCATTACGAAGTAAAACAACACGACACGCAAATTGCAACTAACGTTTATGGCCATTGAGTGTCGAGGTATGCGCGTCTTGAATGATTTACGTTCACGTGAATAAAAATTAAGCCATTTAGGATGGCACAACAGCGTTTGCTAGATCAGCTAGTTTGTTATAAGTCAACAACTATACCTGCGTGAATTTTATCTTTAATAATAATAATAATATGCCAAGTTCGTCTGATGCTACATAAAATGTTCTCACTGCATTTGGACGCCGTCAAAAAAATTGAATTTCGAAAGCAGAATCTTTTTTAAAAATATGTCTTTCACTTGCAGATTCGTACCCAGAGTAAACGGAAAACCCCCTTTCTAATAAGGAAATTGATATCTCTGCTATTGTTTTTAAATCAAATTTTATTTTGTACTTGTTTTTCGTTTCAATATTTCTCTATTTTTTTAGAGTCAGATAGGCTGACCTGTTAGTAAAGTAATTATGTAAGGGGAATCTCTATTGAAGTCTGAGCCGGCTTCAGTATATCCGTAGAAAGTCGGGTTAGGGGAAACCTTAGAAAATAACTCAGTTCAAAGCCTTCCTTTTTAATCTTCATCCCTTATTTATAACTCAGGACAGGAAAGGGATGATTCTAATGAAGCGTCTAATTAAACGCTTAAGCTGTTAGTCTCTGACATACATACATATGTATATTCTCCTTTTCAACCCCACTTAGGGGCGTAGGGCAGCAACAAGAGCTCTCTCTTTCTCCTTTTTTCTTTTCTAGAAATAGGTATATAAAAAAGGAACGAATATTTTAAATAAATAAATATTGCATTTGGAATAAATAAACGCCGACGGTCACCGTGGCTCTGAAACCAACCTTAGGGTAAGAACACGTAGAAAGCCGATTCCGACCCGCAACGAACGCCGCATAATTTTTTGTCTATCGTTTCTATAGATACATTTAAATGGGCATACCGGAAAGCGGGTTCCTGCTTTTGCTGTGCGTTTTCCCATTGAAATGCATGGAAACATTCTTTGCGATGGTCGGCGCGGGTCGGAATCGGCTTTCTACGTGTTCTTACCCTTAGATGGGACCATGGGACCCGTTCGGTGATGGAAACTTCAAAAGGGTACCTACCTACTCGTCATGCTTAGCAACATTGTATGGTCAACATTAATTATTCATATGAAGAATCTTTACCACCAACGCTGCCAACACTGGTAGTATTTGTTAACATTATGTTTCGAGTTTATTGACTGCACCATTCTATACAAGCTTTTTTTTTTTTTTTTTTTTTAAGCCCTGCACTCGTTTTCGAGTGATTCGGCCTATACAAGCTTAGTCTTTTTACTTAGTATTAATATCGTCGATAGCTAAATCGCTATGTATTTTTTTTTATCACAGTCATCCTATTTGCATTTACATATAATGCATGCTCTTATCATAATATGCGGGCCTAATGGATGATGACATGCGGGCATGCGGGTGAACGAAGTGAAAATTAATATGATTTAATCAAGTAAGATTAACAAACTGATAACAAATATGCATAATCTATAGGGTATCTATTATATAAAAAACTGACTACTGTTTTTGTGGATGCGTGGGATCGAAAATCAACGAAAACAAAAATGTTTGACAGTTTGGTTGGCAAAATATTGTTATTTTCTTAGCTGGTGTTCTCAATTGCTTAATAAGTAATTTGAATTCATTGTTATTATCAACGTTCGACTCCCGGTCAGGTCAGAAATTTTCAATGCGTTTTTTCACTTGAAATTTCCTGTCGCAGATTAGACAGGGCCGGTAGACCGATGACATAATGCATATAGAAACAGCTACCTATTAAATCAATTGGCATTTGATCTTAAGAAATATTTACTGCTTCAAATTTGAACGGATGCCTAGGTGCTACTGTATAGAAGGCCTTTGTGTGATCAACATGAAGATGCACCTATCCTATCTATCGAAATAATTTCTATTCACTTCATGATAGATATACTATGGCCTATCGTGCACTAGGCAGCCTGGCTGCGCCAGCCAGTAAAACATATGACATTGTATGGGAACCCGCGCACTAGGCAGCCACGATTTCCTACGAATATCCTGGATGCCTAGTGCGCGATGGGCCTATATCTACTGGCATCTCATAGAGCGATCTTAAATTTCCGAATACTTTTTTTTGTAGCACGCAAGTCAGTTCTGCACCTGTAGAACATTTGAATCGGTATACTATTTTTATATTGTTCACTTTTTTCTAACTTTATTGTTGTAACTTTTGCGAAGTTGAATGAGTAATATAATAGTCTTATAATAATAGTAACGGCCTGATTCAAGGTGGAATTACACAGTCTAGCCAGCGTTATATTGCGTACTTTTACGCTATACTATAACGTTACATTCCATTATGAAATTCTAGTAAGCGAAATTATGTAATACGCAGACATTATATGTTTAGTTTTACTTTATTTCTGATATAATTTAGATCTTAATTGAAATCTGTACTGATTTCCTTAATTTGGTGGACTACATTGCTCTGGCTACGGAATATATTATATGCCAGACATCATAATTAAAGCATCCGACTTCAACTATCCGTCCAGTTGAACACTTTTAGGGGTTTTTAAAGAGAAAGGAATTCTTACTCTTATTAAGGATTGACTAGGATAAATCGCGCAAGTTTTTAGTACCGGCGCCCGGCTAAATTACCATATTTTCTACGAGAACGTTCATTGCGTTAACCAACAAGTAACATTACATACCAGCAATAACATTTTTAATTAAATTAACATTTTGACAGACAACGATGTCGCTTTTTTCCGCCTACTTATTTTTTTTCTTTTTGAATCTTCTAAGATATATATACGTCTACGTCAAAACAACACCTCTCTCTTATAGTTTGAACCGACGACGTGTCAATGCTTGTCTCTTATCCCGAGAAGATTAGTCAACGTCTAAGCTTGAATCGTTAAGTCTATCATATCAATGTTTTTAAATCGGAGACAAACACTGTCTCTGAATTTCAGACTACAATTCAACATCTATTTCTGAATCTGAAACTACGACAGAAAGTTTTTCCTAAGTTCCCTAAGTTAACTACAACCACCTTCACAAAAAAACATGCAAAACTCCGCTAAACCCAGAGAGCAATAGAGAGAAGGATGCTTGCCATCTGTTTGCGAGACACAAAACGCAACGGATGGATTAGAGACAGGACAAAGGTGACAGATATTGTCCAAAAAATAGCATCACTGAAACGGATCTCGGCTGAACACGTGATCAGAACAACGGATGATCGGTGGATTTAAAAAACTTTGGAGTGGTGACTGATAAGCGCAAGCAGAAACACAGGGAGGCCATAAATGTGATCGTCCGACGATGTACAGAAAGTGACCGGTCACCAGTGGCCCAGGATGACTGTAGACAGGGAGCAATAGAAGTCGGGAATGCAGGCCTATGTCCAAATACTGGACTGAGGAAGGTTGATGATGTCTTGTAGTCACAAATAAAATGCTGACTCAAATTCAGTCGATGCCTTTAGTCTGACTACGTTTTATAACCTTCAGTCACGAGTTTAATAATTGTATAAAATATCCTGAACCGTACTTCGCCATAATCACAAAGCACCGACAACTCCAAACAACGAGATTATGAAAAGTGGTTTTTAACTGCCCGGCACTTGGTGAAAACCACAATGTTTTCTATTAACCAAACCTCTTCAGCCAAGATGAATGTTGAGTGATTGTGAAATCAGCTCCGCTCATTAACAAGAGTTGATTTTCTTGTAATCGATTATGCAGCGGTGAGACGTTGCTTCGAGTCACCGGCAAAGAATCTCAACTCTTTATAAATTCATAACTTTGAGACATAAATATCATTAAAAAAAATTATATTGTACAAACTTTACGGTTCAGATAGCATAGACCACGTTTGAGTGGTGAAAAAAGATCATTATTAGATATTATTTTTCGAATTCAGAAGGTAGCTTTGGATGTTTTGACCCAAGTCCCAGCTATCCAATCCATTCTGGAAAGAGTTGGTGGTAGAAGCAAGCACCAAGAACCCGGTAACTAATTCCAATCACTTACAGCCCTATTGGTCAAGAAGTTGTGTTTCGGGGAATTTCAAGAGAATTTTAAGTCAATTTAAACTCCTGTTTTCCTAGATGCATATGGGTAAATGACGTAAATGTTCATTGTAAACATAACTGGTAGAAGTTCACAGAAATAGCGCTCATGTAACACTTTGTATATTTCAATAAGATCTCACCGATGTCGCTTGTTCTTAAATTTGATCAGTCAAAACTCCCTTTTAAACGGTCTTCATATCGCTGGTCTTTCAGTTGTCGACGTGTTTTGGGAGCTCGTCTCTGCATTTTCTCCAAGAAATGAAAATTTTTTAAGAAAATACGGATTCCACATCTGGAACATACTCCAGAATTGACCTGATATTATTATGATAGGGAAATCTCCCGTAATGGTGCTGGGTGATATGAAAGTCAGTCATTCATCGAAAAAATATATTGTTACTACCTTTTTGGCCAAGTTCTCAGGGCTGCTATAATGTCGCACATTTACCTTCTACTCCGTCTTCGCATTTGTTCTATTATCTAAGATCTGCTTTCTTGGCAACATCACTGTTTTCAATACCTACACTTTTCTTAAGGCCACTGTTGATCCTCGACAACCATGCGTTGGGGTGATCTGCTTTAGGGAGTTTAAATTTCGTTAGGTCATTTGATTATGTTGTCATGTATTCTCCTCATAACATTCCACACCATCATATATTTTATATTTTCTGCCTCATTTATATATCTTGGCTCTTTACACACCCTTTGGTTTTAACAGACCAGACTCTTTTTATCCCAGGAATTTTTTCTCTATTCGACCCTTTATATCTAAAATATTATCCGCATCATCAATCTTGTATACTTTATTTGATCTCCATGAGGATTTTACGAGTGTAATCCTACATCTCGTTTGGTCGAGATTTCTCAAATACACCAAAAATACTTTGTCTTTTGTCTTTAGTGATAAGAAGTTTGTCAGATTTAATATTAGGTCATTGAAATATGGTTCGACGTTAGATAATACGTAGATAATTGTATACCCAAAATATTTTTGTTTGATAAAAAACGTTGCGTGGCAAATCACAGGAAATAAGGTAGGTAGCTACCTAACTCATCAGCTACTCATTCGTATAATTTTTTTTCATTTGGATGTTTTTCCATTGGGTGTCGTCTTTGAATTCACAAATCACAAGGTCATCGCAAGTATTCCAGATTTATATTTCAATCATAGACTGTCTACCTTATTTTTTTGGCATTGCATCCAGGCAGAGTTAGAAATATGGCTATGCTCCTGAAAGTTTTTATTTCTGAAACATTCTGGAGCGCATTTTTAGTAGCAGTGGTAATAGCCCAATAGTCAATACCGTACTTCATGATGGGTCGCACACAATGTTTTGTAGATTTTAATAGGCTTGCTAAATCTCATATCGGATTTCTTCGAATACGAGTTTCGAAGGGACTCTGAGACTTCGGCAGCCTTGTTAATTTGATCCAATATTTCAGTCAGTTGATCGGTATGCACACACAACTCCATTCCAAGGCATTCAAATTTGATGACCTGTATCAAGGAGACGCCTTCCACAGATTCGCTGATATCCATCAGGGACCTAGAAACTACCATGCTTTTTGTCTTTGCAACAGATATCTTCATAATGAGATTAGAAAAAGAAAATCCGTTTATTTATTCATTATTTGTGTACAAAACGTCAAAGACAATGTATGATTAATCCCCATATTGATTACTAGGCACGCGGAATATGATATTTTGTATGTTGGATTTTCTTTTTCATGATGGATTTTCGTGTTGCCTGCGATGCCCACGACAACAAAAGCACGCATGCGTAAACAAACGAACAACAAATAACTTTAATGGCTGATATTGTGAGCCAACTTGTATGAATATACGTTCTCAATAAAACAAATAATAAAATACACCTTACATACACGTTTTAATCAAATATTTCAATACTCACACGAAAGGAAAGCATAACGCTTAACAGGGACCGCGCAAGGAATATTTGAACCCGTTCGTTATTTAAAAAAATACTTTTTTTCCAATGCTGTACAATTGAAGAAATTGTTTAGTATTTTAACTGTTCTCGATCGAACCGAAAAAGACATAGTCTTGATAGTTTTCCTATAAAGCTCATCATCCATTTGATATATTTTGATTTTTCATACCATTCATGAAGTTTGCTGATAAAGAGATTGGAATTCTACTCATTTTTATCATACTTTGGGACACTTTTCTTCCACTATATTCTGACATGACTTGTTTTGAAACTAGATGACCACACTTTCTAACAGCATTGTGTGTCAAAACAAGTCATGGTAGAATATGTTCAACTTCATTTTTCTGTTAGCGTTTCAACATATTTCTACAAAGTATTATTCCATTAGATAATAATATCCTAATTCATTTTCATGTCGCACAAACCCTTTTCAAATTTTAAGTTGTTTGTTTAGCTCACAAGCATTTTATTTCTCCTTCTTGGACATGTTGAAAAATGGCCAATTTTAGCGCGTTTCTTATTTTTGGAGATCTTTAAGACTTATTTTTTTTTGTACAAAAACCTTGGATAAAATGTTCAGATGATGAGGGCTTGTTGTCTCAATGTCTAAATGTCGAGAATATCTAAAGATTAGTGATAAGCACATGTTAATAATGTGAATATTATGAAAATTGGCACTACAGCCCATCGTGAGCCTCGGCCTCCTCCAGAATTCTCTGCCATTCTCCCCTGTCCATCGCCCGCCTCCTCCAGTTAGTCACCCCCCATTGCCCTGAGATCTGAGATGAGAACAAATGTGTAGGTATAGTATAAATAAAATAATATGTTATTTTTAAGATATGAAATATGTCATATTTTGTAACTTCATAAACTAAATCTTATCGATTCAATCAGAATTAATTAAGAGAAATGACAATTTCCACACTTTAATTTTAATTGATCGAGTACAAAGTACAAGTTTATTTGATTTGAACCTGAAAACGCCCCTGTTAACTATCAAATAGTGTGTGCACTCGTTTGAGGCGTTTGTTTAATAGTTTGCATCGCACTTAATTAGTGGGTTGTGTCCAAGTCTTAGCCAATATTCATAATTACAAGTAATTATCATGAAAAACGGCTTAAGTAATAAACAAACGACGAACCTGTCCTGTACCCCTATTCTCTGTTTTATCGAAAGGTAGTCACGGTGTAAAGTGAGTATTACACGATACATTTTGTATGAAAAACGTCTATACGTATCGAATGCGAGAATCGCATTTGTTTCTAGAAATATTTCTGTGGCGGCGCTATACACGTTTCCCATACAAAATGTATCGTGTAATACTCACGTTACCACCGTGACTACCTTCCGATAAAACAGAGAATTGGGGCTCTGAATTATGGGGCATATACTTTTTAATTAGGTACTATTAAAAAAAATACCCAATGCAGGGAAATTTTTAATAGAAATTAACTTCGTTGAAAATGTTTTTATATGTTTCTAAAGATAACTAACTGTAAATTACCCAAATTTTTTAATTGTTGTTCTATTTCAAAACCGGCGTTCTTTTTTTGCAATCACAGTATTTTTATATCCGGAATTGTAAAATTTGCACATACATTCTTTTACGATTTACGAGATATCAAATAAAAAGATAATGTTTACGATTATTTGGACATCTTGTGTTATTTTTAACTGATAATTTTAAAATGTGACGTACAATGAAACACATTTTAACGTGATGGAAATAAAAACAGACCTGCGTATTGCATAGGGGCGTAGCTGAAAATTTATAAATATGGGAAAATGTTTTTGTAACACTTAGAGGTGTCGTCATCTCTATAACCCCATTTCTTAAGGGTACTGTAACATCGGGAGACACCTGTTCTTAATCTGTTCAGTGCCCTCCAAGTAGGATATGGCAGGTCATTAAATTCATTGAGAGAAAATAAAAAAAGCAAAATATGAATTGAATCAGAAGAACTATTCCAAAAAATTTTCGCGATTTCATCGATAATTATTCGCTTAATATTCTCATATTTCGTTTAATTAAATGGAGGAAAAATAAATATAAATGTAGATTGAATGGTGGAGTCTTTAGAACTATGTAGTCAAGATAAATTTGCAGAAAACAAATAAATTTAATTTCAACCTTTGTAATGATAATTATGACAGAAATTAAGCCCTAATTAGCATGAACTACGTGGACAAATGTCAAAACTTTAATAATTAACAGCGGAAAATAAACTATTACAATTTCCATATAAAATCTATATTTTTTGATATACGATTTAATGAATGAATCCGTCCATTACTAACAATTCACATTTAAATTCTATTTCGATATAACTATGACGTATCAAAACAGAAGTCATTACGATTTACAGAATCAAGTGAACGTTTTAATTAACAAGAAGTGATTACTATCTACATGACATGTAGATAGTAATCACTTCTTGTTATATTTTGCATTGAACATTGTTATATTTTGCGATAATACGAAGTATGAAGGAGTAAGTGCTACGTATTATTATGTGTTTGAATTCAAATAGTGTTGACCCGATCGTACAAAGTTCTTAGATTACAGTTTCCTGGGTACTGACGTACTGAGAAATGACGTCATTTTATAGCGAAAATTGTATTACGCGATAAGAGAATATGTGTTGCATGTTTTTTACTCTCAATAATGCGTCTAGAACTATTAATATTTTCTTCCTTCTAATCGCGATATATTACTCCATATATTGTTGTTGTCAAAATTATTATTTACTTTCCTATTTTTCATAGTATTTGATATTCAGTATCGCCTTGTATGAGCACAAACATTTGCTTCATAATACTGTTTACGATATTTTTCAGTGGAAGAAAATAATTTGTGACTAAACTGGAATTTTCGATTGTTTATCTGTCTTTATGTATGCAATGAATCGTTGTACTAGTCAAACCATTCGCCATAAATTAGCATAATATCTCTTTATTTTGGTAAATTGAGTTATATACCAAAATGGTAAAAAAAAACGCGAAAATCTGTGTCTTGTGAAAAAGCGTATGAGAGTCACATATTTTCGCGTGATATTTTTATGATTTTATTTGGCCTATAGGTACAGTTTGTCCTTTAGTTTTACAGTCATCGTTATGGGATGAAAAAAAATCAATTTATTTTAATTTTATTACTTACTAGCTTATACCCGTCTTGCTTTACGTTTTTGATTCCGATTGTCAGGCTTGATCGGTAGGTAATTAAACAGGTTCTAGTCTAGCTTCCCATTGCTTAACAGACCTCTATAACTGACATAAGCACAGAAAAAGAAGAATGACACTTTTACAATTTTTGTTTTACCGACCTCATAATATTATACGAACGACATAATTTGCAAGTTTTCATAGAGAGCTCTGTGGTTTGATTCTTAGCTACATTCCCTACTTTGATAATTAATTAGGCATTCCACCCATAGAGGGTGATTTATACCTGTCAAACTTCAAAATCAAATTGCATATTTTTTCATCAAATCTTTATTTATTGAGAATAATAAGATTTGAATAACATTTATATGTATAACAAATCAATCTACAATTATTTTATTAAATTTTCATACCGTAATACCACGATTCCATTCAACGTTTACATGAGTAATTTTGTTTCCAAAAGAATGACTTACTGTCTTTTTGAGAAATTTGTATGAAGATCCTAAAAAAATAGAGTTTTTTAAATAGCTCTAAATATATTAAAGTTAATGCAGCAAATTGTATTTAAGAACCTTCTCCAGCATTTTGTATGGCTCTGGGCATATTAATATCTGACGTAGCATTTGTATTTTGAGCGTGATGCTCGGACATAACGGTAAAGTATTGTCAAAGGCAAATAAAAAAACAAACATTTTTGAATTATTATGTAGATTTGAAAAATAATTTTTGTAATAAATTAATGGAACATATCGTTTTTCTTGCTTTGAATATATTTATTTATTTTATTCTTTATGCATATTAAAAATAGTGTACAAAAAATAGTGTATAAACAAGTGGCAATGGCGGGATTATAGCCGAAGCAATCTCTAACATCCAACCACAACTACCATTTATTTACAATTTAAGTTTGTGAAAATGGGTATAAGTTGAAATAATATTTGCGAAAACGAGTATATAATGTTATACGTGGCCTTAGTTTATTTGAAATTCATATTTAATATTCTTCTTCTTCTTAATTTAGGCCTTGTGGACTGTAATTCAAGAGGTGGGGTTTGCCTCCTGCGATGTCGACTCCCAACTGTCTCTCCTCTACTTTGGTCGTTTCCCGGGAGCTGTATTCTTCTGTTAATATTGCTTAATAACATTAATTTCTTGCCTAATCGTTCTTGGTTCCCATTTGCTTTAGAAGTATTTTTCTCTTAAAATTTAAATCCAAGGCTGAGATTGGTAGAGATCACCTAACTCATCATGTTCCGCCGATTATGTATAGGAATGTATTCGTTAATTTAAAAATATTGTAATTTAATGAAGTTAATTAACATGTTATGTTCCCGTTTGTATACTTAATAAATCGATCAATGAATGAAGATTATGAGTATTGTACTAACAAAAAAGATAAAAAAGAATAATATGAAACGATTTAATGAAAGAAATCGCATTCCGGTAATGATCTTTCTAGTCATACGTAGATCTTAACATATGCGTGCGCACCAATGGTGCGCACGCATATGTTAAGATCTACGTATGACGTATAAGATGTTATTATCAATTTGATGAAATGTATAGTTATAGCAGATCTATCGGGTGAACGATAATGATGATTTTGAATGCGTGATTTCATATTATGAGATGAGTAAGAACTATATTGGGCAATTATATAGTTACTATTTTACTCATAGTATATGGAATATACATGAGTCTTGTGATCGGATTTCAAAAAAAAAATAGATTTCGCTGAAATTAATTTTCTCGACGTTTTCGGGGGTTTACATTCCAAATGTAAAAAAAAATATTTTTTAAATTTCAGCGTACCCGTACGCGTACACCAAAAATGTGTGCGCATCCATAACTCATAGTAATTCTTATCCGATTTCTTGAAATTTGGTAGAACGGTTAGCCCCTCGATGTAGATGAGTCAGTAAAATGTTGAGATCTGTACCTTCAGGGGAACCCTCTTAAAGTATCCAAAGAAAATTTCACTTGTTCTAGAAAAAGGGCTAAAAAAGAAAATAAAATTTCTTCGATTTTCATAAAATTTGGTATACGGGTTGGTCTTATGCTCCTACACAAGCACGTAAAATTTGAGGTCCGTAACTTCAGTGGGTCCCCCTTGAAGTACCGATTAATTTGTATTTGTATATTTTCGTCCTTAGGCCTTAGGGCAGGCACTTGGACACGTCAAGATTTACAATAATTTATAACAAATTCAATAAGGCACAACACTGCACAATCAGAAACAATATTGAATATGTAGTTCTAAAGCAGATAATAAAAAGCTCCAATAGTCGATATCATTTTAAAGTTTCTATAATAATTCCAAGGATAAATTCATTTTAATCGTAAAGTTATGAATTTTTATGCAGAGATATGTTTTACACGAAAAGGCTGTTATAATATACTATGAGTTTTGGGCTACCCTAGGTTAGCAGCTTTTTTTTACTTGTTGACAGTCTGAACTCTATAAAACATCATGGTTGTAACATTTTTTTTTATCAGTAATCGATAATCCTTATAAAAAAATCACCTGTCGTTTGAAATGCATAGAAAAGTGCATTTAATTGAATGATTGTGTTGTAAATTTGATTGTGTTGTGCAACAGTAAAAGTGTTATCGATTATTGTTGGTTGGGAGAAATTACCCTAGACAATAAGTCCGCCAATTTTGGTTAATTATTATGTTTATTTTCACCCAATAAAGTGTCATATTATTATTAAAAATGGTTGGAAGTATGACATCGGAGTTTAGTCGATAACCCTAACTAGTAAGAGTAATAATAGTTACCATAAATCACTGGTTCAGATCCGGTTCGAAGGACCAAAAATATGGAGATTCGCGGATTAAATAATTCAGTTTTAAAATGGACTATACATAGGTATAAGAGGGTTGAAGATGCCAAATGATGTGAAGCGTGGAACAACCAGCGATTTTCAAGGAAAACAAAGGAAGAGTAAAAAGGGCCAACCTTATAGTTCCTTATATAGGTATCGTATATTATATACGTGCATAAAGAATGAAAAAAAATCATTTACGTCGTCCCTTAAAGGGTCCTCATTTTAGTTTACAACATTGAGGACTGTGTACAATTTGACATTTCTTGTATAGGAACTTCTGATCAAGTACCTATTACATATTTCGTCGATATAATATTTACCGCGGACACCTATCGAAGACGTTAGCAATCCCGTAGTGTTCAAATCGAAAAATTGTTAGAATCAAATATTTAGTTGTTGGTCGTAAAAGTTCAATATTTTAGTTAGGGAGTCTGCGATTTCACAAAAGCTTTCGACAGAGTCAACAAATAGAATATTACACCTACAACTAGTCAATATTAGGTATACATAATATTTATCTTGATTGATAAAGCAAAAGTGTGAAACGTTGGAGGCATTCGAGTAACTGACTTACATTTCACCACTAGACTACCGGGTGCATGCGGTCTTTTCTCTTTCTGTCCCGACCGCAGTATTTACAGCCCAGACGAGACATGTCTCACAACTCTACCAGTTAGTACCTAATTACCTACACCTGGGTATCTACTTTCAAAACAATTCGCACGGCTGTAAAACACATTTTATTACTTGACTAACTTTCAAAATTTTACAATGCATTTTATTTGCAATGTGCACACTACTTATTTCTGCTTCCAGCAAGTGGTGTTACTTCTCTTGCCTGTTAAAAAATATTGTTACTTCTGTCTATATTGATGTTTGCGTGGTGATCAATCGTATCGAAAGCCTTTGACAAATCGATATAAATTGAAAATATATTTTCCTTGGTCCAGTTTTTTTTGGCATTTTTTAAACTTCGCCTCCAACCCGCTCTGTCTTCTGCACAGCCCGTCAGCCTGTCACTTTGCAAAAGTATGTTTATGCCTACTCTTCTTCGCCCACTCGTATGCCCCCATCAGGATATCTGCGTGGTGATCAACCATATCGAAATCCTTTGACAAATCTATACAAATTGAAAACAAATTTTCCTTGGTCCAGTTTTTTGGCATCCTTTAATATTAGCCTTAACCTCAACTCGACCTGTCTTCTGCACAGCCCATCAGCCTGACACTTGCAAAAGTATGGTTCTGCCTACACTTCTTTGGTAACCATGTAGACGACATTCTCTGAACACCCCCTGCCCATCTGAGCTTGTTTGATTTAGCATCCATAGTCAGAGATCCTGGGAGATTTTCAAATATTGTGCTGCTCATCATTATACCGTATTCCCTAGGATTCTAAATAATTCACATGCGCCAAAATCTTATGAAGCACGCACTTTTTTAATTGGATTCCAATCAGGGTGAAATTTTAAGCGAGTAAAATACTCTAAGAAAAACAATAACATGAATAAGCAATGAAATCTGGCATCACTGCTTCAGTAATCTGTCGTCCAATCGCTTTTCAATCGGGTTGTAAGTCATAGATAAATTAACGAGGTAAGACAAGTCAGGCTATATCTTTTCTGCTGCGTCATTTTGTAAACGAAAATCAAGTTAGCTGCTATAATAACTAGTTGGCTTTTCTGATGATAATAGGCTTATGTAGTTTTTCATCCGTCACTCGTCTCCATTGCGTAACGCGAGGTGTAATCGAGGAAATAACGTGGCGAGAAAAAGAATAACAAATATCATAGCTAAATTAAGAATAATAATTTATTGCGATGATGCTTAATTTTTATCCAGCATCATCGAACATAACATCATCATCATAACATAAGAACGTTAAATAAACTCGTTTTTCGAATTTCCAAATTACGACTATTTAATATTACACTAAAATATGCATTTATTAAGGTTCTTGGCGAGGTCGTCCACACGTGGAAAATGTGGATATCCATTTAATTCTCCACCAAAACTAAGTGTCGCATCATTAATCCGTACAATCTGTTAGTGTTATTATTTGGATGTGAATCCTGATGGCACTTGAGGAAAGCTTAACAGAAGAAGATCCGCAGTGTTGAGTACAGATTTTGAGGATTAGTTGATACCACTATGTCTCAATAATTGAGACCATACGTGCCAGAACAGCACAGCAGCCAATCAACTCAGTAATCCAGAACCGCAGATTGAGCTGACTTGGCCATGTTCCCCGCATATCTCCCGAGAGTCTCGAATACGAAAGCCTTTTTTTACAAGAGGATGAAGCTGTGTACAACTGGCGCAAGATCGAGAGGTTTGGAGGAGTTTCGTGGCGTCAATATATTATGCAGTCAACAATGGGAGCGAACGAACGAAAATGTTATTTGGTCAATATTTTGCCTATTTAAGAACAAGTATTATACTTTTTTGAATAGCTGAAAGACATGGAAGTTGATTAAGTTATTTGCAGAATAAAATCCATTCTAACCATTGTTGAGAAGTCTTTTTAAACTGTTATAGTAGCTGGTTCAGTTTTTGTTTTAATAATTTTTATTAATTGACATGCTGTCTAATTATATACCTACATCAAAAAAGGACTCTAGGAACTCTAATATATGAAAGAAACCAATGTAAAAGGCAAAAAATAAAGGTTTTTTTAATATTTAAAATTCAATATCTCTATAACAAATAAGTTTCGGACACTATATTAAAAAAACAAATCTGAAATGACCAAAATAAAGTGCGATTTTCCCTGTAACTATGTATACACAATCTTGTACATTGCAAATATTGCAATGAAGACAGCCTCTGAATTTCCGTACAAAAACCAAGCGAGATATGATTCGGTACCTATGTGAAATTCTAAATACATATGTGAAAATATCGTAATCGTGTTTTTAATGCAACTCTTGCCTTGAAACTCTGCATATTTATATAATTTCTTATTCATATTGAAGTTTTATTTAAACCACGAATAAAATAACTTCGTTATTTTTAATAGTTCCTTCTTCCGGTACTAAATAACTATGCTTTGGCATGCTTAATTATTATTAATTACATATTATAAAAATGCACCGTAAATAACAATAGACGGCGCTAGTCAATGCATTTTAAAACAACGACTATTATGTATTTTTACCATCAAATTATGATATTATATCGTATCCAATCAATTTATCGTGATATGCTGTCATCAAATTTGAATCATAACGGGCTTACGGTTTTCAAAAATCATACGGGGCTGGGTGCGCTAACGTATAGCGTTGTTCGTGATGCCGTGTTTCCGATTAGGTATTGAGGGTTGATGGTTTATTTTGTTATTACCAACACAGGCTGTGATTACTTTGAAAGATGTGAGAAGTGTTTCTTTGCCCAGATTGATTTAAAATTTCTCACATTGCGAGTAGGTATGTATTTAATATAAAAAAGTGGTCTAATATTGAAGTGTACTCTTAACTATAAAAACATATTTTTACCTACCTATGTACATAATATCTCCTTACTACAGTGTACATACAAACAAAAAATGCACCGAGAAACAAAGGTATTATTTACGTCGACCTTGCGGTTAAAGTTGTTATTTTTAACCAGACTTTTACACTAATATCACTCTAAAGAAGTCGTAGTTTTAAATCTAGTTTAGTTTGTACGACAGAAGCCGCATTGAACAAGTACATTGACTCCAATTTGCAGGCACAATAATTTGCCGATATTGTTAATCTTCTTTTTCTTCTCTCAACGGTTTTGTTCACAAAATAATCCCCATTAAGAATTCTAAGAATTTCTTTTTTACCACAAAATTATAATTTCCACAGAAAGAACACTAACGTATTTACTAAGAATGTTTTTCCTCTTAAGTTCGCACATCGGAAAGTTTATGATCCAGGACGGGCCGCAAGAAGGAAAATTAACACTTTTTCTTCTTCTTCTTCTCCTTGGAAATTTTTATTCTCACATGATGGTGGGGTCTGCCTTTAGCATTTTATGCCGCCACTTAGCTCTGTCTTGGGTTAGCTCCGCAACTCCTCATATTTTGACATACAACTTCACGCCAACTTCGTTTGTAAATTAATAACAATATTTTTTTAATTTGTAAAAATTATAATACTAATGATTAATTATCAAACACTGTAATCATATTTTTTTTTCAAATTAGTACGTCCCTGTTGGGACGATGTGTCATAACTACCAAGTTTTACAAAAAAAAAAAAATAAAAAAACAACAATCAATGGCATGTTACAAATTACCTACTTCATACTTTTGGAAGAGCAATAAACTATGAATTTTGTACATGATGATTGAATAAAAACATAAAACAACATTGTTTAAGAAAATAGAAAAATATCAATATCACTTAACACATAAATCTGGTGGAAACATTTTTACATACAAAACACTTATAATGGATAATTAAATAATTCCAAATGTCGCACAGAACATTAACAATTAACATCACAAACGATTCAAAAACGCATGACAGACTCTGCCGTCTTCCCGGCGCGGCGTTGGTAAATGTACAAAATTATCTACTCAGGTATATTCTTTTGATTTTTCCAATATTTTGATTCGTCGGCGGGCCGCGGAAAAACTGATAGCGGGCCGCAGAAAAACTGATGGCGGGCCGAAGTTTGTGCATCGCTGCCTTAGATCAATGATACTTAACCTTTTTTTTTTGTCGGGCCACAGGTTGAGAATCGATGCCTTAGAGATTGAAGACATATTATTATTTTTTCATAGTATCGAAGCAACCATCGCTGTTCGTGTTTATATTCAAAGCTAAATTTTACTTTTATTTCGTAAAATTTGCATTTTACCTAGTCTTTTTGACTCTTTCACAGCAAGCTACTTAAAGCTTGTGTCGTGAAAGAAGAAGATGGTCGGCACCTGGGATCGAACCCACGTACCCCTATTAATTTTAATGCTTCACTACTCTCACCATATACTTACTGCTCTGAATGTTGCTTTCAATATCTTAACTTTGTATTTTTATTATTATTTCTTGTTAATTCGGACCTTGTTATAATATAAGTAGGTATATAAAATTATACGCCTCGGCCTTCGAGTCAATGCCAGTAAAACGGAGCTCATGGCGAATAATGCCTGCCCCGATAAACAGCTACCGATAACCATCGATGGTCACCAGGTCTCCCGGGTGGATAAATTTAAGTACCTGGGAGCAACCATTACCACCACTGGTGACCTCGGAGCTGAGCTCCCGATACGTATCGGTATGACAAGTGGCGCCTTCAACAACATGACCAAGATATGGAAGGCGTCGGCGTTTAGTGTCGAGACGAAATCTAAACTGTTTGATGCGTGTGTGTTGCCCATTCTCCTGTATGGGTGTGAGTCCTGACACCTGACTGGCCCAGGCACAAAAAGTATCTGCATTCGAAACGAAGTGCCTCAGGAGAATTTTGGGTATAAGATGGTACCACCGCATAACGAACGACTCTATACGCCGGCGTACCCAGCGTAGGCCCATCACCTATTATGTGGAGGAGATGGACTTGGCTGGGACATGTGTTAAGGATGCCGAATGACAGTTGGCCGAGGAGAGCGCTGTTCTTCCTCCCATCAGGGTCCCGAAGACGAGCAAGCCCTCTCATACTGTGTTCCGCTCCTTCGAAGCAGAGCTGAGGAATCTGGACATGGTGTGGGAGGAGGTCATTAACGTTGCGCAAGATCGAGCGCAATGGAGAGCTCTTGTCGCCTCCCTATGCCCCTAAGTGGGGTCTAAAGGGAGTTTGGATTTGGATATAAAATTATAATTGACTGACTATATGATCATTTACTAATTCCTAATTCCTTACACTAACCAACGGAGCAATCGCATTCATTGATACATCAGATTATTGTGCGTTTAAACCAAACTAGCATAGAGCCAGAGTTAGAAATATATAGCATTCGCTTAATCCCTTATAATCACTGACAACAATGAGCAAGAATTAACACCAAGAACTGTTTGAAAAATGCTCCATATCCAGTTCTCGCTCTATGCTTGTTTGATGTAAACGCATCCATAGACATACGTAAGCATCTGACAAGCAGGCAACTTGATCCTATGCTTTAATTTTTCCAACCCGTTTATGTAAAACTAAATGTGATTGGCATACGGTATATAATACGACTTTTCACTATTAACAAATAATTAAAAATGACGAAGCAAAACGTTCTTCTCTAAAATAATCAAATTACTTCACAAATTTCAAAATATTTCGTCCACTTTACTTATATAGTTTGTGTCATCTCCATGTCCATACTAGCGGTATCTATATCCTTCCCAAGTTTGATGCTTGACTGCACCATATTAGGTATGTTGATTATCGGGGGCTCTATCTGCGCCTGCATTTTCAAACTAGAAGTAGGTACAGAAGACAAATATATCGTTCATACTGAAATAAGCTATCCAATACAAACTCCCTTTACACCCCACTTGGGGGCATACGGAGGCAACAAGAGCTCTCAATTGCGCTCGATCTTACGCAATGTTTATGACCTCCTCCCACACCATGTCCAGATTCCTCAGCTCTGCTTCGAGGAGCGGAAAATAGTATGAGAGGGTCTTCCTCGTCTTCGGGACTGGCCTCATGCTGGATTCGCCGGCGTATAGCTTCGTTTGTGATGGGGTGGTACCATCTTATACCCAAAATTCTCCTGAGGTACCTAGTTCATTTCGAAAGCTGTGACTTTTTGTGGCTGGGCTTTAGTCAGTTGCCATGAAATAAGCTATAATTCCTATTTATTCAATTTTGTTAGTAGTATTAACAGTTAATTAATATACAGTGTATGTGACCTTTTATTCAAAATACATTTCAATTTTTGAATGCATAATGAAACATTGAAACACGTTTGAAAGAGAACATGTTCAGAGTCCAAAATTAAGGTCCTTTTGTCTAGAAAAATATAAGGAAATCATTTTTGTAGATGTCAAATTGCCTTCTGTTTCTGAGTACCTACTAAAGGTCCACACCATTTGGAGATTTCCAGTCAATCCACGCCACTACCCGAGAGTGTTTTAGATGTTTTTTTTTATCAGGTTAATGTTTTCACCTAATTCGAAATTCTGTTGATAGGTACAAATTAAGAAAGTTTTATCTTTTGTAGAAATGAATTTGATTCCTTTTTTAGTTTTTTCTATCTTTATCTCCTACTTTCTTACTTTTTATGATCCGCACCGTTTATAATTTTTTTCAATGATTTTAATTAAACACAGGCACAAATCATTCCTTGTGGGATGCGATTGACGGTAATTGCGAACAGGGGAACATTGCGATACATTCCTGGAATTCGATGAAGTATTGGAAATCTCTTGTGGTTGTATCAAAATGTTGTTATTGTGTATATTATTTCAGTGTGTCTCCGTGTTCGTGTTTTATGTGGATAAATTCTTATGCTAATATCATTACACTAAAATCTTGTCCGAGCTAAGTCTTTGATTGCTTTATAGAAATATATATTATGGGTTTTGCAACCAATTTGCCATTTATTTTCTAATTCCATATTGAATAACTCTTATGTACTTCCCTCATCCCTATAGCTCAATCAATTAGGTATCTTTATTTGGGTTTTCCATTAATAATTTTCGGATCAAATTCTCGCTTTCTCGATAACTTGAGAAACACTTCTGCTATTTCTGTCGAGTTTATACGAAATAAGTAATTACTGAAGCCACTCGTAAATTTGCGTACAATTTTAAAGTTTAATTGCCGTTTTCATAATACGCGTACCTATTGCATTTAATTCATGTTTCTCCCAATGCAGTTTTATTATTTAACGATTAACGATGATCATGTTGTAATTAACAGACAAAATGTTGAACGATAAAATAAAAAGAAATTACGTATCCAAAGATTTAAAAGACGTTTGTTATAAATTATAATTTATATACCTATTTACGGATTCCTTTCTCGTTTACTAAGCAATAAAATATAATTTATTACTCATTCAGTAATTTGTTAGTAATGAAAGATTTGTGTAATGATGAAACGTCAAAGTTTGCAGCTGTCATTTACTATCCATAGATAAGTACCGTCAGGTGCTAGAATTTAATGGCCGTTTTCATAAAATGCAACAAGTAGGATGGGCTACTGTAAGAGCGGCAATTATTACGTATGCGAGAATGAGAGGGAACTACCATCAGGTGCAGTTAACAATCATTTTGTTGTTAAAGATTTTTTCATAGATGGCGTTGGCCTCGCAGGAAATCCGTTCCACACTAATTTTCGTATTATATTTTATAATATTTCTTGTGCATTTTTCAACTTTTTAATCGTTATTCTGTTATCTGGGGCGAAGAAGAATCCATTAAATCTAACATCGGAAGAATCTGTTCAGCCGATCTCGAGTTATAAGTAGTGTTCGCACTAACCCAACATTCATTTAGGTATATTATGAGAAGATGGTATTACTACTTAATAAAGGAAATCTGTTAAAAATCATATTCTTCACATTTTATGAATTTTTCTCCACAGTATCACCGTATATAAAATAATCATCTTGGAAAAGCGTGATGATGAAAACATTGTATTTTTAAATTGTAATAATATTAATGCAGTATTTAGTTACTACATTGCATTTTAGTGCGTATTTTTTACGATCGACCTTACATCGATTCATGCGCGTTATCAACACTGTCCATAGATAATGGATATTATGTGCGAAGAAAAAAAATCTATATTATAATTGGCAAGTCCGTCCGTAACTCTGTATTTTCTTTGTAACGCTCGAACCCCACGCGAATTATTTTTCATACCGTGACAAAACCAATCCTACTACTGGAAATGTTGTTCATACTTCTGTAAGTTGATATTCGTTTCTATGACAGTAATAATGTACGTGAGAAATATTATACCTACCGAAGAAATAATATGTGATACCTGACCAGAGGTTCCTAACAACTGTTGCTACGAGAAGAAATGTCAACTTATCCGCAGTCCCCAAGGTTTTCAAATTCTGACTCTTTAGGGGACTAAGGGAAGAGACATAACTAATTTATAGGAAAATCATACAATTAACACTCTTCTCTATGCTTGTAGTTCGACAGGTTTTGCCGCTAGTTAAAAAAATAATCGAATAAATCTGTTAGGTAGGTACTTTTAAAAGTATCTGCTAACATTTGTACGGGTGGCCCTAAAATTGTGTAAGAATATTGTGTTTTTTTTTTATTTATATATAGATGCAAAATCATTATTTTTACGTCACGGTTGATTACTTCAACAAATTTATTTATTAAAAAAAGTAACAAACCCATCAAAACGCCTATTGAATATGATTGGTTGTAGTAGCCGAGACCTAGTACCTACCTCATATTATTACTATTCAGTTTTTTCTATTAGAATAGATTTAAATATAGAACTATTTAAAATTCGAATAGATTGAAAATGGAACTTTGTTCACCAGTAGGGATGCCACTTTTGACTCGTTCATTTAAATTTATAAAACGAATACGAGTTGGCGGGAACTTTTTTGGTAATTTTTATAAACCAAGATAGGTTGTCAGGTGCCTCGAATACAGCATGATTTCAGGAAAGATTTATGATTCGATTAATGATAAGATTAGTTTGTTTTATGATTTTCCGCTATATACCTCTATTTTTCATCGTCAGTCAGTTAGTAACACCTATTGTCACTATCAGCAGAATAATCTAAATCAGAAGTGGTTGGTAGTTTATCGATTCAGTCGCCGATTTTCGTCGTGTGTTCGATCCCAGATGCCTACCATCTTTCTATAAACTCAACACAATTAGCCTTTGGATAGAGTGAGAAATATTAATAATAATAATAATTGAAGATTCGACTGGATGGTTGAGGTTTGGTGAACTATTTAGCGAAACAGAAGGTTTTGTCTGTGCAATACAAGACCAGGTCATCGTAACCAATAATTATAAAAAATATATTATTAAAACACCTGACACTATTGATAAATGTCGTGCATGTGGCCAAACGGGAGAAACACTCAGACATATTTTCTCTGGGTGTTCTCTCCTGTGTGGTTCTGAGTATCTGCACAGACATAACGATGTGGCTAAAATAGTTCATCAAAAACTTGCCTTAAAATATGGTTTACTCGATTTTGAAGTACCTTATTATAGGTACACCCCAATTTCGGTAATGCAAAACAATAATACAAAGTTATATTGGGATATACCAATACAGACTGACCGAACGATTAACGCAAATCGTCCGGACATTGTATTGGTTGATCGTAGGAACGGGATAACGTATCTCGTGGATGTCACTGTACCGTATGACGAAAATTTGAAAAAAGCCGAGCAAGACAAGATAATTAAATATCTTGATCTTGCTCACGAAATCAAGGATATGTGGCATACACCAACCACACACATAATACCTATAGTGATATCGACGAATGGAGTTATTCCTAAGTCTCTTAAAGACAATCTAGGGAAACTTGGCATCTGTTGTGGTCTCAGATATGCCATCCAAAAGGCAGTTCTGTTGTCCTCATGTAGGATGTTAAGAAGGTTCCTTTCTCTGTAGTTCGAAGATCTCTCATGATTACATTACATCGTGATGTATCATGAGAGATAATACCGATATTTTTATATTTAGTATATAGCATTGTATTTAATTTTAATTTATTTTTATTAATTTTTTTTTACAATGATGTATACTTCATATGATATATTGTGATTTAATGAATAAATGATTTGAAATAATAATAATTTTATTTTTCAACAAAAATGTACAGAGTATTGCAGAAATTCAAATATAGAGATACATCAAATACAATGGTTTTATAAAAAAAAAAAAAAATAGTTATGACAATTTTATGTAAACTAAACTTACATGTATCTACAACCCTTTTTCCTTGATAAATACTTATTAAAAGTGTATTTGTTTTCATTTCCATTAAGCTAAGATTCATTTTATAAAATGGGAATGAAAGTTGCACATACTTTTCTTGTTAAAGATAAAATAATACATAAAATACTTTTTTTTTTAAACTAGCAACATTATAATCAACTGTAGTACTTTTACCAAGATTGATTTGAACCAACTGAATCTGTATTTAGCGTAAAATTGAAATAATATTTCTTCATATTATTTCGATAAACACCAGTCTGTTGAGTACCTACTTTAAGATGTATGTCCACACGTGTGGTCGTAAATTTATGTTATTACACTTTAATTGAAACTAACGGTGTTGAAATTTCATAGCGTAATTTTAACTATTATTATTTTTCCAATATGGTAACACTATATATCTACTTATTATTGTCTGTGGTTGATTTTTAAATTTCTGTTCTATTTCGTTGCAGATCTCCAGTTGGCGGCCGAGTTAGGAAAAACACTGCTAGAGAGGAATAAAGAATTGGAAACTTCGCTCAAGCAACATCAAAATGTCATCGAAGATCAGGCGCAGGAAATTGAGGTTAGATATTTTTGTTTTTTTTTTTTCTTTCTAGGTACCTACCCATAAATGGAAAACGGAACTCCACTCGTTTCTATCCAAGCACACTTCTTCCTCCGCTTTTTCCATCGACATACCATTTCTCATACAACCTCTCCTAATAGACCATTAACGGCCACGTGGATTTTGACATTAGCCGGGAGGCATGAACATAAACAAAAAGTTTAAGAGTTGGTATGAGTGTGTTTATCGGGTCACGGATAGAGCGAATCTACAGATGTTACGAGTCAATTTGATTATACGATAAATAAATAAATGTCAAATTTGAGAAAAAAGCAATGATATTATATATACTATTTACCATATTCACTTTTTATTTTGGCTAACATTTCACAAAATATCATTGCTTAACATAATAAGAAACCAAAAATTGACATAAATTTAAATTATGATAGATAGCTGATTAATAAATTAATGAATTCTACGCAACAGCAACGTTGCTTTTGCAAAACATTTAAGTATCCTAAGTAAATAACTAGAAGATATAATTAAATAATCATCAAATGGAACAATTAGACACAAAAAACAATTTTCAGATGACAAAAAAAATATAGGTTTGATAAATAAAATTATAAAAAACAATTATTATGACCGAGAAGAATCATTGATAATATTAATATGGAATAAAATATTTTAGTGTGTAGGTAATTATTAAATATATATTAATAATTAATACGAACAATACAAAATGTCTGTATTTTAAAAGAAAAATAATATATAATTGTGTTTTATTCCTGGAAAGTATCTCAAAACTGACTAATGTGAACCAGACAACTGATTCCGATCACTATTGATTCGGGCAGTTCGGGTCGCTATGCAAAATAATTTGTATCACTATGGTTTATGCATGTGTGGTGTGTCGCCATGGCCGCCATTTTGCATCCAGCCTAATGTCAGATGACGTCATCCTTTAATGGTCTATTCTTTTGCCTTTTTTGAGGACTGAATCGATGTTTTTGATCCACGTGATTCCTTGGTCAGCTACGCCTTTTTATACACATTCTTTCAGCCCTAAAAATTCTCTTATTTCATTTGCATTCATTCTTCTAAATCTCAACTGATTAACTTTAATTTTTGTAACAACGCTAACTTCCATTCCATAATGATCCCATTCCTTTCCATATTCCACAGTCTTTCGTTGTAGAGCTCTCATTTCTGTTGCATTTATACCTACATACCTACTCCTTGTCCACGTTGCTCGTCCATACATCATTGATGATAAAAGGATTGCTTTATGTGCTAGTTTTTTTAGCTTGTAGTGAGACGTGGTTGTTTCTCATAATAGGTCTTAGTGCAACACCCACCCATACTTCAAGGTTTATTTATTTATTTATTTTTAACAAACTTTGGTACAACAAATAGCATACTATTAACAACATATTTTATGATTAAACCAAAGATCCCACCAGGCTAAGCCTGTGTGTGGGTATACTAAACATAATAAGATAATGTTAGTTAAAAAAAACTATCCTACATCTAGTAATAATAGACAATCTTATTTTAATGCAACTATATCCCCATCAACAACAGAACAATTAAGTAAATTATTTCATTCACGCCAAGACACCACTGTATAATATTGTATGAGTCTACACAGCGCAATACGTCCACACAGCAACAACCACATACATACTAGATTTCTTTTTCACCCTTTTCATCCCTACTAAATATACACTTACTCATTTACTTGGTGAAGACATTCATTTTCTACGGTTATTTTACAATTCGTTCTTGCTTCATCCCTCCTATGTGAACATAATGAAAAATTTAGGTACCTACTCCTTAAAAAAAATTTTTTTTATAAAATTATTGGATCTGATGTTTGTGTTTTGTGCAAGGATCTTGTACTTATGTTTTTTTAATAAAACCTTTTTCCGTAAATGGAACAATTGAAAAAAAATACGAAAATCATCGAGTATGGTATATACTTTGCATAAATTCAGGCGTAAAATTGCAAGAATATTATGTGGCATGAAAGAAGAAAAAAGGTTGTAGGTATATATATGATTTGAAAAAAAAAGACCGTTGTTGAATTATAATTTTACTAGCAGCAAAACCTGTCGGACGGTTGGCATAGAAAAGGGTCCTTCATTGTTTGATTGTCCAATAAATCAGTTATACCTAATCGTCCCTTTTAAAGTGTCCAAGTTTTACTTTTCCACGTTGAACACTGCGAAAAATTTGACACTTATTCCCATAGCAACAGGTGTATGTGGAAACAATATTTCCAGCGGAAACCTGTTATTATTGTAGAAACTATCGACTAACAGACGAATAATATGAGTATGAAAAATATTTCGTGTGTGTTTCATCCGCTGGTTTCAGCAAAAATACCTAGTTAAGGACGAACTGGCCAATTATTGTATAGGATTCTTCAGATCAATAAATAATAATATACGATAAAGACACGCTGTCTCCACCATTCCAATAACAGGCGTCAGTCGTTTTGTAACACTAACAATGTTGAATCAAGTTTCTACAATTCGTGTCTTAAAATGCTGCGGTGCATTTTCAATTTAGATTCTGATCAAATATCTGGACCTTTTCCAGTAACATTTGCCAAATTTTGTTAAAATTAGGCCATAAACACTCCACCAAAGTAGGAATAACGCTATACTTTCAATTAATCATGGGAATTTCTTCGCGCGTGACTTTACACGGCGAATAAACTGGGTTCACTTACACAAGTACGGAAGGTGTATCGATTTTATTTCAACGCCGACGTATGTAATATAAAAAATAGGTCTGAAGACTCAGAACCAGGCGACCTTGTCCCGACGCGACGCCTAGTGGACGCCGGCTAGCCGTCTTGACCTAACATTCTTTGACATTTGCACGATACTCATTACTAGTGGTCGACCAGTGCTCGAAATTCGACCATAACTAATTTAAATTATAAGTTTGAACATTATTGATGCTCCATTGTCAAAGACTGAGCGAGCGTTTTTACACAATTTTCTTTCCAAAACAATGACATGGATACATTAAATTTGAAATGTTGTTATTATTTAAAAAAAAATGCAATGAGTTTGAATATCCCGCTATTTCCAGCTCCACCTTTCGTTTGAATATATAAACACTATAACACTCCCTTTTACTACTTTTACCACTCAGGGGCATAGGGAGGCAATAAGAGCTCTCCATTGCGCTCGATCTTGCGCAATGTTTATGACCTCCTCCCACACCATGTCCATGTCCCTCAGCTCTGCTTCGAATGAATATACCTCCTTCAAAAAGCTTTCTGCGCCCATTATGAGGCGAATTTAATTTTTTTTCTGTGAAGTTGATGTTCTTTATTATAAGTAGTCTGTGGAAGTGTGTGTATCAAAAACATAACAAAAGTGTTTTTTTTTATTGATTTAATCTATTTTTATGCATAATTTTATAGGTTGGTTGGAAGAAATTGCCCCAGGAAATAAGCCCGCCAATTTTGGTTTATTATTATCGTATATTTTTACCAATAAAGTGTTTATTATTATTATTTTAAATTTTATGAAAATACTAGTTTTTGAAAGGCGCCCGAGGCGCCCACATATTATGGCTTTTTCTTGCAAACTCTGTATTCTCATAACTGAATTCACATGTGAGACTTCTTAAGACTTGGTTGATTCAACTCTTTATGAAAACTCAAAAACAAACTAAACTTTTAATTACAAACTTTGCATTCAAATAGCTTTTAGCATGTGGGTATTTAACTATTTGATTGATTAAACTTTTTATTGCAAACTTTGTATTCGTAAGGCTTTTCTCCGCTACGATGTCACGTGTGCGTGCGTTAGTTTTCTGATTTGGTAAATTATTTCATGCAAACTTTGCATTCGTATGGCCGAATTCTTTTGTGAGACTTCAAAGCACTTTATTAATTATTGAACTCTTCGTGAAAACTCAAAAAACAACTTGAACTTTATATAACAAACTTTGCATTCAAATGGCTTTAGGATGTGTGTGTTTTAGTATATGATTGATTAAACTTTTTATTTCAAACATTGAATTCGTAAGGAAGGCTTTTCCGCTATGAAGTCGCGTGTGTGCGTTAGTTTTCTGATTTGGTAAACTTTTTCATGCAAACTTTGCATTTGTATGGCTTTTCTACGCTATGAACTCACATGAGAATCTTTAAAAATTACTTTAATGTGTAAACTTTTTATTGCAAACATTGCATTCGTATGGCTTTTCTCCGCTTTGATGTCGCGTATGTGGATTAAAGATTCGTAATTTGGTAAACTTTTTCATGCAAACTTTGCTTTTTTATGGCCGGATTCATATGTGAGACTTTAAAGCACTTGATTAATTGAACTCTTCATTAAAACTAACTACTTGAGTCCACAAACTTTTTATTGCACACATTGCATTAGTAAAGCATTTCTTCGCTATGAAGTCCGGCTGTGCGTAAAAGTTGTTAGCTGTCACTGCTGTCAGCCATATTATTAGAAGAACAAAATCTACTATAACTCTCGTCAGAGAGTATATTGTGTTCTGTGGTGCGAAATTTCATACTCCTCCGTCCGCGCAATGACGAAGGAGTTTGAAATTTATGACACCTGCTATTACATATCTCTTCTTGTTCGGATGTTGTTTAATAATATCAATAAAAAATGACAATATTTTTATTTTGAGTCTATTTTATAGTACATAGAGTAAAACCTCTTTAAATAGTAGGTACCCATTGATGTTGGGTCACTATCAGTCATGATGAGACCATGGAATTATGTAGATTGTAGATGAACTAATCTTAAATTATGTTGTTCTGTTGCAGTATCTGACAAAACAAACTGTTGCACTAAGAGAGGTGAACGATTCAAGATTGAGAATTTACGAGCAGCTGGAGGTGAGCATTCAAGACTTGGAGAGAGCAAACCATAGACTAGCTTTGGACCATTCCACAGACAAAAAACACATTAAAAGGTGATACATGCCTACCTCCTTTTATTTCATAATATTGTAAATAAGTATTACTTATACGACTAGTCTTGTGAGGTGTTGAATTCTGATCAAGGGGTGTCGGGTTTGATTCTTGTTTGAGACAAAAGTTTTATATGTGATTTTCTTTATTTGGCACACTGTTTTATCTTATTTTGTGTTGGTTGAATGACAAAAATTGCTATAGCCAGTATTGCCAATATACTGAACATACACTTCGACCATTTGTTTATTGAAAAATATTCTTCTCATCTCTGTGCCCTATAGGGAAGTCCCGACTTTGGGTATCAATCCGGCAAGGTTTTCTTGTGAATGCTAATCCATTCTGTGATAAAAGTAGAACTAATCCATTCATGAATGTTGTTTTCTTTCAGCCCACGAGCAATCTAGCTTTTATAATTAATTTTAACTAACGATATATTTTTTTGTTTAGTTTGACTGCGACAATTGAGTCGTTGGAAACAAAGTGCGAAGATCTGCAGAAGAATGGGGAAGAATTGACGAAATTATTAGACCTACAAAAGCGACAAGCTGAGCGACAGAATAAAGTACAAGAAAAAAAAATATTATCAGAAAATGCCCCGAGCACACTCACCGTTACCAAAGGACACACAGAAAGCTTACCACCCATCCTCAAGGAGAAGTATGTATCCCAAGAGGTAGAGAATGTGTGTGAAGAGGAGTTGTTGAAGCTGAACAAGGAGTTAAGTGAGACCAGACTGCTGCAGCTGAAGGAGACAAGGCGGATAGTGGAACTGGAGGAGCAGCTGGCCAGTATGGTACAAGAGAACAATAGACTGCAGGAGAAAATAAGGGACTGGAATCAAAACGAAGACTCCATGAAATCTATGCACGAGGAATTCTCTATTCTTGAAGAAGTCAGGTAATTTGCAATTATTTTTGTACCTACAACATACTGAACTACTCCAAGTGTTTTTCGGGAGCGTCCGAGCTTTTCAAGTCAATAGGCAATAAAAATGAGACAAAAATGGATATATTCATATCCTGGGGCCAAATACATGACAGCAGTCGCAGTCTTTAAATTTGGTTGCTCTCTTGTTCTCAATAATTTCCAACTTTTATCTCAATATTTTATTAATAAATTATTGAATATCTACTTGTTGTATACATGAGATTTTTTGACATGTTGAGAATTCTCATGATTAGGAGTTTCGGAGACTCAAACATTACCACCTAATGGCGAACGTTGTTAACGTAAAGTGATCACACCAAGCCAGCCTTCGAAACAACAGTAGAAGACGGTCGTAAGCCCGTGGTGGTTTGTTCCAGTCAAAAATGGAACATCAGTAATGAATTTTTAGATTCATAAGTTGTTAGATAATGTCAAGAATTAACTTAAACTTCTTCTGAATACTTATAGACTCTTGTGTCCTTTCAAAGACTAGATCTTAACAAATTAGAAGACAAATGACTAGTTAGTTTGGTAATAGATACACTTACATATGTTTCAAAGTGATTTCTATGAAAGTATTTTGGGGATATTTACTAGGTATAAGAACTATCTACCTAAATCTTAGAAAAAGTTTTGTTAAATTGTTACTGAATCCTTATTTTTCGTTCCAGACAAGGACAACTTTGTGGTAGGTGCTTAAGAAACATTGACCAAGGAGCCGATGACATGTCTTCTATAATGGACGCAGAGGACGATGATCGGAGTGTGATGAGTTCTTTAGCAAACGAACCCAGAGCCATAGTTCCGCACAAGTTGGTACAACTACAGGTGAGTCCTTTGATCGCCAACTTCCTCGGATTTCTGACATTCCATGAGAGTTTCCTGTAGCGAAGAAGTCTCAGAAATATTAATTGCCAATTACAACGGTAAATAAAAGTTTATTTTCAGCATCCCATAAGGGGCTTCCAGGGAGACATCATCGCAGTTCCAAATTTGGCTGGCATGTTTTTTTGGCAACCAATTTTGCTTATATTTTTTTCTCATACAATTCAATATTATGGCAATTTGTTACAATATTATGAAAGTTTAAAATTTTTCATGTTATAGTATCGTACTATTGATTGCATGTTGGATGTTCTAAAATGCACCAATGTTAAAATAAAGATTCTTTAGATATCAAGTTTATACATCAAAGTCAAGTATGCATGTCACTTAATTTATGATAATTGAAGGGATGTTTCTGCCATTACATTTTATTGATTTATTTCTAAATATTGAAGTTCTTTTCAATCACATTCCACTCATCACCACTCCACTGATCACCCCAGTCAGGGTTCGAATACTGCCAAAGGCATTAGAGTTTGGAATGATAATTCATTAAACTTGTTAACATAATGTGTTCACTTACTAAGTCAGTAGTTATCATCAAACATGATGTGTAGTAAATTTACTATTAAGAATTTAAAAATTATAAGTGCCATATAAAAATGTTTGAAGTATAGTCTTCAGTATAGTCTATTGTTTGTATATAAATTAATCCAAACATTTTTTTTATATGGCAGTTAATTTTTTTTATTTAAAACTCTATGGCTATGTCTTTAAAATAGTTAAAAATAATTCGTTGTGCACTTGTATATTTTTACACAAAAATACCTAGAATGTTAGAATTAAATCTAAAATTATCATGGTACCTGAAAATCATTGAATTTTTTAAATTTATTTATTAGTCTAAGAAAAATATTACACTAATGGTTTTGTTCATTATTAAAAAAAATTGAAAACATAAATAGTATTTTTTTACTGCTTTTAAATAGATTGTTATTTTTGGTGCATAATTTTCGTAATTTGATACTAGTATGAAATTCATGAATTGATTGATTGATGAATCATGTGTTTGAGAACACTTGATTGACACAAGGAAATTGATTTTATTCAGATAGCTGAAAATGTTTGAATGCCGAAAGTGCGGCATTTCCACCAAAGTTATTTAATGTTTTTTTAATAAAAATCGAATATATATGAACTAATGACTGGCAATTAGTTGAAATGAAAGAACCACTTCGGACTTCTACTGTTATTTCAAATACTGGCTTAGTGTGATTGCTTTACCTAAACAACATTCACCATTATTTCATTCAAGAAAATTCCAACAAATAACTCTATATCTCATTTATTATTAAAATACACGCGTATTATGAAGGAATTAGCGTCGGGCTGTTACTGCCTCTGCATGGAACTACTAGGGACGCAGGTACGAATCCTGCCGTGGGGTATGGAAATTTTTGCACATGTTGAAAATTTTCATGAGGAGTTTCAGGGATTTAAACATTACCATGTAATGGTGAACATTGTTAACGTAAAGTGATCACACTAAAACAGCCTTTGAAATAACAGTATAGTAAGATAAGATAATTTTATGCCCATAGTGGTTTGTTCACACCATTTCAAATCGAACAGTATTTGTCAGTCGTTGGTTGTTGACATTATTATTATATTCGTTAAGATCTAGTCATTAAAAATGGACAAGAATCTAGACATACTTTTAGAACGTTGTGTTTCTAAATAAATATGTTTTTCAAATTATTCAAGTTCTAATTTAGACACTTCTGTAACCCCCCATTATCTAGTTGTAGAGTTAGAATCTGTATTGCATGCCGTAGCTTAATTGTGTAGGTCTGTTGTTGTAATAAAACTGTTTAGAAAAGTTTTTCAAAATGTTTCTCAGGCCGAAAACATTATACACCCCACACTGATGTTGTTACTTATGCTTTGGATTTACATATTGAGAAGGTTTTGCCGTAGCTTGCTTTGGATTGTTCACCATTAGGTTGGTATTGCCGTATCACAGACACCCAGACCATGTAAATATTTTTTACCAAATTTTAACTATCAACTTGCGTCAAAACATTTCAGCACTGATCTTTCGCTTGTACCATCCTAAGGCTGTGGTTTTTATTAAGTATATAATCTAAATATTTATGTAGTATGTATTACATTGAATTATATATGTACCATGTACTAGATGCGACATTTCCTTCGAAAATGAGTAGAAGAACTGGCGTTCTTCATTGAAACGCTTGTGTGTTCCATAAAAGATCATTGTATTTTCATATACTCTATTTGACATATTTTTGCGTAGACGCCTTTTCAAAAGCATCTTTATTTGTTATCTCGTTTATGACAATCTTTAAAAACAACAAGATGGAAATTGTTCAAATAAAAATATGACCTTGCTTTATTATGTTCGCTATGATAGAACACTCGTCTAGCATAGTAAACATTAGTAATTAAGCCTATCTGTGACGGTCGTTTGAATCAGTTCCTACTTTAACTGACCTCGGTAGCCTAGTGGTATAAGCTTGGACTTTAGATCAAGAGATCCGGGGAACGATTCCCAGTTGGGTCAGAGATTTTCAATCTGATTTATCACTTGAAATTTCTACCCGGGATTGGTTGACTGTCTCAGATTGACATCTTTGTGCAGAGAAGTGTGTAAATTTATTTATTTATTTGCTTCCCCTCAATACCCCAAAACAAAAAAATATAACATAATATTTTGAAATTTTAGTTCCGAATGCCGTGCATCTAGTACATAGTACAAATAAATCAATCATGTATTAATGTTTTTTATTTGACAGTGACATTTTAATTTTATTTACTGCATTAGGGTTATTGGTGATAAAAATGTAATCCTTCATTTTACTGTTAATACTTCAAAAATTTTCAGGTTTAATCATCTCCAATCATCATTTTATTACATCAGACTTGATATAATTTACATTATTCATAATATAATTTTGGCAGTACCTACTTAGCACCACCATTGACCACTGAATCACAGCACATTTTTTTTAATGGCAACATTTTCAATTTAAACTTACTACAAAGTCAAAAAAAAATTAAACTTTAATTCTGTTCCAAGCGACAGGTTATACATTTAATAAACAATTAATTATTAATCTACTAATTTTCAAATTAAATGAAATATTATATTTTTATAACTTTTATAAAATAAAATTCTTTCGGCAGTTCGGCATACCTAATTCTAACAAGAAATTAAATTTTTAATGTCTACGTTTGTTTCAAATATTAATAAAAAATATTAAAAATAAGCTAGAGTTGCCATATCAAAAACTAATTCATAGTTCCTACATACTTAATCGCAGAACTAAAATGTCTATTTTTACTTCAACAAATATACTTGGTTATTTTTTTTTTTAATATTTTGAAACTTCAAAATTGACAAAATATGAATTTTATAATACTGTAAAAAATTACAATAGAATCAAAATACATTATTTCTCATACACACACAATATGCATACAATGTATACACAATATTTTGCCAAAATGCATGTTCGTGAAAGCGAGGCATAAGTGTGATTACCTGTATATGAAAATAAAGTGTATTTTGTTTATAATATTTGATTTTTTCCTCAACGCAATGCTATACTGCTTTGCTTTTTCATCATATTTGTGCATCCGTCAAATTATTGTTTCACATCCATTGATCCTAAATATAAGCTATCTTGCATATAAGAATTAAGTTAAAAACAAAAAAAATTATTACATAAAAGTCTAAAAACTAATAATTTTTAGGAATTGTGTGTTTGTGTTTTATGTACATGTTCTGTTTGTTCACGTTATGTTTCATGATGAAAATTTATTTGCTTAATTTCCATATTTTCCTTTAATAATGTTGAAAAACCTATCAGTTTGTGTTTTCAGATTCTATGTATGATTCATATTTTGTTTTGTTGGGTTTTTTTTTCATTTCATGCTATTAACAATATTTTATATTGAATAGTTATATTTCTTTTAGATATTAATTGTTTCAACTCAGAAATATAAAAAATACATTAGATTATTCATAAAATTTAATTCAAGTAATTTATTTGAATAAATAAAATATTTATAACCTTAATTATTCTTTTGAACAGGACCCCAGAGATCTCGGCTCGGTTCATGCGTGGGCCAATCCAGGATGCACGGCAGATAATCCTTACAGAGAACTGGTCGAAAAATACGAAGCTCTCTTGGAAGTACAACGGCATCAAGCAAACAAAACAAAACCTCAAAACACGAGTGTCAACACAAACAACTCATCAGCTCCTCTGTCTCTGCAGGAGGAACTTCAGATGTCGGGAGATTTCAGTCAATTTAGCATTAAAGATACGGACGAAGAGAGCGGCCACGGAGATGACACAGTGAAGACCAATAAAGCACAAGTTAAAGTTACCAAATCAACGCCAAATAGTCGTAAGAATTTCATTAGAACTCCTGACTTTTCCGAAGCAGAAACATCTTCATCAGGATTCTCAGATGAAACTAGCAATAAAGCCACTCAAACTGACAGAGAGAGACCAGGGTCATTCCTTTGCACAATCGCCGATGGTGAGGATTGCTGCTTTAGTATTTACGATGATGCCAGCCAAGTTGATAGCAGATTCAGAAATAGACCAGAATATAGAGAATTGTTCAAAGAGATTTTCACAATCTTGAAGAAAGCCGCTGAAAATAAAGACGAAGGCGAGAAGCTTCCTCTCCTCGACGACACAGTTCCTGCCCCTAGCAAAGCTCCTCCCGTGACTCCAGCTAACGAAAATATGCCTGGTGATTTTACTGATGAAACCCAAAGTGTTGTATCATCTGTTATGTCCGAACAATCCATTCCTTTCTCTGATATAACCATCCCCGAAGAAGTGAGAGAAAAGGAAAAAGAGAAAGAAAACATTCTCCCGAAAGCAGAAACGACTCAGCAGAAAGCTGATAAGAAGGAAGAGGAACCGAAAGAAAAGAACAAAGGCACTTCCGAACAATCTGGTGAACCTCAACGGGTGCTCACCCCATTGGTCAGACAACCTTTGGACTACATAGCAGCTAGTCCTCACTTTAGAAAGAAATCATCTAGACATAAGAATAGAAAGCACAGTCAAGATAGACAAGGAGCCGAATCTCCAGTTATTCCTACTCCGCCAAAGATAACCTATCAAAAGGGAAGTGGAAATCGTAGGCGACGCGATTACAAACCACTGGATGCTAGTCCATTGCTCAAAAACCCTTTGAAAACTTCAGCCGGACAATCGGAGTGGAACGGTTCCAGTATGCAATTTTACAATAGATCTGTCAACTCACCGACACCGAGTCAAAACGGAGGCCACGTTGCCTACCAGCGGTGGAATCCGGATACCGATTCTTGGGATGTCAAACAGAACACAGCGTCTCAAGAAATTCACAAGTTGAGAAAACTGGAATTGTCCTATGCCGAAGTATTGCGTAACGCTGATAAAAACAAAGGTAGAAGACGAAGACATCAATAAAATATTGCACGTATACGTGAAATCGAGAATATAAACTCATTCAGATCTTATAGCCATTCCTTAAAATTAGATTATAACATTACGAAGTTGTGCATTTTTACTTTACACTTTTATTTTGTATTAATAATGAAAAAGAAATTTTACGCCATTTTTAAAATAGATTTTAATTTAATTTTTATAAGCTGTAAAAGGTTGATAATATATTATTATTGTGAACAATTGTAAATTGAAAATTAGAAAGTAAATGTACATATATTATTAATGTATGGTCACGTTTGGTTCATAATGAATGTCTGTGCGATAGAAACAAGGGTTATGTTTTAAAAGTTATGTTACAATCTTTAATCTCATTATTATGTATCCTTAAAGGTTTTTGATATTAAAAAAAATAATTAAATATTCATCCAAACCACAGACAAAAGAAATATTTATCAGCATTTACATACTTAGTATATTTACGCTTATTGTTTTTAAAAATTTTAATTATGTTCTGGCAAATTCTTTTAATATTATAATATATTATATTTTTGGAGGCTGTGTTGAAAAAGAAAAATTTATTTATTTGTACGACAAAATATACAAAAAACTTCAATAAAATAAAATTTTGCTTATTTCATAGTACTTAATCTTTCGTATTTTATTTAAAAATGTTTTCAGACATTTGATTTCTTTTTTTAATCAACTAAATAACATGCTTTTTATAGATATTTTGAAAAAAAAAATTGTTTTAGGTAATCAACAGCCTTCAAGATCACAATTTTGTTTTAAGACATAACATTTTAGTAGTTCAATTTTAAAAATGTTTTATCTACATTCTACTATGTCAACTTTTTAAATTTTTCTCTATGACTTATGATTTCTGTCAACTTAATACATTTACTACGTAAAATAGATAAAATACAATGTTTAAAAAATACATTTGTACTATTATTCATTATTTCCTTTTCCTCTCTGCTAGAAGCATTGACTAGCTTAATCCTTATTGACCAGTAGCGCTAGCAATCATTACCTGCTAGATTTAGTAATGAGTAAATTGAAAATTCTTTGGACTGGATTACAATACAGAAGCTGTCAAACATAATTTTTCAAATTGCGCAGCCCTTTCTTGCACTGCTTGCTTGCCTATTTTTAGTTTATTTTATGAATTAGACCTATAATCGACAAATAACCAAATTCACAAGCTTTTGACAGTTGAATCTCTAAATAACGATCTTATTCTATGGACTAACCTGAGTTCCAGGTGTTATCAACATGACTGAGGAAAAACAACAATTATTACAATAGGGTATTTGACTAATTTCCAAAAAGCGTTTTAAATTATTCTACGATACATTATAAGCACATGATCTTCATATTTTCTGAAGATAAGCCATATTTTATATGAAAATCATGTTTAAAGTTTAAATATCCAAAAACGCGCGTAAAACGCTGTCTTGTATAATGGCGCTGGTCACGTGGTGCGTTTTACGTCACACCATAGTATTGGTATGAGTTTGCTAACGTGTTGATGACTGTCATTTACTATGGTGTGACGTCACAGGGAACACAACTAATCACAAGGCGTTTTCATCGGTGACTAGTTCCATAGAAATATTTGGATTTTTATTACGTGTTTTTATAAAAAATAAGCCTATTTAAGTTGTAAAATAAAAGACATAAGCCTTCTTGTGCCATTTTCAAACAGGATGACCACAATCTGTAGCTTATTTTTCATAGTGTTAAATACCCTATTTAATGATAGGTACATCATTAATGTAACGGTAAAAAGTTTTTCCCTACAAAAATACAGCAAAATTTAGGTTAAAAGGCTTCAAAGGAGTACCAGTTAGTACATTTTTACAGTTCTCCAATGCTTCTTCGTCAGAGAGGAAAAATCCTTGCATGTTGATAACGAGTTGTTCCTTTGACCGAGCAGTCCATAGATATAGTAGGTTTGTCTCTAAACATAACCATAGATAATAATATAATTAAACATAACCTAGGTCTTATTTTCTACCGTGCAGACAGCAAGGAACATCAAACTTAAATTCAAAATTTACATTTCGTTTCCCTCCAGAGTTTGGCTATGTATGCACTGGCGGGAGGCTTGCTTAGCTCCAAATGGATGATGTGGAGTGATGGGATAAGTCGGATATCCATCAGTCCAAAATTCAATCGTGTCAAGCCATTCGTCCATCACTCCAAACGGATCGTCAATGGGGAAACTCGAGTGGACACAGTCCAAATCTTTACGGCACTTGATTGTCAGTGTTAAACACTTGGTCCAAATTTGTCGTCATCCTTCCACCACGGTAAACGTGTTGTTGTTTTAAATTTAATAATAGTAAAATATGTGTATTAAGAGTAGTGAAATTTCATTATGATTTAAAAAAAAACTCATGTATGGGATGATCATGAATTATGGCTTAATTCAATGAGATAATAAAAATCCAAAATAAGAAATAATACATAATATATATTTCATTTCAATAAATAGTACAATTAGATTGTTTATAAATAGTACAATTGGATTGTTTATAAACAAAAATAATTACAAAAATTGCTTTATTATGCTATTTCACAGATTGTGCTTCGGCCAATTCTTTTTCTACAATCCTCCTGTATTCATCGAATCCGCCGTCTATACTAATTACAGTCCCATTGCCGCACACCCACAGCTCTTTACACACCATTCGGATCAGACGTTCGTCGTGAGAGACGAGAATTACACCTCCCTAAAAACAAATTTCAATTACTATCTATATGGAAATTTTTGCTAGGAAAGAAACGGCTTTTTTTATTTTATTGGTTACCGGTTTCTTAAAATGTTTAAGGTTTTATCTAATCCTACATAGCTGAAACCAGTAACCAATAAATAAAATTAAAATGTTTAAGAACAGTAACCAATAAATAAAAATAAATGTTTAAGAACATTAACCAATAAATAAAATTAAAATGTTGTAAGGACTTTTTTTAAAATGAATCTAAGCATGTGTTGTGAAAATGGAAATGGCCTTCGAATAAGATTATTTTATAGAAAATTGACCACTTACTTGAAGAGAAAATAAATATAAATACAAAATATTAATTTGTCAATTCAAAAGAATTTTCCAAAAAATTTTCATTATAAATTTTAGTCTTTTATTTGCGCATTTCATTTGATCAAGTGTAGAGATAACACAATTAATTGCATTTTTTTAAAAATCCACATTTAAAATTTTCCTTTCAACTTGATGCAAATTAGTTGTGTTAATTGGTTGAAAAAAAATTATGGAATGTAAGAAAGTGGAGCGTACATTATATTTAGTAATGGCTTTCCCTAAGGCTTCTATGGTCTCTATGTCTAAGTGATTGGTAGGTTCATCAAGTATTAAGAAGTTGGGGCAGCCCATACACATCCGGGCAAACGCAACGCGGGACTTCTGACCCCCTGACAAACTGGCTATGGTCTGCAAGGCCAAGTCTCCGCTCACTCCAAAGCTACCCAACTGTCTTCTGTATTCCTCCACGGTCTTGCCTGTGAGAAAAAAAATTACTAGATTAACACTCATTTCAAATAAACAGATGAAACAAAATTGATAAGAGAAATAAATTAGTACCGTGTAAAAATAGATTATTATTCCAAATGTATCTTAATAAGTGACTATGGAATTGCTAATTCAAGATTTAATTTTAATTTTTAAGAATTATGGGATGTTACCACTGCATTACGAATGACGCTATACACCGGGAAAGGCTCATCTTTTCTATCATTATGGAAAGGGAGACGGATTTGTCTGGAACATGTGTATAGATGCCGAATGACAGTTGGTCGAGGTGAGTGCTATTCTTCATGATCCCGAATATGAGAAAGACCCTCTCATGTTGTATACGATTCCTTTGAAGCAGAACTGAGGGATTTGGATACGGTGTGGGAGAAAGATAAATGAAGCGGCATAGGATCAAACATAGTGGACGGCTCTTGTCCCTCAATAGGAGAATTTTATATTATGAACAAGAATAGAACTTATGACAATTAAGTATTAGGTATATACTTGTCAAATGAGCCCTTCATATTGAGACAGGATACTAGGAATCGAACTTTGAGCCGGCACCGACAATTAATGGGCAATGACAAATTAGTGTCCATATCAACTATCAAGAAAATATACTCTATTTCCAGCTTTGACTCTATGTTTGTTTCGTTTAAACCTACCCTTAGTTTGCTTGTAAGGACAGTTTTCGAGAGAAAATGGTGGGGTTTTAAGAGATTTTGAATTGCTGTAATATTAGGTACAAAATTACCTGGATACATCTGCTGCAATAGCTCGACGGAATTGACATTCATATCTAGTTGATCCACGTGATGCTGGGAGAAGTAACCGAATTTCAAATTCCTATGAACGTTCCTCATACCCGCAGTAGGGGACAAAATCCCCAATATTATCTTCAGTAGCGTCGTTTTACCAGCGCCGTTATCACCCACCTAATAAATAAATGGTCACATTTGGCGAGTTTTGTAATAATCTATATATATATATAAAAATGGAGCCCTATTTTCCGTGGTAACAGCTGGACCAGTTACACAGATTCTTTTTTTGTTGTGTTTACCATTGCTAGGAGAAGGTTTTTATGAAGAAAAAATTAAGAAAGTTGCATGGATTATTAGAAAATTTAAGAAAACTTAACATAGGTAACTTTCTTAGTACTTCTGACATTGCAAACTTTTCTAATCTATTTTTAATTCAATTGGCAGTTTACACAACAGTTAGTATTTTGATAGTTGGAGCAATTGACAGAATGTGCCCTTTTTAAATATTGTTTAAAACAGATGCATCGCTTGAAATTATGTTGATCTGATAAGCAATTGATTTATCATTATACAAATTCCAATTCAAAATTCATAGTAAAGACAAGACAACATGTGTTGGGTCAGCTAGTTTTTAATACTAAACGTTAAACAGTAAAATTTCTCATAACATGCTAAGTTTCTTTAAAATCATACTACTTCCACGAAAAGAATTTCCCCTGTAAAGACAGAATGAGTTATCATACTTGTAATTGGTTATGCTGGATGTAGAGATGAAGAAACTAAATAAGGAGAAAAAAGATCAAATAGAAATTAAGGCAGTGGTTCTTAACCTTTTTGGAGGTACTGAACCCTATCAGTTTCATATGGAAATTCACTGAGCCCTTCTTGATTTGAAGAGGGGTTCAGTGATAAGTTCTTAATATGAGTCGGGTGCGTGTCTTGACATCCGCCGAACCCACTGAAGATAGAAAACTAGGACTTAGGTAGAACATCACCAATCATACTTACAATACAGATCCTGGACTCCAAGGTCGCCCCAACGTTGATATTGTTGAATATTTTATTTTCAGGCACGTAATGAAAGCAAACTTCGTCCAGTTGCAATATGGGAGGAGACAAGGGCTGGGTCTCGGGAAACTTTAATGTGACTTCCACGTCCTTCTCCACTGGTTTTAATTCGGGTCTAAAAAGAAAGTAATACCTCTATAAGGATTTTATACATATTGAATTATCAAGTTTAAAACTTAGTATTAAGACTAATTATGGATTCTAAAGATATAAAAGAAAGTCGGGTTAGTTTGAATACTTATAACTCAAGATTGGCTGAATAGATTTTTATAATGCTTGATTGGATTCTTCTCCGCTGCGGATAATAAATAGAATAACTAATAAAAAATCTAAAAACGAATAGAAACTAACATAAACTGTAATATGAAAGTAAGTACGGAATGGACTTCCTAACGCCATCTATAAAAATTCCATAACCATACAATCGTTATTTACCAGCCATTGAGTTTCAAAACACTGCTATGGGGGCGTTCAAGTATTACGTAACGCAATTTTTGAAGATTTTTGACCCCCCCTCCCCCCCATGTAACGCACCGTAACGTTTTTCTGTACCCCCCCTCCCCCCCCCCTAAATGTTACGTAACACCCAAGAGACTATTTTTTTTACTGAACTCTCGTAAAAAAAGGGTTCCTTTGCAAACTTCGGAGAAATAAAAATACTATTTATATGTTCCATAAATTTATCTTTATTTTTTCTTTTGCTGTTTTCCAAATTTTGGCATAGCTGCGTTGGCAAGTCCAGTTGATGATGTAAATCCCCCCTTTTGACCACTAACGAATGCTGACAACGAAAATAAAATAAAAATGACGTAAGTATAATACAGTCGAGGGATTCCCCGTAAAAAATAAAAGATTTGCTAACTTGGGAGGGCGAAATAAAAATTACATACAATGCAGTCGAGGGACTCCCCGTAAGACTTAAACGAAAAAGGTTCCTTTTTTCGCAGAGCGAAAAATTCTTAAGCTTAGGGTGAAAACACGTAGAAAGCCGATTCCGACCGGCGCAAAGAATGTTGTCTATGGTTTCAATGCATTTAAATGGGCATGCCGGAAAGCAGGTTTCTGCTTTTGCTGTGCGTATCCCCATTCAACTGCATAGAAACATTCTTTGCGCCGGTCGGATTCGGCATTCTACGTGTTTCCACCAAAAGCTTTAACATCGGAGAACAAAATAAAAATGACGTACGGTACAATCGAGGGACTTCCCGTAAAACATTGTCGAAAAGGGTTCCTTTGCTAACTTCGGAGAAAAAAAATGATGTACAGTACAATCGAGGGACTTCCCGTAAAACATAAACGAAAAGGGTGCCCAACTTCGGAGAAAAAAAAACAAAAATGACGTACAGTACAATCGAGGGATTCCCCGTAAAACATAAAGGAAAAGGATTGCCCAACTTGGAAGATTTATTTCCCAATTTTTTTTATTTAAGAAAAAAAATACCGTTACGTAACGAGTTGTTCAAACCCCCCCTCCCGCCCTCGTAACGCACAGTAACGTTTTGCAAGACCCCGTAATACTTGAACGCCCCCTATGCAGATTGATAGAATTTCTTTCAAGCTTTAATTTTAAGGGTATTTTGTATAAATTAAAACGCAGAAAGTGAATAAAAAGAGATGATTTAGTGTGATTAAAAATTGGAAAGCATAAGTTATTAAAAAAAAAAAAAAGGTGAGTTAGTGTTGTGAGGTTATGCCGTCTGTAATTTTATTTTTTTGTTTGTTTAAAAAAAATTTCATAAATTCACACTCTTGAGCAGAAATTATTAGAGTATCAGTCAGAATAGGTTAGTCATGTGGCCTTGAGACCATATTATATGCGGGTTTAAGTGGCTATCTATGATTCAAGTCACACTCACCACTGATCCACCAATTAATTACCCACTGACACTCCACTTACCTGCGCAACCAAATTCAATAAGACGCAGACAATGCAGTTTTGGACACTCTATCCGGAAAGTCTTTAATTTCAGTTCTATGAAGACCGAAATTTGTAATTATCTATAATTAAATTAGGTAGATTAAGAAATGTTACTTACAGTTTTTCTAACATTTTGATTTTTGATTGTACGGAGGCAGCCTTGTTGGCGTTGTATCGGAACCTGTCGATGAACTCTTGCACGTGGGCTCTCTGCTGCTGTTGGGCCTCGTACTCTCTCTGCTGGTTTTTGGACTTTTCTAATCTCGTTTTATGGAACTGTTCATAGTTTCCTCTGGAAATTTGTAAGCACGACATTTGATTTCATTAGAATAGCAATAAAAATGACAAAATCTCAACTTCTCTATTGTGTAATGAAATTAACATAAATAAATTAAACTGTTGTTTTGAAACTATTTTACAGGGCATGGGGATTGATTTAGTGGTACTCTACTAAATTGACATTTAATAAAAATTAACAGTAATTTAAGTGTTTGTTCATTTTAACAGATTAACAGGTGTGTAACCAAAACTTTTGTAAATCGAGTTTATAAATAAATAAAACTTGCAATTGGCAAAGGAAAATTACAATTTTGAAGGAGTCAAAGGGCGGACTTAGCCCGAAGGAATTTCTTTCAGCCTATCTATTATGACTCAGTTAAAATTTCTTAGATCTCGTGAAAATATCAATGCGGGATAGATGAGATGAGAACTCTCGTAGACGCAAAACCTACATAGTCATGCTTTTTATAAAGCCCTGCACTAGTACATTGGAAAATAAAATATAATAACATTTTCTTAATCTGCCTTAGAAATATAGGAAATACTAGCCCATTCAATGCCAATGACTAGGTAAGATGTTAGCCTACGACACAAGTCAGAAAAAACCTGTGGGAAAACACTGTATAGTTTTAAAATTTAAATTTAATTAAGTCATATGGAAGAAAATACATGTTCTACAATTTTTTTTTTATTTCTCACTTTAGTGATTGAAAACTTCACAAGAAAATATGACCAACCTATATGATTCTAATATCTGGGAATGGAGGTGCAGTATGTCCGTGGGTACAGAATCCAAAAAGTTCCTGTCGTGAGAGACGACCAACAGCGTACTGGGCCAATTCTGCAGGTAATTCTCTAACCAGATGATGGCTTTGATGTCCAACATGTTAGTGGGCTCATCCAGTAACAGGAGATCAGGCCTAGAAGAAGAAGAAGATTGACATTATGATTTAAAGACTCGCAGCCGGTTTCATAAAAAATAAAGGAGACGTAAAGTTTCCTTTAAAAAACAGCGCGTTTCATAACAACAAAATGACATTTTATGTTAAAGTCCCGTTCTTGGGACTTAAAGTCGACTTTAGTGTAGTTCAATCTTTTGCCGTCGGAGTTCATAGAAAATTTTGTGGCGCTTTCTACCAGCTTTCTCTGTCACAAAGATGAACATTTGCGGTAACACTGTGAACAAAAATGACCCAAATAGGGTGGAAAACATGGCAAAACGGAAAGAATATTATTGGTTACAGATTTCGGTTACTAATTCATAAACTATAATAATAACTTAACACAAAAATATTTCTAAAATAAAAGGAAACTGTAAGTACCTTGAAAATAAGGCTCTTGCTAAGGCTAATCTCATTCTCCAGCCACCAGAAAAGGTCTTTGTAGGCCTCATTTGTTTGTCAGCGGCAAAACCTAGACCATTTAATATAATAGATGCCCTGGCGGGAGCTTTGTCGGATTCAATGGTTTCTAGTTGGGCGTAGACCTCTGTTAATTCATTTGAAAGTGACGGGTCTGCAGTTCTGAAAAATAAATAAAAAAATAAAATATATATAGCAATTGGTAGTCCAGTGGTTCAGTCGCCAAGTTTCATAATGAAGGTTGTAGATTTCTACTATATCCATCCTTCACAAGAAAAGCTATGCTTTCAGTAAAAGTGTATTTTTTGTTACTTCGGGTTGGTCCAAAAAAAGAACATAATAGGCAGGTATATCATAACTCAAAAAAAATGGTAAATATAGAATAAAAAATTACTCATAATATAAATAAAATATAGAATATAATAATTGGTCTAAAAGCATCAACAATGGGAGGGAATCACAGCTGTGCAGGATCGAGTGTATCGAGCTCTTGTTGCCTCCCCATGACCCTAAGTGGGATATAAAACGGAGTATTGATTGATTGTAAAGCAACTGCAATAACAATAAAGGTGAAAGATGGGATGTTTAGAAGAAAAAGTTGAATTAACAGGAATTAGAGAAAACAAGTAAAATATAGTATGCCATGGATAAAAACTATTTCATTGGCACTTGAGTTTTCATTTTTTTTTATTTTTTATTACTCAATCATAAAATAAGAAAAAAATACAAGAAAAATATAAAAATACATTTACTTAAAAGAATATTTAAGATACCCGACCAGTGATAACAAAAAAAGTCTTATGTCTGGTGTCTTAAAGTCTTATCCTGTGAAGGTTTTTCTCATAATACACTTTACATGGGGCATGTCGCACCCAATGGTTAAACGTTTTATAATAGGCTTTGAAGATTTAAACATTGGACATCCCTGATCTTTCACATTCTATAACCAAAACATGGTGGGTAGGGAACCTCACCGCTTAATCAGGTAGCAATAGCATTGAAATAGTAAAATTATTAAAAAAAATTACCCGCTATTAATCAGAGCTGTGATTTCCTTTTCTCTTCTGAGTAACTTCTCTCTGACAAAATCACACTGGAGAACACTCTCTAAGGCTGGGGTATCATCTCCGACCACCTCCTGTTCTACGTGCAGCACTGATATATGACTAGGTATGTGTAAGCTTTTATTAGATATCATTCTAAGAAGGGTCGTCTTTCCTAAGCCATTCCTTCCAACTAAACCGTACCTTCGGCCGTAGGCTAACAGCAAATCTGCTCCTCGCAGCAGTACTCTGAAATTAGACACAAATTCAATATCATGAACTCTCTTGATATCATTTCAAGGTTATGTCCGACACCTAAAACACAACAGGAATCCAGAGAGTGGCAAATTCGTGATGACATGTATTCAAAGATGTTAGGACGGTGACAGACTAGAAGGTTAATATATCCCAACTCACATATTATACTAATATGCACACTCTTACAACCACACACTAAACATATGGCTAATGCCGTAAATTGAAATAAATAAAAAAAAAGAAATGTAATATGAAAAAAAAACATGTAAAGTGAGGATATAATAGACTGGTGAACAGTGTCATAAAATGTAAAGGATCCTAATCACTTTTCAATGGATGTAAATAATACCACTCGATTATGTCTCTTTGTAAGGATCTTAAAGTCATGGAAATGGTTATATTACCCCGTTCGCCAGTTTGCTTTGGCAGGACAACGCAGTGTGAAATCAGCATATTGTTTAGTCTTGGAGAAGATTAGTTACTCACCTATCCCCAAACGCAACATCAAAGTTTTCTATCCTAATGTCATTACTCCTGTTGGTGCCTTTAGCCTCCAGCTTGGTCTCCTTCTTGGAAGTGGCTTGGGAAGCTGTGGCCGATTGCAGAGCTGGAGCTGTCACTGGCATTTTGAATTCCGATCTCTTTTCTTGCTTTTGTTGTAGCTTGGCTTCTGCCTTTTCTAATTTTTTAGCGTCTACTTTGAAATTATCATCTCTCGTGTTCACCCATATGCTCTTCATTTCTTCGATCCCGTTGGACTGATTAGCAGCCATGGAAGCCAAGTGGACAGGAGCGTCCAGCATCTTCCTCGGCCCACCCTTGGTGCTTTCTATGTCAGGCCTCATTATAAGTAACAGTCTATCACAGATTTCCCTAAATAATAGAAAATAAATATCATTCCGATAAAAAAAATTTATATTGTGTTTCAGAATAACTGAAGTATCAAATACTCAAAGAATAAATATATATTAAAATATCATTTGGAATAAAAACTTGAAAAAATATGCATTTATTTTAGGATATTGAATATTTATTTATTAATTAACCAACTGAACACTGAGCAATGTGTATGCTGAGATGGTCCACTGGTGTGTCCCTAAGAGATAGGATCAAAAGTGCTCACATTCGTGGAAGCCTAGGAGTGACAGACATCAATAGTAAACTAGAGGAAAGGCAGTTGAGATGGTATGGACACATAGAACGACGACCACAGGAGCATATCGTACAACAGGCAATAAACCTGAATGTTCCACGTTCTGTGACTAGAGGGAGGCCAAAGAATTCCTGGGTGACGCAAAGGCGCGAGCAGATGCAAAGATGTGGGGTGGGGGAAGTAGTGCAGCAGAGGAGAGTCTACAGCCTGAGGACGAGGAGAGTTGACCCTAGCAGTCTTCATAGACGTTAAGCTGGGAGCAAGCCAGGGAGAGAGAGAGAACTGAACACTGAGCAACACAAACATTAAACAAAATATTTTGGAGGGAGTCCCGAGAGTATTGGTGCGAGTGATGGACTCTGACGAATGACAAATAATGCTAGCTATAGAGGCTAGATATATAGCAGACAGTGTTCACATTTTCAAAAGTATTTACCTAATATCATCTTCTGATTTATCCGATATCTCATGAAGTACTTCACCAATCGCCTCGTAAACCTCGTTGGAGCTTTCAAAGTCTTCGGAGTGAGCTAATACACCTGCAAACAAAAAACAGAAAAATCTAAGGGTCATCTTAATGGAATAGAATTTGTTTTGAGCATTCATAATAAATAAAAATAATAATAACATGTAGTAATATAGTTTCTTTTTTGGGGTTTCGGCTAATTGGTAGTGTAATAAGAGGTAAATTTGATGGAGATATGTGGAAAATACAACGGGAGAAGAAGAGGCAATAAATTGGTAAGTTCACAGGAAGAGTTTGTTTTTTTTTTTCTGTTGTTCGTATGAATGTGTGTTTACACCAAACTAACATAGAGCCGAATCTAGAAACTGCAGGGTAATTCTTGAAAAAGGTTAAGTTTAGAACTAGTCAAATATTTGAAAATTAAGGGCCGTTCTCTCAAAATAGCAGTTTTTGGCCCTTTTTCATAATCGATTATACCTACTTAATGATTCCGCGACTCCTTAACATACGAAACTGAAATTTACGTTTCATTGTAGAATGAACTTTAATTAAATAGCTTAGCTAATTTAGTTGCAGAAAAATTATTAGAATTCGTTTCATTCATCTAAAAAGATTTTTTTATAAGGAAACGACACCTTAAGTAAATAATTAAGTTTAGTTCGAAGTAAACTTTTCCTGAATACACATGCTGAACATACTTTCTTTTATGGTGCATACTGGACACCATGGAAACAATAACAAGCAATAACTAATGGGAAGTTTTCTGGGGAGCTTCCGACAATACACACTAGGTGGCAGAACTTCTAATCAGGTCTATTGTCAAATTCAGTGCTGCCAACGTAGAGATGTTTTTTTCAGTGATGCCAACGTTGGGAAGTTTGTTTTCCATTGTGTTGCTAAGAAGTTGTTGATTGAGTTGCTAAGAAGTTGTTGATTTTGTTGCGCATAAATTTGAGAATAAATCTCAGGGGTGCTGTTCTGTATTTTTTAATTTGTATTTAGGTAGGTATATAAAAAAAGATGAACAATTTTATTTGTAATAGTATGTAAAAAATGTGCAATGATTACTCTAAACCTATTGTAAGTTATCATGTACTAGCTGACCCGTCGAACTTCGTCCCGCCAGAGAATTATTAATAAATAATATTAACTTTTGTTGACATAAATGGCCATCACTGACATTATCAAAAATATAAGGTCTGAAATCTGAAGCAAAATGAATGGACATAAGTAAATAAGAACAAAAATGTTTCATGGAATTTAATAGTGATTGATTACTTGCTTACTACATCACTCAACAAACGAAATGCATTGAGAAAAGAAAAAAATGACCATCATATATTTTTTTTCAATTTTGCTACAGTTAATTATTTTGATATTACGGTTCCTTCAAAGTATATGAAAAAAAACATGAAGCTTATAATATTGCATGAGAAAAAAAACGTAAGCTTATATACTACAAAAAACGCAACAATTAGAGGTTAACATTGTGCACAACCAATATAATATTATAGACATATTATCTTACCGACCTCGGTAGCCTAGTGGCAAAGGCGCCGACTTCAGATCAAGAGGTCCCAGGTTCGATTCCCGGTCGGGTCAGAATTATTCTGTGTTTTTTTTTCTAACCCAATTTCTCGAGATACTAACCCAAATTTATTTTTATATATTTCTTTATTAAGTTAATGGCAAAAAATTTATATATAAACAAAATAACAATCATAATATTTTTCCACAACCTATGAGATTTACAACATACTTAAATATAGAATAAATATCAATTTGGCAAGACAGAACAAAAATTATATAAAATAAAAATAAGAATGTCAATCTTAAAAATGATTAAAAAAGAATCAGAAATAATGGAGCATGCAGTAATATAATAGAGATGTCAACTATTATCAACAAAAGCAAATTAAAAATTAAAATATGTCATGTTAATAACATACCTATATTATGTGTATCAAATGATATGAATATAATGTCATTATGTCACCTATTGATATTTGATTGAAGCTTTTACACTAAAACACTTCAAAGCATATTCGATAGATGGCAGCGACTAATTAACATTTTGTTCATTAAAAAATATTAATTTTATTGTCTATGAAAAAATAATATGAGAATGTGTAATGACACTATGTAAAACAATATGGAGGGATAAACTGACATTTCATAAGTAAAATAAGCTAAATAATAATTGTTTTACTTTGTTGCAATGTTTTTAAGTACTTCTATGGAGTAAAATATTTTAAAATTTTTATCAGGTCTGGTAGCTACATAATTACTCATCTATCTGGCTACGACAGTTTGACACAAAATGTGGCCATAAATTTTTTAAAATGTGTCAAATAACAAAATGGAGGAAATATTTTTCCAAAATCTTTCTTTAAATCTTTATTTATTGAGAATAATAAGATTTGAATAACATTTATATGTATAACAAATCAATCTCCAATTATTTTATTACATTTTCATACAGTAATACCAAGATTCCATTGTACGTTTACATGAGTAATTTTGTTTCCAAAAGATGGCTTACTGTCTTTTGTGAAAAATTTGTATGAAGATCTTAAAAAAATAAAGTTTTTTAAATAGCTCTAAATATATTAAAGTTAATTTATCAAAGAGTATTTAAGAACGCTCTCTGGAATTTTGCACGGCTTTTCGCATATTAATATCTGACCTTTACGTTTGTTTTCTATGATTGATGCTGTTTCAAAAATATAAATAAATAAATAAACGGACTAAAATATTATGTAGATAATACTATATAAGTTGTTTAATTTGAAATAAACTAGAATGATATTTTGGAGGTTAGATTGTGAGCGACCATAAGAAGAAGAAGAAGTAAATCGCCCCCGTTGGCAACACTGAATTTGACAATAGACCGGATTAGCAAGGGCGCCTCTAGCGGCACAAAAAGGAAAAAAAACATCCCATTAGTGGGCGATGAGAGTTCTTTCTTATTTCCTTGGTGTTCAAATAAACTATTAAGAAAATATACTCTATTTTCCAACTCTGGCTATATGTTCGTTTGGTTTAAATGCACCTTAAGAGGTTTTGTTGCTTGTATAATGCAGTATATTTAGAGAATTTTTGTATAACTTTGTATCGGTGATTCAATTTTAACATGAACTCCGGTTTAATACTGTTCTACTTCACAGCAATAATAGTATAAAAGCACTTACTTTTCTAAATGACAGTTAATTTAATGACATAAGCAATAAAATAAAAAACAGTAATATTATGATACAATCGCACTTAAATGTAGACATCTAAATTGATGCACCTTTCAATGTAGAAAATATTCACGAGCCTATAAACAAAATCTCTCTGGTTTCGTTAGTTAAAATTGGTAAAAAGCACTTGTTAGACATTTGACAATAAGTGCTTTTACGCTAACAACTTGAAGGAATGTAGTGATTGTAATGGGAGATCATTCCAAAAATGAGAAGTTGTTTTGTATACAAAATAAGACGTGAAATTCAATCTCTCATAGAAGACATTCATGAGAGATTGAATTTCACGTCTTTTGCGTATAGTCAGCCACCCAAGGGCATTGCAATAATTTCTTGATTTTATAAAAAAATTTAGTTAAAATTCATATATAGCTACAGTAATAATTATTAAGTTCACGGGCTGATTAGATTTTTCACAATTTTTTTTTGAAAATGAATCTGTGCTCACTCAAATAAAACACAAATACACTCTCACAGTAAGCTAATTAAAGCTTGTGTCGTGAAAGAGGAAGATGATCGGCACTTGGGATCGAATGCATGAAACAGTACGAAAGCCAGCGTCGTAACCGCTAGTCTACCAACCACTTCATATACAGATTGGTAAATAAGCATGTTATGGATTGATTTGGTATCATTTGAAGCATTTTATCAACAATTTTTCAAATAAATATCAATTTTAAAAGTTGCCTATTTTTTCATACAAACTTTTCCTTGCATGGAGTGACATTTTATTTTTTGATTCCCAAATTGGTGTTTTTGTTTGGAATATGAATATGTTGCTGGTCGTTGTTGTTTATTTGTTCAATTTGGATAAATTAGGGGAATTGATAACATCCCCGAATGATAACACTACGATTTTAATAGGTTAAAGGTTGGAAGGTAGTTATAGAGGGGGGTGGAACTCTCCGTACCTTTAGTGATAATACTACACTCAATGAAGTTAAACATATTCATTTAAAGGAGTTTTTTCAAAAATCGAATCAGCCCTCGAACTTAATAATTACTAAAGCTTCAAATAATTATTATATATTCATGGATGTGGTCAAAACATGATAAATGTGGTCTCGAATTATGTATAGATGCACTTGATTACAGATAGTGGCCATGATAAAGAATTGAATTGAGATTCAAGTTGTAAACAAAAAATATAAACACTTGAACTAATGGACTTAATTGCGCCAATTGACGATTTTTATTACAGATGGCAATTTCAATTAATACATGGTTTGAGATGTCAATTTTTATTTTATGAACGTAATATTTTTATAAACTTTTCTGAATTGATACAATAGAAAGAAGTGAAAACAAGTTTCATGAAAATCAACCAATTTTTACAAAGTTTTGTGTCATATGCACTTGAAAATCAGAAATTAAATAGAAGGCGGTGAATTTCGAGCATGTCATCGATTTTCCAAAAAAAGTATAGAAAAATGTAAGAACGAGGCAGAATATTTGAATAATCGGCAAAAAGGTATATTTGACTGATTAAATTTAGTAATGATACGAACGTTCAACAATTTTATGGTATTAATGTGAGAATAGATTTTAGCCGAGACATGAAGATAACCTATTATGTGCTTACTTTCTACATAATGTTTCAGGTCGTCATCCAATGAAGGAAATTCCGAAGTAATCACCTCACTGCAGGATGCCATCGTAAACGACTTTTTAATTATTTGAACACAATTATCAAAACATTTATGTTCATTTCTTATACATAAAAGACGACCACGAATCTAATTGACACAATTTGACAAAACGATGCAAGTACACCAACCTTATCGACCAGATATTCCTTAGGTTGCACAAACTGTATTTGAGAAATATGAAAAAACATGTACACAATAATTATTTTTTTTACAAAGTTAACAAAATCTCATTTTTTATATATTATTAGGGGCTTAAACAACATTTTAATCATAATATTGTCATGATAGTTTAAATAGAGGAATTCATTTACATTCATTTTTGTATATTTTTTTTATATTGAATACGAACAAGACGTAGACTGGCAACATTGATTTCCTCGTGTTCAGTGACAGCTATTTTGACATTTGTATTCAAAACGTTGTGTTATTATGGTGGAAGATATAATTTGTTAGGTTATCAAATAAATGTTATGCTTAAATCATTTTGAAACTGTATAAATACACTTACTATGGACCATAAAAAGGTAAAATTGAATGGATTTGTATTAATTACTTTACAACTTTTATTATAATATCAATTATATTTTTATTTCATGCGTTGTGTTTAATTCACTTGATATCAATGTTAGTGGGGTAAAAAATACAGTTTTTACCCCTTTATGCTATAGCCAAGAACGTAATTGAGTTTAAAATATCACTTTATTATTATAGCATGTTTTAAAACAAAACCGTCGATGGTTATGTAAAAATAGCTATTCACTCGTAATATATTGACTTGGGATCCAATGTGGGGCTTAACATTTATACAAATTAGGAATATTTACAGTTATATAATGAATTAATGCAAAAAGAATTGTTTGTTATATATTTTTATTAAGGATCTGATAATTTATAACATTTTTAGGATCGATATTTCAAAAACAAAAATCAAGGTAAAAGTAAATCTGAAGTTGTTTATAAAGTGACAGCAAGAACCATCAAAAGACACACTTTCAAAAAGCAGGTTCAATCCAGAAACAAAAATGCTGATCAGGTAAGTTTATCATATTAAATCTCAAGCTGTTGCATATTCTAAATTCTTCATATCAATGAGCCATATTTTTGTCTCACACCATCCATTTTAATAAAAAAAAACAATTATAAAGATTTGGTATCCGGAAAGGTGAAAGATCGCTTAAAAGGTCTGTAGGCCTATCCTATAATTTGTATTTTGTATCTGGAAATGGATAATTTCCCTAAAAAAGGTCATTAGGTGGCAACACTGGTTTTGATAGTCTTTTAGTCACCCTTGCGTTTAGTATGCAACACAACTATTTGTGTTCAATAAAACGTCATTGCATTTTCTAATAAAGAATTCCTATTTAGACACCTTTTTCAAAAGTTTTTAGAAAATATAAATAATAAAAGGGTGTTATTTGCTACCCTGCTTGTTATATTTTAAAACAACAAGAGACAAGAATAGTTCAAATAAACATAAATTAATGACATTTTATTCCGAATACAGCTTTTAGTACATATGGTTACTATATGGTTTTATCCCATTCTTTGTTCTCAGTCAGTTCTTGGAGTTCCATTTTCAAATATTCCTTTTCTCTATAATACTAGTGTAGCTAGCCTCATCTATAGTGTGATGTGAATGTCCAAATATTGTTAATTGTTTAATAAAATAAAATTTTCAGAAAAACGAACAGGAGAATAAAGGAAGAAGAAGAAGACCTAAAAAATTCCCCGGAAATGCTCCCATACCTAAAGAATTGTTGGAAAAACATTCGAGAGGTGAAGGTTTAAAATTCAAGCATAAAATTATGCACGAATTGGAGAAAAATAAGATTTTAAAGAAAGAAGAAAAGATAAATTACGCTAATAAACAAGCGGCCAGAGCTGAAATACTTTTAACGGAAGACACGGGGTAATAAGATTTTTTATATTCTTATTCCAATCATTCTTATATTTTACTAGCTGACCTGCCAGACGTCCTGTTACCTAAGAAGTCTGAAGTACTAAGAAAGTTATACTAGAACAGTAAATATGGTTATTAAGTTTTCTTAAATTTTCTAATCTTAAGAAGGCAGCCAGCATCCAAAAAGAACACCGATCAGAGTCACCCTAAGAAAAAAATCCAGCCAGAAGCAATGAAAACAGAACATCTACTTAATAATTGAGAAATGTTTTTTAATTTGCCTTTTATCGTTGCTCTATCGTATGTTAGAGCATCACGCCTAAACGGCTGAACCGATTTCACTAATTCTTTTTTTGTCGTGTTGGCTTTTATCAGTAGAAGGTTCTTATGAAAGAAAAAATTAAGAAAGTTGCGTGGTAAATTAAATAAAACTCGCATTAGCCCCTCCTTCTCTATCTACATAATAATTCAGAAATGTTTTTTTATGTTGCTTTTTACCGTATGTCATAGCATCATGCTCAAAATACAAATGCTACGTCAGATATGAATCTGCACAGAGCCGTGCAAAATGCTGGAGAAGGTTCTTTAATACAATTTGCTGCATTAACTTTACTATATTTAGAGCTATTTAAAAAAAAAACTCTATTTTTTAGGATCTTCATACAAAATTTTAATAAACATTAAAAGTGTCATTCTTTTCTCTTTTTATGAATTGTGAAAGTTTCATTCTTCTTTTTCTGTGCTTATGTCAGTTATAGAGGTCTGCAAAGCAATGGGAAGCTATACTAGAACCTGTTTAATTACCTATCGATCAAGCCTGACATTCGGAATCAAAAACGTAAAGCAAGACGGGTATAAGCTAGTCTATATAATAATTTAGAAATGTTTTTTAATTTGCCTTTTGTCGTTGCTCTATCGTATGTTAGAGCATCACGCCTAAACGGCTGAACCGATTTCACTAATTCTTTTTTTGTCGTGTTGGCTTTTATCAGTAGAAGGTTCTTATGAAAGAAAAAATTAAGAAAGTTGCGTGGTAAATTAAATAAAACTCGCATTAGCCCCTCCTTCTCTATCTACATAATAATTCAGAAATGTTTTTTTATGTTGCTTTTTACCGTATGTCATAGCATCATGCTCAAAATACAAATGCTACGTCAGATATGAATCTGCACAGAGCCGTGCAAAATGCTGGAGAAGGTTCTTTAATACAATTTGCTGCATTAACTTTACTATATTTAGAGCTATTTAAAAAAAAAACTCTATTTTTTAGGATCTTCATACAAAATTTTAATAAACATTAAAAGTGTCATTCTTTTCTCTTTTTATGAATTGTGAAAGTTTCATTCTTCTTTTTCTGTGCTTATGTCAGTTATAGAGGTCTGTTAAGCAATGGGAAGCTAGACTAGAACCTGTTTAATTACCTACCGATCAAGCCTGACAATCGGAATCAAAAACGTAAAGCAAGACGGGTATAAGCTAGTAAATTATAAGTGTTAGATTTGCATGTTTTGTCTTATTCATTTATCACTAATTGTTTGTGGTGATTTTCAGGTATTTAGAGGCTGATCCTGGTGAAACCACTACCCAATTCACACAAAAACAAATTGCTTCGAGTGTAGATATTGCAGCGGCGACTAAACACTTTGAATTGAAACTAGATAAATTTGGACCGTATCGTGTGAAATATTCAAGGAATGGAAGACACTTGTTACTCGGGGGCAAGATGGGCCATGTGGCTGCACTCAATTGGGTTACAAAAAAATTGCATTGCGAGATTAACGTTATGGAAACTGTACACGATCTATGGTGACTATTCTATTTTGACATTTTCATCCACAATATTTTGATTTTTAAGTCCATTTATTCATGGAACAATTTCTTACAGTTGGCTCCATATTGAAACGATGTTCGCCGCTGCCCAAAAAGACTGGGTGTACATTTACGACAATAAAGGCACTGAACTGCACTGTGTTAAAAAGTTGAATAAAGTTTTGCGTATGGATTTTCTACCATATCATTTTCTCTTGGCAACTGCGGTAAGCGATTTGTAATTTTCTGAGAGTTTAGGGATTTGAAGTAAATTTTGTGTAGAGCCTCTTATCAGTGAGCTTTGTCTCTAGAACTCGGATCCATGTTATTGCTTGACATGAGGACAAAGACGCTGTGATTGTGCGTGGATCTTTTACTATTGTTTCTGTACATTCCACCTTTAAAGAATAGTTTGTTATACTCGTTATAAAACATCATTGTTTTCAAAATATTATCGTCATAAAATTGGTTATTTAGATGGCATTAAAACTGTTAAAATCAAGTTTTCTTGACTTATTTTACTAATTTTTTTTTCAGAGTGAACTAGGCTACCTTTCGTGGTTAGATATTTCGATTGGTGAAATAGTCAGTCAATACAAAACGATGATGGGTAAAGTGTCAGTGATGAAGCAGAACCCGTACAATGCGGTGATATGCTGTGGGCAATCCAAGGGGGTGGTCTCCATGTGGTCACCCAAAGTTAATAACCCGCTCGCCACAATGCTGTGTCATAAAGCCCCTATCAGCGCTATGGCTATAGATCCCAAAGGATTGTAAGTTACATCTTTGAGTTTTATTTCTGAACCCGTTAAATAAAAAAGTGAAAGTTTGATGTAACTTATTTAATCCACATTTGCTACCATTGTGGAGCATGTGGACACCATGAAGTTCCTCCAAGCCTTTATCTTGCAGCAGACAGCTTCGCCCCAACTTAGTCCAGCCTCTTGTAAAACCCCAGTGAGTACCCGCTTGATAGTTAAGTTTTGTCTGCCTCTCCTTCGTCTCCCATCCGGATTGTAGAATAGGCTTGCATATTCAAAACTCTCGGGGGACATGCGGAGAACATGGCCAAGCCAGCTCAATATGTGATTCTGAATTACCGAGGTGAATGGCTGTTGTGCAATTCTGTGCGTACGGTCCCATTTGAGACAAAGTGGTACCACTTAATCCCCAAAGTCTGTTCTCAACACTAAGGATCTTCTTGGAACCTAAGGAGCCTTTATCAGATGCCAGGAAAATGCACGCATTAAAGAGGCACCACTTAGTTTTGGTGTATAAGTTAGTGGAGTTCCACATGATTTAAAAAGACAAACCCACCATTACAATTCTGATATAACAACCCATATTTTTGTAAGGAAGAGATTGATTAAATTTCATTAAAGTAGAGAAGAGAACGACAAATACAAAAGTTTCACTCTGTATATTTATTAGAAACTTAATAATTTATTGACAATATTCCCATGTAGTGAGATAATGTATAACTTTCTGTTCAAGATACATGGCTACGGCAGCGGTTGATAGATGTGTCAGGATATGGGATATCAGAAAGTTGGATGGTCCCATGCAACAGTACATCCTCAGATCTGCCCCTTCACATTTGGAATTCTCTCACCAAGGTTATTTAGCTGTCGGAATGGAAAATATTGTGGAAGTTTATAGGTTAGAACAGTAGTTATTTCAACTTGGCATTTGCGAACTACTAAGTTTATGTATTTCATAAAATTCAAATTAACAATGTCAATGAATTTTGTTATTTTAGAGATTGCTGCAGACAGCAAGCAAGTAGAGCTTATTTGTTGCATAAAACTAACGGTTACGTTTCTAATATGAATTTCTGCTCATACGAGGACGTGCTAGGAGTTGCCACTGACAGAGGATTCACCAGTCTTATTGTACCAGGTAAACGAAATAACGAACCCAAAAATAATAAATGGTTTTTTTCTTATTAGATAAAAGCTGTAATAGCTGCTTGCTTGCTCTATAGAATACTAACTGATACCTGTCTTGTTTTACGTTGTTGATTCAGATATATGCACGCTTGCTCAGTAAGCCATTGAACAACATAATTAGAGTTAAGAAATTTATTAAAAACTTTAAAAATAATCGAGTAAATGGAATAACTAATATAAAGCCTTTTTTGAAAAAAAAAATTCAAAACAAACTATATACTTATAGAAGATACCTCCCAAAAATGGGAGATATCTTCATTTTCAGGGAATAATCTGAGATTAGTACAATTATAACTGCAAGGATCACCGATGATTAAAAACAAAAAATAAATACCTACTTGACTGAATTGTTATGTAGATAACTTATGGATGGACTATTTTTTTCTTTAGGTTGCGGAGAAGCCAACTTTGACGCGCTTGAAAGCAATCCTTACCAATCCAAGTCACAGAGGCGTGAAGCTGAAGTTAAGGCACTGCTGGAAAAAATACAGCCAGAACTTATTTCCCTCAATCCGTCTTCTGTTGCCGAAATAGATGTGCCGACGCTCAAAGAGAAAATTGAAGCCAAGAATAAACTAATGGTATGTACACAGGTCTATTACATACTTTTTCTTCTTCTAGTGCCACTCCTATCGGAAGTTGGTGACCATCTGTGAATAAGTCACACGGTCTCGGGCAAGTCTCACCAATTCTACAGCCTCTGGCAATCCAAATCACTGTTTTCAGATTCTTTAGCCACGAGGCCCTTTACACTCCGTACCTCGCTTCCTCTCTTATCTTTCCTTCCACAATCATTTGTAGCAGAGCATATTTATCCTTGTGGAAGATATGGCCAAAACACGCGGCTTTTGACAGTGGTCAGTAGCTCTCTCTCTTTCTTTATCACTGTCAGGACCTCTTGGTTGGTTACGGGATTCCTCCATGAGGTGCGGAGAATTCTACTCGTTAACCGCCGCTCTTTTTTTTTCCTAGGAAAACAAGGCATAGGGTCCATGATTGAGAAATAAAATGATGGTTATCAAATCTTTTAAAATAAAATTTTGTATTTTTTTAGCATTTGAAACCACAGAAGATAGATTACACTCCAAGAAAGAAAACAAGAAAGAGAGGTTCTGTAAAAGCTGCGAAGAATAAGAAGATTGTGCAAGAAACTGAAAAGATGGTAAGGAGAAAATATCCTTTGGTTGACCACTTTGAAGTGTCATAATTAGTATCTCTTTGTCAATAGGAATGGGTGTAGTAGCTATCATGCTCGCTTAGGTTATTGTTATAAAGAATTAGGAAATAATAGACAAAATGGTTTTTTTCTCATAAAGAAGTGTAGAGATTTGCAATGAAATAAATATGTTGTTAAATGTCGTAGAATCAAATTAAAAAAAAGCTGCAGGACTCGCACCCGCATCTTCTGACGTTGCCAAATTATCCCTACCACTGCTCTCTTAAGTATGTGGTGTATAGAACATGTCATATCAGAAATGGTTTAAACATTTTTTGAGAAGTATTTATGCCACAAAGCTGATGCATAAAATTTTTAGCTATTAAATTATTTTACATTCTGTGTTGTTTTTTTTTTCAGAAATTCTTGAAAGAAATGAAGGAGATAAGGAAGCAGGCGGAGACCAAAAAGGAGGAACCATCCAAATCCTTTGGAGTTTTAGATAGATTTGTAAAGAAAAGAAATTGAAATCAGCCATTTGTGGATTGGCTAGCAAATTCAGTTAACGAAAGTATATTGTTGATATGAATAAAAAGTGGGAGAAAAATAAAATAAAACAATTATTAAGTAATCAAAAAGTTTATTATTATTTATATTGCTACATATTTACAAGTTTTATTGATTATCCTTAGAAAAAATCACAAGAACGACTTCATTATTTGAGATGTTTTTTTTTTAGCGAAAACAATAATATTATTAAAATATAATCATTATAAAGTGTGATAGGTAGTTGAGCAGTTAATAAAAAATGAAAAAAAAAACAAGGTGCAAAAATAATAATAGAAAAAAAAAAACAGTAGAAACTTAAAAAAAAATGTTGTTTCCCATTAATTGAACGATTATTATTAAAGACACATTTTTCCTATCCTCTAACCCAAATTGATAGGTGCACTAGCTGAATCACGCATAGAACTTGTTGACCCACCCCAGAATAAAAAGATTGTCGTGTTAACTTATTAGATGGCTTGAATACCGTTTTCCGAAAAAATTGATATCGACTAATTTATGTTTTGCTCTAAAACAATATTGCCTTTATGATTTTGTAACTTTGATTTTTTTTCAAGAGATGGCGGTGTATCAGAACATAAGCCACATATGAAGTATGTTAAGTTTGCTTCCTTATTCCCCCTGTGGGAGAGGTTTGATAAAAGGAGTAGATAGTAGTTATGGGAATGACAAAACTGCGGTCCATTTTGTTTGGATAATGTGAAGGCTTTGGGCTGACTCAAGGCTGGGATTGATCATTATCTATTTACATCTCGGAACTGTGCATAGTTAAGAAATTGTTCATCAAACGTCAACATGAAATAAATTCAAGTCTACGAACCTGGCTATTCCATTCATTTTCAAATTTGAAAAAAGGAAAATACATCTAGCAATGGACCAGGGGTTGAAGATGAGCGCAATGAAATGGCCGCCAACGGTATCAGTCAGTCCGTGTAAAATAAACACGACAGCTTTTTACGTTGGCCATTTTATTGCACTCGACAAAATTAAATCTTAATAAAATATCAACCATACCAGATGATCTATCTACTAAATGTTTATAATGAAGTAATATTTAAAAAAAATAACTCCCGTAAAAAAATATAAATCCTATCATGATGTACATTTATTATAAAAAAAAAACAATAAAAATATATACCCTCTGTAGATTAGAATAAACCGAAACCCTTATTTTTGTAAACCAATAACTCTTCAAAAGAGATCTTGGATAATGGACATTATCATAATTACCGACTATCATGATTGGTGAGCGTTAAACAACAAAAAAAAGGAGTTTTTAAGAATAAAAAGAAAACAAAATTGTTACATAAATTTGGCACCACTTAGATAACAAAATTGGATAATTTTAGAAGAAATAGTAATTCTACAATCAAAATTGATGATTATTGAGCGATTCCGGATCATCCAATATATACAATAGGAAGTTCGCCACAAATCAAACAAGTTCATAAAATACATAATTCTTAATTGGACATCAGAGGTACATCAAAATAAAACATTCTTATACAGACGGGCATGTGTTGAGGATGCCAAATGATAGTTGGCCGAGAGTGCTTCTTATCTTCCTCCTATCAGGGTCTCGACAAACGAGGAAAGCCCTCTCACAGTGTGTTCCGTTCCTTCAGATCAGAGCTGAGGGATTTGGACGTGATATGGGGGAGAGGTCGTTTAAACCGCGCAGGACTGGGGCTGGAGGATTTTTGTTGCCTCCATATGCCCCTAACTGGGCTCACAAAGGGAGTATTGTATTGCAATTTTTCGGGCACATTGAAAATGTATTATTTTTTCTCTGACATACAGATCGACTTGATAGATTATTCTAATACATTGAGTAATTGGTTAATGGATAGTTTGTTTCTATAGTATATATAATTTTTTTTCCTGTCCAATTCCGTGCTCCCTTCATAATATATTGTTTTATCATTTTAATAATAGGAAATTTAAACAAATTAATACTCGTAATAATTCAAGTGCTTACAACCATGATTCACCAACTAAATTTATAAGAAATAGAATGACATTTTGAAGACAATATTCAAAGAATACTTTTTAAGTAGGCACAAATATTAAAATTAGGTGATCAAACATGATTTAGTTCATTTTGGCTGAAACATAAAGGTTTCGTATGATTTAATAAGGACTTAACAATATTTTGATAGAAAATAAATCATTAAAAAATAAGGTACCTATTCTGCATCAATACCTCGAAATCATTTAAATCTGACAGTGCATCTTGGTTGTAAACACTCGCGTTGCCTTGCTACTATTTTGTTTGTTTACAAAGTTTGGTGCGAAATGTCATTTTCATACATTTCAGATGCAGATCACATATTTTTTTTTATAAATAAAGTGAAAACTTATCGGTAAATCATACGTAATCGTGCGATTTACAGAATTTTTATAAATAAAACTGATAATGTTTACGTATGCTTGTTAGTGCCTTCCATTCTAAAATGAAGCAGACAAAAGCGAACCATTGAGCACATCTGCTATTTAAGAAATGACAAGATGTCAGAGCGATGGCTTAAGAATTTTTAGGGCCTAAAGAATGAATTTATGTAAATCCTATTATCGTGAATCAAGGATGAGTTCGAAAACAAAGGCCACTGAACAGAATATGTTTGTAAACCAATAACCCAATGTACGCAACCAAAAACGAAATATGGTAAAATTTGTACACTGCATTCTGGATGACTGTGCCTTTAAAACTTGGACAAGGCAGTAAAATAAGGCACAGGACACAATCATGGAAGCGAACATGAGGTTTGATTGTGTGGCAGCGTTGTCTGCGTAAGTATTTAGGGTTCATTCCTCAGCAACAGTCTCGTCCGTAGAAATATCAAACAGATCGCAGAGTCCCTCGTTGTCTGTCAAACAGAAGAAGTAGTCGTTCGATGAGAGAGGACTGTTGACGTGTATGAAGTCGGCTGGTGACAAAACAAATAACATATTATTGATAACTGATTAACATTTTAATTGAGAAGTTTATATAGGTGTATAGCGTCACGTCATCCTTGATGTGATGTAACGACCTTATTCTTCCTAGGCACTTATTTATTTATTTATTATAATGATGCACAAACACAGAACAGATTTAAATATACATAAGAAAAACATGTTTCTACAAGCTGAGGTAATCTGCTCCAATCCAACAATTTCATGTGCATACAAATTTAATACTTTTGAAACATAATCATATCTTAAATCAGTTATAAACTTGAAAAAATAATAAAGCATAAAAGAAAATTTGAAAGAAGGGGAAGGAAAGGATAAATGGGAGGAGCAAGGGAGGATTCACCTGGATTGTAAACATTGCAGAACTTTCTTTTTAAGCTGCAGTGAAGACGTCCATATCTATACTGTCAGAGAAGATTTTGTGTCGGCCGTTCTATACTATGTTTCAAAAGTGTAGACTTTTTGTGCCTGGGCTTTGGTGCCGCCGTTCTATACTATGTTTCAAAAGTGTAGACTTTTTGTGCCTGGGCTTTGGTGCCAAGTGTCAGGACTCATACCCATTAAGACGAATGGGCAACACACACCCATGGACCAGTTTAATATTTTGTCTCGACACTAAACGCCAATACTTATATCCATACCTAACTAAAGTCATATTTTTAAAGATGCTACTACTTGCCGTGAATGGTACGGATTTATTTATTAATTTTACAAATTAAAATAAACAGATACATACGTGATGTCGTCACATTTCCTTCCATTTCATCAGAATCGACTCTTGATTTCTTATTATTGTTATTTTGCGCTCCCTCCGTTTCTAGTTTGATCCTTTTTGGCCTTTCCTAGAAAAAGAAAATAAATGGTGCAATCATTTCCAGGTAGATACATATTATAAAAATACTTGCTGCAAAACATACTGCATAGAAAAGGCTCATTAATCGTTTGACTGTCCTATAAATTGGTTATAGGTATCATCCCTCATCTTATCATGTTTAAAACTACTGCGGGTAATTTGATATTTCTTCCCATAGCAACAGCAAAATGTAAAGTCGTTGGCATGTTTTTCGGCTCGCGATGACCAATTTTGGAACTTCATACATCATAGACATGATAACATTCCCTACATACATCACCGCGCCATTCCCGTGTACCAAATAACATGGCGCAGTCTATAGGAACTTACCGTGGACATGTTGATTGCTTATCATAAAAACCATTGACATACTGACGACACCTTCACACCTCCCATCTCTGCTAAATAGAGATGGAAGGTGTGAAAAGGAAATTGAATGAGAAATAAGAATGTATCTCTTAAATCCAAACAGCTGATGCACAATGCAATCCTCATACCATCCATGGTGTATGGGAGTGAAACATGGACACGGACGAAAAATCTGGAAGTTGGAATAAATGCTGTGGAAATGAGATCACTGCGTAGGATATGCGGAAAGAGACTGATTGATAATATTAGAAAGGAATTTGGAGTGGATGTTAGTGTAGTGACTAGAATGAAAGTGAATAAATTAAGGTGGTTTGGCCATGTAGAGAGAATGAACGAGGAAGGATATATAAATCTGAAAGAATGGGTGCTCGCAGACGAGGCCGACCTCGAATGACATGGTCCGATCATATCGGTGCCGTCTTAGAGGAGGGCCAAGTCAGGACAAAAGGAATAGAAGAGCATGTATGCGGAATGTTATGCGTTTGGGAGAAGCGAAAGAGGTTTGTTTGGATAGGAAAGAATGGAAGTCCGTACTCTCTGCCTACCCCCTTCGGGAAACGGAGTGATGGGTAAAAAAAAAAGTATTTTATTGTTGGATATTGCAATAACAAATGGCACGGCAAATCGTCTTTCCTCCATGGAATTGGATTAGATTCCGCCGAGGCTAAATCAGGAGTGAAAAGGACTTACTATTTCATCCGATGTGGGTACCAGCTTGATATCTATAGGCTCTTCTACTGATTTGATGCTTAATTCATATGTTTTTATTCTAACTTTTTCCTAAAACAGAGAAAAGATTCAAATAAATAAAAGAAAAACAATATAACGCGATTTTTTTTCTAACATTTAGTTTCCCTAAAAAAACGATATGCTAATGATAATAGTCTGACTTACATTAGGTTTTTTCACGGTTAAAGATGATCCTAAGGGGGCCTTTAATACGAGTAGTTGTTCTCCCTGGTAACAGTCCACTATGTCCTCGCACGTGACGTAGGCTAGCTCTCTGTTAGATCTATCGTCCATTACGTTACTGAGACTTCTGCGTATCCATTTCCTATGTCTGGAATCCAGAACAAAACAACCATGATATAGGTATCCCGTCCCCGAATAAATTTCTCGGTGTCGAAACCTTCCCTATGATGTTAAGGGCCATTTCCAGTTTGTTAGTAGCATGTAAAAAATAAGTATGAGTGTGTTCAGTTCAGTTCATTTTGTTTTTTTTATGCTGTGTGTGTGAGGAAGCAGCAGAGGGCAAGGCTACTCACAAAAAATAGAAACCGCTTTTATCACTGTTGATTTGACACCAGTATTTCACAGTTCTGTTCACCATGTCTTTATTACTTTTTACTTCGCACCTGCACTTGCTACTTTGTAAAGTGGAAACAGCTCATCAGTCAGTCATTGTTCCCCGCAGGTAATACATACACATCTGCGTAGAAGTGCGTGAGTTCTGTTGTTTGAAATGGGCAGATACGCACAAACATACCTCATACAGAAATCGGGACAATTAGTTGTCAATTTTATGTAGATAAGAAGCTACAGACATAATTTATGTAATGAATCGAAATTATAATTGCATCAATAAAAATTAGAATAGTTCGGTGTATCACACTAATTTGTAATAGAGTCTAGTTTACACCTATATTGTCTGTAATGGCTAAATATTTGAATATAAAACAATCTGAGAAAAAAAAACTCACAAATCTAACATCTTTTCATGTTCTTCTAAAGCGGCAATTTCTTTTTTCAGAGTTAAAAGTTTACCGGATGTTTCTTTATCGTTTGGAGACTGTGCTGCACCACTAAAAAATAAAATAGCATTTCAGTATCTAACAGAAGACTTTGAACCAGAATCTAAAGTTACATGCAAGCTTAAGACGGCGTGAACGGCATTCTATGCAATGAGAACGATTTGACAATCTTAATCTGAAACTACGTCAGAGATTGGTCCAGTTTTATGTGCAGTCTTTCTTCTTACACAGACTTTATACCAAGAAGAGGCTTTTAAGACATTTATATATTGGAAAATATTTTCATCATCATTATACAGCACAAGAGTCTGGCAAAGAGTTTTGGGTTATGTACAAAGAGACAAAAATGATTTGATAATCAAAACAGAGAGTTGATGTTACTGGGCAAATGCCAGATATCCTGGGTACAGAGTATTAGTGAAAGTTGTTGTATTGAAGAACTGTTCTTTGCCGTTTAGGACTGGATTTTTACTCCAGGGAATATAGTCAAAGTTTGGGCGACTTATAAACACAAGTAAAAGTGCGATCAACTTACACCCATTGTATACTATTTTTACTTTTCTTTTCAATCAAACCAATCCCTTCTAGAACATTTGTGATGTCGTATATTCTACGTTTTTGTCGGACTGCTAGAAGATCTGCCGCCTATAATCAAATATTCACAAACAAAATTAGTAATAGAAAGCTAACTAGGTAGTTCTAGGTTTTACAGCCAAGTTTAGTTGATATCACATTAGATTGAGCAAAAATATCAATATTTAAATACCCATTACAGTAATAATATGCTAGAAAAAAGGATATTAACAAACAAATAAGACGTAATTTAGATGACATTCTATTCTCCAGAAAGAAGATTTTTGTTTTGTTAACATTATTCAAGAGATTCTAGACACTTTAAAACTTTTTCACTTACGAGTAAATTAATGATCTATGCGGTTTTCATATTTTAAGCCATTTTAATATCTTTAAAGTAGTTAAATTTTGTTACTTTATAAGGCAAACCCGCAAATATACGTTGTTCATGAAATATTTTGTTACCCTCTTTCAATGACAAACCCATACATATCATAATTTGCAAATAGTTTTAGTATTTGAGTATTTGAAAGTTCGAGCGAATTTAACAAGTTTGATAATTGAAATACATCATAGTCAAATTCTGTTTTTCGACTGGCAAATTCGATAAAAATAAAATGTTTTGTTTGTTTATGTCAATCATACCCAAAACTTAAGCAAAGAGATAACTTACGATTTTTATGTCAAGCACACCATCTTTACAGTTCTGCAGTAAAGACACAAATCGAGTTGTCAATAATCCCAACGATTTTTCAAATCGGCTATACTGATATTCCGACATTTTTCAAAATTTTGGCATAATCAAACACATCAATTCAAAAATCGCACGCACCGTTTCGACAGCTTCCATAATGTTGCTAAGCTTGTGATAAATATGGCGTCCTTTCTTAGTGTTGCCATTTTAGGAAAGATAAAATAATGCTCAACATAAAACAAACAAAACATAACCTTTTAGTATAAACCACAGTACAATATTATTTTCCAATTCGATTGTTTTTAAAACTCAACAAGAATGATTGATATTTTTCTCCGCTTGCCTATAGATATGATTTTTGTTTAAACGTTTTTTTTATCACATTTTGAGAAGCACTTGTTATGCGAAGGCTTTCAGAAAAACAAAAATGCCATGTGGAAAAATAATCATTTCTATTATTTTTAAATTCGAATTTTCTTGAGGCAAGTCCAAAACATTGGTGTGAATCGATTGTATGGATAGTATTTTTTCTAGATTTTTCATTTCAGTACCTATGTTCAATGACAACTCTTCTTCTTTTAATTTGGCCTTAGGTGTATGGAACGTACATATGTTTGAAAATGGAGAATTCACAAACTTTAGTGATAATTTTTAAAATTTTTGCAATTCCACTCAATTAATTGATTTATTTCATAATTTATTTACTTTATGTAGTGATAATTTGATGAATGGTAAATTCCTTCTTGAACAATTACGTAACATATCTCAATGCTTTTTTATTTCTCTAAATTCCATATTTTCTATAATTGAGTTGTATTTGTATAGTATCAAAGTTTATGATTATTCCTGTTTTTTCATGCTATCCTACATTTTATATAATATGCCCTCTATCACTTTGGACTCTGGGATACTTCAAAATACTTAACTTACCTATTGCTTACATGGAGAGAACCAAGTCTTTTTTTGAAAAGCCAAGAAGTTGTGTAATCAAATCTTGAATGTAGAATAAGAAAGTATTACTAGAAATGAGACTGAGGTAGTTTCAAACCACAGCGACCATATTCCTCTTTAGAGGACTATTGTGTGGTTGAACAATGAAGAGTTTTTTTTCTCATGGGTGTATTGTGATCCCCAACCATGCACTATAGTGCTTCTTCTACTTGCCCATGGTGTTTCCCAGTTAGAGCTACCCCAGCAATTCCACAAATTTAAAAAAATCCAGCAATGATCCAGGAGCGGATACAAATCAGCGAAGTCTTTAGGGTGAAAACAATTAATTAGAAAGCCGATTCCAACCAGTACAAAGAACGTTTCTACGCATTCGAATGGGGATATGCACAGCAAAAGCAGGAATCTGCTTTCAGGCATACCCATTTAAAAGTATCGAAACCATAAACAACATTATTTGAGGCGATCTGCGCCGATCGGAATCGGCTTGTTAAGTGTTTTCACACTTAAGCCCTTATCCTGTGTTTTCTAAAAATTCTTGCATTTACATAAGCCACTGCATTACAGTCTTAAAAGAGGTGGTGAACATTATGCTTCTGTTTCTGGTTCTATAATTTTAGAGCCCCAGCTTCCTCAGATGTTCCGTAAGTCGAAAGTGTGAATGAAAGGTTACTGAAAGACATTCCTATACACCATTCTTACATGTTATTTATTCTTCTTTTTAACAACACATATTCATAATAGGTAATCATCATATCATAAAATTTTGTACAGACATAATATTATTTATTTTAAAAATCGTCCTTGAGCCAAGGCTACATTAAACATAAAAGTACAACAGATTTTTTTTTAAATAAATAAAAACATTATACAGTAATAATAACATGGCTAACATTATGATATTATTTAAAAAAAAAACAAAAGTGAAAAATAAATTAATAAAAGTTTAAAATGTATACAGGGTTGTTATACATTTGAATTGTTTTTTTTATTAAAAATGCTCAATAAAATTTACTAAACCCCATAAGTTAATAATTTTATGACTATTTTTATCTTACAAACTATAAACTTAATTATTATTATATAAAATACCCAACAAAAACAATAAAACTTATTGGTAGGTACTTAACAAAGTATTCATAAATCATTGTTATAATAAGGAAAATGATATTTATATTTTCATATTATTTACAAAACTAAAAATTATTCATAGTATTAAAATGGTAGGTATCGTATAGATGTTATTATGTCATTATTATTATTTTGGTACATTATACAATTATTATAAATTAGTTTATTTCGACTATACAATATATATATATTTTAATTTAATTTAATTTAAACCAAATTACTATGAATATATTTTTAAGATGTTAGTTACCATTAGAGTTAGCAAAAAACTATATAAATATAACATTTTACAGCACGTACACCGATGCAATGATTCGTAAGTATGTATATATAAACTTACTCAATTGAGAATCATGCTTAATTAATTTAACTAAAAAAATTAATATAATAAATAACAAAATCACAGATTTCATAATAATAGACAAGTAACAATATTGCCACTTGTAAAATTAAACAATTATTTTCTCATATGGCAACATTTTATCAACATTAATGATTTTTGTTATCAATGCTTTTATTGTGGAGAGTGCGCTGTAAACTGCACAATATTGAGCCCAGAAGCCAACTTCTGTTGCCTCCGTATGCCCATTAGTGGGGTCAGAAAGGGAGTATGCTTGTGTTTATTACTGACATATACACTAACTTCAGTTTTTATAGCAATAGAGGACTATTTCAACAGCCGGTTTGAGAAATTAATACTACTGTTCTTGAAATACGAAGTAATTTTGATTTTTTTTTAACATTACAGCGTAGTTACGACAGATGGGTTGGCGTGAACTTTAGCAAAAAAGACAGTCTTGCCAAAATTGCCAGTGCTAAAAATAACAGTTTTTTTTTTAAACAAAATTTACTTTGCAGGGGTTGTAAAAGTATTAAAAATTATTAGGTATGTACATAATAATTATTACTGATCATACATCAACCGATTAATACTAAGCGTTACAATAATTAATACCTGTACAGCTAACAACGATGATATTATAAACATAAATAACATTTTTTGTATTATTGCAACACTCTTTAGCAACACAATTTTATGGGACAGCCATTTTTATTACTATACAGTACAATATTTATATAAGTAGGTACCACAGAAATTAAAAATTTAAAAGAAAAAAACAACGCATTTATGCGTGTGACTAGTGATATTAATTAAGTACCTTTGGGAAAAAATGGAAACAAGAATGGTAACACTTAGAATAAGAAAGTTGTGTCGTAACTTGAGTCAATTGAAAAAAATAAACTCAATTTCAGCCACTTCAGTCAATCAATATAAAACACTATTATTTACAATAAACATTTTTAACAAAAAAAATAATTGGTAATTCAATCGATAAAACCTGACTTAATTTGAACACAGTTTTTTTTAAATAAAGTACATAACTACATAATTAAATTAATACTCAATGAAAAAATGTTGTAGGAAAATTTCTTAAAATAATAATTACATATAGAATAAAGAATAAATGTGATATTCGTAATAATATTTATAATAAATATTAATAATATAATCAGATCCCCTGTATTAATTGCTTTGATTTGATAATTAATTATTACAATAATATAATTTAACTTTATAATAATAATAATACAATATATTATAAATTTCAGAGTAATTTTATTATAAATAAGTTATATTTAATTTAAAATTTGGTTAAAACATTTGGCAGGATATTAATATTAAGTTTAATAATAATAATTTAGTAATTACTAGCCACTGTTTTTTCAACTTTATTAATTGTTCATTCGATCACTAGCGGTTTATCGAAACACAACCATTCATGATACAGTAGAAATAAAAACGCAACAGAATCACTTGTCGTCGTAGTCAAGGGTGTTCAAAACAGCCATGATTAGAAAATAGTGTCGATAGTTACTCACATAAACACAAACACGCGCGCACATCAATTATGTCCAAAAAATTCACAATATTTGTTTGTATTTCACGCGTTTGATTCATATGGCGGCGGCGTCCCACTCTTTCTAGAGTTGGGTGCAGCGTCGCCGGCTGATCCTTAAATCGGAGTGGGTAAAACTGTGAAATCTTGCAACGCAGACTTGACAGTTTCGTAGATGGGTCTGTTCTCTTCGGGGCAATAGCCGTCGGATGTGCACAATGTCTGTAGTTTGCTAAGGTAACTATCAAAGTTCTCGTGGCCGGGTTTCTCGGGAGGGCCAGCCCCTCCACCCGTGCCCCCGCCACCAGGGATACGGACGTGCTCTAATAATGTGATGACGTTGTTACGAAGACTCTCGTAATATTCGTTTAAGTTGTTGTTTCTATGTGATATTAGTTGATTCTCCTGCAATAGAAAAATTCGTTAGAACATTTATATACAGTTTTATTCTACTAAAAATTGTTCCCAGGCATCTACCTACTAATTACAGTATAAAACAATAATTTATTCACTTATATTATTTGCTAATTATTGTTCAATTTTTAACTTCAGATAGCTTTGGCTGTAAATCATTTTCTATCTATCTCACTCAGACTATCTTTCTCTCACTTATGGGCGAATCTAGTCAAGCGAGGGAGTTCAATAGAGTGTTACCATTGATTAAAAATATTTATTGATTACTCAGCAGGCCCAAAACATTTCTATTTCAATATAATGAGACAAACAATCTAAATACGAAGAACAGAAAGCGCCATTTGTGTCAGAAAATGAAAATGTTATATACACAAATATTTTGATGTTTTCAGGATCACTTTACCAAAAATACATTACAAATTATCGTACTTCCTCAAAAAGAACACAAATGTATTCTTTGACTCTTTCACAGTATGCTGCTTAAAGCTTGTATTATGAAAGAATAAGATGGTTGGCATCTGGGATCAAATCCAGAATGAAACAGTACCAAAGTCAGCGAAGGAATCGCCGAGCTACCAACCGCTTCATTTTATTGTGCCTAGTGTACTTAACATAAAATTTAATGAATTTCTGAACTGAATAATGATTTACGACCAAGGTCCTATGAGTATAAAAATCCAAGAATAATAATTATAATAATTAATATATAGAAAAATTGAATTGGACTCACCCGTTCTCCGTGACTGAGGTGTGATTCCATGGCGTTGATATCGGATTTAAGTTTCATCATTTGAGATTCCACTCTGGCGTTCTCCCTTTGTAATTCCGTTATTTCTGCTTCTAGCGTGATCAGGTCTTCACCGTTGGCGGGAGGTTGCATTCCCATTTCCATACCTATATAAAAAATAGACCTATTAAAAACACCTTGAAATATTAATTTCAACGTTTTAAACACATATCATACTTACATACTTAAAAATGAAAATTAAGCCAGACTTATTCTCAAAATCAAAGACTAACATGTGTTGAGTCGCTATATTTTTATTAATAGTTTATTGCCATTATTAAAAAAAAAACATATCTTTGGCTTGAAAAATTACTTATTAGAGAGAGCATTAACTATCTTTTGTTCAAAGACTGCGTGTTATTTTCTAATTAGTCACAAATCCATGCAATTTTAATAAATATCAAGTAGTTACTGAAATCCTTAATTGATTCATTAATAATTGATCAGTTAAAATAAATAGTCAATTAATGTGGTTGATGATTAAAATGGTAGAATGCTGGACTCTCTACAAGATGTCTTGGATTTGAACCACAGTGTTGGCCAGATTCCTTTATCATAATGCAAAATAAATATGTCTGGCCATTGAGACATATATTTTTATTTGAGGCTATTTGTTTAGAAAAAAATCAGTTCATCTCATCCTTAACAGGAGGTTACTAAGCTTTAAAATTCAAATTGAAACCGCCATAGTCGGGAATCAAACCCAGAAACTTTGAATCAACGTTCCAACGAAATTTGCAATGGCAGGCTGGTATAATAAATATCATTAAAAACATTTTTTAGGAAAGTTATACTAGATCACTTAAAATAAAAGTTTATATTATGAGAGATGTAGTTTTCCGCTTGTATTTTATCAAGTGTTTTTAAGAGAGGTCCATGCGTACAAAATACTCTTCAAATAATATTGAAACAAGCAATTCATTAGAGTTGATTATTGACAGACATGAATGTTTTATTCTAAAATGCAAATGAAAGCAAGGTTAAGTGTTAGTTGACGAGTTAGCATCTGTATGTATCTCTTTCTTGGACCCTCCCTTACCCGAATACAATTTGGAATACACCATCTCCCCATTGAATTTGTTCTTCTTGCCTGTCTGGCCTGCGGTGGGACATCCCGACAGCGAGCGGTGTGTCAGAAAGGAGCCGTTGATGTGTCCCGTGCCGTCGCAGCCCGGCGTGGGACAGTTGACCCCCTCAAACTTCATCGCCGTGGCAGCGGCAACGGCGGCCTTGTGCTGCTCCACCGTGCCGCCACTCTCCAGGACGCGCATCTTGTTACGGTTTGCTATTGGACAACCAGATGCACTGTAAATTATGAAATAATGGACACATTATAAATGAGCATGAAACATAAATTGAGAAACACTCCCATTCAGAAGGTATTACAACACAGAATGAAAAATAAAAAAGTCATCTTGAATAAATTATGATATTCCTTTTGAGAATAAAATTTTTAGTCTGCGACATTTGGTATTCCTAAATTTTTTAATAAAATGCCTTTTGAAATATCATCTCTTTATATAAAAATGAGCTCTACTTCTCTTGGTCATTGCAAAACATAATTTGAATGGCCGGACTAATTTAAATTAAAGTTTTTTATTTTGTGTGTGTGTTATACGGGTTTCATTGTGTTAGGGTGAACTAGTAAGGATGCTGTTGTGGGTAAATTTGGCGATGGAGGTGTTAATAGTGGGAAGGTGACAACGAAAAAAGTGTATTACTCAAAACATACATGGGTGGATTAGTGATGAAATTTTTTTTAAATAATAATAATTATTGTTGAGATGTTTGTTCTAGCATGGGTTTGGCCTATTTTGGTAGCACTTGCATTATTTTGTCAAATTTTCTATTCCGCATTATGAATGAAATGGAATAGGTACATAAATAGTGTGAGATTTGTCACATAAGACATACAATTCAAATTATATATTTTTTCCGAAATATTCTTAAATCAAATGTTTGTATGGTGTATAAATTTGAAATTGGAATAATCCATAGACTACAGAGAGAATGGCTGAGTCTATAAAAATGTCGCCATAACAATAAAACTTACCTTCTGTGTGATAAGAACTTTCCTGTTGCATGTCCAGATCCATCACAGCCCGGAATCGGGCACCTGTGTTTGTGTTAGCGTGGAAATTACAAAATTCATTGAGTCCATTGTAAAGCATTCTCTTTACTCAGAATGGAATAAATTATTCTAAATTCAACTACGAATCGTGCTAATTATTATTCTTAGCCTAAGCCCATAGACAAAGATTGGATTGAATATTAAAATCTAATAATTTACACAATAAATAAAACTTCAAGTCCAGTTTTAAATCTCACCTAAGAGGTTCAGAGTCCTGTCCGTCCCTCGGTTTGCTCTTAGGCTTATTAGCTCTAGGGCAACCGGAGAGACTGCGGTGTGAGGAATAGTTTCCGGTGACATGGCCAGAGCCGTCGCACCCTGGGGTGGGGCACTTCAGCTCTTGCGAATGGGGCTGTAAGGATCTGTCGGACCTCGGGCATCCTGCTAAACTGTAAAGGAAGAAAACATGGAATTAAAATATTTGTATTATATTAAGTGGCATTAAGCATTGGATGGAGTCACCCAAAGCATTTAAAAAAGTGCCCCATAATTGGTTAAATGCATAGACGATTACTCTTCAGAGAGAGAATTCAATGATAAAATTTCTAGTCATATTCTTGGTTTTATAGTTTAATAATGTATTATTATTATGATTGTATTTTATCTGAGGTATTTTGATAATTTTATCACGTCATTTTGTGTATAGCTAGCAGCAGATGCAAAATAAATTTGAAAATAATGATGATTAAGTAAATAGAAAGTATAAAACTGCTTCAAAATTCGTATAAGTATTTTTATTGTATGTATTGTGTTTCAAAGAACATTGATTCACAGTGTGATGATTTCTTTATTAAAAACAAATTTGGCATTGATGGAACCACTGAAATAATAATTGCGAAGTTGCGGTAAGGCCAAAAAGAGAAAATAAACAAAATATTATTTCTTTTGTGCCAACAAGGTCATTGCTTGAAAGACTTGTCCTTTCCAGCATGAAATATTGAAAAAGTTATTATTTGAAAATGTGCAACGGCAATAATTTGCCTGTTCTTATCTTTAAAGGTTGATTCTTGCTTGAAGGAAAACAATAAAAAGAAAATGTTTTCGTTTAAAATATTAAATTACACATTAACATGAAAAACTTGAAACTAAACAATAAAACTCACTTATATTTGTAGGCAAACATTAAAAATAAACCTTCGGTCGGAAAATATAACAATAAACAATACTTTAATAACAAAAACAAAGTTTAAAAAAATTCCCGACGCAGCGAACACGGCGAACTCCGTCAGTAAACTAGTGCATTATTTTTGTCGACGAAGTTACGGGACAGAGGGCTCTGTATAATACATTAACACCGATCTATTTTACTAAATTTAGATCGTAAGTACTTACCGCGAACAAAAATAAAAGAAAAAAATGGAATAACAATATAGTGTGTGGATAAAAATAAAAATCGCAACTCATAGTAGCGTGTAATCACATTTTATAACCGAGCGTCATTTCAAATGATTTTTTAAACTTTTCGACGTTTTCATTTGAAATTTCGAACACGAAGTTTTCCCTCTCGACCGCTAGAGGCGTATTTTTCGTAACTATTGTCTATTACATGGGTCGGCAACCTTTTGTTGTAAAAGGGCCAAATATTTTTCATGGGGATCAGTGCGTCTCGCACTTGCAGTAGGCCTACAATATTTATGTACAAATATTTTAGTTTTAAAAATTAAACGCCAAGTGTATATTTTAATGACATTGCCTTCCTTCTCTTTCCCCCCGCTCCCCTTCGCTATCCCTTCGCTCCCTTTCTCGCTTCCTTTCACTCAATTGTGTGCATCCTTATCGTCCGTCATGTGCGTTGCGGCGAGAATCTTGCGGGCCGCACCAAGATGTCTCGGGGGCCGCAGGTTGCCGACCCATGGTCTATTACCACACGTCAGTTGCTAACAAAATACTGATAAGAGTAATAATTGTTTTGTCGCACCTAGTAAGTGATTATCTTTCATTATCGTCTTGTGTTTTCCTTTTTATCACATAGCTACAAAACAAATCTGTGCGTGTATGCTAGTTATATTATTAAATCAAATAAAAACAATTATTAATGTATTCGTTGTCAGCTGATATTAACGACATCATCGACGAGTAGGTACTTATTTCATTATTATTTTAATATGGCTAGTTATTAGTTAGTATTTAAAATATGGTTTCAATGCATTGCAATGTAACGTTTGAGGAGAGACGTTTCTATGACATACATACGTCATAAATGCTGTGCTACCAAAGCCAATAATAATTATTGTTTACGGAATTCACAGTAAACAATAAAATCGTACGATTCGTACGTGTTTTTTTATTGAACAAGACAATGAAAACAACAATATTATTGTCATTTTGTTTGCAAGATGAAGGAATATTAATAACTTGAACTCAAGGGGTCTTATATTATCAAAAATTTTCACATTCTGTAACTTCAGTGAAAAATGTAGTATATATAAATATAAGGTCAACTGTCTTTTTATAAGGTACCCACACTTTCCGAAACTCAATCACCAGGATTAAGACGGTTAATTATTGTTGAAGCAAAAGCGTGCCAGTTACTTACTAGCAGGGTTGCCAGGTTTTTTCCAGAAAAATACCGAACCAGAGTTCCCACTTGATATCCGGAAAGTTGAAATTTCACTAAAAATTGTCATTCTCAAAAATTTGGTATCCGGAAAGGACAGCTTTATTTTTATTAATCGAAAAAAAAAACCGAACAGCCTATAGTTCGGTGTTTTTGTCATACCGAACACCGAACATGGTGCTAAAATACCGAACAATTCGGTAAAATACCGAAAACCTGGCAACCCTGGTTACTTAGCAACGTTTGAAATTATTGTTGGTGAAGGTTTTTTTTTTACTGGTAGATTAGTGGTAACAATCGACGGCTTTCGTACGCACAGCGTATTGGAGGTCGTGGGTTCGAATCCCGGTGTCGGCCATTTCCACTTTCACAAAACAAACTTCGCTTTGTGTTTGTGTATTTGTGTTCACTTTGGGTGAGCCCAGATTCATTTAAAAAAAATATTATTCATATTGAACCTAATAATTATCTTCAACGTAATAAGTAGTTATATTATGTTAATTATTGATAATGGGTAGATATAATTACTAACATATTGATGGTATATAATAAGGGATGAATCGACCAAACCATTTGTATTTTGATAAAAATAATGGCAAGCATTCACACAGAATAGTATAATGTACAAGTAACATAGTCTTTCAAAAGAATAATAATAATTAAGGTGCGATGATAATTATTGTTCAACGATTAGATAATACTTAATTATTATTGTTTAAGAACCATTAGGTAGGGCACAAGAATTACATTTGAACAATATAATTTAGTAACAGGACTGACGTAATTCTGTCAAACAAACATACACAGGATAGGACAGGATGGCGTAATCTACATGATATTATGGAGGCTATGATGATGTGCAAGATGTACAGTGAGTCATTCTAGGAATAGTAATGAAGAGACGCGTTTAGGGTGAACGGACTGCGCCAAAACGGGAAGATCATTTTCTAAGGAGGAAACGGACGATTGAGTGCGCGGAATTGTTGATTAGGAACAATGCGCAGGTGGGCGTTTATGATCAACTAACATGGATCCCGAACAATAAAACTATTAAGTATACAAACAATCTTGGTCCTAGTTTCAATTCGATTCTTTCGATCAGGGAATTGCTATCTCGGAATTTCAGAGTCGACAGGACCGGTTTGATTGGAAAAAAAGTCACAAGGCATCGAGAATCGTCGTCCATTGCAACTGACATTTTTGGTACATAATAGACACTGACGAAACTATGAGAACAGTGAAAGACAGGATCTTTTGAAAAAGACCCAAGTAAAATCCTTAATCCATTCCATTTTTTCAAGCTAGGAGGATCAATAAACATCAAAATCGGGAGTAAAGAAACGGAAAATGGATAAGTGGGACGGAATACTGCAAAAATCAAAATTTATCGCAATAAAGGAAAATATAGGTATGGGACAGGCATCACTTAGGAGAGAACATACACAGCTCCTAATAACATTCACGTGATATGCGTATCCAGAATATCAATCAAGTTTGGAATGTAGATAAGTCATTTTTACAAGACTATTTTTGTCTAATGGAACACAGTAAAAGTGATGTGCATTAACAATAATTGCAGTACATGGTAATTTATTTAAAACAACCTCTAAGTAAGTACCATAATAGATGCACATATAGGCGCCACTTCCCCAAAGTCTGACATGTTCTCTATAATGACTGGAAAGGCAGCCAGTGTTTCCCTCAGTACTATGAGTAATTACTTTAATTAACGAAATGGGCCTCCCCGCCGGTAGACTATCCAAAAATGTCGAGACGAAGAGGAGCTGCTCTCAAAGCGGATATCAGAAATGCGATTAGGATATTTTAATAAAATAAAGCCCGACCAAGGGCTGGGGGGTGCAAGGCTGTCAGGCCGTGGAGGCTCCGAGAGAGTTTCATCTAACTATCGTTTTACACCCTCATCTAATTATTAATGTCTATAGGTGATACGTTACACTCTACGGATGCGTTTTTACGGCAAAGAAAAGCGTAGATACCTACTCTTCGAAGACTTTATCTTTAAGCTTGACGCAAAGAAAAAAAAAAACAAAAGGAGCTGTGCGGTTAGATCCGCCAGAAAATTCAGAGATCTGTTTTTAGGTAGGAAACAAACCACGATGTTTAAAAAAATAAAAGTGTATTTGTGCTCACTTAAAGCGAATACAAAAATACACCCTTGGCAACTTTCCTAACAGAAAGGGTGAGATAAGCAGGAAGATAGTCGGCACCGAGTATCGAACCAACATTTCAGAACGGGCGACTGAATTGCTTGATCACCTTATATTGATTTTTGATTGATGGTTTGAAATCATCAATATTGATTTTATTCTCTGGGAAAGTGTCTTGATCTGAGTTTTTCATCATCAATAGTCTCGGTACTAGGATTTCAAAGTTGATTAAGAGCTATATATCTACTTGGGTGCAGACTTCTGATCTGAAGCTACAGTGTTCGATTTATATTTTTTTCACTTGGAATTTCTTACCCGGATTTGGAACGTCTCAGATCTGACGGAACCACTACATTAATTGGTAGCTTTTAGCATTGAGATACACCGGCTGCTTACAGACTTAAGAAAATCTGTGAGGCAAGAATCGTTTCATAATCGAGCCAAGAATATAATATTGTTTAAACTATTTCCCAAACTGGCATATCTATCACTAAGTAAGATTAGGACAAATTGTTCAATGGATAAAGCACTGCAGAAGAACAAGTAATGATAAATATGTATAGATAGAAGAGTGTTATTTATTTGTTATGACGATAAAGTTGTAAACCATGCAGTATATATCAAATAGTTATTATTTTCGAATTTGAAATCGGCAAATTTCGCCAATTATATTTAAGATTTCTACGTGTTTTAAAATCTAACTATAAAATAGAAGCAAAAAACAATATGTAGTCAGTATTTGAAGACTTGGATAGTGATTGATGTATCGTTCGTTCGATGAGAAAATTATAATTATTAACTTGGCTAGAATTCTCCATCTCTACACAAATTCCCAACCGCTGCGTTGCCGAGATCCTCCGACAGATCATTAAACAGGAAAACTTCCGTTCACACCTGCAGAATATAGCGGAACGAGGAATTCCAATCCTCCACCTCGCGATATTGACAAATTGAATTTATTAGCGAGGAACGCAGAGACAATAATGGGTGATGCAATCAGTGCACGGGCCTCTACCTACACAATAGTGTTGTTGTTATTGCTTAAGGGTCGGGGGTGTTAAGTGTAGCTATGCGCTCATGAAGATGACGTTCCCGAGTGCCGTTAAGACTTATTAGCCGAGGTGCCGTTCATATTAATTTGATTGGCAGATTGTGCAAATATTATTATCATTATCACCGGAAAGAGAAATATCACAATATTGCTATTAAAGCAAAGACAAAGTGATGAACCCAAGTTCTCGTGAGAGACCTAGTAGGGGATGTAATAAAGCATAAATTAAATTATGCAGGCAATTTTTGAGAACATAAGAATAGGATCAGAAGCCCATACCTTAAAATTCTTGAACCATCTTACATTGTTCTATTCATATTTCTGTCACAAAAATGGTTACGATAGAGGTTATACAAAGGAGAAGCAAGCACTCACTTATTTAAGTTTCTACAAAAAAGTCAAGGTACCTAATGCTTCAAATTCTGTGTAAATGAATGTATAGAACGTATAGAAGGATTTAACCTTTAGACGCCCGCGTTTCACCTGGGCAGAGTACTTAGGCGAGTATTATTATATGAGGGTACCACGCCAGGTATCTGGATGTTTACCTCTTCAGATTCCGCAGCCGAGTGGCGCGAACAATTAGTGCCTATATTCCGTGTTGTAACTGGATTGGGGGGCGGTTACTTGATTAATTTATTGTTCCGTTGTCTTTGGACCGCGAACCTATTACTGCATTATAACCATCCCCATTCCCACCCCCATACCACCGCGTAATTATTTATGCGTTGAATAACTGATAAATTGAAATTGTTTCCCGACACTCCACTCCACTCCAGAAATCCACCAGCCAAGACGCCGGATTAAAATGGGTAATACCTTCACCAGAAGCTGTCGGTAATAAATAATTATTCTAGGTTTTAGAGGTCTCATACCATAATCTTTTACTATAGGAAAGGATACGGTCGACAAAGGTGACGTTTTGAGAGTTCGGATCATATGTATAATATGGCCGATATAATATATGAAGCTTAAATAAATACCTAAAAATAGATACGTTTGATGGGTAGTGTTAAGTTCAGTTGCCGCATTTTCCCTGCGCATTCCATTGAACGAAAATTTACAGTGTACCTAGCCTCAAGTACAGAATGCCAACAACAATAATTATTATTGCTATAGGCGAAACATGTAACATGCAAGACCTTATCCTTGCGAACGACAAGGCGATGACAGTCGCTGCTTACTGGTGTGGCAAAGTATAACCGGAAACGCAAAGTAAGTATTGCTCGTTGAAGATCAGAATAAATCATTGAACACTTTTTAAGTTAAAAAAAATGTCAAGCTCCATTAAATTTGTTTTTCCAGATATTGATTGCAGCTAAAGCTATACGCAGTAGGGTGAAGAGTTGTCTAAAATCAAAGAAATCTTCCAGAGTGGTCACAATCCTCATAGCTAAGGGACCGACACAGAAGAATGAAAATAGGAATGCGATTGTTTACTTAGTGTGTTCTTACCTGATTTCTAGCATACTGTGGAAAACGAGAGAAAAATATGAAATACATTTTTAATGGAAGGAAAAACATCCTTTGGCAAAATATTTAGGTACAATTTATTGGAAATGGGATGTATGGAAAGATTTTAACAAAAGAGTTACAAACCTGGGATCCTTGGGGTTCTTGTCGTGCGGAGGAAGGTGTTGTGGCGGAGGCATCGAATAGCACGCTGCTCCAGGACTGTAAGCAGGTGGTGCTGGCGGATGAGGGTATGCCGGAGGATATCCTGCCCCGCATTGGTACTGATATGGAGCGTAGCCGTTTCCAGGATATTCAGGTTGAGCCATTCCGTAGCCTGGATGTGGACTGGCAGCGGCGTAACCTACAAAAAAAATATCAAGCGGTTAAGCTTCATCGTTGATCTAGAGGTGAATCAATTAGGAATGTATGTACATTAAAAATAATAACAATAATAAACAAATAAAAACATTTTTTGCGCGCTGGCAACAATAATAATGCTCGGGCACCACACAATGCAAGTTATGAATTTATCAAAACGGAATACCGATGAAACAAAAAAAAATATAAAAGAATTTTTATGACGGCATAGGGGGAGCAAGAATGAAATAAATAAAAATAAAATTAAAAAAAAATGTTCGAAAATTAAAAATAAAAATATTGTTATGATGCCGGCAAATATTCGGAAGGCGGGCCCCCGAGGGAAACTCTTACGGGATAAATCAAATATGGGGAAATGTGAATATTCCATTATTAGGACTACACGGCATCATGCGGCGGTATTCAAAGGGTTAAACAATGCCGTATAGGGCCGGACCTAGAACTCGTCGATTAATGATAATTAAGAATAATATTTTAAGCATTGAATATTAAATTTGCCGTTTCAGAGGTTTAGATTTTTATATTAGGTACATACATACAATTAATTCTGTTTAATTTTTAACGGAATCTCTACGAGTTGTAGACAGTCTTTTGTTTTTATTTTTTTTTTGATAAATGCCTACTGCTGTTACAGATAACGCACTTATATTGATCTGGGTTCCTCTCGGCTATACCTACCTTTATTGGGTCAGTAAATAATGTGTTCTCGTTTGCATCTCCATTCTCGTTTAAGCTCAATTTGATATAAACCATTAAGAAGTAAAAATATCAAATCTCCTCTGCCTCTTTCACGACACAAGCCTTTGTTTGGCGTCAGTGTATTTGTGTACACTTTGAGTGATTTCAGATTCAATAAATAAAAAGAATTATAAGAAGATAAATGTATGTGGAAAGATATGCAAAAGCCAGAGAGGTGTATCATCTTTAACCATAGTTTTGTACGGAGATTGTAATTATTATGCGGATATTTTACATTTTTTTAGCACTGCACTCGTTTTTGAGTGATTCGGCTTTTACAAATTTACGCTGTTAACAAAAATATTGATCGTAATATTAATTTATATTGAGACGAGTGCGGTCCTATTTTCAACCCTCTCCACCCCACGAGCCGGCAATGTTTTAATTTAACACATCATACAATGTTATCCGCGTCCCGTGTCCCACACGAGAGACCCGTGAACGCGGCCCCGTGCTAACTACCACTGGATGATACTTGCGCTACTCCCCGCACATGCAAGGGTACCTACTCTGGTAGCCTCCAGCACATGGTATAATATGGTGGATGGTAGACAGAAAAAATGTTACCCTTTCAAAATGCCATACAATCAGTCGAGATAAATGCCAATAAGCTGAAATAAAGTCTAATGTAAATTAAACAACGGCCAGGGATCTTTTCACCTGAATATTGGGACATAAAACTGGTTGTGGTCAGATACACGATAATGGAGAGATGTTTATGGTGTATTGACTAGGATAAAACGTCGTGAAGAATATTCAAAATGTCTGAGGTAGTTTGACAGTTATGTTAATCAAATGATGATACAAATGCTAGAAGTATTATGACTATAATATTGTAACACTGCCATAGGATATTATGATTAAAAGACAAATTGTGGAGATGGAAATTTCAAAAAAGGTAAAGCAGATCCTAAGTACTAAGATATACAATTCGCTGTTGATTAGGGAGAACTCAGAAGAGCAGTTCTAAAGGACTGAAAAACTTGGGGAATGAAGCTCCACTTTTCCCTAATTTCGATACTTTTAAAGGATGCGGGTTCGATTTCCGCAGGGGGCATGGGATTTGTCGATATGTTGAACATTTAAAAAATTCTATTATTAAGGAATTTTGGGGATTTCGACCACCACGTCGTTAACGTAAAGTGACCACACAAAGCCAGCCTTCAAAATAGGAAGAGAAGACAGTCTTAAAATTTAGCTCTTAAAGTTTATCCCTCATCTTTTAAATGTTGAAAGTATTCTAAAATAATAATTAAATGACACATCTGGGTGTTATATTGAGACATGACGTCTTCATAAAAATGCACGAATAGAATAGCAGACAGATGGAAGTTGCGGCTGTCTTTTTGTACGTTTTGCAACAAAATACGCCTCGAGTTCTACCATTCAGCGAAGCCCCCACGGACAGCGTCCGCAGACACGCCGACATTTTTATCGGATGGCGAGGCATGTTGAATGTATCAAAAAAGAAATAAAAAAACTGCGGAGAAAAAAGCCGGAATTCCGTCCGGTGCCAGGCTGAATAAAAAAATGGAATGCGACCGAGCTGTGGAAATAGGAGAGAGCGTATTGTTTGAGCGATGCATCATTACAATATTGAGCTGAAATTTCGATAAAAGATAAGTGAAAATATTCCAGTTTTAATCCGAGGAATTTCATCGACCAATTTATGACCTTTTCCAATAATTGTTTTCTTGTTTGAATTTCGTTCAAAATTTCTATATGAAGATATGGTATGTTTTGGGAAAAATAAAGAGTTTCTTACCAGCTGGATCCCTATGATAAGCGTCTAAGTAAGGATGCGATCCTCCACTGTCTGGAGTGGATTCTCTACTATATGCGGCCACCGCTCCAGGAAATCCTCGAGCTCTGTACCACGCGTCACTGTTGATAGAAAAAAATAGAAAAGTTTGTGTTAAAAATTATTGAACACGTTTTCCATTGGTTTGAAGAAAGCAGAGAAAATCGAGGTTGGGAGAAAATTCCAATATTCGGGTTTTCAATGGTAAAAAAATGTTTCATAAACAAAAGAGGTAGTACTCACCCGTGAGGTAACCGAGATACGCTTAAATCTAAAGTTTGCCCTTGAGGTGAAGGGACTTGCGGACTGGCCGCCATATGGGGACTCCCTCCGCCTCCAGGTGAGCCCCTGGTCCGCCCTGTTCCGTATGCTGGGGAAGCGTAGGCACCCTAAAACGGAAAGCTAATATTAACAAGAAAGCTCTCGAGGAAGGCATAAAAAGTGTAAATATTAATAAATACATCATACTTGAGGACTAGTGGACGTGATATTGGATGTGGAGAGGTCCATTACTGGTCCTTCTCTAGGCGAAGGAGAACCTCCTTTCATTTGGGCTTGAGCCTGAGCAGCGGCTATTTTGACAGAGAGATTGATCGCTGAAAATCCTGGAGGGACGGCTCCAGTCGAAGGGTCATAGTGATACATTGGTCTGGAAATAGGAAATGAAATCATTATTCAAACAATTCCCATAAATATTAACCGAATATTGGAATGAATAAAGGAGAAAGGGGTGTATGACATTACCTTGGGTATATCGGTCCGGTATTCTGCTCCTGCTCGGAGTGGTCAGACTTTATTATTGGTGCTGGAGGTACGGAATGTTCCTGGTATCTATCAGATTCTTCTAATGGAGTCATATAAGCGTAGGATCCTCTTTGTTGAATACCACATTGACCATTACTTCCATTGGATGGTTCGTACCTATCAAAGGCCCCAGTGCCGCTTTCGTAAGGTCTATGCCCTTCGTAGGGTCTGTTCATATCTGAATAACTAACAACTGGCCTGGCGAGACTACTAAGATCATTCATCTGAGCGTAAGATCTAACATAAGCGTCCTCTCCAGAGGATGGTGGATGGTCGTAGGGAGAGCGCTGAGGTTCTGAAGAACCGTAAGGTGGAGGAGGAGGGGGTCCCTGTTGATGGGATACACCCCTAGCCGCCATCGTTTCCATGCTGGAAACTGACGATGAATTCGAGTCTTGATTATATTCGTAGCTTTGTTTGTGATGTTGCAAAGGCGGAGTTGATCTGATTGATCTGGTTTCCGCTTCTGTTTTGGGCTCCGTTTTGATTTTTGAAGGACTCGATCTCTCGGGCGTTCTCGGTCTCTTGGTCGGATGTATGATATGCTTAGAAGGATAGTAAGGGTCGTGATGTTCACTGCTTGGATGCGGTGGTGGGTATCTCAAGCTAGACGGTTGGCTGCTCACTCTGGTCGGACTGAAATCTGACTGACCGCTTGAAACTGGAATGGGAAAAAGGAAGAACTTCGCTTGAGAAAAGCTATAATATGCACTAATCAATGTCGAAATAAAATATTTGTATAGTATAATAATAATTATTAGTTTGTTAAGTTATTGGATGATCCTAACAATAAATTAGATGAGTAATGAAGGAAAATAAAAAGAGGATAAGTAAAAGAAGCAACGGATAAAAAAAGCAAAGGACCACAAATTTATAAAATATGTAGGTAGGTTCTGCACAATTTGCATAGAACTCAAGACAGGTGTGGAAATAGAAAAACTACGTTTTGAACAGAAAACTCTATCGCTGCTCATTTATCAGACAACCGAACCAAAGACAATAAACGTAATTAAATAATTTGACAGATAAGTAATAAGAGGATAGTGTTTTCTGTTGCGGATTTCTTGTTTTAATGATTATAGCCCTCTCTAACCTGACGAGACCAAATGCGGACTTCTGGCCCTCAGCAGGGATGCGTGCTGTCTCTGGTCCCGAGCTGCTGCCTTTCTAGCGGCCGCCGTAGGACAACCCGATAGACTTCTGTGAGTGCTTCTATTGGAGCTGACGTGCCCTCGTCCGTTGCAACCTTCAGTCGGACACTTCAAGATCGTCTCGTGCATCGCCAAGACTATGCGTGAGCCACCGGGTGAAAAGCGATTCAAAGAAAAAAAAACAGAATGTCTCCAATAAGACTGAGTATAATCAACTTCAATACACGCGACACGCGTTATATAGAAAAAAAAAAATTTATATAAAAACTAAAAAAAAAAAAAAAACAAAAGGAATAAAAATATATCATTTATACAACCAAGCTCTTTTGTGAAACAAAATTAGCAAATGAGAGTGTTTACAATAATTTAAATTTACATAAAAATATAATAGTTGATGTTTGAATCTGCGGGTGAGAGAGTTTTCTGAAATCAAACCTACGAGAACCTAGTTGATTGTATATAGGTATTATAATATTCATAAAAATAATATAAATAGAAAAAAAAACAAACAAGGTTGCTACCTGTATTACCTGCATCTTGTATTACACAAGTTGTTTATACTCAATGAAGTTCGGAGATCAGGAGGAGTGCGAGGATAGACGCTGATTGGATACTGCGAGTTTGGGATTAAAATTAAAATAAACATAAAAAAAAAACAATAAAAATGATAATGATAACAATAAATAAACATGTATACAAAAAAGTGATGCCTGATTTGATATTGAATGATGAATAGTTTGTTGTTGCAATGTATTAAAGCTACTCTCTAACCCGCTAACAATACATGTCATGTCGTCGTTGATACAAAATAAAATAAACATAAAATATAAAAAAAATGAATAATGTATTGAAAAAGCCAAAGCGATGATCTGTACTACTCGATATAATAATATATAGTTATGTAGGTATAACATATTTGAGTTATTTTAAAAAGTAAATTTTGTAGTATTTTTTTTATAAATTGTCAACTTTTGACTTACTTTCTGGAGTGACTTTGTCCTTTCTCGGACATCCGGACAAACTGTGAACAAAATTAAATAATTATATTAATGAAGAAATTGTTACTAATGAAGTTTAAAAATTAATTATCAAACTCGGAAATTTGCAAAAAATTCAAAGTTTAAATTTTATACAGAAGATGACATGCTTAAAGAATGACACTGAGACTTCAAAGATCACAGATTACAATACAATTAATTATAATATAGTCCCTTTTTGATCTCAATTAAGGGCATCATAGGGAGGCAACAAAAACCCTCAAGTAAGGAAATCCAAGCCGTGGCAAAATCGGCACAGACTAGACCAAGTGGTTGTCATAATAAGATACATACATACACTCTCCCTTTTAACCGCATCAAGCAGCATAGGGAGGTTACAAGATCTTAAAATGAAATTGGACAAAATCGGTGCTTGATGCAACGCTGGTAATCCTATGGTCATTTTAAAGCAACAATTGAAAGAAAAAGCCAAGATCAGAAAATAAATTCTGCTTGCAACAATTTAAAAAATTCCATATTTAAAAAAAAAAACGTGAAAGAACTGACAATTATTCACTAAAAAAAAATATAATTAGGGCAAAAATTTACTCCACAGATGGTGACTACCAGCAACGAAGATATCGTCAAGATTTCTTGACGTTTTAGTATTTACTAAGAATGTTCTTAAAAAAAGAATAAGGATTCTCACCTTCGATGGTGGGAGTACAGACCGGTGACGTGTCCTTGTCCATTGCAACCGGGTGTAGGACACTTGCTGCCTTCTGAAAAGAAAAAGAAAAGAAAATTTTAATCTAAGGTTTATCACTTTTAAAGAGTTCTATAGTTTATGTGGCCAAACTAGCACAGATGAAAAAATGCACAATGTATATTTTATTATTGCAATAAACTATGCAGTTAAATAGAAATTCAATAGGAGTTTGTATGAAAAATAACGAGTTTCGATGTCCTCTCATATCTTCATTAGTCGATGCTTGTTTTTATTCTATTCTTAACCTTCTTAATATCGAAAAAAAAGAATAAAAATTAAATGATCTTAGATTTAAATAATGGAAAATAGTCTTACTTAGGTAATGAAAATAATATTTAGTTCAAACGTTAACGATCGTTAATGTAATGCTACATTTACACGCTTGCCACGGTTTGGCAAACCACCACAAACACCAACGTGTAAATGGGGTGTTTGCCTTGGCTTGTGTGAGCTTGCCAACGCTTGCCCCGATCTGGGCAAGTGTCGGTTTCTCGACACAGATCAATGGAATTTGCGGCAAATGTATTAAAATACTTTCGCGCACACCAACGTGTAAATGGCGTCCAAGCGTTTGTGAAGGCTCGGAGTTTGTGGTGGCTTGCCAAGCCACGGCAAGCTTGTAAATGTAGCATAAGATGTGGCAGAACCTTGTAAGATTGCATTTTCCATTATTTAAACTTAATTATAAACTATAAAAACAAATTGTTTTTTACCAGTTGTTGAATATATTATCATCAGGTCGCTTTTTCTCGAGGATATCAACTGCGTAGATTGATATTGAAAACCTATATATTATTACATACTTACTATACTGTGACCATTTCAAAATTAAAAACGTATAAAATAGACACAAAAAAGGATCAAACTTAACAGACAAAGGACTCTGGGAAGAATAATGAAAAAAATAAGAAAATAAAAACACCCATGTGTGTATGAGATTTCTCTTTATTCAGGACGAGTCACGTCTTTCGCTTCCACTAGATCCCCGCCCATGGGGGGAGAAAAATCCGCCCACAGGTGTAGTGCGAAAGAAAAAAAACTACGTGAAAAGAAAAATGATAATAACGTACATAATAACAACAATGTTATATGGGTGTGTGTGTAGTGCGGACCTCCCTGGACTGGGATGGGATGACATCCGATCTGCGCAAGAACACGGAGCCGACACCCCCCCACGTAAATTGCGGTTTCTTTTTTTCTTTCTGTTGTGTACACACTCCCCCCACTGCGGGGTAGAAGGGGGCAAGGCTCCCGAGTGAAGGAAGGGGAGGGGGGCGTCAAAAGGAAAAAAGTAGTAAATGATAGAAAGGCTCTTTCTTCCCGTATAACGTAGTTGTTACGTTACGTTACGTTGATAGGCGGTGCGAGGCGGAAATGGATGGGCGGTCTGGTAGGGGGAGGCGGTTTTGCGCCGCCGCCCTACGTATAACGACTCGCATAGGTGTGCTCTCACCGCCAACCAACACCAGCTCATAGCTCTTGGAGACTTTTTCTCATAATATCTAACGTTTTCTTTTTTTTCTCTCTCCTTTCGTTCACTGTATACATGTGAGTGTACGTGTCTATATAGCTAATAGTATATTACATTGAATGAACGCGCGTTTGTGATCGCCAGTCTGATAAATTAAATCTTTATTAAATTTTCTCCAAAAAGGATACTATTAAACATATAGGTAAATGGTAAAATATGGTTATACAAAATTATTATGCTTGGTTTATTGGATTCTTCTCCGCTCCGGATAACAGAATAATTATTGAAAATTCGAAAAATGGATAACAAATAATATAGAATATATTATTAAAGTTAGTATGGAATGGATTTACTGACAACAACAACAAAAATTCCATAACAACACAATTTTTATTAACCATTGAGTTTCAAAACATTGGTACGCCGATTTTTTTATATAATTTCATTCAAACTTTCAGAAATGATTTTTTGACATTCCATCATATTTTAAACGTATTTTTGTATAAATTACAAATTCGAAATCAATATTCATAGTAAGGACTACTTACAGGAAAACGTCTGTCGGGAAAGTTAGTATTGAATGTTTTGTTTGCCTACCCATGAGTGACAATAAAAAATAGTCAAGACACTGTACGACCTTAACTGATGGAGGTACAGTGCGATATTATTTTTTCACATCCTCCCCTACACTTGAGGGATGCGACCCCCGCCTGCTTGGAAGCCACCACGCCTATTCCAATAAGCCTTTAAGAGGTAACGTTTGATAAAAATAACTAATAACATTACGGCGGTCGATTCTGATAGTTTCAATCAAACCAAATGGAACAATAATTCTATTAAGACGTGTGACACACTTCTCAAACATGTGTTTTTCATTATCAAAGACAAATATTATATTATACCAATAGTTGAAAAATATCCCATGAATCTAGTCTATTGTACTGAAACTTTGTATTTTCCCATCAACTAAGAACGTCATCCCGGATTTCACATTGATCTTGGTTTGGAATAGGCACGTCTCTACAAGTTAAGAGATTTAAAAAAAAGAATGGTTTTGAAGACATCTCCAAAATTAACAATGCCCTGAATTCAGAAAAAATTGAACGCACTTATCCTGAATTCGGGTTTGTGCGAATATTTATAACTCGAGATTGGCTGAACGGATTCATCCGATGTTTGATTTATTGGATTCTTTTCCGCTCCGGATAACAGACTAACATAACATAGAAATGCATAAGAAATAATTCAAAATATAGGTAGGTACTATTAAAGTTAGTATGGAACGGATTTACTGCGACGCCAACGCCATCTATGATAAATTCTATATCAAAATTATTCTTTACCTGACAACCATTGAGATTAAAATAAAAATATTGGTAGATACACAGATTTTTGATGGAAATAAAAATATTTCAAAAAATTTTAATGTATTTTTACCGACCTCGGTAGCCTAGTTGTACTAGCGTGGACTTCAGATCCGGGGTCCCGGGTTCGATTCCCGGTCGGTTCAGAGTTTTTCTAAGTGTTTTTCACTTGAAATTTCTACCCGGGGTTGGCCTGTCTCAGATTCGACGGGACCGGTTGACTGGAAAAAATTGCCTCAGCAGGCAATAAGTTCCGCCGGCTATACTGACACCTTTGTATAGAAAAGTGTTATATTATTATTATTTTTGTATAAATTACAAATTTGAAATCAATATTCTTAGTAAGGATTACCTACAGGACGACGTCTGTCGGGAAAGCTAGTAAATAATATAAACGTAACAAAATTGTGTTATTCTTAAAATCTAGAACCACTATTAACACATCCATTTTACTCATAGTATATGGAATATACTTACATGAGTCTTGTGATAGGATTTCAAAAAAAAATAGATTTCGCTGAAATAAATTTTCTCGACGTTTTCGAGGGTGTAGATTCCAAAATAGCAAAAAAAATTTTTTTTAAATTTCTGCGTACCCGTACCCGTACGCGTACGCCAAAAATGTGTGCGCACCCATAACTCATAGTAATTCTTATCCGATTTGATTGAAATTTGGTAGAACGGTTAGCCCCTCGATGTAGATGAGTCAGTAAAATGTTGAGAACTGTACCTTCAGGGGAACCCTCTTAAAGTATCCAAAGAAAATTTCACTTGTTCTAGAAAAAGGGCTAAAAAAGAAAAAAAAAGAAAAATTTCTTCGATTTTCATAAAATTTGGTATACGGGTTGGTCTTATGCTCCTACACAAGCACGTAAAATTTGAGGTACGTAACTTCAGTGGGTCCCCCTTAAAGTACCGATTAATATTGAGTATAAAAAGCTCCAATAGTCGATATCATTTTAAAGTTTCTATAATAATTCCAAGGATAAATTCATTTTAATCGTAAAATTATGAATTTTTATGCAAAGATATGTTTTACACGAAAAGGCTTTTATATATACTATGAGTTCTGGGCTACCCTAGATTAGCAGCTTTTTTTACTTAACGATTGAATTAAAATAAATTCACGATATCGTAGAAAAAAGACAACACTTCTATAATAAAAAAATCTATAATATTATGAACAAACAATACTAGCTGACCCGTCGAACTTCGTCTCTCCTCAGAATCAATATTAATGTACCTACCTATGTATTTTTCCTCATCACGCTGTTTCCCTATATTATACTATGAGTTCTGGACTACCCTAGGTTAGCAGCTTTTTTTTATTAAAATTGGTCCAGGATTAAAAAGGAGTATGGTAACAATAATTATTAATCAACACATCAGAAAAAAATATAAAGATAAGGGTTTCAGATGTACGAAGAGCATGTGTATTTATTAGTTTTATAAATTTACCTACTAAAATATTATTTCAATGGAGATTATCTAAATAATTTTAACTATTAGGGTTTACAAGAGGCTGAGATGGGCCGGGCATCTGCAGAGAATGCCATCCTCACGGGTCACTAGAAGGATCCTCGAGGGTCACCCAGGCGGAAGACGACGTGTCGGAAGACCTAGGCTCAGATGGGAAGACGAAGTTAGGAAGGATGCGGCACAACTCCTGCAGGTGACGGATTGGCGGACCGCAGCGGAGGACAGGAGGAGTTGGAGGCGTTGTCTACAGGAGGCCAAGGCTCAATTTGAGCTGTAGCGCCATCGAAGAAGAAGAAGAAGGGTTTACAAGTAAGTTAAAACGTAGGTACAACGGTACAACTCATACACATGTGTTATGTAGGGCAGGGCCCCCACATGCCCGGTGCTACCGATGCTACGGCAACGGGGCCCGTGGGCCAAGGGGGCCCGCAAGGACGGGGGAATAAATTAAAAAGTAGAAATTTTTAATAAATCATAGAAATAAAATCAATAGGACTAGATTTATGTGTATATATTAATTGTATAAATATTACATCAATTGGCTCATTGGATTTGCAGTGCGTTGCGTACAAAGCGTGTCTGAATCTACAATAGCTGTGAGTAACAAAACCACCACCAAGGTTATTCGCGAAGAGTAGGTATGAAAAACTGTAAATGAAAAACTTATCTGTGTGAATAATCAAGCAAACAAAAATATTTAAGATTTTATTTATTCAATTATTTTTTTACCAGTATTTAAAATAAATTTACGATGTGTTTTAAATTTGTGTTTAATTTGATGAAAACTAATTGTAATAAAAGTTAAAAAATGTATATTGTAAAAAAGGGTCAAAAATCTTTTTTTGGTAGTGAGAGGGGGGCCCATCATGTCTTTTAGCAACTGGGCCCAGGAAATAATGTGGGGGGCCTGATGTAGGGACTTTGGGGATTTATTTAAGATGACTGCAAAGTGGTTCTACATAATATGTGGTTAATGCATGCAATATTTTCACAGCAGATAGAAAGTTTAGCGTAAAATCCAACTATGTTCTTCTATTTGATACAACAATGTGTCCAAATAAATGTAACGGGATTTGTGTGTTTGTTCAGTGTCTCATCGGCTAGACGCGACATGCAACTTCTGTTTGCTTTAAGGAAACAAAATGCGAACCGTCGAAAATAATAATCAGACGATGTACGACTTTTATGTAAATAATTCAGAAAATATGTAGTTAAACTATTTACAGAAATATATAATTTGTAAACTAGGTACGACAAAATGTCGAGCGTTTGGAATGAAAAAAAAACAGACTGAAGTAAGTTCAAAAATAGCCATTTTACTGAAGAAAAATTCTAGGGTATTATTGTTGAAGAAGTGGGTTGAAAATAATGGACTCATCTAGCTCCCGAACATTGTATTGTACAGCCAACAGCTTGGAAGACAGCTCCCAGGAAGATCACCAAATATATTGGTAGAGGGAGCTGGGAGTCGACATTGCAAGAGTCTAAAGTCTAAACCAACTTTTAAAACAACTGGTCTTTGACAATAATAAAAAATAAGAAGCCAGTTTTAAGCATTAAAAATGGTGGACTCAAATAATATACTTAGAAGGTTAAAGTATTTTTACAAAATCGTACAAAGATTTAAGACAAAACCATCAACATAAATGTTCACCTCTTGTTAGACTCGCGGGTGAAAGGGCAGGCACAGGTCTTGATTCGGCGACAGCCGTCACAGTTGGTGCCCCTCTGGCTGCTTCTTGCAAAGCGGTTGCTCTGGAACCAGCTCCTGCAGGTTGAAGAACGGTATACTGCTTTCCAAAACCTTCTTTAACGCTGCTCATGACGTTATCTGATTTTATGGAATCTTCCAAGTGTAGTTTTGGTTTGTCGATCAAAATCAAATGATGCGATGACAGAGTTTCGGGGTAGCCGACGTAAGTGGCTTCCGCTGGATATGGTCCCAAATTCAGCCCTTTGTTATGTTTGCCTAATTCGGAGGGAGGTTTGAAGGCTGATTGCGTCGAAAATGGATGTGTTGCGGTGGCCGCCTTGTAGGCGCTGTACAGCGACTGTCTTTGGTTTGAATGCTGGTCTTTTTTGTCTTCGTGTTTCTTTTTGTACCTTCCTTCACATTTGTCATCTTCATCTCTATCGTTGCTCTGTTCTGATATATCTATTTCCAAATCATTCGAAGAGTCGTCTACCAGTTCGTTAAAATCAGGCGGTTCGTATTCCGATGAATATTTGTCTTGTTGGGGTTTCGGAGAATTGCTTCTGTCTTTTGAATCACTGTCTCTGTCAATTTTCCTACTGTAGGGTTTATTGTTATTTAAATGATTACTATCTACGTTTCTATGTTTATTTTTAAGTTTATTTTCTATTTCCTGATCCCTCAAGGTGATAACGTCCTTAAGAGAGTAAGGATTATCTGTTGGCGTGCTTCCAACGGGGGAAGTTGTGGACGTGGAAGACGGTGACATTTTAATGTTTTCTTTTTTATCTTCGAATAAATTCTCAAATTCTGGCGACTCCTCCGTTTCAGTTCTGGTGTATAAGGAATTCTTCTGTTCGTGTGGCCAACTGCCAGATAAACTTTTGAGGGCCGCCTGCGTCTCCCGTATAACCATTTCATCATCCTCTGGTTCGAGGTGGCCATCTTTATAAGGTTTTCTGGAAGGGCTCTGTTGATTTGAAAGACCAGGTGGAAGAACTCTCTTCTTTTGTGGAAGCGGTGCTGTGGTGTTTTCAGTCTCTTCGTCCTCAAGTTTCCTCCTTCTCTTGTTGGATTGCTCTACTGCTGTGTCCGTCTCGTCGTCTCCAACCCTTCCTCTCCCAGAGCCCATGCTCTTCTCCTTGATATCTAATTCATTGGACGTGTCAAGTTTGCGTTTTTTCAATTGCATAAAATTTGATTGGGTCGAGGGGATCGCACTGGACCTAGAACAAAAGCAACATTTTTTGTTTTAGTTACAGACCATACGTCTTTCTTTTAATTAAATAAAACGCTTTGGTAAGTAATAAATATCAAATGTGAACTTACATAATTTCAATTTAAAGTTTTTTTAATATTTAAATTTTTATTCATTTCTCAAACGACAAACGAATAAAAATTTCATTTTGTATTGGCAAAAAATGTTGCTTTGATTCATAGAACGCACGGTCTACCCTGTATATGAAAGACATTTTACAATAATAATTATTATAGTTATCAAAATATTATACAGTGTTTCACATACAATATTTATTACCTACCTTAATAGCAAAACTACTAATTATAAAAATAAGCAAAAAAACTAAAAAAAAAAAACAATAGCAGAAAAATACTATAAATGATCAAATTATAATATGAAAGCCATTTTGCCAAATGGCAACATTTTCTACATTTGACAACGAAAATATTGAACCTACTTATGTTAGCTATGGTCAAGGTATTTTAAAATTAGTTTTATCATTAGGTATCTATAAAAGACAAAAAATGTTTGAATGTCGGTTATATTCTCGGAAGCCATCCTACAACTGATGTGCTCCAAATCGGTTTCATTATAGAAAGTTAAATATGGTTTAAGACCACTATCCATATAAATATTAAACACAACTACTCATGTCCAACTTTGACACCGCACAACTGAGTAACCTTAAATGGTCTCATTTGACAGATATTTATGTGAAAATGCTTTAAAACCAATAAAACTTAATTTGACCGTATTTAATAATAAAGACTTTTAACACAAAAACGCCGATATGTCATTCTCATAAAAAAAAACTATCTATATATTAATACGTGAAGGGAAAACTTTGTGCCCCTTTTTACGAAAATTGAGCGGACGGAGGAGTATGAAATTTCGCACACTTACAGTTTATATAAAGAAGGGGTGGCGAATGCTAATATTTTTTTTTAAATCATACATTAAAATATATTAAATCAATAAAAAAAAACTCTACGCACACTACTGTAATGTTTGTATTTCTACTCACACACATACATCGATGTATTTGACATTATTTGACACAGATGTTTTGTTTATCTGTGGTCATGGTTATCTTTAATAATAATAATAGAAAAATCTTTGTACACAACATTTCAAATTTGACGTGTCCATGTCATTGTCATCTGTAATAACTTCTTCTTTTTTTTTGTACTTTAATAATTTTGAAAGAAATTTATGAAATTCTGCTCGCTCAATATATTATAGTTTAAATTAATTATGGTCGAATTTCGACCAATGAACTGGACCACTAGTTATTATAATTTGGGGTTATTGCGTCGATTATGTCGAACAATCGTAGCACAGAAGGGTATAAGTTTGTAACCTATAAAAATTGGTGTGTTTATGTAGTTCTTTCCATATTCGAAAGTTTTCTAGTCTAAACTGCGCTTCCATAAAAAAATTCGTTTTATTTTACTAGACATTGAAAAAGTGAATATTATCAAAAACAATTGAATTTATACCTAAGTCGTTTTTTCAACTATATATTAAAAGTTATATTGTCATGCAAATTTTGTATTTGGTTTAGTAGTTATGTAAATTGTATAGCATTTTTTCGTTTTTTTTTTTATATCGTGGAGTTTCAAATTTGTTCAGAAACAGAGATAAGTATGTAGGTACCTACTGATGGTCCTCAGTTTCTAAACATATTCCATTTAAAGAAAGACATTTGCAAATATAATGATATTCATCGTCACCGGTACAAACAAACACGGGTCTTAGTTGAAATTATAGGATCTTCATGGGAATGAAAAAAAAAGAAATGGCAAAGAATATAATTATTAAAATTGTAATAAAAAATATAACACACGTTGTGAAAAAGATATATTTAATTTTTTACATTCATTTTTACACCGTTTTTGTTTCCTGTTTAAACATCATTTGCGCAACTACAATATATAAAAATATATAAAGAAACTAGCTGTCCCGTCGAACCTCGTCGCTCCTCTGAACCCATGATTATTTTTTATTTATTAGTTAAATTGCATTCAGTTTATTGAGTATTCAACAGATAGTCCTGCTAAACTTTATCAATAAATTTGTATTAAAATAAGTTTCATTGGAATATTTATATTAAACTTCGCCTTCATGAAATGAACTTGGCCTTTAGTCTATTTGCTGGAACTATCTACAATTTTCAGCATACAATGACATACTCGTATTAACAATACATACCTACCTATATCTTTCTCTCAATATAAAGAAAAAACCTTAACATAATACCTGCTTAGAAAACGAACGACAATTTTATGACGTTTAAAAAAAAAACACAAACGATTCTTAGGTCTTATGTACGCTCTTTAGAAATAAAATCACCCTTTTTACGACCGTAGTTGTTTTACTCGATCGCGGTTTGACATAAAAGTTGAAATGGGAGCAAAAAACGCAAAAACTAAAAACATTAATTAAAACAGAAATATAGTATCTAGAAAGCCCCTGTTTTCATCTAAACCATCCTTGGGTAACTCTCGACATCTCCAATTTTTTTCATCGAAATCCGTCCAGTAATAAAGGAGGAGTTAGGTAACAAAGAAAACGGCTAGATTTTTATAGATTAAGATAAATATGGTTATGGTATGTAAGATCATCAACACTTTTATTTCCCAAATAAACAGTATTAATTTGAGAGTCGGAAAATAAAACGTCCCTCCATGCAAGGAAAAGTCAAAGTATACCTACTTATATGAGCAAATAGGCAACTTTTAAAATTGTGTTTTTTGCAAACTTCGTGGAAAAAATACATCGAATACTATCAAATAAATCCAAGACATTATTATTTAGCAATCTGCATGTAAAGTTAATATGTGTTTCATATAAGAATCGCGAAAATTCGAATCAGCCCGAATTACCTACCAAGAAAAAATCTAAAACGAAATACCTACATACTAATAATTTATCTACATCATCCCGTTTTGGAGCATTCAGAACAAATGGCAAAACAAATAGGTACTTCTTATTTCACAGTGATCAGAAAACTTAGATGACATGAAAAAAAAGTTGTGTATTTGAAAAAAGGTAATGATTTACTTCGCGGGCTTCTTCGATTTTTGACAAAACCATTCTAAATGAATATGTTTACCTAACAGAGTGTTGTGTTATCATTGGGGAGGTATCCAAACCCCCCCCCCCCCCATAAACTACGTTCCAACCTTAACCTTAACCTATGAAGATGGATCGAGGATGTTATCAAATCCCCTAATCTATCCAAATTGACAAACTAAACGGCAATGACTAACAATATCTTCATTTTTCAGACAAAAACAACAATTTTAGAATCAAAAAATAAACTCCATGAAAGAAAATTAAAATTGTTTGATAAAATACTTCAAATGTTATTAAATCAATCCATTACATGCTTATTTAACAATTTGCATATAAATTCGATATGTGTTTCATATAAAAAAATGTGAAAAATCAGTGAAGAAGCCCGCGAAGTAAATAATTACCGAAAAAAAAAATTGAGAGAAAATAGAGTGTTATGGATTGTTTATGTTTATGATCAAAATTTAGATGCCTGATTAGGCTAACCTAAGTGACGACATTATTACACGATACAAAAGAAAAAAAAATAGCAAATATAATAATAGATAGGTATGTCTCCGGAAAACCTCTTCAAATTTCATTTTTCTTTTCTTTTTTTTTCCGGCAATACACCCGATCTCGAGTGATTTATATTAAAAGTAGATATTTCGCACGTTTGAATCAAGTTTTAATATACAATATGTAAATAAAAATATTATACCTGATCTATAGAACATCTTTTTCTTCATCCACATTATATATTTTTAAGTTTAGAGCCAACTATCTTCTTAAAAATAGTCTCTAATGTATTTCAGTTATTTTGACAACATAACTAGGTGAAAAAATCATAACCCGCGAAAAACTGCCACAAACTATTGTTTAAATTCTCCCTTGTAAACAAAACATTCAAAGTGAAGAGCTTATTTTGAATTTAGAACTAAATTAATATTTAAAATTTTAAGTATGTAGGTAGGAACCTACTCACTTAAATGTTATGGTATTATTTTCAGACTGACCTGAAAAAGGTGGTTGCTGAAACAATTCTAATACAATTCGGTAGATGTCTCTTTACAATTTAAAAGCTCAAATTAATAGTTGTTCCATTGATGATTGAGTATGTAATTATACTATTTTTACTCTTCATATGGAACAGCATAGAGATTTGTATGAATTATGTATGCATGAGAGAATATTTCTGGAGAATTCTGGTTGCTTTCTATTATGCGGATGCCTCAAAGTGATTGCCTCAGCCTAGTGATTAGGTTTCTGACTTCCCTATCGCGTGGAAAAACTTTTTAGCAAAAAGGATTAAATTTATCTTGTGGTAAGAAAAAAATGATGAAACTTTGTGTCATTTTCAAACCTTTTTCAATTTATGGTAGTGACATCTAGTGGTATGTAGGGTGAAATTTCGTTTTGCGCGTATGTAATCATTTGACGTTTCTTTGTCATTATTTTAAAGTGCATTATTTTCAGCGAAAAATAAATAAATAAATGTTCATAATAATTTCTCACATCCTTTTCCATTAAGTACCTACATCTATTTCTAGTAAAATTCTCCGCAATATTTTATAATAAAGTAACAACTCTTAAAACTAGAATTTAAACGTCACAAAATATTACATTGAATTAATCGATTCACAAAGTTTGCAATGTTTTTTTAATGTAAATTGTCAAAGGTCTATTAAAACCTTGATTTTTTTTGCAATAGACGTCCATTTTTAATTCCACGCTATGCGAAAAATGTAATGGTGTAATAGAAACATGATATAAAACAGCTGCATTGATTCATTGAAAAAATAAATATGGAACTATGAAAAACATTGACGATGATTGTTACCTGGGCCAGTAGTGCCTCGGTAATGATCTGCTATTGTACTGGTACCTACTCGAAATGGAGGAAGGCAGTTAGGAGAACATTAGACGGGTACTACATGATCCGATTTATAAAAAGGGTAATTTCATTGACTAGGCGTAATTTTTACATGTAAAAGTGTAATTATTACAGAATTATACTGTAAATGTAGCAGGCGGCGTTATAAAGTCGTTACGGTCAGAAATAAACAAAAAATAAAACAGTGATGGTAAATTTGTTGTAATAAATCTACAATTAGGTATTGTAATAAAAAACTCTTTCCACTTTACTAAACTAGTGGAAACATTCTGTGGGATTTGGAAAGGAATTAAGACATCAAGAAGGAATGTGGTATGGATGTATCCATTTGCGAAATACAACGTTTTTGGTTGAGATGATGTTGAATTGAGTCAAATCATACTTATTGTAATTATGATTGCCAAAAAACTTGCCTTTGAAATTGACTTCTTCGACATTACTTATTAGAAAAATAAGATTTTTTATTGTAGTCTTTTAAATAAACCTAGATTTTCATTCATTCCATGGGCACTGGTATTTTAAGGCTTTTATAAGATAGGTAGAAAGTAGTTTGAGGAGCCGCAAAATCATAGAAAGATACAATATAGAAGGTAACACGGACCACGGAGGGGTCAGTTAATAAGCACCTAATACAGGATCCTACAACCCAAGCAACGGCGGATCCAGGGGGGGGGTCACGGGGGACATGACCCCCCCCTAGGCTATGTAATCTGAAGTAGGGCAGTGATATTTATTAATAAAATCGTTATTTTGCTCCCCCTGATGACCCCCCCCTGGAGCAAAAGTACCATATAACAAATTTAGGAAATGACCTTTTTTTTTTTATTTTTTTAGGAAAAGTGCAGTTTCCAGATACCAAATTTTTTACTTTGTGACCCCCCCCTGGTGCCAAGGCTGGATCCGCCCTTGAACCCAAGCATCTCAATTTGATGTCCCATGGAAATTTCGGAAAAGGCTGTACAGACAATGAAACATATTGAGCAAGACTGACAGCTCAAAATTCAAAAAGTTTACAGGAAGACTCCAACATTTACGATACAACTCCGAAAGCGATGAACTGGCTGATGGAACTGGAGCCAAGAAGATATTGACTGGTATTCTCAAATTCACGTTCCAACTTAACGCAAGGAGCTCTTGCTTAGAACTTAATCGGTTGACAGTAGTTACGGAACTAATGTATTGGATAAAACATTTTCAGAATACAGAAATGTCAAAATTCTCAATAAAAATTAGATACGACGCAACTCAATCGTCTGTTTTTCATTTCAGAATAACAGTCAATGTGGGTGAAGATATTCAGGTTGCCACTCAAAAAGTAAAGTAGTTTTGAACCCACCACCTCTTAAATCAAATGTCAAAAAACTCCAAGAGCTACAACTACAATAACGATGCATTATCAAAGGGGCTGTTGTGTTTGGAATATGACACTTGGCTGGTAGTTAATTCGCTTATTTTGCGCAATTATGACAATATTGCTCGTTCCACAGTAACGTGGTAATTTATCCATTAAGAGTGGTGAACATTACACGCCACTTAAGCGGAGTGAGCTGGGAATGCTCCACACACACACAGAGCTTAATACCATATTAATTGAGGGGGCCTGGTGCCTGCTGCCTCCCCGACAGGTAATGACTTTGTTAAGACATTACTGCTGAATAATACAAAACACATTAGGTAGCTAGCTCTAGGAACATTTCTCTCTACATACGCTTGCACAACCATTGAACTATATCTATCTCGCTTTGACCAATCATTAAAATCAACAAGATGGAAAGAGACAGACGATAGATAAAGAAACCGTTCAATTAAACTTTGCTTCACCCCAATAAAAAAATCACTGTTCTATACATAGATGTCGGTAGAGTCTTAATGCTTGAAGCATTCGCTCTACCAGTCAATCGGTCCAGTCCAATCGAGACAGGGTTCTAACCTTGAGTAGAAATTATAAATTACAAGAAAATTTCTGACAAGACCGGGATCCGAATTAAAAACTCTTAACCTGAAGTCGTTGCCTATGCCACTAGGCTACAGAGGTCGTCAAATAATTCGCAACGGAAGAATATTATTTGTCAACCATAGTAGGTACTAATTAAGACTGTCATCTGCGATGATTTTTTAATGTTGTCACTACATTTCACAGTACCTCACAAACAAAATTGTGACACAATATTTAGAAAAATTCGTTACGATTAACGAATCTAGTAGTAGTACATAGAAATCATTGAATAAAAAACCTAATTATTTTCGATGTTGTTTTATTCATACTTTTTAATACATTGAAATAACGTAGACTTTCAGAGATCTTTTTTAAAAAAAAAAACAAATAAAAATAGCTCGCTGTTCTTTAGTCTCGCGAAAATTTGAGAATTTTTGGATGGATTTTAAAAGTTTTGATTTATTCAATACAATTAAAATGTTTGATTTGTGACTAGAGATGGGACTAACGGCTTAAATTCAAAAACGTTATAGCCATTTCGTTAATTGAAAATAACGTTAATATTAAAAGCTGAAAGCTATTTTAAACATTTGGTATCTTGAAACATAACTTTTCCTAAAAAAAAGGTCATTTCCAAAATTTGGTAATTTCATTCGGCTATTATTACCTGTCATATTACTAATAGGTGGGCTATTATTTATATTCAACTTTTATTGATAAATATCATTAAATATTAATAACGTTATATGCGTTATTTTTATCAGCTGTCGCTATAATGCCCATCTCTATTTGTGACACAATCCGGAATAATTGCAAGGAAAATAGAAAAAAAAAAAACAACCTTTTTTAATGCAGTGTTCCTGTCAGTTTTGTCACAAAAAAGAATCGTTAATTTTCGGTTAAATATAAGCTTAGGATAAAAACAAAACCAAATTCTCCAATATTCCAATCACAGGTGTCTGTCGTTCAGATTCATTCCATAAACCTAATAGGTATATTTCAACACGCTATCGGCGTGTAATTCACACGTTTGGCGTCTTATATGCAATACAATTTGCTTTATCTATCTTGAAAGAGGTAGATGGGTGTTGTTGGTGCGCGGAGTGGAAGTCGGACTCCAGAGGCATTTTTAGTTCATCCAATATCATAATAATAACCCTTAAATAGTGGTACCCTTAAACAGAACAACTTTGAGTCAAAGAAGAAGAAGAAATCTGTATTGCAGTTAAGTCAAACACTTGTTAAAATTACGAACAGTTGGTTCTTTTAATTAGGAATTCCACACATAGAAAGTTGGTTCTTAAAGATATAGGAAATAGGATAAATTTAATCACATTGTTCGGCTTGAGAAGGTATAGGATATTAAAAAAAGAGATTAGGTGGGTAAATTCAATAATAATAATTAATGAGCAATCACAATCAATTAATGTAAAGACAAACGTTCTTCTTTTGAAAAACAACGAAATTTTTTCTATGGAATTATTGTAGGTGACCTCATGCGGAATGGCAATGAACTAGTGAATTTGAAAAAGGAATTTAATATGTATAATATAATATAGAACAACTGCACTAGAATGATGTGAAGTTGGCTGCAAATAATAATTATTAAGATATTATCTTTTAGAATATTAGAATATTGTGAAGTTAGTCGCAAATGCTAGTACAAAATAAACTACTAATGGCTATCTTGTTTTCTGGAATGATTCCGAAATAATATCTGTACCTTAGAGCATAAAGTGTGGGAGTCACATTTTAGTAATTTTGCAGGAGAGAGGATTTAGTGAAACTTGAAATTACAAAACGCGAACTTTTTTTCTATATGAAAAATATTAAATCTGAAAATATTTTTTTTTCACCAATTAGACCATGTTTTATGTTTAATTAATACAATTTTCAATATTCTTTATAATAAGAAATATAATGGATTATGCTCTAACAAAAATTGGACTTAAACATATTTTTAATTTCAAAAGTCACCTTTTTTAACAAGTGGTGAGTTCAATATTTTGACCACTTATAGAACCTTCAATTGCGAATAAAACTGTATCATTAAGTCAAAATCGCAAAAAAGTGGACTCCCACACTTTATGCTCTAAGGTACAGATATAATTTGCAGTATAGAAATGGGTGTTTAACCTTTGACACCAGCGCCGGACCAAGGTGGCGAGTTGAGGTGAGGTAGCGGCTGATTCCCGTGGCTCTGGGATGGATTATTACGTTGCAGAAAGAGCAAAACCTCCATCCCATTACCTGCCCTGACCACAGAGGGAACACAAACTAGACGACAGGGGAAAACAGGGTTGCTAACTATTTTAATGACAGGGTTGACAACAACATAAAAAAATATTTATTGATCTTTGTACTTTTTGAATTATGATCCTCATCTTTTTTCACATGAATTGTAATGAAAAATTTAGACTTGAAGAGCTTACATTTGTTGTAAAAGCGAAACATCTATTCAAAAATACTCGAGACAAGTAGTGAATTAGGTACACACATACACTGAACAATAACGTGATTTAAGAAAATAAATTCCTGGTACAAATCTTCTCGGCTATTATAATCTTCAACAATCCGCCAACAAAACTACAAAATCTCCCTAACTTTTAAAATTTGAAGACTACACTAATAAAGGATCATGATGTAAAAATAGCATGAAAATAAAAATTTGAGGGTGTGATCAGTGTGTGAGCGTGCGAAACTATTGTAGTATGTATAATAATATCTCTCATATTATCATGATTTAACTTAGAGTTTAGACTGTCAATATCTAGTGAATTTATTTGTAATGTTTTTTTTTACTTCTTTTGTACTCTGTATAAGTACACTCCTAATACCAGTAAACTTTTTTTTACTGAATGGAGAGGGTGAAGAAGAACTGAGAAAAGAAAACACATATTGAATGGCATAAAAATAATTTTTCATTTAAATTATTTGTCAATAATTATTGTATGAATGGTCGTCCCTGGTGTGGTTGGAAATACATAAGATATATTAATAGTTAGCCAGATAGTGTGGAGTGAAAATGGTAAGAGATGAGACACTGAGAGGTGAAAGGGTTAAACCTGTGTTGGGCGGGTGGCTGACACTAGTTTTGTAATCTGCAGGTTAACCAGAGGAGCTTAAACGTTGATTCAAGAGCAAAAATGTAGACTTCATTTTATATATTTACTAGCTTTCCCGACAGACGTTGTCCTGTGGATCCTTTGGTCCTAGCCAGAGGCGGCCCGTTTATTTTGCACTGCGCCTCCAGAAACAAAAATATACTAATAAAATAATAACATTAAAATATTAATTCTAAAACATCCATATTTAATTCGTATTCAAAGCTCAGACGGGATCAACACGAGAATATAATAAAATGCGCGCAATTTGGTTGAGTTTGTATGAAAAATTTCTAAAACGCCCGAAACGGTGGCGTAAATGATATGGGCTGCTGTAAGAGTGGCGATTACGTATGCGAGAATGAGAGGGTGCAGGTGCAGAAGACAATAATTTTGTTAGATTTTTTCAAAGATGGCGTCGCATGAAATTCGTTGCATACTAACTTTAATATAATATTTTATATTATTTCTTATCAATTTTTCAACTTTCTATTAGTTATTCTGTTATCCGGAGCGGAGAGGAATCCAATAAATTACACATCGGAAGAATCTGTTGAGCCGATCTCGAGTTATAAGTGTTCGCACTACCCCGACTTTAATTTATATTAGAGATACGTGAAGGAAGAACTTTGTGACTATTTTAACGAACATTGCGTGGACGGAGGAGTATGAACTTTCACAGTTATAGTTTATATAAAGAAACACATAAAAATAGATTGAATCAATAAAAAAAAAACACTACTCACACTGCTGTAATGTTATGTATTTGATACTCACACACACGTTGTATTTGACACAGATCTTTTGTTTATCTGCGGTCAATTTGAGAAAATATACTGTTTTTTTTTTGTATTAAAAAAATAACCATTGAAAAATCTTTGAACATACCAACTATCAAATTTGACATATCCATGTAATTATTTTTTTGGAAAGAAACTTGTGTAATAGCGCTCGCTCAGTCTTTGACAATGGAATCTCAATAATGTTAAAACTTATAATTTAAATAAGTTATGGCCGATCACTAGTAATAATAAAAGTCCAATTTTTTATCACTGATTTCGTAACTATTGTTTGTTGTAATCTAAGATTTGAATGCTTTCAGTTAGCTTTAAAATGTTTCGTACCACTGAACGCCTAAGGGACCCATTCTACCTACAGGTAGTCGATACTGCAGGGGTGGAAATACTATAGGTACGGCAGTAGTTTCAAGGGATGAAGACTGATCGAGCTTTTAATAAGTCATTTTGTATGAAATTACAAGCGAATGAATGAACGGGGTAGCTGGGGGTACACACCGCACTAATGTAATATCTCGACTTAGTGAAATCATTGATGAGTGAACGAGGATTTCATACACGAAATAATAATAATGGCTCTAGGTGAAGTCTGGAAGGGAAATTGGAAACGAGACGTTGTGTTCTTTATGCACTACACTAGCGATTATCTGAATGAAATTTACATATTTCAAAATATTTCTAAACTAACAAACAAAACACTTTTTCACAAGAATTCGGGTAAGTGCGAACACTTATAACTCGAGATCCGCTAAATAGATTTTTATGATGCTTGGTCTATTGGATTTTTCTCCGCTCCGGATAACAGAATAACTAATAAAAACTCGAAAAAAGGGATAGAAAATATTATAAAATATATACCTATAATATTAAAGTTAGTATGGAACGGATTTACTGACAACAACGGCATCTGTAAAAAATTCCATAACAATACAATTTTTATTTACTTGACCATTGAGTGTCAAAACATTGGTACGCAGATTTATTGATACAATTTCTTTTAAGCTTTCTTAAATAATTTTTTAACATTCCAACATATTTTAAATGTATTTTTGTATAAATTAGGTACAAATTTGAAATCAATATTCATAGTAAGGACTGCAGACAGGACAACGTATATCGGAAAAATATCTATATAATATTTGTCTTGAACACTGACTCACTGACTGACTGACTGACTGACTGACTGACTGACTGACTGACTGACTGACTGCCTGCCTGACTGACTGACTGACTGATGTCATTAACGCCGCTAGATGGCGCGCCACTCGCACCCTCAAACAAGTTTTGATCCAGCGGATCGGGGATGCTTCTGAGTAACCAATAGCGTTTTGCCGTTATGCGCACGCGCGTTGAACATACAGGTATACTAACTAATATTATTAAGTGTTGCCAACGTGGGCGATTTATCGCCATTTGGGCTACTCGGAACGAGAATCGGCGACGACAAAATGCCCTTTTTTTGGTGAACTTTCACCTCTCCGGCCAGGGGCGCCACGGGCGCCTTTAAAAAACTAGTATTATAGTATTTGAATAAAGAATAATATGGTTTTAAGACCGTATTGAAAATTTGTTTAGAATGAGTTATGAGAAAAAAAAGAAGTGGGTAAGTACAGATTTGATCAAATATGAAGAATATGACGTGAAAAAACCCTGTAAGATATTGAAAGGAATGAGAATTTTAGGAAGGAATGTGAATGAATTGATGCAAATGAATGACAAAGAGTTTAAAAGGCTGATGAAAGGAAAGGTGTAAGAAAGCTTGGACGATCGAGAATGACGTGGATCACCCACATCCGGATAACATAATTATTTTAAAATATTAAACGTCCTGTAAACAATGTTTAAAATATGTAGATGCATCGGTCTGAATTTTACTGCTTAAATAACATAATATCATTATACAAATTCGAAATCAATATTCATATTAAGGACCACAGGACAAAGTCTGTCGAGAAAGCTAGTTTCAAAATAAATTCGTCTCCCCTTTCTCAGTTACATACCTCAAGTTTTCCAGATAACACTGAACGTTCTTGACTAATAATTTATCAACACGAAAAAACAAACGCTTTCAGATAAAAGCAATGATGCGTTCTGAGATTATAACATAATTGGGCTATGTACATTACTAATAATAATAATAATAATTGGCGGGGTGGAATTATTATCATCCCTCGGGTTCGTGGTTCGCGGCCACCCTCTCCTTAAATTAGATAAACCGACTCCCTTTTTGTCGTCTTAGGGGCAAATGGATAATCCACTCAATGCAATCCCCACTACTTTATTTCGGGCCGAAGAGACGCGGCATCTTAATGATGTATTCGATATCTAAATAGCTGCTAATTTTAAAGGCTTTCGTCCAAGTAGGTTATATTATTATAAATTGATCGCAGTGATTTATATATACATGTATTTTTCTAATCAGAGTGTTTATACTACAAAAATGTCTGGAAAAAATCATTCTAAATAGGTATTCAATTAATCGAAAATGCGAGAAAGGTCTTGAAAGTGCATTTTCTTGACGGTGAAAAGAAATTTAAAATACCTTAAAACGCCTATCTTCGTGTTTTTTTTCTCTGGTTTGCACATCATACATGGTAAATGACTTATAATATTGTATCTCTGGTTAAAAAAGCTACATTATTTCTTTTGTTATTTCACATTTTAAAAAGCAAAGTAGGTATTTGTATTAAAATGGAAATACTGTCATCACTGGGCAGAAAACTAGCGAAACTGCGCACAAATATTTAAGAAAATTTGCAACTGTAAATAAGTGTTCTTAATGCAGGTATTAATATTTGTATGTATGTAGTTCTGTAATGATGTTTACAAAATAAAATTCATAGGTACCTACCTACATTTTTTTTCAAGTAAAAGCCAATATTTTGACTTTGGCATTCATACAAATTTAATAACTACATGGTAAAAAGAACTGACCATCAGGTTTTTTTTTTCATAAGAAATACAAAAGCTACGAAAAGAATGTACCAAGAAATTTTTTTAAAAATGTTTTTGGTGAATGGTGTTTAATCCTTAATTTATCATGAACAAAATTCCAAGATACGACAAAGTGTAGAGGAACTCTTGGAAGTGAGCTATGGCAGGTCGAGAATCATATTTAGGGAGATTACAAGTTAACTACCTACTATCATACCAACCCCTTTGATGCACTGAAGAAAGAGATATTCAAAACAGTTGACAATGTACCTACCTAAAACGAGGTACAAACGGTCGGAAAATAATATTTAAGTAATGTTGTCATGTTATATTTTTTTACAAGTAGTGGCAGTCAAAATTTTCATTTGACAATAATTTAACCCCAAAAAAGAAATACTTTCTGATAGGACTTTGTGGAATCGATTACCACAGAATTAGTAGTGATTTATCTAGTAACTTTAACAAATATCTCCCAAAGGAATCTAGACAAAGTAAACTTCTGTCAAAATTATGGAATTCGAATTAGATTTGTTCTACTTTCGATTATAACGCATATTTATTTTGTAAAAACAAAAATTGTTTCAGTTAAATTTCTGTCAACACGTTAGTAGGACAAAGCGTTTGTCAATATAATGACAGACAACCCTACAATATTGCATGAAGTAGATACTGTATAAATAAGTTACGAGTTATACGTAATTCTGTACCTGAAAACTCAATTTTTGGGTGAAATTACATAAATAGGTACATATTCTTAAAGACACTAAAATTTTAATTATGGAGTAGAGAGAGCCTATTATTACAGAATTGTTAATGAAATTTGACAATTTAGGTTTGTTTGATCAAAAACAACGATTTTTATAAGAAATCCAAATTTCTATAATAAGAATACTAAATAAATTATCACAGAAAAACTTACATCGCAGATGTGTTAGCATGAAATGTAACACGAAGCAATGAGTGGAGGGTTGGTCGGGGGCTATTTCAAAAAGTGCTTTCTCTTTAAGAAGAAGAAGACTTAGTAATAACCAGCAAAATAACCTACATTCAAAAGTTCTGATGGTCTGGTTTGATAAACTTATTTTCTTTACAAAATAGTCGTAAAACGAATGAGAAAGTTTTTGAAATCAAAATCCCCGATTGATTTATCTCTTCTAACATAAAGATAGTTCGAAAGAGTGGATGAGAATCAAAGGAATAGAATTCGGAGATGAAAAAAAAGGAAAAGAATAAAGGTTGATGATAATAATAAAATAGAGTCCTTAATCTCTAGAGTATGTGGAGCGAGAGATTAAGAAATTATCACTGAAAGTGTGTTTTAAAATAGCTCTCATCCCTTCTGAGAAAGGTTTCTGTAACGTGCTCCCTCGTCGATTGTAAATCAGCATCTAAATCTCGCGGCTTAGAAAGTTAGCTTGAGACCCGACCGGCAGGATTTAAGCGAGATCTTAACCCCTCGATTTTGAGAATCTTAGCGCTGTGAGTGTGTGTCTAAGTAGGGGTTTAACTCAGTTCAGCTAGCGACGGAGAATCGCGTCTCTAAACATACGATGTTGCCGTCTAGCGTGTGAGGAATAAAGCAGAAGGTACTAAATATTATTACACAGTCTAGCCTTAGCTTTAAAATTATTTATGATCATATGAATATAATTTATGAATTTGAATATTGAACGCTAATAATAATTAACATCCATTTGAAGTATCATTGTTAAAATCATACGTTAGACATCAAAAATTCTTGTGTCATTTACATAGGTATAGGTACTATGCACAATGCACACATTACGCAGACTTTTTGCGAATTAAGGATATCCTAGCTTAATACACAGAAAACAAAAGATATACAATTTTTGTTCCTTTTTTAACGGTTAATTTTGTATTTAAACCGGCGTTGACAATTTTTCGGTAAATCTATCGATTTTGGATCTTGTCTACCTATCTACCGATTGTAGGCAGAAGTTTACTTAACGGGAGTTTTCCATATTTTCTGGATACTAGATTTTTCGAACGACCTTTTTTTAGGGAGATTTTTTGTTTTGCGGATACCAACAGAATGCGGATGGAAACTGTAGGTATGGTTTAAAACAGATGTATCAGTTGGAAATAAATTAATAGAGAGATGATTAATTATTTATCATTATACAAATTCGAATATGATATTCATCTATTGGGTAAGCTAGTTATACCTACATACATTAAATAATGTAAGACGGCAAATTTAAGCAGTAATATGTCTAGTGAGACAGTTAAATTTCCAACTACCTTGTAACTGCCTATGCCTAATGTATTGTAAATTGTAATATTAAGGAAATAAATTTCGTTCGTTCATTCAAATAATAATTGTATCATAACTTAATTTATTAAAAAAAAACCTAAACGAGAATAAAAACTGGGCCAAATATATCGCACAACTAATATGCTTTTTCAGTTGTTTTTTTTAATTTTATTTCTACTAAAACATACTATTTTAAATATATATATAACAAAACGAAATGTACAGTAAAATCGAAATAAAAATACGTTTAAAAACAACATTAGTTCATTACCGAAGTCAAAAACACACAAATTTAATAAATAAAACCAAGAAAATCATGAAAAAATAAAAAGATATACTAATAGAGATGTCACAATATGTTTGTGTGTTGAGTTGTACGTCTCAATATGATTTTTATGTGTAATACGTTTTAATTTTCCACCGTCGATAGCTTCTACAAATATATCTTCATCCCTCCCGACAAACACGGCACGGAGGGTTGTTTCCGTACGTCTTGGCTTCCCCAAGGGTATTTTTTCTATCACGTACACCCCTTCACATGCACAGAATCATTCCATTCGTGTGTTTATTTTTTCTTTTCTAAGAATTTTTCCACGTAGGTTCCCATTCATAACATCCGCGTACAGTGGATGATCTGTTAACTGTCGATTCGGATTATTTTAAATGCGATAAAATATAGACTTGTCGTTATAGGTATGCGAGAGATGCCTGTTATTGGAGTACTGCAGACTCAAGGTATTTTTATCATGATTTGTTTGTCTGTGTTGTTCAGTGAACTGTTTGTGTTTCTTACAAAAAGACAAAATGACAATCGATCACGTGATAAATAATTACCTCATGTTCGTATTACGAACGGAATTTTTATAAGGACGAAAATGACGAATAATGCAATCTTAAGCCTTTGATCTCTCGAGGTCAAATAAAAAAGAAAGAAAAAGAAAATTGGCTAGTCGATGATCGGTTCACCAATAAAGTTATGGAATTTAATTTTCTGCATATAATATCTACTAGGTTCGAAATTCAAATTCGTTTACCTAATCTAACTAACCAAACCTAACTAGTAGGTATTGTTATGGAGTGTAATGTTTTTTTATGGAAGACTATGTTCCAAATTCAAAAATATTGGTCATGGAAGACTAGTATGTTCCAAATTTAAAAATATTCGTCATGGAAGACTAGTATGTTCCAAATTCAAAAATATTCATCATGGAAGACTAGTATGTTCCAAATTCAAAAATATTCATCATGGAAGACTAGTATGTTCCAAATTCAAAAATATTCATCATGGAAGACTAGTATGTTCGAAATTAAAAAATGTGCGTCATAGAAGACAATGTTCGCCATCCAAAATGTCCGTTAAACGATCACTCACTGTAAATAGTATATTATTATTAGGTACTATATGAGTTAGCCGAGGGAAAGAAATGCTTTGAAATTATTAAAAGAAGAATAAAATAACTGACCATGAAAGGTATCTTGAGGGATAATATGATTCTTATAAACAACTTAAGGATTTTCTTTTGCGAGGGTAGATAACATTTTATGGCGAGGTAAACGGTTTTAAATGAGGCAAACATGATTTTTATTATGCGGTTTATACCCTTTTATCAAGCCCTGTTTATTTACAGTTGTTATAAATTGAAACTTTTAAAAATAGTTCCTTTTGTCACTTTTATTTTTGGGGGTCCTGAAATTGCACTTTGAAATATAAATATGCGTGATTGCTTTGTAAAATCGACACAATTATGTAAAAAATCAATAGGTACTACTTGGTATTTTGGCAATTTAAAACTAATTTATTTGGTGGTGGATCATGCGTATAAATATACAAATATTTTTTACATTGGGCTTTGTAATAGGTATCTACTTATATGATTTCTTAACTGAATATAATTTGTATTTAATAAGTTTACGTTTATTGTAAACTTTAAATAAGAGAAATTTGTTGTTTTTTTTAGCAAATTAACGATGTAAAATTAATATATCTACATAAATCACTTTATTATGAGTGGAATCGGAGAACGAAAAAAAAAATAGCCTCCTTGTGTAAGAAGTCTGTGTGTCCATAAAAACTGGTCAAAATAACTAAATTCTAACGTAGAAAAACAAATAAGTAACTAATTCATTTTACTAAAATTTAATTAAATATACCTACATAGGTACATAATGATGTTTATGAAAAAATATATAAATTAAATCTGAATGGTATTTCAAAAGTGACTATGCGGGAAATTCGAAATAACCTAGTTCAACACTATTTAAAAAATAAATGTAAAAGTTATTAGAAATAGTATGTAGGTAATTTTGAATTTACAATTTAATCTATTTTCAACCCTTTGCTAATGTAAGTAGAGAATTCAATTCATTAGAATATTATTTTAATCAGTAATAATTACGTATAGTTTTATTTGGCCTTATATAATTTTCTGACCGATTCCCTACAAAAATATTTGTCAGGTGTTTTATTTTGGTTAAACGTAAGGTTGTTGATGATATTTTACGATTGCTGAAGGCTTAATAAATTCAGGTGCGGTGCGAACAGGTGAAAAGGGGTGATTAATACCTACCATCCCTGAAGTAATTATCAGCCTTCATACAATTGATTCACACTGGAAGAAATTGATTTAAATTGAATTTTCAACGAAACAATTTTTTTCTATTGTGTTTAAATGTACCTAATGTTTTTGGTTTGTCGAATGTAGGTATTTCTGATTTATTTTACTAGCCTTTATTTTGATGAAGTCAAATTCCGATTAATAAGGTGTTTTTTAAATGTGTGCTTAATCTTTATGGAACTTATAGATTTTTATACTGCTGCATGTTTCAGTTTTTTAAAATTAGTTTTTGAAAAATGATACGTCTCACAGATCTTCATTTCGAATTAAACAGACCAAGAGACCGTCTATCGAGTTGAAACTTCTTATTTCTGAAACCGGTCACCCATTTATAGGACATGAAAAACAATGAGGAAGATTTTTATTGTGCTAGGTACTGAAATAGTAACGGTTTCTTTGAGTGTTTTGGATAAACTATTAAAATCACCTTCAATTCGATTTGAAAATCGAATAATTTATTTTCAATTTGAAAATCGAATAATTTATCTTCAATTTGAAAATCGAATATTTTATCTAAAATTTATTAGTAGGAAATAAATCTTGATGTTTTTTTCGTGATTTTATTTTAAATAATACAATTTAGATCCACAAAATATTTTGTTTTTTTTTATATGACTAGTTTCTTTCCAACTTTTTTGAACATATTGAGATACAAGAAAGTAATTAGTTTTCACCCAAATTTTTACGACTATTTCCAGTTTTCTAAGATAATCATATATCGGCTCCTTAAAAACTTTGCTATTAACGAACAAATAATGTTTTAAAAAAAAAAAAACTAGCCTCCCTGGATGATTTACAATTGGCGTTTTATTACAATCAAAGATTTCGAAAATATGAGCTGTCCACAATATATAAATAAGTACCTATTTAAAGCAAACAAAGACAAAAATATAAAAAGTGGACAGTTAATTTTCTACCTACTCTTCATTAACGAAGAATTCGTTTGAAATCGTTCGCAAAATTCAAAATGTCCTATTCATTTTTTCATCCCGATAAATTTCAACAACATTAAAATAATTTTTTTTTTTTAATATGTAGAATTTATTCTTCCCGGGTTATATATTGCGTAAAATATAACAAAAAGTGGGATTATTTTTTGGATATACATTGTATCGTTGCAGGTACAATAATTCTAGGTACTGTTTCATTGATAAAATATCTCTAGTACGGTTAAGGGTTGGTGAATGTATTTTCAGAACGTAAATTCGTTATTATTCATGTATGAAGGCGGTAGGGGTTGCGTTTGAGGTTAACTGTATTGGATTAACACAACCTCGCTGACAAAATCTACCTGAAATCGTTGTTTATATTATTGGATAATCTTATTAGGGGATCATACCGCTAGCAGACGTAACCGCGTGGTGATTCGCTAATTTGATTTTGCTTAATTGCTTGCTTATGTATGTAAACATCCTATGAATTGGTCTAATTATTTTCATTGTTGAAATGTTGAAATGCTTGAAAAATAACGATTTTTTTACCCATCGAATCGTGTTAATAAAGGCAGAAAGAATAATACCTCCACATTTTTCTATACAATCACTTTTCTTTCGCCAACACATCAATGATAATACAATCTCTATCATTTACATCGGACGTGGTCTTCATTGAGGATGGAATAGATGAGTTCGATCCACGTCGTTCTCACAATTCTTGCATATTTTCTTTCAGCCTTCTTGTAAGCCTATTTGCACCTATTCTTTCATCACGCCCAATCTTTGTTAACATCCATACCTAATTACTTCGTAAAATTCTTATTCTTTTTCAAGCTTCCTTGTCCTTCTTCTATAACAATATTTTTTCTAGTTCCATATTTAGATACTCATTAGTCATTATATTAAAACAAATTCTATCACTCTAAAACGTTTTTGATTATAGAATGCCTTCTTGAGGTTAGATGATGGTTAAAAGCACCAAATAATAGAGTTTTGAAAAGACGTTTTTCTGTTTTTAAAAGCCGTTTAAAAAATATTTACCGTGGTCTCAAAAGATTTCAAAATATAAGCATTTTTTAAGTCCTGAACGGGTTAAAATAACGGCGGAAGAATTATCTATCTATTTAAAATGGTGTATTTTAAGATCTTTTTTAATATAATATTTTCATGATCTACAAATAAACACTCACAATTTTCATTGACATGAATATCCTCTATTTTGTTCATTAAATAAAAAAAAATTGTTTGAAAACTTATTTTTAACATTATGTTGCTACTGATATAACGTCGAATATTTTAGCTCTAGCTAATAAATCATAAGCTTTTAGCTTTAATACGCTAGCTTAGAAAAAAAATACTGAATATTTTTATAATGTCGACCATTTGAAATACCCTTTTTAATTATTAACGTAAGATAAAAACAAAACCTTATGTTTTATTGTATTTTTTTTAAATTTTAGTGGTTTTGAACAATATATTGGTCATGCAATTCTTATGAATCTCCCAACTTTTTTTTTACTCGACGCGGGAAAAACTATGTGGTCCTTTGAAATTTTTAATGAAAATGTTGATGTATTATGATTCTTTTTTGAATCTGAAAATTTTTATATATGATACGATGGAAAATATTATCGTAGGCTTTTCTAAAGTCAACTTCATAATTTTATTTTGAACGAAGTAAGAAACTACAGGTGAGAAAATTAAGACTGGTTTAATCAGAGTGATTCACTCTTAAGTTTTTAAAAAGGATAATCTACAAAAATGCAACAATGGAAAAGAAAATGAATAATAACACTAAAAATAGAAAATATAAAATTCTAGAATATTTGTTTAAGTTAAAAAATAAATTATTGAAATTTAACTTACCATAGGGGTTTAACTACAGCAGACATGTCAAACAGTGAATCATTGCCAAAACTATAAGCGCTTTTTTTTAAACTTTTGCTAGAATACACTTTCAGTTTTCGAAGCACCAAATCAAGTTAAACGATTTTAAAACAATCCACTGCGTAGAAACCAAAACGTTTTTTTTTGTATTTATTTGATAATCCCTTTTCGTTATCCTTTATTTGATCGTTACACAAGGATATTACGTAACTCGATGAAGGTAGTGTGCGATCATTCAAGTCCAATGGTAAAAAGATGATATTTTAAAAACAATCACAAATTGTTTAAAAAATAAAGATGATCCACATAACCTCTTTTTTTGTTTAGAAGAAATAATATTATATTATAATATTAAGTCTGAAACACGCAAAATCCTAGAACTTTATCGATCGCGCGACTAGTCACAAACTTTTGCAAAAGTAGGTGACTGCCAGTAAAACTTTTACCGAGAGCTTAACCAAGGGGGAAATCTGGGGAAGGCTCTCCGTACAAAATAACGGCGAAGCGTCCCGACGCTAACGACGACACAGGCCTGAATGAGGGCGGCCTGAACTTTCACCCCCGCCAGAACCAACACACCCCGCTTCTCCTGAAAAGGCGGAGCCTGCGTACGCATCCTCTAAACGCCCATTTGGAGTGGGGATGGAAACACGTAGCACTTTGGATCCTGAAGGATTTTTTTTTCAGTAGGTAAAGATGGCTATATTATATATTTTATTCCACTGATTGATTAAAATATCCACATTTTAGATTCTAAAAACGTGAACCTCTTTTGATTGAGTTCACGTAAATTTTGGTTTGTTTTTTTTAAGCAAATGATATTGTATCATTCTCAGATTTGGTCGCAAACTTTGAGTCAGCGGGTTTAATCTTATCAACAATATAGCAATTAACATATAAAGAGAATCAGAAGGTTTTGTGATAATTACGTACAAAATGAAAAGTTCAAGATGAAGATAATCCTACTATGAAAAGTATCATTTTTGAACTTAAACCTCTTGCTTAAGGTAAAGGGATGAAAATTGTACATACTTAGGTAAAAAAAAAAAAAAAAAATTTCAAAACATCTTTCTGATTTTAAGGAGTGACGAAACGTTACGTTGTGTTTCCTTAAAGATCCGGCTATCTCACACTGCCTTTCATAAAGTATTGCACACTTGTCACCTCGATATAAAAATCGAGACTGATAGATAGCAATAAAATTTTTGATTGATTTCTTTATTGTTTCATTTAAAGTGAACACAAATAAGTTTGAAGTGGTTGGTGGAATGGCGGTTACGAAGTCGGCTTTCGTACTGGTTTGTGGGGAGGTCGTGGGTTCGATCCCAGGTGGCAACCATCTTCCTCTTTCACGACACAAGCTTTAAAGAGATTTCTGAGAATGATTTAAATAGTGTATTTGTGTTCACCTAGATTTATTAGTTTATATGTAGATCCAGGGTTCGAACCTAAGTCCATCAGTACGCTGTCAAAGAGCCGTCGATCTAACCGCTAGACTTCGACACCTTTCAAGTGTTCGAATATAGGGGAATGTTTGTAAAATCGTTGATAACAATATAAATTCTAAGTAGAAGTTCTGTCGAAGTAAGTTTCGAAGACTTAACAAAGTGTATTAATTCAAACTTGAGGATATCGATTTTCTTAACTGCAGGGAACAAACTGAATTCAAAGTCGAAAAGTTGGTAGCCCCAGTTATCCAACTATAGCATTCGAGTCCCGCTTATAATTGAACGGCCTCCAACTAAACCGGGGAGGGAAGGGCGAAGAAAAGGATGATTGGGGTGACTGGGAAAAAATTGTTTTCAAACTGAAACTATAAGTAATCAAAATTGATAGGGGGTTGATTTGACTTACTTATTGCTTCGACTCTTAAGGGCCGGTTTCATAAGCGATAGACCAAATTATCTGTCAGTTAAAAAAAATATGTTTTTTTATTGTTGGTTACTATTATGGTTTCTGTGGATTTGGAAAACGGTGACAGAAAAATTGTTAAAAAATCGAACAATTGTAATTATAATAATAATGGTCATAAGCATTGAGCAAGATCGAGCGCAATGGAGAGCTCTTTTTGCCTCCCTATGCCCCTGAGTGGGGTGTTAAAGGGAGTGTTGTTGTTGTTGTAATTTCGGACAAATATATCCTAGTATACCTAACTGTTTTTCAAAGAATTGTAATTCCGAAAATTGATTTTCGAACAATTTTCATGCCATCTTGAAAAACACGCCGCATTATGGCTATAAAAAATCGGGAAAAATTATATTTTGCAATTTTTTAGATTTTTTACCGTTTTTTGAGGTGGTTTGCAGACTGGCGATTACGACGCCGGCTTACGTACTGTTTCGTGCGGAGTTCGTGGGTTCGTTCCCAGGTGCAACCATCTTCCTCTTTCATGATGATTTGACTTAAGTAGCTTACTGTAACAGAGTATAAGATTGTATTTCTGTTCACTTTGATTGAGCACAGATTCGTTTTTTATAAAAAAAAATAGTCCCTAGTGCGACGTCATCATTTTTCTTAATAACTTGACTAATATTGTTCTTTTATTGCTGCATTTAGTACCAAATGAAGGTCAATGGCTAGTGAAAAAAATAAAAATAAATACCTTATCCATACCACTAGAAGAAGAAATTGCTCAATTAATACAATTGCTCAACAACATATTACTTAATAGTACAATTGCTCACCAACATATTGGTCAACAGTACAATAATTACTCACCAACATATTGCTCAACAGTGCAATTGCCCACCAACATATAACTCAACAGTACAATTGCTCACCAACATATTACTCAACAAGTACGAAAACAGAACTGTCAACATATTATATTGTCCATTGGGAATAAGAGCTTTCGGGCTTGATTTCCGATCGGCTCAAATATTTTTTAACGAGTGTTATGTTACCGCGGCCAGCAAAATGCCTCTATTGGACGGGGAAGGTTGATCAGTAGAAATAGCATAAGCGTAAAAAGCTACTCATCTGTATAAAAAAATTTCTGTAAAATCATCTGTAAAACTTATTTTATAACTTAAAAAATAACCCTTAAATTTATTGAAATATTTCAATTTTATGAAAAGACATTAAAATAATTTTATTTTCTTGTCACATTTTAATTTGACAAAATCGGGATTGATAGTTATTTACATTGGTAGATTTGCATTTGGCATCGGTAAATTATGGTATTCGAAGAATACCTACCTTAATTTAATATTATAAATGAAAATATTGTTTTTCAGCATATAAAAACGGTAAGAATTTACATTTTTGCGAAAAAAACTTTCAACAAGCTGATCAGGATAAGTAAAAAAATAAAATTACAAATAATAATTGTAAAATAGAAATATTGGTCAAAAATTTTCGTATGTAAGCAATGAATGAAACAAAATTCAATGCCTATAATATTAAAATGAAGAGGTTACGTACTGCGAAAGGCGTACCTACTTACAGAAGGTAGGTACATAGATTACCTTTACGGCCAATAGATGGAGTTGGCGTGCAGCATCCTAACCTGCGTATTCAGAACAACTCACTCAATGCGTTGATATAACATGTATGAAGCAATTTTGAAATAAAAATATCAATATTAAATACGTATAAATTTAATTATAGCAATAATGTATCATGCTTTTTTTCATTTTTTAAACTACCTTCATTCACTTCTGCATTGAATGAAAGAGAACGTCGTTAATTTATTTCAAATTTGACAGCTGCTAAAAATATTGCCAGACAAAAATAATTGCCATCTTAAAAAATAAAACCGTGCACTTTTATCCGACGAGGATTGGGTTCCTTACCTAAACGAATATCCCGGGATACCTACATACAAGCCACGGTGAATTATATCGTGTAACAGACCGTATCGACGCAACGATGATTTGTGATTCCACCTTCTATTTTAGTTATTGTATTCACAAAGTGAGAAGCTATATAGAATCACCAGTTGTTGTATCATGGCTCGTGCTGTTTGTAAGCAGAAAAAAGAAAGAAAAATATTAGAGTATATTTCTAGTTAGTAAGTACAAAAAGTGAGTATAAGAGGGAAAAAATACAACATCCAAACATGATTTATTGAGCTAAATATTATAGAAGGTCATAAATTATTATTGTAGTACTTATTCTCTTTATATTTTTGTGTATTTCTTGCTTTTAATAATGTCCTGTTTCAAATGGCTTTGCTATATGATAAAACAAGCAGATACCCATTGAGTACAAATTAAAGAACTTTTTGGGATGCGCAGAACCTATGATTGGTTTCTTTATTCAACAGTCACGTGTCTGGAGATTAATTATAAATAATAATTATTTCACTTTCATCCACAAGCAAAAGATAAAGCAACAATGCCCATAGGTATTTCCTCTAAATAATTATATGATTAAAACCTTAAATTCTTCTGTGTTAAGGCTAAAATATTAGAAATAAAAAAGTCCCATGTCACACGCCGCTACCTGCAAACGTCACAGTTTGTATGAGTTAAACAGCAGTCACGTGGTACTTGTTGGAACCATGCGCAATAGCACATTATTTCTCTAGTATTATTTCTTCTCAATGCAGATACCCGGCCAGTGTTGCCATAAGTTTATTTAATGATGAACTTTCAACTTTTCGTAATATACCTTTTTTAAAGTTTGTGTCCAGGTCAAAATTCTTACTAAGGTGGCAACACTGTACTCGACTCTGCTTTATGATCGTTTGACATATTTGACACAATGTCCAGAAATGATCAAACTTTTTTATCAGAATGACAGATCAATTTTACTGTGTTCAAAGTATTTAACTAATGCGGTTAAAATAAGTTTTAGAGGTTTAAAATCCTCTCTAATGAGACCGGGTTGGATGATTTCCGATACCACATGATAGTTTCGAGATCAACTAGATACTTACGTACATTTTTTTTAACCCTTTTGCACTTGTAGGTACAATCCTTTAATATTCCCTAGAAAATTCTCTTTTTACTTAGAAAAGTCTAGTCAGTCTGTCAATTACTTGGTAAATTCTCGACATCTAAATTCCATTAGAGAAACATTCGAGAAATAATTATTTTACGATTGTCAATCGGCAAAAAAATAATAAAAGTATTTGCAGGTAGATGAAGGAACAATAATCGAAGTGACAAAACGGGAAAGAATTATTTAACACCCGAACACCCATTTCACATGACAAATAAATCAGCCGGAAATACGGGGGTCGAGCGGAAATTATCGCAGACACGTATAAAAATATTACAACGGGGAAAAAATGGAAAAAAGAGCAAAGCAAATATTATAAGTGTCTATATATAACAAAAAAAATGGATCATGTGAAAGTGATTTGAAATGTACACTAACGTCACGATAAAGGGACGGAATTTGTGTTATTTTGTTATGACTAGGTTCTTTAAAAATAATTGACCGTTAAAACTGGGGTATCAGATTCTATGCACAAACGAAAGGATTTATTTTTAGTTTTATAAGACAGATAAACTAAAAGTGATGATAGAAACTATGGACAATGAAAAAAACACAATCGAAGAACCTATAATAATAGATTTACGCTAACATTAAAATAAAAACAATTACATAAATGACGTGAAGTAAAAGTAACAACTAATAAACAGAAAAATGTAGGCAATAGTAGACTCAGTTGAAATATAGGCAAGAGCGAGGGAAAGGATTAGCAATATGGAAGGAAAAAAGGAATAGGAAGCACAGTAAAATGATAAATGTGCTGGCTGAACAACGAGGCTGGTCAGATTTAGAAATTAACGAATTGAACGTGCATTCTTGGTGGAAATATTTAAATACGGTAATTTAAATAAAACAATTTATTTGTTGTTCAACAAATTTAAGTTCAGATTCATTTGTTGTTCCACAATTTTAAGTTCAGTTTCTAAGTGACCTGTGCCTGCGAAACTAGTCAGGTTATTAAATTTGTGGAACAACAAATATATAAATTGTTTTATTGAAATTACCAGAGTTAGACATTGACATAGTAGTTACAATACTGTTACAACTTTATAATTATTGTACTCATTAAGGGACAAAATGACTAAAATTATGTCAAGTGTTATGGTTATATTTGAGATTTTATCAGGATAACATGGTTAGAAATGAGCATAGACATAGTACAAAGCCTGACAAACATTTAAATCATTTAACTGAAAACAGACCATTGCGTTGCATACGTGAAGAAACGGCTTCTTTTTCGTGAACGCGTTTTTACGAAGAGATGCCGTTTCTAGTTTATTCATATGACTCAATGATATTTATGACGAATTAGGCTTGCTAAATATTGGATTACTTGATATTTTCCTAGGTGTATCGTAATAAAACCAATTTCATTTCTTTATTCTAACCAATTTTTTTTTGAAAAGGTTTCCTACAAACGCTGTGTGCCCTGTTGTCGAAGGCTATCAATGTCACTTAGACAAATTGAAAGGGCAGTGGTCGAGAAATAGACAAGAAGAGGGGGACCGTTTTTTGCGACTTCTGAAATGCACATTTTTTCCGAATAAATTATCTTTATTTTATGATAATTTGATAGATAAAAACAAACGATCTGTCATTTGTGATGCGGGATAGATATGTCTCAAATGTGAAATATTTATGGACAACCCCTAAAAGAGGGTAAGTGTCCATGGTATATTTTTGCATGTTATACCTATATGGGGTTTGTTTAGAAAAGAAACCCTGACATTAATAACATTATACTAGTGGTCGACCAGTGCTCGAAATTCGAATATAACTTGTTTGAACATTATTGAGGTTCCATTGTCAAAGACAGAGCGCGCGTTATTTCAAAATTTTCTTTCAAAAACAATGACCTAGATACTTACGTCAAATTTGAAATATTGATATCTAAAAAGTTTTTTCTTTTATTATTAAACACAAACAATATTAATCCATTCTCAATTTGACCACAGATAAACATAATAAAATGTGCGTCTGTGTCAATGTCAAATACATCGAAGTGTGTATGTGAGTAATAAATAGATAACATTGCAGTAGTGTTTGTAATGTTTTTTTTATTGATTTAGTCTATTTTTATGCATAATTTAAAAAAAAAAATTGCATTCGCCACTCCATCTCTATATATAAATAAACTATAAGTGCGCGAAATCACAAAATCATGAGTCCGCGCAATTTTCGTAAAAATGGTCACAAAGTTTTATCTTCACGTATTATGAAAAGAATAACTGCAAAACCTGTCGGGCGACAGACATAAAAGGTTACTTAATTGTTTGATTGACCTTTAAGCTATTTCGTCGAACTTAACCAATTATAATATTTACATTTTTTTCCAAATGTTATTTAAGATAAGAATCGAAAATCGTCAACATTGAAGCGAAAATAAAAATTAACTATGTAAATTATATTTTACGTGTGCAATTTAAAAGTTCTGTTGGCGAATTCTTGTAAATTATGTAAGCTTGGGCATGCTATTGATTTTTTTTCAAATATGATATTTATAAAAAAACAAATATTCAATTTCCAAAATTAAAATAAAGCCAGTGTTTAAAAGTAGAGAACGATTTGGAAGTTCTAAATCGCTAAGCGGTTTTAATCTGGCAACACTGATTGAGAACAAAATGGGGTGCTGTGAAAAGTAAGACGGATGTCCCCTTTGGCAAGATGTCATTTCCGTTTCAGGTGACGGGAACAATAATTAAAAAAGTACCCAACAGGGGGACATTTAATCTGGAGAATTCTAAATTCATTAAATCATAAGACAGAAATCAAATTAAATGGATTACTATTTGAATAGAATTTCAAAAATAAAAAATATCACTTACCTTGTATTGTTTCTCCTCCCTCTCTCTTCCAAAAAATCTTCTCCATTAAATATTAATGCCTACCCGTAGTCAGTCGCATTTAACTCACCTTAGTTTATTTGGGTGTGGTATTAAAATCTTACCATACCAATCACAGAACAATATCGCCCTATTAAATAGATAACAATTCGGTAAAATTTGGTTTTAATGGACGTCCGTTCTTTCAACAACATAATATAGAATATTGTAACGTGTATCACATGTGATTTATTTTCTACTACACCGCCATCTATTGGATTTTTTTAAAAGTTACACATCTATAGAGGAATTGTTTTTATTACAAACTTATGACCCGTGGAACTTCACCCCGCATCCGAATCAACAATAATTATTACATACGACATAATGAAATAAATTATTAGCTAAATCTAATTCAGTTTGTATGTCAAACTATGTATATTTAATTCATGTAATAAGTAAAATTATTATTTTTTAGATTAGGTCGGATCAAGTTCGACGGACGGGTCAGCTAGTTTGAAATATATATATAAAAATAAATACGAAAAATTCTCTATTATTCAAATATTTTTAGTAAAAAATACGATAGATGGCGGTAGTGTAGAAGGAAGGTTCAATGTGAAAAACGTCTATATATTATTGTCCCCTAATATTGTTTTCGTACAAAAATATAAATAATACTTTGGATTATAATATCGCTTGTTGTAACTTTAGTTGGAGATAAGTTTCGGTTTACATTGAGCTTCGTTACAAAAGTTAAGCGAGTTACTGTTTGAGTTACAGTTCGAACAAAGTTCCTTACTCCCAAAATAGATGCAAAATCCTTCAACAATTGTACTCACCAAACAGCTGTGACCTTGAAACCTTAAAAAGTCGGATCGATATGATGTAAGTTACCAAAATTTGGGAAACAACTTCCAATTGTTTATCGTCTGGCAGAAGTTGGGGCAGAGTTGTGTAATGGGGCAAAGTAGTAAAAGTGAGCGGGGGGCTGCAGTGACGGAACTGCGACGTCGCCCCCCCCCCCCTAGCCCCTCTCCGACTAATGGTGAAACTTTCCGAGAAAAACTCCCGACGCGAATTTGATTAAGATCTATAAAACCCGAGTTCAACTTTCACTATTAAAAGTAGTTAGTTGTTATAAAGGAATTTGTTAAATTGTTAGCCGAGTTCATGAACTCGGTTTGTTTTAAGAGTCAACCTTGAAACAAGAAGAAAAGTCCTGTTAAACTTAGTTTGTGGGCTGCCACAGTTCAAGGGTTCGTTTCCAAACTGTCTGCCGGAGGAACTTTAGCGATTAAAAGCTCCGAACACCTCCAGTCATTTTAAAACTTTATCTGCGCTTCATTGCAAATTTCACTTCTTGACTTATTGTTCCTAGACGTCATCACCCGTTTGCCCCGCTGCAGAACCAAAAAAGTTCTTGGGAATCGATACAGTTTGGGGTAATGTTCCGCTCATATTGCAAACTTTGATCAAGGACTAGGGGAAAAATTTATCGTTATAGGGCATAAATGGTCCAAAAAAGGATTGTTGGTTGATTGATAACTGACAAACTCTTCTCTCTTTACCGATTCTCGAAAGAATTATTATTCCAGCTGACGTTTCATATCCAAGACGTCTGTCGATACAAAGTGGTATTGTGTTTTTAAACCTCTTATTTCTTCTGAACGTCTTCTTCTTCATCATTCTCTATCATTTGATTGGTCCGATGTCAATACTTTGATTTGGCACCACGTTATTCTATCGGATACCATTCTTTGCATATCTTCAAAGGTACAACATCTCTATTTTCCCCTTATTTATGAAGGTGATACTCATAGTTTTTGGGGTGTCAGCTCTGTGCACCAAACGCCTACAATTTTTCATTCCTCTGCAATCTCATCGCCAGGTATCATTGTTCTTCTTCTGTCGTTTCCACTTCACACATGTCGTGTCTCCAATTTTCTTTCCCGGAACGCATATTGTGATTTTAATTCTTTCTAAGTTAGTATAACATTTCAACTGTGATTTTTAATCGTTTCTGAGGCAATTCCAATGTGAAAAAGTTTTAGATTGAAGAAGGTAACAAATTATTTACACCATTTTGTTAAATATGTCCAAATAATGTGTTTGCATTACCAATGATTTTTAGAAATTGTGAAATATCTTCTTCATTAATAAAATTCAAACTTTTGCCTATGTACAATTTTTGAACAGAGATTTTTCTTTGTGTTGATTTTCTCCACCACTACGGCTATGGTCATGTGGTAAAATTTTGAAAACCGACTATGATTGACCAAAAAGATAAATAATAAAATTGGTGTTAAAAGTAGAAATCCTATAAAAAAGCTCTTACCTCCTGAATCCGGCGGGAGGGACTCCTTCAAAATCTGGGTAACCTTGGGTAGAAATGATATGGCTGGTTTTGGAGGATCAGTATCGATTGTTAACGTCACTTGAGGAGGAGATGACGAAGAACTTCTGGAAGAGTGCACGTAGCGCGTTGGTGAAATCCTGAAGTTGGGAGAAGGCGACGATCTGGAATCTTGATCGCTGGAATCTGGACTGTACTTTGGCGAAGAGGTGTGATATGTATCTCTTGGGATTCTGGAAATAAAAAAAATTGAATCAATAAGGAATCTATAGTTTATGAAAACATCAGTACTGTTTAAAAACCATGTTCGCATTGTTATCTTTCAATTAATGAGACCGGTTTAAGGTACCTTCGTTGGATGGTGTCAAAGTTGTACGTAATGACTATAGTTTGCATTTTTTTGTGTTTTATATACGGATAGTGGTCTGAAACCAACAACGCTTTATTAACTTTCAAGTGAAACTAATTTGAAGTAGGTGCATCTTTTGGATGGTTCAGAGTCTACAACCGACGATTATATGAAAATTGTTCGAAAATGTTTTTCAGAAATTAAAATTGTTCGAATTTTTACAACGTCATGTTCCTCGGTTATATCCAAACCACATATTTGTCCTTTATATCTCCTTTTTTTGTTTAAGGTTTTTTGAAATCAATTTTTTGTATGCAGATACTGACTGAGCGCCCATGTTATTTATTAGCCAGGATCTAAAAATTGAACATTACGGTTACCTATACTCGTGTAAAGTGTCATCTTCGAAACGAAAAATTCAAAACAAGGTTTACACAGAGCCCATACAAACATTAAACAAAAAACATAGCTCATGGTGTTTTGAATTCCATAGATTCTGAATTTTGCGGTAGATAATTTCAAAAAAAAAATGTCGTCTATTAGTCTCATTTACAAGGAAACTCCATTGTGTGTATGGGAATGAATTTTAAAAGCGATACCAGGTGAGAGCCATAACCGAAGGAAAACAAAATACAGAGATGACGATAAAAATATTTCTCGCCGCGCCTGGGACTAAATTAGCCAAGTTAAGGGAGGGAGGGGGTGATGTCAGATTGCAGCCTCTAGAGACCATATACATACACGGAATACAGTCCCTACGCAAATAATACAAATATAGATTGAAGTGAATACTTAGTTAGTTGTGATTTGAGAGTGAAGCGTAATGCATTAACAGAACTTTAATGTCTCAATTCCATTTTGCCAATTTGATACCAGAGCGTTTAGTTGTAAGATGTGTGCAACAGGATAATTTTTGTAAATTCCTAGTATACCTGAAAATGCTGTTGAAGTAGAAACTTTATAAAAAAAGCTTATGACATAAACATAAAAGCAAATGAACAATAAGTTGAAATTTTTCTTAAAGGAAATATCGAAATTTTAAAAGTACCTTCAGCAGATTTTTACTACAATACAGATTAATGTCAATACAATAAAACCATATAGTATTAATGAAAAAAAAAATCCTTAACAGTTTCAAGAGCAAAATAAGTATGAGAAAAAATGTATATTGAATTATTTGTAATGAGATAGGTATAAAAGGAATTTCCTATATTTATACTAAAAAATTAATTTCAAATTATATTGCACATTAGTCCATTTTTGTGTGTGTGTGTGTGTGTTTTTTTAATATCATCTTTCATCACTTGTTTTGTATTTTTTATTTATTTACTTTTTTAAAAATAGAACCATCCAGCGTAACAGGTTCTTTGCGCTGGACAGAATTTATGTACACAATTAGCGTAAAGTCAAGAGTTCTGTAAATGACTTCTTCGTAAACGACGGAGGAGAAATCGATGGAATTTGATAGGAATTACAGAGCTCGCATAATAATATGATGAGAATCACCCCTTTCAATTATCGACTAACTTTCACTAGGGTTACTTTAAAAAAAGAAAAGAAAAATAGTCATCTCTTGGTCCAGAAAAAAATACTTAGTTGAACATTTTTTCAACAAATTTATGCAATAGTTCTAATTTATTGCCCTAAGACTGTATTAAATTACATCTAGAATTTTGAAATCGAAAATCGAGAAACCTCTATATTTTCCCAATGGTGTCAGGAATCTAAGAAATTATTGCTTTGCTTGTTGTTTCAAAATATGGGGGACCATTTATTGATACCTTCAGTTTACACATAGCTACGTTAGAATATCGATCCATCTCATTTCGTTTTAGTTCTGATTCCAAAAAAAAAATATTATACGTAGTTGGGATTTCTGTTTTTTTTTTAGTTTAATTATCTAATGTTTGTTTAGTAAACGTGTACCTTCCAATGTTAAAAAAATGATCTTTTCAAAACTCAACTTAGTCCCTCGAAGTACTATTTAGTATTAAAAAAGTTTCAAAAGAATATTTTATGAAGGAAAAAAAGGAATATAATATAAATATACGCGTGAATTGGCGACACGAGGGCGATTCTAGGAGAAGGTACGATTTTTGAAGGTGCGACCCTCATAATTAGGTAGGTGGCCATAAAATAAGGGAAAACTGACGAAGGATCTTACCCTATTCCGAGGACACCGGTGAAGGTACTTTGTGGAGTTTATAGGTTCTTAGCAGGAATATTCTTGGTAATTTCAATGGAGCTCTTTGTAATTTACGGTCCTCGAGAGACAGGAGCGCGAATAAGAATCACCGAATTAAAATTATGATTCTTTCTGCAGGAGGATCTTCTTTTTTGGACGACGTTTATTTTGCCTTCCTAAAATCTTAAGTGACAAGAGAGGGGAATGATTTGCATTTGTATTCGAACATATTTATACGATTTCGTTTTTTAAACTTTAATAAAATAATTATCGATTGATTTATTCAGTTTGATGTTTACAAACCAGGATTTTTTATCTTGCGTTTTTTGAAACCAAAAGTTGTTTTTTTTATGTGGAGGTTGATTTTAGCTGTGTTATGTTTTCGAAAATAAATGAGACATAAAACGTAAGTAATTTGAAATGTGTTTTTTTTTTAGAATTTTAATTATTGTACATTTATAATCTTTTTTTTTCCGTGTATTTGCTAATACTTGTGGTCGCCTAGTGGTCGAAATTAGATCACAACTAACACAGATTAGGTACTGCCCCACAACTTTCTTTTTATATTGAGATTGAATTTTAGATATATTAAGCGAGCGGTATTTCATAATTTTATTTCAAACAGAATGATATCTTTCTTGAAAACAATAATCAAAACAAAATAATTTCTTATTCTTCAGTAAAAATATCAATTTGCTCTTGTTTTCATCATAATAATATATTTCTTGATCAAGATGAATTTGTTTGAGAAATAGGAAATTTGGCGGCCAGTATGATAATTTTGACATGGGAGAAATCGTTTGAAATCACTTGCAGCTTTAATCACTTCAAGAATATGTAACAACTAATGACTCTAACAATTCATTACCAATGTTCGATTTTTAAATGGAACAAACCACTACGAGCTTACGACCGTCTTCTACTGTTATTTCGAAGGCTGGCTTAGTGTGATCACTTTACGTTAACAACGTTCGCCATTAGGTGGTAACGTTCAAGTCTCCGAAACTCCTAATCATGAGAATTCTCAACATGTTCAACATGTCGAAAAATCTCACGTATGCAACAAGTAAAAATTTAATAATAAATGAAATATAGAGAAATAAGTTGGAAATTATTGAGAACAAGTTTCTTAAGGAATATCGCTTGGATTGGTTGACATCACGTGACATTGCCCGCGAAATTTAAAATTACTTGACGCTTAATTTTAGCGGATCTGATCATGAATTGGGGTCTTTGACAGGTAGTTTAATGGACAACTGGAGTTGAATGAATTCCAAATTGTATCGCACATACGATTATCAGGAATAGCCTCTGGATGTTTCAGGTACCACAGTTCTCACTTTTCCTCGATACAATAATGATAATTATAGGACGATGTGGCTAATTGATAACTGTCAAGATATAAAGGAGAATGTATAGTCTTAAAGGAAACTTACCCAGGTCTCCTTTCGATCAGCAGTGAGGAACTCAAGTACTTGGTGTCAAATGGATCATAGTTCTGTAACAAAAGACAATAATACAATTATTAAAATAATCATACCTTTTATAATGGCAAACGCTGATTATTTTTTACTACAGATTTAATGTTGAACTGTTATTCTATATAATATTATAAAAAAAGTCTCATTTTGTATTTACAATTTATGAAGTGGTTGGTAGTCTAGTGGCTACGACGCCGGCTTACGTACTGTTTTTCGTTCGGAGGTCGTGGGTTCGATCCCAGGTGCCGACCATCTTCCTCTTTCACGACACGAACTTTAAGTAGCTTAATGTGAAAGAGTCAAAGAGTGTATTTGTGTTCACTTTGCATTTAAAAAAAAAGATTCATTTAAAAAAAAATATATGGAGACAAATTCTTCTTCTCCCTAGCTTGCTCCCAACTTAGCGTCTAAGTAGACTGTTGGGGTCAGCCCTCCTCGTTCTTAGGCTATAAGTCCGTCTCTCCTGCACCACCTCTTCCAATCCCAATCTTCGCATCCGGTCACGCCTCTGCACCACCCAGGAATTCTTTGGTCGTCCTCTGTTTGTCACACGTGGAACACTCATGTTGATGGCCTGATTTACAATATGTTCCTGCGGTCTCCGTTCCACGTGTCCATACCATCGCAACTGTCTTTCCTCAAGTTTGCTATTTATATCCGTCACTCCTAGGCTTCCACGAATGTGTGAGCTTTTTATCTTGTCTCTCAATGACACTCCTGTCGACCACCTCAGCATGCGCATTTCTGCCGTTTCTAGCTGTCTGTTATAGCTGTTGTACATAGTCCAGCATTCGGAGCCATACAGGAGTGCGGGTCTGACAATTGTCTGATAAACCTTTCCTTTTAATTTGACTGGCATTTTTGAATCGCATAGAACTCCTGACACCGATCTGAATTTCATCCATCCGACACTAATTCTGTGTTTTACATCCGCAGCACAGCTTCCATCATTTTGAATGACTGATCCAAGATATTTAAATGAGTCGCTATTTGGTAGTGTTACTCCATCCATCTGTATTATGGGTAAGTTTGACGTGGTCAAATTTTGTTTCTCAAACGGTAGATAGAGGTATTCCGTTTTCTTCCTACTAATTCTCAGTCCGTTGTCTTCCAGTGCTTTCCTCCACCTCTCCAATCCTTCTTGCAGATCTTCGTGTTTGTCACTAATCAATACTATATCGTCCGCAAATAGTAGGATTTTTAGGAGGCTGTTCATTTCCTGTTTGGTTAAATAGTCCATGACTAAGATGAACAGTAGCGGGCTGAGGACGGATCCTTGGTGTACCCCCACTTTTATAGGAAATTCTAGGGAAGTCCCTGATGTGCACCTCACTTGAGTTTTGACATTGTTGTACATATCCTGAATAGTGTGTACGTATATTTCTGGTACATTATGGGCTCTAAGTGCTGCCCATATCAGGCTTCTTGGGACCCTGTCGTATGGAGACAAATTGAAGGTTAAAATTTCAATATTCGTAATTTGATCTGTACATATGCTATAATGTATAAATTTATCGGTTGGGTAAAAATTATAATGTACGTATTCTTGTTTACAGGCAGTAAACTAAAAAAGCAGGCAGAAATCGAAAATCAGATCGGGACCGTGAGGTTGACCATCTTACGTCCTTAAGCGCCAACAAGTCAGAAAAGGCGCAAGAAATAGGCCTCGGACGCCTGGACCCCATGAGAAAGGGTTCAGGCATCTGGTGTCCTCCTGTCGTGATCATAATTAATATTGGACAAGTTTTAGCACAATAGAGAGCTCTTGTTTACAGGCAGTAAACTAAAAAAGCAGGCAGAAATCGAAATTCAGATCGGGACCGTGAGGTTGACCATCTTACGTCCTTAAGCGCCAACAAGTCAGAAAAGGCGCAAGAAATAAGCCGCGGAAGCCTGGACCCCATGAGAAAGGGTTCAGCCATCTGGTGTCCTCCTGTCGTGATCATAATTAATATTGGACAAGTTTTAGCACAATAGAGAGCTCTTGTTACCTCGAACTCTTGTCTTTTGTTACTGTCGAATTTTAGACCGACAGATATTTGAAGTATCCATATATGTATGACATAAAGGAGGCAACATGGCGCAATTTATCACAAATATCCTTCACATTTGAATATGTCTTCATGAGCCCATAAAAATGTTAACACAGCGCTCTTACGACATTTCAGTGACGGGGACACACCATAAAATATACATACGCGGAGACAATGGCGTGGTGATAACCATAAAGGGCCATAAAACCTCGTGTTATTTTCATGGGGTTACGTTTTTTTCTCAGTTCATCACAAAGTTAAAAGGGAAACTGGTGACATCGTTTAGTACTAAATATATTACCATCATTATTTATCTTCATCGTTTGAAAATATGTCAATTTTTGAATTTTTGTAGAATGGTTTCATTTTTTAAATTAAGAACGTAAATTTACCTGTCAGTAGTTCTGTTCTCAATAGTGGCTTAATTTACCTTAGACAGAACCTATGTCAAAATGAGTGGGGAGGGCCAAAGTAATTTTTTTCTTACACATTTTCGGGTCCTCTGTAGTAGGCTGGGGTTCTTTTCAAATATACATAAGAAAACTAAAAGTAAGCTATGGATTTATAAGTTGAAAATTAATTGTAATGTAAGATTTTTTGCATTTTTTAGAGTATGAGTTTACTCAAAATACAATTTCGACATCTTAATCAATCAACAATCAATCGTAGCGGAACAGAAAGATAGACAGAACTGGGGATCGAACATAAATTTTGCCAACACAAATTCATGTATCCAAATATTAGGCTACCGAAAACACTAATCAAAAATAATTACACTGGCCGACATGATTTTTGTAACTCAAAGCAGATCTTTATTTTTTTAAATGGAAATATCCTTTTATGAATAGATCTGATCAAATAGGCATTGACTCTATCCTATGCCTGTTTTTTCCCAGGTTTCCCTGCTGGTTGTATTAAAGTTTATACACTATTAACTTTTAGACATGAAAAATTTTACTCTAGAAACAGGAAATTAAAACGGTAAGATAGTTTCATTTCATATAATTTCAATAAAAATATTATGCCAACATCGGAGTGCATTTAGGTACAGAGATGGTAAAGGGATGAAAATAAAATGGTTCAGGGGGGGATGTTTGTCTAGCATTTGGATGGAGGACGATTGAGTGTGCGGGTTACGAACAAGTTTTGTGCACTGCCAATAAAATGTAGTATGAATTTATGATCTCGTGGAATCCCATAATATACCTATTTTGGTATCACTATTATGTATACGCACATACTTGTGTAATAATTCATATCGTATCTCGAGCAAATCATTCTGAAAATGAAAAAGACTCGCAGCCGGTTTCATAAAAAAATAAAGAGGACTTTAAGTTTCCTTAAAAAAATAACGCGTTTCATAACAACAAAATGATATTTAAAACCGACTTTATGTTAAAAGTCCCGTTATTGGGACTTAAAGACGACTTAAGTGTAGTTCAATCTTTTGCCGTCGGAGTTCATAGAAAATTTCGTGGCGTTTTCTCTGTCACAAAGATAAACATTTTGTATGCGGTGACGCTGTGGACGAAAATAACTAAAATAGGGCGGAAAACATAGCAAAACGGGAAGAATATTATTGTTCACAGATTTTGTTTACTTTATTTATTCAGTCTCGTCTCTAGGCCTCTTCAGGCACTTGTAGTCGTCAAAGTTTATACAAATAAAAATATTAAAAAAAAAAATAGAACGAAAAAATTCAAAACATCACATAAATACAATAATTGCGAAACATCATAATAGGCAATGAATAAATAGAAATAAAAAGGCGAGGCTGGAAGGGTGTAAAGGGCCGTTTGAGCCCTCTGTCAATTCATAAACCATAGGTAATAATAAATTAACACAAAAAACGGTACTTTGATGCTCTAATGAGAAATGAAATTGACACATCGACTGAAATTCCGCGAAAATATTAGTAAACAACCTATGTTTTCCATAGATTTCCATCGTAACAATACCAACTGCTACCAACTTTCAAATAATTTTTCAATCCTATAGATAACTTTAAATTTTAAAAGTTACTTCAGCTAAAGTGTTCTTTAGCTATGGTATGTTATGTGGAATGTAGTTTTGACAGTCAAATAAAACTACGGTTAGATTTTTTTACTGAAATATCGGATTTAAAATAGTCCTTATTTGGTTTGATTTAAATTGAACCGTAGTGTGATAGAAGTAATTTTATTTTCTATTCACCTTATATCACCTTATTCCTAAAACATCTGATTAATTAAAGGTAATCGTAAAAAAAAACATATTAATATTTACGTTATAATGACGAATCATTAGGTTCATATTTAATAATAAATCCAAGCCTTTTTGTGTAACCTCAGTTTGTCAGTTACCCAAATTAATACCTACAAAGGTATAAATATGTATAGTGAATTTTGAATATGTCAGTTTCATGAAGTTAGTTAAATATTTTATACTAGGTATATATTAATTTTTATTATTTTATTGCATGAACAGACAACAGTTGTTATGGTAGAGTACAATATATGAACGATAACAATGTTCAGTCAACTGTCACCAAATTACTCGTGCATCCATGGAAGTAAAACAAAGTTGTTTTCGGCATTCACTAAAACCCTAAATCATTCGTCCTCAATCACTATTATTATAAATGGTAAGCTTTAGAAACGGGGTCAATGTTGTTCCTTAAAAATAAATAAAAAATAGGCAAAGTGATAAAAAGTCACTTTGCCCATCTTGTAACTATAGAATTAAATTTTAAAAAATTAATTAAATATTTTCAAAACAAAGATGTCACCACAGTCGACTGTTTTTCTCACAAATCGGTTTTTCTGACCCGACCGGGAATCGAATCCGGGACTTCTTGATCAGAAGTCATCGGTTCGGCGTTATCTAAGTACATCTTACCTAAGTTTTTAGTAATGGAATGCTCTTTTCGAAAAAATGAGGTTTTTCGTTCGTAAACATTTTATAATATTTTGGATAAAATACACTAAATTAATAATCGAAATATAGGTATAAATAAGAATTTTGAAAAGGGGTAGGTATCCAATTCTGCTTATCAGAACTCCTGTGTTTGCTCGTAAAAATCATATCTCTATTATATTTATGACTCGGGTCGAAATATTTCCATCCCTCAGGCGTAATTTTAAAGCAATCTGCTTTAGTGATGTTGGAAGGGGAAGATTTGGATGTGAGCTTTGGATTTAAGACAGCTTGGAGAATAAACAAGAAATTTATCCCATTTCTTGAATATGATTACCTACTCAAAAAAAAGAAAATTCTAATACATTTTTAAACAAATTTATCGATATGGATATTTTATTATATTTGAACTGGGCACTAATGTGTAATACAAAGTTTTATAGTGTATAAGTTTTTCAAACAAAATATGGATCCCAAAGTCTTCAAAGCTTTGGATGAAATTTCCGAGATATGTGGGACAAAATGATAGCCGGTCGTCGAATATGACGACAAGATCCCATATGTTATGTAGCAACTCTAGTCTCTCGCCAGAATATCGTATTCAAAACCAATTTTTGGATTTATTTCTGCCAAATTGAACAGCTTTACACTTATCAGCAGTGAGAAAGAGTCTTCGTACTGCACGAATTATCGATGGTTCGACAGATTGTTCAAAATAATTAGACGATCGTTTGCAGATGAAATTGTTCAATAAATATTTAGATCGTCTGCTTGTAACAAGAACTCTTCACCCTGGAAGATATTATATTATATCGTTGATGAGCACGGAAAGTAAACCGGACCCAAGTGACTACCTTGAGGCAGGCCACTAGTTTCAAAAAAAATAAATATTATTTATGATCGTTAATAAACACAGAGTTGATGATCTGCAAGGTAGCCATCCAAAAATTTAAGAACCTGTTCGCTCACTCCCAGGGCAGCCAGTTTCTTTATCAACAACGAATGACAGACTTTATCGAATGCTTTACTAAAGTCCGTGTTGACTATTTTGTAAATATATGCGAGACCTACGTTCGTTCCACCTTTTACCTTCGACTTTCAAAAATCGAAGACGATTGTTCCTTTATTTTTCAAACGAACAAACCATTCAAAATAATTAGTAGTGAATCTTCATACAACGATTCCATAGAGTTTTGTATCGATATTTCTGTTTGCTTCTATGACTAAAGCATTATCATTGTACTATTATTTTGAAGTAAATACTATAATAATAATTTATTCGTTGCTGCGTCGTACAATTTTGTCGCAGACATTAATTTCCGCTTTCGTGATTGTGTCAAGGAGTGCTGTCGGTGCTGCTTCGTTATTTGTCACGGGATGTTCCGTACAGGGATGGTAGGGGTGCAATTAGGTTCAACTACCCTATACTAGCGATAGTTTTATTGCGTTTGCGAAACTATTTCTGCTACGTACTAGCAAGTATCCGACGCGTTGCTGCCACAAAAGAAGAATATTCAAACGAAATATAGAGGAAAAGTGGTGCTTGTTCGCCTACATAAGAAAATAATATGTAATTATTCATTTTTTAAATAAAATATGTTCTTTTTATGGAACTAATAGAAATAATAATAGGTAGGTACCTATATGAAAATAAAACATACCTATACGATAAACTGGAGAGTGCAGAAGGCCCTTTAACCGTTTATTGTTTCTCTAATAGGTACCTACTCAACAACGACACAAACGCCTCTTGATGACTTACGCTTTTACGTAAGTGCAAGCAATTACTGCAGCGCACAAAGATTGATATTGAATAAATGAACACTTCTCTATACAAATGTGTCAGTATAGCCGGCGGAACTTATTGCCTGAGGCAATTTTTTCCAGTTAACCCGTCCAATCTGCGACAGGCCAACCCGAGTAGAAATTTCAAGTGAAAAAACACATAGAAAAACTCTAACCCGACCGGGAATCGAACCCGGGACCTCGTGATCTGATGTCCACGTCTATACCACTGGACTACCGAGGTCGGTATTATATAACGAATCGGTATTATATATACTATATACCGAAAGACCTTAAAGTAAGGCCTTTTTTAGCAAAATACATCTTGTATGAGATAGAAACAGTTTGTCAGAAAAATATCGCATTCGAATGAAAGATAACGAAGCCCATAAAATAAAAACCGACAGTTGATTTTTATATACAAGATTATTTTAGGCAGTTCAGTTGAATAGAAACAGGGCAATTAATAATTCCTTGACACAAAATTATGAATACAGTTAAAATCATCATTTTCCCTATTGAAATTATAATAATTAATAGAAACTAGTTGCTTGACCTTTTTAAATATTTCAGTACTCATTTTGATCGTCCTAATATTAAAAAAAAACTTACTACACATACCATTTGACTAATATTGTCATTACAGGTTTTTTTTATTGTTTTTTCATCATCTTCTTAAGATAATTTTGGGTATAAGATGGTACTACCGCATCACGTACTACGCTTTGCGCCGGGCACCCAGAGTAGGCCTATCACTTCTACCGTGAGGGAGGAATTATTGGACTTGATTGGGATATGTGTTAAGGATGCCGAATTACAGTTAGCCTGTTCTACCCTCCAACAGAGTCCCGTAGACGAAGAAGATCCTGAGGGATATGGACATGGTGCGAAAGGTCAGAAACATTACGCAAGATCGAGCGCAATGGAGAGCTTTTGTTGCCTTCTTATAATCCTGAGTGGGGTTTGAAAGGGAGGATTGATTTGATTGATTTAAAATCTAAAATTGAAAAAAAATAAATATTAATCATTATTTGAAATATTTCTCAGAGAAAAAGAGATTTTGAAAACATACAATGGTTCCTTAGAAATGAATTGATGGTGCTTAATGAGTACCTACTTTTATTAAATTTAATTATGAAAAAACAAATTAAATTTTAAATACATATTTTTATAACCACCATATTTTGCGATTAAACATTTGTTTTCCTACATGATTGGCGCCATAATTAATTTAAAACTTTAACACATTCGAAATTCAAAAAAATAAAATCAAAGATTAAAATAGAAAGGTTAAAAAAATGTTAAGCTAATTTATGGTTTTGAAAGAGAAGTAATATTCCGTACGAACTTAATTGGTTCTCAAAAATGAAATGAAAAAAAATCTAGATTTTTTTTGCAGTGTTTTTCTCCCCTTAGTCATTTCTATTCTAGACGATAAATCAATATACGTTTTTGTGATATTAATAAAGAATATGTATTTTTTTCGGTAGGTACTTGTGTTTTCGATGAAGGGAAAATGAAAATCGGTGTGTTTTATCGTTTACGTGCTCCGAATAATGTGTTCGGATGCGGGCGAGTCCCTACGAATATCAAGGATGCGATATTAATATTGCTTCATTTTGATTTATACGATCCTAGTTTTATTATTCCGTCTGATAACTATTGACCGTTTGGAAAGAACAAGTAGTAGCCATTTAAAATAAAGAGAATAAAAAAAAACAAGTGAATGCGAATTGTTGTTTGTCATTTTTTTTTAATGAATGTGGGTTCACTTAAAGTGGACACACTTACAATAATTTTGATATCTTATGCAGAAAAGTAAGTTTGTGCGGTGATGGGGAAAGATTATTTGCACCCGGAATCCAACTTCACGACTCACGCAACGAGAATCGGTGATTAAACCGACATGGTTAAAAAAAACTACACACTTTATTTTTGTTTTAATGCATAGAATTAGCTATTACCTACTGAATTTCAAACCATGTAAATCTACACTTATCCAAAAACAGAAAAATGATAATGCTTAACCCCGAATTTGATTTCCAATCACGCCTAAATAGGTAGGCAGAGAAAATGGAATGCAACTGTTATCCACTCAGACACACTATAATTTACCTCTTTATCGAGTCGTGAACAATATATCATTTTGTAACTGGCACTGACATGCAGCAAACGCAACCAATCCTCACTGTCTTCCGTAGCTCGCAAGGTCGAGTAAACGTATGTATCTGCTTTCTTTTCAATTAGGCCTATCTTGAAGACTGATTTGGTCAGCTTCGATCTAGGACATTTTCATTCAATCGCAGCTAACATACAGGGAGGGGCAGAATGAACTCCCTAGTTTCAAACACTTACTGTAGAGCGCGCAGGTAGGTTAGCGTAGTGGGAGTAGTAACATAAGGTGGAGGAAGCGACGCCATTTTCATTTCAATAGTCACATGCAGTGGTCCGGTGAGCATAGAGGCTTTGTCGTAGAAACGTTCGTTAAAAACAATGATAGTCTGGTGGCGACGCAGAGGGCTTTTCGTAGGCTATCGTTGTTTTTAAAGAACGTTTCTACGACAAAGCCTCGATGATCAGCGGACCACAGCATGGCGACTACTTGAAATAAAAATGGCGTTGCTTCCCCCACCTAAAGTTACTACACTTACTCCGCTAACCCACCTGCGCGCTCTACAGTGAGTGTTTGAAACTAGGGAGTCCATTCTGCTCCATCTGTATTTGAAATGCTTTGTTCCATACCTGATTCATTCCTGAACTTGAGAAATTCTTTATCAAAATTGTATAATGGGAGTAACCCTGGTTGGAAATTATCGAAAACATACGTGTATTAACCACGCGAGAATTCAGGTGACATCTTGAGATATCAAATTGAAAAGCCATTTAGCCCGCGCCCCTTGGTGGGGGCCCGCTGTGTTCTGTATAATGCCACGCTGGAATTACTCCAAAAGTCATCCCCCTCTTCCTGCAAGAGAACAATGTGTGGAAATTTGAGTTTAAAGAGTTGTACGCGCCTAAATCGTAACGTCACTGGCAGTCTGTAAAATCTTGTTATTGTGGATATGATGGTAAAAAATCTCCTTGGACAGTCCAGGTAACGCTTAGTAACGCGTTTCTTATAGCGTTACAAAGCGTTTCCTGGACTGTCCTGACTGGATATAATTGTCAAGAGGGCGTATTTTGTAGTTGTATTCATTTGTTCATTTTCCTTTATGACTTGACTAAGAGGCACCATCACTGCGCTCGATCTTGCTTAGCTTCAATGATCTTCTCCCACACCTTGTCCAAAGCTCAGCAGCTCAGCTTTGAAAAGGCATATTGGGGGGAAAACAGCATTATCTCAACTGCAATCCATGCCCATCAACTCTCATTAATAGAGGAATTGGAGAGCCTGCGCCATTTTCATTAAAATGTTTAAGGTAATAATTGCTAGGGGATTTTTCACCAACTACAAAAATGTTCAAATAGTGATTCACATAACATACCCCTTGAAAGCTGATGATAATATCATGAAGATGGAGAATATTTCCCAAAAATATAATGTCGACAGTAGTGAGTTTTCGAAAATGAAAAAAAAAATCAACACAACCACTACGTCATGTTGAAATCGACCTTTTTCAGCTCCCTTACCAAAGAAAATGATGACTTTCTGAAAAGCAACGCAACGTAAGTTCGTTGTAGTAAGTTATCATCGTCGAAAAGGGCCTCTACACCTCTTTCTAACCATTCCTGTCTCACGTCTTCGCCATGCATATCCTTCCATCTGTTCTCGTTGTCGTCCATCTATTTGGCGAGTATTGAGCATACCCTTTTTTCCTATTTCTGACTGCTATTAGATTGTTTTTACCAACCTTCCTCTCTACGACGCAATATAATGGTCAACTTATTATTATTTTTCTACTGCTTTTACGCATTTTGCACTCTATACGAAGCAATATTTAATATTTTGCAACTATTCCATATTGTCTTTGAATTGTCTTTCTGCAGCTTTATTGCGATAAACATTATTGACAACCCCCTCTAAATATGATAGTGAGATCAACAATAATTATTACACATTATTATTATTATTTGAGGGTGTTCGGATTAATCAAAGGTGTAGATTTCTAGAACAATAAGTATTATAGCTGTATCTTTTCTACACAATATACACTTCAAAACATACATATAAGTAGGTATATTTTAAAACATGGCAAAGGTTGAAAAAATCAATCATAAATTTTTGAACCTACACATCAAACCACATAAAATCATAATAGGTAATCATAAGATCATAAAATTAACAAAATAAGTGAAAATGGTAAATTTAAAATCAACCATAACGATTTTTCTCTTATTATAAAAAACAATATTATAGCAAATCAACGTAAATTTGTATGGGTGAAAAAGAGAATGATAATCAGTTTTGTGAGAAATTGATGATGGTCCTTCAAGCCGGATCTAAATTCAGGTTTTTTGTTAGGCTTGTTTTTGTAAACAGTTTCAAGCACTCATTTTGCCTGAAGGGTTGTGTCCAAATGTTTAAGAAGAGATGTAAATAGTAAATGAGATTTTTAAATGATCTTTACTAATAATAATACATAGTAGCTGCAGACAAATGACTGCTTCTTCTGATCTGGGGTGATAAAAATAATTCAATTCTTCTTCCACCTTCTTTCAAAACATTCTTCCAACAATCACGCACAGCAAACTAGATGAGGATAGGATTGCTAGAGCAAAATCAAAATTTCGGACCGAGATTTTTTTAATGATTGACCTCAATTGTAAAAATTTTGGACAAATTACAAGAAATTTATCACCGGGCAATGAGAATGTCCTAAAAAGTCATTGTTCGCCACTGAGGTTGCAACATAAGGCAACCTCAGTCGCGGACAGGCAAGGTTAAGAATGTATTTAAGTAGGTATCTAACTTCGTATTAAAAAGTTTTTCTACCCGTAATTAACATTTTAATGAGCCCTTGAATTTGTCGATGTTTACCAAGGCATAATATCAAAGACTGTTTATTTATTTATTTGTCTAATACGTTTCTAAGTACAACTAATTATCCGCTTGTATATATTTCAGGGCGTGTGTACATGTACGTCAGTTAGTTGGCGCGTTACGTACCAGAGAGCCTACCCAGGCTTGGTTGTCATAAATAATGCTAGTACTCACTTAGTAACGTTTATACATTTTGATACATATTAAATTATTATTATTATATTATATAAGCCTTGAGGGTAAATTATCATTCTGCGAATTTATGTGGGTGGATACTGTCGCAACAATACACTACTGAACACAATTTGTACACCACAAATATTGATTCAAATTTTCTTTCAAATGAATCACTCAAAAAACTTCGGACATCATTTACAGATTGCAAATCTTGTCTTGTAAAAGAGGGAAATTATTGTCCGCACCGAAGATTGCACCAACCACCTTCCGAACGAAGTTGGCGACCGAATCATTAGGCTAACCACTTCGTTTGTCAGTTTAGTGATGATATTTCTAAAGAAGATGAGTCATATTCACGTAAAGTGTGGAACCAATTAAACTTAAAATAAATTTCAGTCTTAAATTGTAGATGAATAAGATTTTTTTTTTTAAATGAATCTGTGCTCACTCGAAGTGAACACAAATACACTTTCTGACATCTTTCACAGTAAGCAAATGCTTGTGTCGTGAAAGCGGAAAATGGTCGACACGGCCGGGATTCGAACCCACGACCTCAGCACGAAACAGTGCGAAAGCCGGCGTCGTAACCGCTGGTCTATCAACCACCTCTTATGATTTTGTAATTTTTCTTCAATAATATTTCCAATATCATATTAGAATTATTAACTAAGACATATAGATTTCGGGTTGTTTCTTGATGCTGTTTTAATAGTTTTAAAGATAATTTATCCCACAAGGAAATTCAGCCAGTTAAAAAACTAGAAGTTGGCAAGTAGGTATATTGTTATGAAAAGTTCTTTATAAGCTAGCTCCTGAAAAGTTTGTACACTTGTGTTTTCTTCTTGAAAAATCTTTATTATTTTATATAAATTGGGTGTTATTGATGAGAGAAGACAAAGAATACAAGCAATAAAAAGGAAACAAATATATTCTTGAATATTTTGTTACTGAACTAAATAGAAAATCAAGGTCACAACCAAATCAATGAAATAATAATGTAATAGTCAAATTAGGAGAAATTGAAAAATCGTTTGAGTTTGTCTTCGATTTGTCACCAATGTAGAGGTTTTTTTTCCATCAATCCTCTAGGATTATTTAACTTTATTATTAAATAAACCACAGATTCACCAACCAACCATTAAAATAAGCTCGGTACTGTAGGTCGTATATTAAATAAATACACACATGTTAGCGCGATTACCTTCTTACATGATTAAATATTCTCCTAATATTTAGGATACATACATTATATCTGCGTACGCGGGGTACGAGCGAACTGGGGTCCCCTTTACCAGATAACTAGTACCTATCTACATATTAACAGCAACTAGTATGGGATAGGCCCGTCCTGATGCAAATTACATGTGATAGAATCAACGCAACATAATAACAGTAACAATTAATAGTAGCTTTAATTTGATACAAGAAATATGATACGTCAAACGCATATCATCAGCACTAATAAATTCCATCAACTGAGTTAAAAATAACACAGCATAGCCTCAAATACCACCATATAGGAAATAGATGATGCTGTGGACCTTGTGGTGCAGTGGTGGAAAAAGATTAAACGAGGCGAATCTTTGGGGAGCAAGAGTCGTCTGGGATGAAGCAGTGAGGACTGCAGGGGAGGACAAGGTGGCATGGCGACGACTTTAATATGCTCTATCTAGAGAACGAGATAGTAGAAGAAAAATAATCAGGGGCTGTGAGGTAGCTCAAAGATGCAACGAGGCAGACACCAAATTTTGCGTTGGAATGATTCAAGAAAAGAGATTTTGAAAGGCTATCTATGTGATGGGCCATTTGACAATAGATACAGACTCTCCGGCAAGAAACTGGTTTTCTTTATGAATACCATCGAAAAACTTCAGAAGTAAAAAATCGCTTAAGAAGAAGGTCAGAACCCGGAAAGTACGAAAATACCCTTCATAATTTTACAAAAACATCCTTATTGCATTGTTAAATCAACCTGTGAACTGAGCCAAAGAAGTGGTAATAGGTCATCTCTACTGTCTTAATTTTGATAGACTCTTTGATTTTTCAAAACAAGGTACGCCAAGTCTGTTTCCCAGTATTTTCACAGGTAGGTTTTGTATATATATTTTCTCAATGCTATTTGCACCCCACGCTCATCCCTATTTGAAATATTATTTATTGCTGATACTCCTCCAGAAGACATCTGACTGTGTAACATTCATTAGCGTACGTGTAGATATTGCAACGGAGACGAACAAGTATTCGGAAGATAACAATTTGCCAGCTTGTTCCCCTATGTACGCTTAAATGAACTAATCTTTGGTTAATTATTACATACCTGCCTATACTCATCGATATAAAGGGGCAATACTTTCATATCGACTTCTCATAATAAACGACTTAAGGATTTTAACCATGTGTTAGTTTTGTCCTCTTATAGACTTTTCGATGCTTTGTTATTGTATTTCTGCATTTTTTCCAAATATCCATAAGCAGATAAACGAGGTCTCTCTTGGCTTCATCCCGCCTTCTCAGTTGACGCTATCTGATGATCAAGCTTACTGTGTTTTTTTTCAGAATATTTTATTAAGAAATAAACATTTGATCGACTTTTGAATATGGTCCAGTTACCGGAATTAGAAATAAAGCTTGACGAATTTTGGGCGTTTACGTTTTGTCATAATATTATTTCAACTCGTGAAGCCCAAGTAATAGTCAAGCCCAACGTTCTTCACCTCAGAATGGTCTGTAAGTGAATGGCGGAATCCAATGACTTCGGATCCTGAGGATAAAATTGAGAGCCACTCCAAAAAGAAATTAATCTCTCTAAGTCTAAGATATGGGCATTAGGAGATGAATAAATTTAAATAATTAATGAATGTTACATCTCTGAATAGTTTAATTTTCTTATTCACGATTGCGTTTATTTGAGCTATCAAAAAAGATATAAAATAGGTAGAAAAAGACTAGATATTGTTGGATAATACACTATTTAATTACCCAAAGATCCATAGAAAAAGCCTTGCTGGGTTTCATCCTGAGAGAGTGAGGGAGAAACAGAAGGATATGGCAGAGAACAAAATATTTCCAATCGTATCAAATTTCTCAAACAGCGGTGGGCAGGGGAAATGTCCACATATCAAGCAAAAAAGTGGTCGAAAGCTGGAGATTCAGAACAAATCCCAGGAGCGTAGACTTCCACTGTGTTGGATAACGACCTCGAGAATCTGGTTCAAATCAAATGAATCTAGAAAGCCCAAGATGACGTATGTAGAAGACATTAGAGGAGGTCTTTGTGTCCAGGAATAGAAGAATGAGAACAAGAAAAGAGACGATTACCCTTGTGCATTATAACGCACACCGGGTAGAGTCGCTAGTGTATGTAAAAAATATTTCATGTTGAATTTAAATCCTACGCTATCAGCATCTATCGGATTTTTTTTTCGAACAAGTTACTTAACATAAATTTTATGATTTTTGTTCGCCTGACAGAATCGTATGTTAATATAAAAATAACATACAAGTCGTAATGGAAGCAGTCGTCTCAATGATTGAACATCGTTATTTTTCTTACGGGAATGTCCTAACTAATAATTATTATTAATATTCAACGATAGACACAATAGTGCTTCGTTTTACAGTAAAATGGAAAACGAATCTCTTTATCTGTGTTACTTGTGTCATATTTCAATTAGGACAGGGCCTTAGAGGAAGGTGTACCAGGAGATAAAACATCTAGATAATCTGTTAATGTCAACGATGAGTTAACTGTGCAAAACAGATCACGTGATCTGCTTATGATCACGTGGTAGAAAAAAAGAAGATGTTTAAATTAAAATATGTGTTAAGGTCCATTAATAAGCTTGAATATAACCATCAAAATCTACATGATTTTTTTTTGAGGTCTGTAGCCTAGCACTTTCAATGAAGACTATATAGTAAAGGTTTCGAATCCTGGAGCCGCCCTCTTCCACTTTCAGAATACTAGATATAGACGTCTAAGGTATTTGTGATGAAAAAAAAATGGATAAAGTCATATCCTGGCGCCAAATACATGACAGCGGTCGCAGTCTTTAAATTTGGTTGCTCTCTTCTTCTCAATAATTTCCAACTTTTATCTCTATATTTCATTAATTATTATTAAATATCTATTTGTTGCATACATGAGATTTTTCAACATGTTGAACATGTCGAGAAATCTCATAATTAGGAGTTTCGGAGACTCAAACATTACCACCTGGTGGCGAACGTTGTTAACGTAAAGTGATCACACTAAGCCAGCTTTCGAAACAACAGAAGAAGACGGTCGTAAGCCCGTGGTGGTTTGTTCCATTCAAGAATCGATCATCAGTAATGAATTTTTAGAGTCGTTAGTTGTTAGATAAGTATTTGTGATAATTTGTTAAAAATAAATCGCTAAAAGAATCTGCGTTAATCTGAAGAAGACACAAATTAACTTGAAAAGAAAATAATACAACATGACGAATTTTGGTTCGGGGGTAGTATGGGGTGAATAATGAGGGGATGTGGGTTGATGGTGGACATCAATCATTCAAACGTGGGGTGGGGAGGTCCTGCTCGTCAAACTCTGATAGATATTATTCATAATATTCTAATCATATCGTTTTCATTTTTTTTTAAATTAGCTTTTCTTCCGCCGTTTCCTTGAAATTACCAAAGAATATCGATAAAAAATGTATAATATTATGAATTTCAAAAAATTAAATGTATAAATAATTGTGTTAAAAATACTTTGAATAAGATATTAAAATGAATAAAATTGATCAAACCCTCCAAAAATTATTTTGGTCCTTCAAGCCGGATCGACCCTAACAATCAACATAGTGATTCAGTTGTGTACTTGTTAGGTCATCGGATCACACATATACAAAAAACTTGAGTTTCGATTTTAATTATCGCCGAGTTTTGCAATTATAATTGTAGTATTGTTGGATAAGGTTTAATACACATACATTTTTTTTTATTTTCAAATAGTTTTTTAATAAATAGGATCTTCTAGGTAAAACAAGACGGGAATCAGCTAGTATTATATAAATTCTTGCTTTTGTTGTGTGAATGGAACCTATAAAACACGTTGGTTTTTATTCCATGGTGAACAAAAAAAGAATTAAGTAAAATAGTCAAGTATAGTGATTGCCGTGGATTTGCCGGAAGAATAGCACCTCTGCTCTTTTTGCTGGGTTTTCGAGCATCAAGAAAATCGAAAAATCACATCGGGAACGTGAGGTTGACCTTCTCACGTCGAAATCTCACAAAAGGCGGAGGAAATAATTTTCGGATTCCTGACCTCCATTAGGCAGGTGGCGTCCCTCCTGTGATGGCGAACAATCGAGTGCAAAGAAGAGCTCTTGCTGCTTCCCTATGCTCCTAAACAAATGAATAGTGATATACTGAAAATTATTGATATAAATCGTCAAAAATATTGAAAAGGATTTTAATAACCAGTTGTTTACAAATTCACAACGGGATTTTCATAAAAATACTGTGATCGCTTTTAAAAGTCCCATGATCATCTTACGCAATAATAATTCAGGAGAGAGAAAGTACGTAGGTAGGTACCACACACCGCTTTCAATCAATCTCTTGGCGGTTTGCCATTCCGAGATCTGAAATACTCTCACCCCAAAGACGGGGCTCGGTGTAATCGATATGTTTTTAATTTGATTGAATATTTATTTTTAATATTGGTTTGAATAAAATAAACGACGCTATTAAATTTCAACAAGACATTCCGAAAGATTGTACCCCTTAACGGTTCTTTTAAGATTTAGTTTAGAAAAAAAAAAACACTTGATACGAGGTGTTTCTTTTGTCTATTCAAAATAAAACAAATGCTTTCGCAAAATCTCTTCTATGATGACATAACTGAATGACTGACAGTGGGGAAGATCAAATGGATGATGTGGAATATTAGCATGAGTCAGATATCCATCAGTCCAAATCCAATAGCGTCAAGCCATTTGTCCATCACTCCAAACGGACAGTCAATGGGGAAACTCGAGTGGACGTAGTCCAAGTTTTTACGCCACTTAGTGTTAAAAAAAATATCTCATTTTATCATCATCACCTTGATGTTTCAAATTTGGATTAATCAATATCCCTCTACGTCCCACTTAGGGGCACAGGGAAACAACAAGAGCTCTCAATTGCGCTCGATCTTGCGCAATGAGCGATGCAACACAGCTCTGCCTCGAAATAACGGAACACGGTATGAGAGGGTCTTCCACGTCTTCGAGAATCTGATAGGAGAAAAAACAACGCTCTCCTCGGCCAACTCACATCATTCGCCATCCCTAACACATATCCCAGCTAAGTCCAGCTCCTCTCCATAATTAATAAATGTATTTATAATGGTGGAAGTGGTGCGCTAGCGTATATCGTCGTTCGTAGTCGGTGGTACCACCTTATACTCAAGATTATCCTGAGGCACTTCGTTTTCAATGCAGATACTTTTTCAGCCTGGGGTTTGATCAGTTGCCAATGGTCAGGCCAGGTGTCAGGTTTAAATTTAATAACAGCAAAAAGTGTTTCTTTTCTTCAGTTCACTCTCACTATTCGTCCTTCTGTCACAAAATAAAAATATTTTGTCGTTGCAATACCCCCGTTAGAATTCCAACAATTTACGTAGACGGACTTGATAATAATACGAGCAAAATAATATTCTGTTCACGAATCCGGGAATTAAAACGAATTAATTAAGAATTCTGGGGAGTTAATGTCGTGGCATAAAAATTTGTGTAACCAGAGATGAATAATAATAATAATTATTGGCAAGAGACAAAAAGAACCGACGAAAAAATGGAATCCGAAAATTTACATATCAAGCAAATTAATAATATTTTAATTAGCATAAGGATGTAAAGCGGAGGATATTTTCAATGAAAGGAAAATTACCGCGGCGGCTTCCCTATTTTCCACCAGATTCTATTTTAATTGTTAATGAATTCCATATTTTTCACATACAGAAAGGGGAAGAGAAAGATGACAGATTTCATGCTGTCTTAAGTGAATTTAAATAAATGCCATAGATTCACTTTTATAATATTTAAATGGACTTGACCATTTTCGTCAGTGTCTTGCATTTATGAAATCAAGACTTACCTTTTTCATCGCTCGGACGCCTAACGGCTAAATGCTGGAAGCTAGAGATGCGGGTTTGATGTTTGTCACATGCAAGTCTTAATACGAAGATAGGTAGATACTCAAGAGTTGCAGATTAGCAGATCAAGCAGTGGTGTATTGCTGGTTGATAATGTAGGAAAGATCAAAACTTCGACGAGCGATAAATAAATGACTAACTTTTGACTAATTTGGGAAAATGCCATGGGTCACAATGAAGTTGATGATAACTTTCATAATAATAATGGTCTCGGCGAATAGATTACTAAAGAAAAAATAACAACTAACGACTCTAAAACATCATTCCTAATGTTAGATTTTTAAATGGAACAAACCACTACGGGCTTACGACGGCTGGCTTAGTGTGATCACTTTACGTTAACAACGTTCGCCATTAGGTGGTAATGTTTGTCTCCGAAACTCTTAATCATGAGAATTCTCAACATGTTCAACATGTCGAAAACTCTCATGTATGAAACAAGTAGAAATTTAATAATTAATGAAAAATAGAGAAGAAAAGTTGGAAATTATTGAGAACAAGAGAGCAACCAAATTTAAAGACTGCGACTGCTGTCATATATTTGGCGCCAGGATATGACTATATCCATTTTTGTTACTGTCTCATATTTATTGCCTATTGGCTTTGTTGGTGCACAACGTTCTAATTATGTTTAGATTCTTGTGACCTTTTCAGGACTAGATCTTAAAGAAAAAATAACAACTAACGACTCTAAAAATTCATTACTAAAGAACAGAAAAAGCGACTAAAGAACTTATTAGCTAAAGGAAATTTAAAATTTAAAGTCTCATTTAAGTTGATGCGTTTCATTAAAAAAAAAATTTGAAAGTTGGTAGCAATTATTGGTATTGTTACCATGGAAATCTATGGAAAACATAGGTTGTTTACTAATATTTTCGCGGAATTTCTGTTAATTTGTCAATTTCGTTTCTCAATGAAGCATCAATGTGTCGTTATTGTTGTTAATTTATTATTATGATTTATGAATTAGTAAATGAAATCAGTAAACAATAATATTATTCCCGTTTTTGGCATGTTTTCCACCCTATTGTGGTTATTTTTGTTCACAGGTTTTGTTAGATTTCTTTTGAAAATTAAAAATATAATATGTGTTAGTCCAAAAAACTCTCTCCGCTGAAGATGTTCGCATAGTCGGCCAAAAATATATTTCGGAAATAATAACATGATCTATTATAGTAATACTGCAAAGTTCGTCTTATTTATAAATTTGCATAATGACTAAGTATTACAAAGTTACAAATAATGTATTAGAAGAATTATTCATTTCGGTTGGGTATAATTTTCTCATAGAAACAGAACATAATTAAATATATTCATTAATTTTAAAAGTACCTACCATAATAATTATTAACACCACTTGAATAAGTATGAAGAGGGCTGACGACTGAAAAACAATGTCTTCGCTAATGCAAAAATCCTGTAAATCTCTTAAGAGTGTTCCCTCAATCAATAGGAGGTTCTGGAGCTGCGAGTGGATTATTTCATTAAAATCTTAACCAAAAACAGTGGAGCCATCAAACACAATCAGTCTCTTGTCAAAGAGGACGTCTGGAGAACAACAACGAGGGACTTGGAGCGGCAATTGAATTTCCGGCTCGGGAAGAATGGGCGGTGGTGGGCGGTAAAGCGAAGAGCGTCGCATTCGAGAGGGATCTTTGGGAATTATCGACTGCTTAATATTCGGTCATTTATTTTGTAAATTGCACCCAATACTTTCTTTAAAGTTAGATGCAAACATGGTACTAACAAACATAGAATATTTCAATCAAATTAATGAATTTTTGATTTCGCATATTCTATAATATAAAAGAAAGTCGGGTTACTGCGAACACTTATAACTCGAGATCAACCGAACAGATTTTTACGATGCTTGGTTTATTGGATTATTCTCCGCTTCGGAAAACAGAATCACTATTTGAAAATTCGAACAATGCATAGCAAATAATATAAAAATATGACATTAAAGTTAATTCCTTTTGCTCCTAACTCTTCTATTCCTTTTGCCAAGTCAGGAGTAAAAGGAATAGAAGAGCATGTATGCGGAATGTTGAATGAAAGAGGTTTGTTTGGATAGGAAAGAATGGAAATCCGTACTCGCTGCCTACCCCCTTCGGGAAACGGCGTGATGGGTTAAAAAATAAAAACATTAAAGTTAATATGAAACGGATTTCTTGCGACGCTAACGCCGTCTGTGAAAAATTCCATAACAATACAATTTTTATTTACTTAACAACCATTGAGTTTCAAAACATTGATACGCAGATTTGCATTCCCTTCAAGCTTTCAGAAATAATTTTTTAACATTCTAACATATTTTAAATCTTGATAAAGATTTCCAGCATTTTTTTTATCTGTAATAACATGGGATACGTATATTGGACTATTGTCAATGACTAGACTTGAAAGATACACACCAAAACAAGAAACGCTGTTCAAAGTAATACTCCTACCTAGACGTTGAATCAAATTGTATGAACAAAGAGTCAAACGCCAGGCAACTCGTGCTGCCACTGAGTGATTGGTTGATTTAAAGCTAAAACATGGCGAAAGATGCACGGAATGAAAAAGTCCTGAAAAATGTCCACAATAATCTAGAAGAAAGATAACTAGAACGTTGAGTATCAACAAAGCCGATAGTCAATAAAGATGAGAAACAAAATGGATACATTCATATCCTGGCGCCAAATACAGCAGCAGTCGCAGTCTTTAAATTTGGTTGCTCTACTTATATTTAAAAAAAATTCAACATTTAGCTCTATATCTCATTAATTATTAAAAAAAATCTATATAGGTACATGTAATATCCTTCATCAAGCCTACCATCACATAGGTAAAGAATTAAGAACTGATACGACAAGGACGAAGAGCCTCCTAATCATAATAGAGACGAAGACTCCCCACCCTATTGCGGCGACAAACTCCGAGATGGAGTAAAAAACTCCGATTTTAAGAAAAGCTGTGAAGTCAAGGATGTTGTGCGATGGGGTAGAATTAGAAGACGTTTCTGGAGAGACTTGATCTCCAAGCTGTTCATTCAAGATCACATGCGAATCCCAAGATCAAGAAGATCCGAAAAAAGACAAGAACAAATCCTATAAATGAAAAGAAATAATATTTTACAGCTGTTTTGAATTTCAAACCATCGAAAACCTATTGGAGTTGTTACATTTTAAAGTGATTTGAGGTTTTGTTGATTCAAAGACAAATCAAAGAAAGGTACCTAGCCAACGGGAGGGCAATTCAAACAGTCAAAAGTGACATTGTTGACACGTGGTTGAAGTTCTGTTGTGAGCGAATATATTTCAAGAGTCATTCCAGAAAGACAGGAGTGGGGAGAGAGAGAGAGAGAGAACGCGCGAGATGGAAGGGGAAATAATGGCCTTTAACACTTAAAAAGTAAGTCTCCATCAAATCTTCCATCTCCGCGAGGGGTCCAGAGTAAAGAATGTCAATTAATTATTCAAGCGGTTTGGTGATTAGCATACCGCCAGGGTGGTTCCTTTGTGTAATGTGCCTCTCTTAAAAAGTCTCACGTTGTGATACCTCATACAGTTTTATCGACGTTTTCTCATTTGACACATGTCTAACAAATTGATTAAATATAAAAGGCCAAAATCACTCGAGTACGGGTGGAGGTCTAAAATAAAAAAAAAATAAAAATATTAAAGGAAAAGAGAGTGAAGCCGATTTGGCCGGCAATTTTGATAGTACGGTAGTCAAAACGGAACGTAAAAAATGATGTTAACATTTATAAAGAAACTTAAAATATGTATAGAAGAGTGTTATTTATTTTATCTAGGTTTGTAGTTTGATTTTTACCACTACAAAATATAATATGCCGTAACGAAAAAATAAACGAATATTCAAAGGCAGAATTTTAGTTCGGGTTTTTTTTACGATGGCAATAAACCTTTCAGGGGTACTTAATACTCATCAACATTACAAATCCGTCGAGAAGCGGATAGACGGTTGAGAAGAATCATAAAAAGATGGTGGCTACATAGATCTTCAGTTGCATTCTGAAAAGTCCAAGCGAGCGGGGAAGGAGTACACCATCTTGAACAATGAGCCTGTTAATTAACATCCCTTACGCCTCGCGGCCACCCGTCGGTCTATTTCGTCTTTTCTCCATCCTCCAACCCCCTTCAGCTGTGTTTGCAGACCACCCTCAGGAGTAGCACTCAGTGTTTACCCCCCCATTGGGCTAATAAAATAATCGCTAATGCTTTAATTTCAATAATAACTCGTACAGCCGGCGGCAGCGCGAATTTCTCTCGGTTGGGTTTCGAACCGAATTTCAGATCTCAGAATGCTGTAGAATGATTTATATAAAAGGGAGGAACTGTATATAAGACGGAGTAGCCTGAAGAAAACAATAGAATTTATTTGATGTATCGGAAATAATAGAATGTTTCCCGTGCAAATGAAATAAGCCATTGAGGATTGTGTAAATAAAATGTGAAGCTTTTTTTTTCTCAACCAAAGTTATTTGAGAATGTTAATGAATTGTAATATGGGAAAATTAATGGTGCAAAATAATAGAGTTCCAATAAACTAAATGGAACAATGTCCAAAGATTGAGCGAACCGTCTCTTCTCAGAAATATGACAGAACAGAGTAGAGTGACTTGAAGTGTAGCAGTGAATAAGGTGGCATCTGAAAATCACACAAGGTTTTTGAGCCACCAGAGAATGACCTCGTGTAAACACCTACATAAATATTATTTGTTAAAACAACTACGATGCTATACAATACTTCCTATGTGATCCCACTTAGGGGCATAGGGAAGCAGCAAAAGCCCTCCACCGCGCTGGAACTTGCGCAGCCAAAATGACCTCCTCTCACACCAACTCCAAATCCTTTAGCTCCACTTCAAAGGACCTGAACACGGTGTGGTAAGGTCTCCCTCGTCTTTGGGACTCCGATGGGAGGAAGAACAGCCTTCTCCTCAGCCAGCTGTCATGTCATCCTTAACACATCTCCCAGCCAAGTCCATCTCCTCTCTATAATGCACAAGTAATGGGCCTGGACTGGCTTCGCCAGCGTTTAAAACACTTAAGAGTTTGGAAATGTTTGGACATATTGCAAGAGTTACTTAATCAATTGATTCACAGGAATATTGCTTTGGTCAATCAAGGATCGACATGATCATTATAGCTCCAAATCCTTTGGTGGATTTTAAATAGAATTAAGTACGTATTTTTTTGTTTTAGTTGATAATTTTCTCATTTGTCGTACCTATAATAATCAAAACTTCATGTGTCATATCAGATATACCACTGACGTTGACTATCATTAGGGAGTCAACCTCTCTGTCTTGGACTTCTCTGAAAAGCTCCTCCAAACTTCTAAGTCCAGTCCAGCATCGGAAGTTCCTCAGCCATGAACTCCACATACCACCCCCAATTAATACCTCGTTGACGATGAATTTTTAAAAGAAGTGACATAGCATTGATTAAAATTCACGACGGAATGAAAAAAAAACACAAGGCAAAATATAAAAAAAAGTCATTTACTTATTAACGAACATTGCACGAGATTAATAATGAGATTAGAGAATTAAGATAAATTTCGAATTTGGTCTGGAATTATTTCGAACGATCCAATACCAACAGCTAATCAGATCTGGTTTATGTTGGGTACTTGCAGCCAACCAATTACTGTTGTAGATCATAAAACGCCGAGCTATTAAATAATAGTAAACTTTTTGACGAGAATTCACCCCTTCTCAAAAACCTTCAGTGGTTCGCTGGATGGGGGCTGGTTGGTACGAAAATAAATACATTATCCTGATGGCTTCACGTTTGATATGGAAGTGGATGAGACAGGGTTCAGGTAAGTACCCCCGGTTTGGTGGGGGATATGGTGGGATGGATCGAAAAAGATAACGGAATATTGAATGTATTATTATGAAGTAATTAAGATTGCTTATCCAAATATTTGAAAATGTATTTATGGATGGAGGCGTGGGGGGGGGGGGGGGGTTGGGAGAAGGTCCTTCTCAAGCTAATGACTCCGGTGAAATTAAGATGTTTCTATTTTAAAATATCCTATTTTATATTATTTCTTAACAGAAACCGTATTATCATTTGACGGGAGAACTCAGAATCTTTCACACTTTTAGTTACTTACAGTTTTTATCAATATTACAGTCGGAATACTGATTTTATTCCATTTCTTCCTTTTTGGCCTTTTTTTCTTGTAAGAATCTAGGTACCTTCTAACGTTTCGTCATACTTTTGGAGGTTTTATTCGAGGAAAAGTACCAAGGGGTTGATTGTGTAGACCTAAGATTGCTGTTTAGTTTGTCTTTGGATTTGAACAATCATTTAGTATATTATCTTTAATTTTTTTGCTTCATGATACTTCTTAAAATATTTAGCTACGAGCTGACCCGCCCGTCGATCTTCGACTTAACCCAGAATAAAAAAATAATTTTGATTTGAAGATGGAAGGTTTACTCCTTTTCACTGTGATGAATTCGGCAGAGACTATGCTACTGCACTTGCATATGGGACGAGGCTGTGCCCATCACCAGAATATGCGATTGGATTCGTCAAAAAGATGAAGTGTGCAAAAGGGATGGGCACAGTCTCGTCCCATATGCAAGTGCATTGGCATAGTCTCTGCCGAATTCATCACAGTGAAAAGGAGTAAACCTTCCATCTTCATGTTATTTCCTGTGAAAAGCTGATTATCCCTTTTTGTCTTTCGAGGTGCATGTTGTTCACATGCATTTCGTGACAAATCTTGGGTTTTCACTTCCATAATTTTGATTTATTACACGAATAAAATGTGATTTACGATATTAAAGCTTAACCAAATTTAGCAAATAATTTATTGCATTATGTAATAGTTATCGTTGATTCGGATACGGGATGAAGTTCGATGGGTAATAAGTTTGAAATCAAAACAATTCCTCTATAATTGCTTTACTTTAAAAAAAAACCAAGAGATGGCGGTGTAGTAGAAAATTAATCACATGTGAAACATGCTAACTTATTGTATATATATTTGAAAGAATACCCCATTTAAAACAAATTTTACTGAATTATTAAGGTAAGATATAATGCTCAAAACCTTCCAAAGAATTGCCACAGTAATAAAGCACTGGGATGGTCAATGGTCACATTGAACAGAGCCCAAAAGATTAATGGACAAAACGGCTATTTTGCTGGAGGTCTAGGATGTTCCAGAGTCTCCTGAGGATCTCGACTCTGACAGAGACAATCTGGTTAGGGTTGAGGGTAGAGCATGGATGCAGAAGGTGCAGGAGTGGACAGTACCAGGCTGAGAAGAATATGAATATAATAAAATCATCAAATATCATATCTTTCAAAATATGGATTCATGAAAATGTATTTTTTTAAGTGTGGTTAAATTGGAAATACATTATTTAGGTGAAATTATATAATACATTTTTCATTTGACCCTCCATTGGCCTCGCCCGTGAAAAATGATGCCATCAGTCAAAAAAGTCAATGTTCCCATTTATTATTACTATCTGAATATCGTATGCAAACCTGGAGAATACAGAATCCTGGAAGTAGATCCATTGTAGAGTTGGCCAAACATGTGATGTAGTTGGTGCAAATTGGAATATTTTTAAAGAATTATCTAACAACTAATGACTCTAAAAATTCATTACTGATGTTCCATTTTTGAATGGAACAAACCGCTACGGGCTAACGACCGTCTTCCACTGTCATTACGAAGGCTGGCTTAGTGTGATCACTTCACGTTAACAACGTTCGCCATTAGGTGGTAATGTTTGAGTCTCCGAAATTCCTAATATGAGAATTCTCGACATGTTTTCAACATGTCGAAAAATTTCATGTATGCAACAAATAGATATTTAATAATAATTAATGAAATATAGAGATAAAAGTTGGAAACTATTGAGAACAAGAGAGTAACCAAATTTAAAGACTGCGACTGCTGTCAGTAGAATGTTGTCTGTGTTATAACCGTAGCAACAAAAAAAACATTATCGCAATTTTTAGAGAGGGCCGTCTTGTCATACGACTGAAACTATTATATTAGAAATACAGTTTATCCATTTAAAATTTCTGTCTTATCCGAAAAAGGATACGATATGAATAGAAATTATATGGGTTAGACAGTGATAATTAATAATTTCGTCTAAAAATCGTCAACGTTTTAAACATCATTTGCGTTGGTCAAGACAATATTGTCGGAGTGTAATCAATACTGAACCAATGAATACTAAGCAAACCCACAAAAGGTCCATACAATATTGATGGGTGTCATTTTTCATTCAGTTAACCAACGGCCACCAAACATATTGAGATAAATCGGCAGACGTGGTAACCTCCCGTACGGGAAGTCCCTACCCACCCTCATACCATATCCGACCGGAACCGGAAAGGACCGAAGCGGCGCAGTGTGTTTCGAGTGTTGCCAGAAATAATAAATTTAATATTGCCGTATGAAAATATTCACGTGAGGATTTTTTTTTATAAATTCTAAACCGATTTACGTTTAGTGGTCAGTTTGATAGGGTGAGTATGATGATAAATTTAGTTTAAAATTAAAAAAAATCTACAATGCATTGTTTCATAAAATCGCTTTTTTAGATGATTAATAAAATATTAGGCCAATTTTTTTTCATAATTTTTTTTAAGTGGGTTGAGGACACGACACTGCTGACAGTCCAAAAAGTTTGCAATGACTCGAAAATGCGATCGTCGAAATGAGTTTGGCCTAAAAATTTGATTTTCTCGAAACTAAAACCATGCTGGTGTTAGTAAGCGAAGAGGCAAGTTTGATGGAATGCCCTAATAGAACCAGTGGCCCGTTGTTCCTTTTATAAAAATCTGTTTTGTTTTTGGGTTTCATAAAAAGAAGGGTCCTGTTTAAAAGAAAAACATAAAAATTCGAAACTAATTCTAAATACATTCAATTGTCAATGCTTCCATATAGTAGAGAAATTTGGCTGTTACTTATATTATGTAAATATTGCACACATTAAGACTCAATTTTCGTCTACAAGTAAACCTATGCACGCATGAACAGTTTTGAGAGAAATGAGGTGTTAAGAATCCAAAATTCGGACACGTAAGGTGCAAAACAGACATTTAAATAAAAACTTGACGCATTCTGTGCCACGTTACGTGTGGTTGTGAAGTACATGTCGTGCAACATCAATCACTATATACAAACTCTTCACTAACAAATTTAAACCTTATGTAAAATCAGCTTTTTTAACAATTATTTTCTGTATAATTTTCAAAAATCTTGTGGTCACCCTAGTTACGTATCTCTATTATTGGATGATGGCTAATAGCTGTGTATCGGTCAATTTGGTATCCATTTGTCACTACAGTAATCGGGATCCGAACGGGAGTAAAATATAGTGGTCATATATTCCAGTAAGTGAAACATTGCGGGGTTGTAGGAACGGAAGAACTTATTTACCAACAGTACACTGATTCGACTCGTATGGGCGGAACAGGTACACGGGATACACTGTCAGCCTGAATATCGCTCCGTAAGGGTCACCAATATTATTATGTTGAATAAGGAATTTCCACTGACGAAAATGTGTGACACACTATCAAATGCTTTACGTAAATCTATATAAAAAAACTTTAGTTTTCTCTTATAATATTATTAGATTATTTCGTTTCTGAATCCAAACTCATTTATAAAGAAAACATCTAGTCTTTGACCAAGTGAGGAATTTAGTCTTTCTAGAAAACTCGATTTACGCAAGTGGTCAGATTAATTAACAACTTAGTATCGGCCAGTGGGAATGTTTAATGGGCTGTTTATGCCATGAAATGCTTTCCGTTAACTATCGGACGAATGTTAGCTCTAACAGTAGGCCAATAAAAGTGTATCTACTTTCCCTTGAAGGATTAAATAAACGTAATTATCCATTAAGCCTTTAAATCCATGCCGTTCTAACAGACGTGGACATTAGTGGACAACTTAAAATGACGTGGATCGGTGCTATCTTAAGGTGCATTTATACCAAACGAACAAAGACCCAGAGCTTGAAAAAAGAGTATATTTTCCTAATCGTTGATACTGGACACCAAGGAAATAATAACCAGAAAGAACTGTCATCGCCTACTAAAAATTTGTTGTTTCCACGGTGTCCAGTATCAACGATAAGGAGAATACTCTATTTTTAAGCTCTGGATCTTTGTTCATTTGGTATAAAAGGACCTTTATAGTACGTTTACACTGAATGAACATAGAACCTGAGCTGAAAATAGGGTATATTATTATATTCTTGATCGTTGATATGTACACCAAGGAAACAACAACGAGAAAGAATCAAAAGTCTGACTCGAGTAATCTGTCATCTGTCATCACCCATCAATAAATTATTGCTTGTTATTTTTTCCATGGTTTCCAGTATCAACGATAAAAGAAAGTATGGTATATATTTCAAGTTAGTTTAGTGTAAACGCACACTTAAAAGAAAGCCATGTCAGGAATATGAGAATATTATTAATGTGTTGGATGCCATGAAAGAGGTTTATTTGGATACCTCCTCTGGGAAACGGGGCGATGGGTGAAAAAGTTGCTTTTCTATCAATTGTCCAAATTATTGAAAATCCGTATAACGAACCGTTCATTAACGTAGTTGGACTGTTTTCTGACCTGCGCCATTTGTCAGCTAGCGACTGAAAGGGGAACACTGATTGATACCTCTGTATTGATCATTCATTCGGTAAACATTGAGCGTTCCCCTATATGCGAAGAGATCATGATCTAGGAGTGACCTCCAATATTACGTTCCAATACCTTACTTGTACTACAACATCATTATTTGTTCATATCATGTCAATTTGAAGGGTGGATTAACATGTTGATTCATCTTTGATGTGAAATATTGACATAAATTCAGTATCAATATTTTCATTTATTTTTATCAAAGCAGGATAAAATAATAAGGAACATAATATAGGAGACAAAATTATATTATAATGCGTTTTGTTCTCTTTTTACATAAAGGTCAAGGGACCATATTTTTATTATGTCCCTTGTGTAACCGCGACCATGTTTAGATCTAGATTCAAGAAAAAGTTTTAGTTTAGAACTACCTGAAATGAAATGTATTTCCAAGAAGAATTACAGCACAGACAAAAATATAGTCTAATTCATCAATTTTATAACTTCAAAATCCTTCGTGGAATTTACCGTACCACTAGATACAAATCTGTTCTAGGACAGTACTAATGTAAAGTATAAAAAGATAAAATAAATATTTCTTACCAAATTCAAAATTTAAACAAAGTTGTAAAAAAATTAACAAAATAATAAAATTTATTATCAAATTTAACAAAGAAATAAAAAAACTAGCAACAATATTATAAACAACAATACGATAAACTATAAACCTAGTTAATTATTTGAGCCCATTTTCTCAAAATATCCATTTTTGTCATTTTTTATTAATGATTTCGCAAAATCTTTACGTTTGATTGTAGAATCAACTTTAATTAAATAGTTTAGCTAGTTTAGTTGCGGAAAATTTTGAAAATAAATCTTAACAATGATTGGAGTTGTTCGGGATAGTGCAAGACAGAGAAGCTTTTGCCAACGTCGGGGTGACCTGGTACGGACAACGAAGAATGATTAGAAATTGTTTCATTTACCAAAAAATATTTTTTTTGAAGAAACAGCACCTTAAATCGTGACATCCCTTAATTCTTGGTTGAAGCGCTTCAAACAAGTTTCCCATCTCCAAGTCGCATCAATTGTTTTTGGTCATGTCATTTTTGACCACTGATGTGGAGGTACTGGGTCTACCCTCCATATCTAGTTTTCTGTGCAGGTATTTCTATATTCTCTGCATCTTCAATATTCAAAACTTGGCAAATGAGAGTGCGATATGAGTAAAGCTATTGGTCACTCTGAGGTTGTCTGGTATCAGGGAACCTCTATTAGTTACTAACCTGCCCGTGAGTCACGCATCTTTTGGTATGAAATTTCATGAATTTTTTAAAGACTCTATTAAATTTGGCAACGTGCTACCATTAATAAGGTACTGCGCACTATTTCCTCTTCTTCTCTGGTTATCTCAACACATGGGGGATGTTTTGATGAATGGAGATATAATTTAGCAGCATTCAATATGATAAAATTAATTAATTGAATACCACGAATGACAGAGGCAAGGCTTAGAAGAACTCTACACCATAACACCACACTCTTATTGATATTAATTATTCTCTCATTCTTTCACCCTAATTTACACATGGTTCAATTCTTTGTCTCTCCCGACTTCCTCCACAGTCACCTCGAGTCATCGCAATTCTATTTTCCATTCTTCATCGACCGAGGGTCCCGGGAGGGGCGCGCAAAGCTTATTAGAAATGCAAAATTTTCTATTCATATTCAAAATTTTATATCCCATTTTGGAAGAGGAGTCTTATACATAATAATATGTATCCGCTAATTTATTCGGTCCTCCGAGTCATTCCGATCGATGCAACTCCTTGGAGGTGCCGTCATAAAATATATATTATAGAATTTAGCCCCGATGAAAGCGTTCGAGATCAAAATATGTAACCTGTGTTTCTTAGAATTTCAAGAACCTTACTTTATGATTAGAGGTGGGAATAACGGCTTAAATTCAAAAACGTTTTAGCAGTTTCATTAATTGAAAATAACGTTATTATTAAAAGATTAAAGATCTTTTATTTCAGAAATCTAAATGAAGATTTTTCCGAAAATTTGGTATCTGGAAAGTTAACATTTTCCTTAATAAAAGGCCATTGAGTAAAGTCATCGCAAGCATTGTTTAATATTAGCGTGATACTATTATTTTAGTTTAACTAATATTTACAAATATCGTTTAATATATTATGAATAACGTCAGAGGGGTTTTTTTTTATTTATCTAATATTTTTATCAGCTCTACTAATGATGCTATCATTTCATCAATCACTAGATATTTGACTTTTCATGGTATATTATTCGAATTTGAACCTCTGCGGACTTACGACTGTGTTCTTCTGCTCTTTCAAAGACTGACGTCTTTTGTCTTTTTTTCCCTCGAAATACGTAAGCAGCGGTGAATGGCGTCAGTAGAACGTTGTCTATGTTGTTATGATAGCGATAAAAACAGTGTCGCAAATTTTAAATTACAAATTTATTTATTTTCGATTTTTCTTTCATCAGCCGGCATTACAGCTAAACATGTAAATATTGAAGAAAAAATAACAACTAATGACTCTAACAATTCATTACTAATGTTCGATTTTTAAATGGAACAAACCACTACGGGTTTACGACCGTCTTCTACTGTTATTTCGAAGGCTGGCTTAGTGTGATCACTTTACGTTAACAACGTTCGCCATTAGGTGGTAATGTTTGTCTCCGAAACTCCTAATAATGAGAATTCTCAACGTGTTCAACATGTCGAAAAATCTCTAGTATGCAACAAGTAGAAATTTAATAATAAATGAAATATAGAGATAAAACTTGGAAATTATTGAGAACAAGAGAGCAACCAAATTGTTTGAACGTCGATTAAAATAACGGTTCTTCTTCTTCTTCTTTGTTTAGATCTACGATCTGTTTAAGAAACTGAAATAACGCAGAGTTGTTTATCATTTGATAGTTGGGATGATGTTTTACGGAATACGGTATTTCGGGGATTCTGACGAATTTGAACAATATTTAAATGGCGAACTTTATTAACGTGAAGCAATCACACTAAACCACCCTTTGAAACAGCAGTAGAAGACGGTCCCAAGACTGTATACATAAGTGGTATAAATTTGTATAGAAAAACATTTTCCTATTGAAATCGAAAAGTAATGAATTTAATTGGAGTTAGTTGGTTTGCAAATGTTTCTTTTTATTAAACAGTCTTGATTCTATTTTATTGAAGTAAGCGTCTTTTGTTGGTTAAATCCTATATTGAAGAGCCGTCATTTTTATCAAATAAGGCAGTTAGAAGAATAAAAAAAAGTAGAAATTTTTATTAAGGAAATAAAATAACCGATATTGAATCCTTAATTTAAAGCAAGGGGGTAGATATTTTTAAAGTTTTCATTGCATTGCTATCTTGCTCCGACCGGGAATGTTCTATAATTTTTTTATTCCTCTCTTTCAATGCAATTTTTGAAATGTTTCTGGCTTCATCTAATAGATTTAATGTGTCTATAGGAACGGTAGATTCTGTCTTGAGACTGATCATAATAATATTCCGTAAAGAGAGAAGGCTTGTCAAATTTGACGGAACCTAACATTTTTACCAAAATATTTCTCTCAGCCAACCGGCATTCGAAATTCTTAAAATCTTCTGACACTCTCAGATTCATAAACGGATGTGCACTACTTCAATCTACAAAGTTAAATGGGTAACATACCTTCACACTTTTTTGGAAAAGGTGTGTTGAGCACAGCACGATTACTCTTGAAACTCGATTCCAATCCTAAAATCGTAAAATCCCAAAATGGTACTCTTGAAATGCGACACTAGCGCACGATTGGATTCAAATCGAGTGGTGATTTGAAGAACATGTGAAATCGTGTAAAATTTGAAAATTGGTACTCTTGACGTCGTTTTGACAACTACTCGATTCCACGGAATTGTGTTGGAATCGTCATACTGTCATTATTTACAAGATCGCAAGAAAGTAACTTTTTTGAAATCGAGAAGACGTATTTTAATTATATTACTTAAAACAATGGCTCGTCTTGCATTATTTTTTAACATTTTGGAAAACGCGCATCATGTCGATATGCGTCAACGAAATAACTTGCGTAGAATAGCAAGATATTCGTAAAATGCGTTTAGTATGAGTAGTGGGGAATTTATAGCAAATTATAGAATATAAAAAAAAGGTGTTTGAAGACTTGTACGGGATTTTGGAACGTCATATGGCAAAACCTAAAAGACGAAGTGATATTTGTGTGCACAACATGCAACTCGACATCATTACTATTGGAAGTCATGAAAATGATAATATAACCATACCCACAGCACCAACAGTTCTTTCTGCAGCTCATGACTGAAGGCAGACACGAGTTAGTTCATCAGTTGTGGAATTCACATCATAGGCGAATATGAATAATTTAAGAGAGTTTAAGAAATAACCATTTTATTATAAAAAAACTTCTGTATTGTGAACGTTTTCACGGCTTGGAACACCAATCTCAAATCCGATTCCAATCGCACGGAATTTGGTTCAAGAGTACGGTTTTGAAACTGGAATCGAGATTGTGATTGAAATTGGAATTGGGTTCGAATCGAGTGTCGAGAGTAAGCCTGCAGGACGAAAGACTACAAAATAGAGAATTCTGAAAAATATTAATACCAATAGCCTATATTCTGGCTTCATTTTCTATTAGCAGTTCCTTATTAAGCTTATTTTGTCAAAAATTTTCAACAGATTATGTCATTTTATTACATTGATAACATAATATTATATCTGCCTACAAGATAATATGGACATATTACGATAGTATTAGTTGTAGGAATGGTTTGAATACCTGCTTTTGGGGGTTGGCTTAGGATTTTTTGATAGACGTTGAATATCTCGAAGATTTCTAATAAATGGCAGGAATTTGAAGAAACCGACCACCTAAATTTTAACGCTCTTCGTGAAATGATCACACTTGGTCAGGAGTGGTTGGTAGACTAGCAGTTACGACGCCAGCTTTCGCACTGTTTTGTGCGGAGGTCGTGGGTTCGATCCCAGGTGCCGACCATCTTCCTCTTTCACGACACAAGCGTTAAAGTTAGCTTACTGTGAAAGATTCAAAGAATGTATTTGAGTTCACTTTGAGTGAATACAAAATCATTTTTATAAAAAAGCGGTCGCAAGCCCGCACTGGCAAAATTTGGGAAAAATTCCCTTTAAAAAATCGACAATCCATATATTGCTTATTTTGAAGATTTAACTTGCTCTTTAGCCGACGAGTTGAATAAGGGTCTACATCAACTCTGGGGATCTACGAAGATCTGCAAGGGGTCTAAAAGAACAAAAAAATTACAGGTTTATGGAATCAGAATGGGACTAAATGGTATAAAATTATTTTGAATTGTTAGAATTTTAAACCTTTCAAAATGGGACATGAGTTTCGAGAAAAATAAAAGGTTTGAGAACCTCTTTCTTAGCACCCATTATCTAAATAAATCTAATATCTTACAGTGAAAAAAAAACATGTTTCTTGGTGTTATAAATATTCAAATGAAGCGAGAAATTTTTTCCAAGATGATCAGTGGTGTACAATATTGATAGGGGCCAGGTGCGGTAATATTGTGTGCAGCCACCAGATTCCAGCTTATTAGGATTCCCATTACAGCTACGTGACACCAATGCAAATATTAACATTATTTTTATTTTCGAGAGATGTCTCTATCTCCCTCCTTCATAATATTATTATTTCTTTTGTTAGACCGGAATCAATTAAATGATGCTAAACGGGCCAAGCGGCGTTTCTTTGGATTTACAGCGCAATACCGATCCAATTCCAATCTAAATAACGATGTCATTATGAAATTTGGATTTTGGTTGTTATACATTAAGATAGTAAATTAACGATTATTTCTTAGAAGACTTTTTGAAGGAGCAAACTTTAGGAGATTAAAAACTAAGCTGAACTTATAACTGGTGTCGGTGGTAACGTAAAATAGCGAATTTGATTAATGCAAAAATCACCTCATTGATGACATAAAAAAAAATCTGCAATATAACGGCCGGGGTTCATTAGAAACACATTTTATAAGTACATATAATATAACCGTACAAATTATTATGCGAGACGATACAATAAAAACGATTCCGTAAATATAAATGGGGAGAAATGTAATTTGGAATCGTGTGTGGATCAAGGAGAAGTTAACATCTGTCACGCCATCACGTGACGCAGGTAACACCACGACAGCCCGTAATCACGTGACATTGGGCGTATTATGTCGACACGCGTGAAAAGTATCTTTCAATGGCGCGTATTATAATATTGTGCCATCGACAATAATATTAGACATAGAACAGTAGATAATGTTTGATGGTTTGAATTTTAGAAAAGATTCTAAATAAATTATCAGTTCGAAGCAAAACTTATTTGACGTTTGAAGGAATAGAATATTAATGTTTGGGGGCAATGTGTTAATTTGATACTAAAAGTTTAAATGGTTGGTAATACTACCCAATCACCGTAGAATATGCGATAAAATTGGGAAGGGAAAATCAGGAGTCTGGAATTGAACGAAGTTTTGGGCAAAAGTGTCAGAAATACACAAAAAAAAAACTTTAAAATAAAACAACAAACTAGCATATTTTTGGGAAGATCTTTAAAACGTGGTGTGACTACCCTGCAAGTGGGAAATTCCTGTATTAACGACTATAGGAATCTACTGAAAAAAAAAATAACACTGTATTTGACAATCACTGTATATGCGAGCTAGGGATCTACGCAGCTACTGGACAACTATTGTACATATATATGCCATTGTAGCAAGTGATTTAACTAGTGAACATTCACAGAATCTATAAAACTAGTTCAACTTAGCTAGTAAACAATTATTCATCTATGTAACTAGTGATCCTTAAGCTAGAAGACAATAATTTCGTCTATGTAACTAGTGGTCCTTAAGCTAGGAGACAATCACATCATCTATGTAACTAGTGATCCTTAAGCTTGAAGACAATAATTTCGTCTATGTAACTAGTGGTCCTTAAGCTAGGAGACAATCACTTCATCTATGTAACTAGTGATCCTTAAGCTAGAAGACAATAATTTCGTCTATGTAACTAGTGGTCCTTAAGCTAGGAGACAATCACTTCATCTATGTAACTAGTGATCCTTAAGCTAGAAGACAATAATTTCGTCTTTATAACTAGTGATTTTAAATGAAGTAGACAGACTCTGTATTTATTTTACTAGGGGTAATGACACGTGTAATAACAAACTAATTTATGCGCCCATTTTTATATTCCGGGTTATTCGGCTAGTTATGAAAACTCAATGTGAAAAAATATGAAGAGACCACATTTAAACATAATACGTAATATTTTTTCAATAAATCAGTAAGAAAATGATATAACGTTTTATTTTAAGACACCGCCTACCTTTCATTAAATGAGGGTTTCCTTTAAATGCGATATTTTATTTGTTGAACAAAAAAATAAATATCTGTTATATCATAATTTATGGTTGATTATATCATTAGGGATGTAAGGAAAATAAATTATAGGTTATCATTATGAAAAATTATACAGGTTTTTGAATTGACAGTAGTTGTCATTTTCTTCTAGGTACATTATATTATTAGCTTTCAGGTAGGTTCATTATATGTATGTAGCTACCTACATTATATTATTGCTAATGATATGAAAATTACTAGGTTCTACTAAATATTATTAGGTGTATAGTTTTTTTTATTAATTATTTTCAGAATGTAAATTTGTAAGTTGTTTTGTAAATTTGTATATTTGGGTATCAACGTTGAACGTTTAGATAAATTAAGAAAGCACAGTTGCATTTCATTAAAATTCAATTGAATCTCGATCACTTTCATCCAAATAACGTAGAAATGGGCGCAACTTTAGATGAACACTTTCAAGATTCAATGAAATTTTGTGATTTTTTCAAATTTATTACATAACCGGTTTTCCCGACAGACGTTGTCCTGTGTTCCTAAAATATGAATATTGAATTCGAATTTGTATGGTGATGAATAAATTATTATCATTTGACCAATGTAATTCCGACCCATGCGTCTGTTTTAAACCATATTCCATCCGCATTCTGTCAATCGCACCAATGGACAATTTCTGTCAAAATTTTAAAATTGGAATAAAAATTATGAGGTAATAAGTAGGTACTAATAAGGTTGTCTACGTAGAGTTTTCTTTAATTTTCTAATGTTCCATGCATTTTTCTTAATTTTTTTCTTCTAAAAGGACATTCTCCTGATAAAAGCCTACACGACAAAAAAGAATTAGCGAAATCGGTCCAGCCGTTTAGGCGTGATGCGATGACTTCGGAAAATAGCTCTCCATTTTTATATATAAGATATACTGATACATTTGTGAGTAATACCTACCTACTGAACAAAAAATTATCGTAAATAAATAAAAATCGATACAAAAGTTCTATTTTAAATACAAACTCAAAATACTTACCGTATTTTTTTTGCTAAAAATTAAGTAGGATCGTATTTTTCGTTTTCCAATTAACTTTATAAAGATCAAAATTCCTTCCAACGATAACCTTACAAAGATCCCTCTTTTTTGAAAAAGAATTTAAAGTAACTTTTTTGCTGCTACCTTCATGCTGAAAACTTTTAATGACACACTTTGTATTTTTTACATTAAATGTTCTTTTTTAAATGAAAAAAAAAAAAACTTTTTTTTATGACATAGGTAATATTATTATCATCATCATGCGTTGTATCTTAGCATTTTTAACGATTTTTTTAAAGTTTCCTAATGATTATTCCAAGGACGAGTGACATGGCAAAACACTCTGACAATGTAAATAATCTTAAATCTGAAAATACCATTATTTGTTTGTCAAGGAATACGAAGTAAAAATATTATTCTAATTTATCTTGGAGATAAAAAAATCGAACTTAGGAAAGTTGCTGGTAGCAGGGTGGGTGGTTCACCAAGACCAATTATTATTATGAGAAACAACAACGTCTCACTACAAGCAATAAAACTAGCGCGTGACGCAATTCTGTTACCATCAATGATGTGTGGATGTTAAACGTGGACAAGGACGAAAAAGGAGAATGTTGTATAAGTGCAGTAGATATGAGAGCTCTACGAAGAATATGTGGAAAGACTCTATGGGATATGGAAAGGTATAATAATATTAGGAAGGAATGTGTAATGGAAGTTAGTCTTGTGACAAAGACGAATGTCAAAAAGTTGAAATCTTTTAGGCATGTGAAAGGAATGGATGTAAATTGAATGAAAAAAAGATTTATAAGGCTGAAAGGAAAGGTATAAGAAAGCGTGGACGACCAAGAATGGAGTGGATCGAACACATCGATTCCGTCCTCAATGAAGGCCAGGTCAGAAGTAAGAGAAATAGGAGAGGTTGTATGAAAACACTCTTTTTTTTAATAATAATTATGTAAGTAGGTACCTTATTTTTTATTGTAAAATGTGCATGATAACTAAGGCCCTGTGGGGCTAGTACGAGTTTTATCGAAAGCTAATTGCACGCAAATAAACGCTTATTAGCGTACAATTAGTGTTCTTAAATCAAACGATCGAATCATTCGATCATTTTAGTATGAAAATTTTTCGAAACTCTTTCGATGATCGTTTCGATATTCGATGACCGAAAACTTATACTAGGGCTACTGTACTCAATTGCGCCGCGAACGTGTGACATTGCATCAATTTAATCGAAAGGCAAAAGAAAAACACCTTTCTTCTTACCCCCAGAAACGGCGTGATGGGTAAGAAAGGTGAAGGGTATAAGTGATTCGAAAAAGGAACGCGAGCGGAAGACATGCATCCTTTTGATAAAATTGATGTAACGATACACGTTCGCGGCGCAAGTGAGTACCGAGCTTTAGGGAGTAAATAAAACCGATTTCTAATTTAACCTGAAATTATTTTAATAGACTAACCTTATGTAGAAACGGAAGATAGTTTTTAAATAGTAAATTTTTACGTTTGAACTACCTGATGAGATGTTTTTTAATCACGCATAGATTTGCTGAAGTCTACAATCACTGTCCACATGAACCTCCTTACTCCTTACTTAGATTACGATTCTTAGAAACATCTCCAAAAAAACCCTTCGTAATAAAACTAGAAATACGGAGATCCAAAAGATCTGCTAAGTCGAGGATATTGTAAGGTGGGGAAGACAAAGACGACGGTTTCGAATGAGCATGATTCAAGAATGGAGGATACAAGAGCCGCAAAAACTTCCAGAGACAATACTTGGCAGTCAGCTTGCCAAAATGCCAAATGCAGCAGAAACAACATGCTAGCAGGCCTAATCATAGAAAAAGAAGAAGATTTACTTTCAAACAGTACGAACCTTTACCGGCCTCGGTAGCCTAGTTGTACTAGCGTGGACTTCAGATCCGAGGTCCCGGGTTCGATTCCCGGTCGGGTCAGAGTTTTTCTAAGTGTTTTTTCACTTGAAATTTCTATAATAATAAGAATATAGAAAAACAATATTTCGAGTGTTGAGTTTTCATTAAATCATTTTCTGACGCACAGCTTGGAGCACCGGAGATTTCATGAGTTCGTATTATTTTCAGTTTTATGCCATAATGGAAAAAAATCTTGTGTTTATAAGTCAGGTCATAGGTACTCCAAGTTCCATTTATTTGAAAAAAGAACACAAAAATATTTCTACCACAAATATCTCAATTAACCAGTGTAACATGGTCATTGGTCACGCTATGAACCCTGACATTACATGCATAATCACAGGCTTGATGTGGAAAAATAACAAGCGGTAATTACAATAACAACATTGATCACTGCTACTGTTAATTTGATTACCACCCCAGTTAATTCAATTCGATCCAGAAAATAATATTGAACCCCTCGGTGTAGAAAATAAATATAATATGACTACGAAAAAAGGGAAAATTTCACTCTTTACAATAAAATTGGCCTGTTGAATGCTGCATTGGAAAAAAATGTTGATAAATTTTGAAATTTCGTTATAGAGAAAAACGCGGGACCAAAAAAAGACGGTGCTTCATGTTTCTGAAAAGTCTTTGTACTAAACTTAACATTATGACCAACAAAGCCAATTGGCAATAAATATGAGACATTAACAAAAAATGGATAACTTCTAAATATTCATATCCTCGTGCCAAATATATGACAGCAGTCACAGTTTTTAAATTTGGTTGCTCTCTTGTTCTCAATAATTTCCAACTTTTATCTCTATATCTCATTAATTATATAAAATATCTACTTGTACATGATGTTCCAAATGTCGAGAATTCTCATGATTAGGAGTTTAGAAGACTTCAACATTACCACCCAATGGCAAAGGTAATGCGGTCACACTAAGCCAGCCTTCGAAATAACAGTAGAAGACGGTCGTAAGCCCGTTGATTTGTCCTTAAAAATCGAACATCAGTAATTAATTATTTTAAGTCATTAGTTGTTACATATTCGTTACAATTAAGTATGAGAGTTTATAGATTTTTAAAACAACTTTAAAAATTCTAATTAACACCTTTATGAAGTGAAATTTGATTTTTATATTTTTTTTTTGTAGGTACCGGAATGAATCTGTACTTATTTCAAACTGAATATAAATGAACTCTTTCACTCTTTCTTTTAAAGCTTGTGTCGTAAAAGGGGAAGATGGTCGGCACGTGGGATCGAACCCTCTAGTACGAGACCATACGAAAACCGGCGTTGAAATCTTGCGCGGCTTCTTTTTTATATTATGTAGGTACACATGCATGCATAATTCGGGAATCCATTAACAAAAACGTAGAGCTAAAAAAGTTACAGATGAAGAGTCTTGATTCATTGATAATAGATTGGTACAATATCTTATTTTCATATTCTGTTGAAAACTATATAGATAATCAAATATGTACATTTAAAAGAGGCTGCCGTCTAGTGAGGTGATAAATTCCAAATATGTTACTACTTACCAAAAATATCTATGTACCTATGTAAAAGTTTGAAAATAAATGAAAAAAAAAATAGGTTTGTACTTACTTTTGATGTTCCAGAATTGTCCATTTTCATGACTCGAGTTATATTATCTGAAACAAAAAGAGTAAAGTGAGTTTTTTATTGAAATGAACTTATTTCAATTTATCATATGTACCGACATCGGTAGCCTAGTGGCAAAGGCTCCGACTTCTGATCAAGAGGTTCCGGATTCGATTCCCGGTCAGGTCAGAGATTTTCAATGTGTTTTTCACTTGAGATTTCTACTCGGGGTTGGAGTCCTGTCTCAGATTGGATGGGACCGGTCGACTGGTAGTTTTTTCTACATTTTTTTCTTATAAATATTTTAATCATCATTTTTTAGATTATCTCAATTATTAAATACCTACGTGTTAAAATCCAACAAGTGAAAAAAAAAATAAGAATAAAACATATAGAAACTTTTGAGAATATAAAGACACAGACTGACTGAATATGACTGAATGTTTTCCAGAGTTAAAAAATGTCATCGAATATATCAATAACAGTTATTGTTTGTATATCAGTTTCAGTTTGTCTGTTGACAATACTGCACGTACAATTTGTGTTGAGTGAGTGTCGTAAGTCTATAAACACCTGCGAGACCTAGCTTAATAATTTACAATGGGGTCTCCAGTAGACCCCCACAACTATATAAAACAGGCGGAGATAGAAGTGAACGCTCTCCTCACCTTAATCGATGAAAATACAACAAAAATTAACAAAGAGAGTCAAGGTAGAATGATGAAAAAAATAAGTAAATTCATGGGATTAATATCCCACACATCGGTGGAGATGACCAGGCTGCTTGAAGCTGTGAAGAACAAGGATGAAGCCATTGTGGACTTGAAACTCAGGCTGGAAAAGTGTGAACGAGAAATGAAAAAACCAGTATCATATGCAGCAGTGCTTAAGAACACGAGTGTACCGGTCGCGAAGCCGATCAACAACTACAAGATTATAGTCAAAAGTACCAAGGATGACGAAAGAGTTAAAGAACAAATACAAAAGAACATCAACATTGCAAAATTGGGAATAGGTGTCAACGGTATAAGAAAAATTAAGGAAAACAAAATAATAATTACTTGTAACGAAAAAAAACATATGGAAACATTGAAGAAAGAAATAAATGAATTGTCATGTGACATCACGGCAGAGGAGATTAAAAAGAGACAACCTTGCATGATCTTTATGAATGTCGAATCGACATATACAAATGAACAATTTAAGGAGGATCTTATTCTTCAAAATGAGGATCTAGCAACACAATATGAGCGGGACGGAGCCAACTCACTCGATGTAAAGGCAATTATCAAAACAAAAAAAGGAGAAAAGAATTTTATAGTAGCAGTAAATCCAAAGATAAGAACGATATTATTAAATAAGGGAAGAATCAATTTAGGCTATCATCAGGTCAGGGTGGATGACTGCTGTCCATTGATGCAATGTTATCACTGTTTGAAATATGGGCATACTGCAAAGAGATGTGCCTCAACAATGAACCCACCAACCTGCCGTCATTGCGCTGGAGAGCACAGAACGGCCGACTGCAAGAAGCTGGAGGAGACTCCGCAGTGCGCCAACTGCAGGAGGAGTAACTCATACTCGGATTCGCAAGTAAAAACCGACCACCAAGCTAACAGCGAGGTATGTAAAATTAGAATATGAATGTTGCATATGGCCAGGCAGAACATACAGTACGATGACTTAAATGAATGATTTCATAGCAGCCAATATAGATCAAACTTGCCAGATAACGGAAACTATATGTGCAACATTTGAAAGTTGTAATAATATTTTGACTGACTCTGTGACTGGACTAAGTGTTCTTACTATGAATATCCGCAGCCTAAATAAGAATTTTGACGAGTTTTTAATTTATTTGAATAAAATAACACACCGCCCGGTAGTCATAGTGTTGACAGAAACGCATTCGAACAGTGATACTAGCTATGTTATACCCGGTTACCACACCTGCATTGTTACGAATAATTTTATTAACGTATGTTCGGGTATAGCGATATTTCTTCGTGAAGATTACCATTGCTTAAATATAGATGAGCTATCAATGCAAGGAGCTAATTGCCTAAAAATTGTAATTTCTCAAAAAAATGTAATATACCAATTGGTGAGTATATACAGAACTCATTCATCGATTCCTAGCGTTTTCCTTAGTGAATTGAGGGGTGTTTTGAGTGGTACTAGACGTTATTTTTCGGTGGTTGTAGGTGACATAAACATTGATATCAGTGATAATAATGCATCAAGCGTCAAAGAAGATTATATTAATATGATGACTGAATTTAATTATAAATCTTGTATTAACGGATACACGCGTGATGTATATAATCAAAGGCCATCCTGCATTGATCATATATGGATTAATACAAACCAAACAGAAAATATAATGTCGTGTATAGTGCAATCTGACATCACAGATCATTATATGTGTGTAATGATGTATCATGACAAAAAGTCCAATGCCCAGGCATCACCAAGTAACCCTATTACGGTACGGAAGATTGACTATGAACTCCTAAAACAGAGACTCCAAGATGAATCCTGGACGAGTACTTTGTTAAATAACGACAGCGATATTTGTGCCCAAAATTTTGAAAATACTTTAACGCAACATATCGATTTTTGTACAACAACTAGAGAAATACATAATAATTCACGCACTAAAAAGGTCAAACCATGGATTACCACCGGGATATTAATCGCTGCTCGCAAAAAACATAAATTGTTTATTGAAACAAAGAAATTCCCTAATAACGAACATCTGAAAAGATATTATATATTATACAGAAATAACTTAAACTCACTCATACGAACAACAAAAAATAAATATTATTCTGATAAACTATTGAAAGATGGTAACAATCCCAAATTAGTATGGAATACATTGAATTAGATTATGGGTAGAAATAAAACTTATTCTGCAATAGCTGCGTTGCGCGATGGAACCGAAAGAATAGATGCAAAAAATGAACCGCTTAGGTGTGCTAATATGTTTTGTAATTTTTTTGTTAACATTGGGAAAAAAATGGCGGGGGAAATACAAAATCAGATGGTGGGCGATTTGGATTCTGATGATGATGCGAATGGTGAGTATGATTCTGCTGATGATGCGAATGGCGAGTATGCTTTTTGCGATTTCAAATTAACAAATAAAAATGAAGTTTCAAAAACTATCATAGAGCTAAAAAGCGGTTCATCCCCGGGTTACGATGGGATCGATGATAAACTGCTTAAGAGTTGCAGAGAATTACTGAGTATACCTATTGCTCATATTATAAATGCTAGCTTTAAGACAGGTAAGTTCCCCTCAATATACAAACAGACCATAATCACTCCTATTTATAAGGCGGGCGAGGCTGAAAATATAAATAACTATAGACCAATATCCTTGGTCTCCTCCATCGCTAAAATCTACGAAAAATTAGTGAAGAAACAATTGGTTCAATATCTAGAGACGCACGCACTATTAGCAGAAAATCAGTATGGTTTTAGACCGAATATGGGGACAGAAGATGCTATCGCAAAGGTCACATCAATTGTAATGAAAAATCTAGACAGAGGGCATAAATGCTTGGGCATATTTATAGATTTATGCAAGGCTTTTGATAGTGTATCTCATTGGAAATTAATTAAGAAACTACGATCATTTGGTATATCAGGTAGGATTTTAGAATGGTTTCGCAGCTATTTGACATCTAGACCCCAGAGTGTAAAAATATGTGGTACATTGAGTGAACCAAGAGTATCAGAATATGGTATCCCCCAGGGAACGGTGATTGGACCGGTATTATTTATTCTATATGTTAACGATATGTTTAGACTTAATATGGAAGGAGAAATAATATCATACGCCGATGACACGGTTGTCATCGTCAGTAAGCCCTCATGGAGCGAACTGAATTTAGCAGCTAACGGGGACGTCGCTTTATTAAAGCGATGGTTTGAAAAGAGTTTGCTTTCGTTGAATACAGAAAAAACTAATTACATTTTATTTTCCCTTAAAACCCCTACTAATGATTCTCATAGTATAAATATCAGAGTATGTGACGCCGAATGCGGGGAGTCCGCATGTGGTTGTACTCAGCTACGGAGAGCTGAAAGTGTCAAGTATTTGGGGATACATATCGAAGGAAACATGAAATGGAGAAAACAAATTGAAAATACGATCAAGAGAATTAGAAAAACTATATATATAATTATTAGATTAAGAGAGATTGTCGACTTAAAAATAGTTAGAACGGTATATTTTGCTTTGGTGCAATCGCTCCTACAATACGGAATAATTGGATGGGGAGGGACCTACAGGACGAATCTCGAACCACTAGCAGTTGCACAGAGATTAATTATAAAAATAATCCTTAAAAAGCCCTCAGACTTTGCAACGTTAGAATTGTTTAGGTTATTCCCGGTGATGAATATCGGTATGTTATTCGCATACTGTGGACTGAAACAAATAAAAAAAGAAATAGCAAAAAACAAGTATGAAATAAGTGGTCGACCCCGTACACATGGCAACATAGTTAGAGCGAAGCTGAAAACATCTGCCGCACAGCACCACTATGACTTTGCCTGCGTAAAGACGTATAATTCTTTGCCACCGGACATAAAATCAGAACGAAACAAGTACACTTTCAACAATAAAGTTAAAAAATATTTGCTGCGGTTCAGTTGAATTATCCGGACGGATTCGCGAGAATCGCGACACTATTGCAATTCAATGTATTTTTGTAGAAGCCACGCACACAGGTACCTAGTTATGTTAACGATAGTATTATGTTTGCATTATGGGCGTGTCTTTGATTTCTGGGTGACTACCGGGTGGCGGTGTACTAATGAGTAATGATGAAGAAATGTAAATACCTATGTATATTTTGTATAATATGCCTGTTAAGACTTTGAGAATGTACTGTAATAAAACAGGTGTTTGTATTTTTAATGTTTTTGGTTGTTGTATGTTTTTTTTTCTCTTGCATTGTCGTAGGTATAATTGAAGCCTTCTCCTACACACAAGCTTATAGCTTTAGTGGGAGAATAATAACGTAAATATTAAATTGAATGTAAATTATTTTAAGAGATTATTGTATATGCATAAATTTATTGTTTAAATAAATAAATTATAAAAAAAAAAAAAAAATATTATTATATCAACATCAGTTACTGATGACTGACTCATACAATTAGAATTTTAAATGGTATGAACAAACCATCTTCTACTGTTATTTTGAAGGCTTGCTCAGTGTACTCGCTTTACGTTAACAAAGTTCGCCGTTAGGTGACAATGTTCAAATTCTCGTATAGTATGAGAAATTTCAGATGACCACGGAAAATAGCTCTCCATTTTTATGTATAAGATTGGCTTGATTGGTTTTGGATTGAAATTTCTCATAATATTCGGGAATTTGAACATTACCACCTAATGGCGAACGTTGTTGATGTAAAGTGATCACACTAAGACAGCCTTTGAAATGACGGTAGAAGACGTACCATTTAAAAATTAAAATCTAGAAGCGAAATATCGTTTCTAATGAACTGTCATCATGTGGTTTTGTCCACTAAATTGACATATTGGCGAAAATTTCGTTTGTAGTCGATCGCCAAATGAAATATGTCTAGGCCTACTAGTCCTAAAAATTGACACAAGAATCAAACCAAACTCAAAAAAAAATGTTTCAATATTAATGGTATCAAGCTCTTCAGGAAAATCGAATCTTAAGCTTATAATGTGTATCGAAAGCTTGTAGTAAGCCGAGTGTTTTCAGTTCAGGTAGATGCCGGTCGGTAAGTATATGCTTAGGATAAAGTATGCAAATTTACAATGTTCAAATCTCCAGAAAAGAACACAACAAAATGCTTTTATTGGTTTTCAAACAGCCCGATGATTTCCCGCACGGAGTATAATAATAAGCAATATTACGGCTTTCATCCCCCTGAAACGTGGAAAAGGGGTTGATTTAGGCAGGATGTATGTGTGTAGGGATGGAAATCAGTGGAGGAGAAGGGAATGGGTGGTGGTTGCAAAGTAACTTCTCTCTACAGCATCCCTACTAAGGATAATAAAAGTGATTAGCTGTACGCTGTGTATAGATCGGCTATTCTCTATCAACCGTCATCTCATGCGGCCAACGCACTGGTAACAACCCTCTAGTAATTTAAAGAGAATTAGTCAAACAATTTTATTCAAACCAAGAAATTTTCACGAAGACGATTTAAATTTTTACTAAGTGTCCTGTACTTTTCTGAGTTTGGTTCTTCAAGGATCCGAATTGCTAAATTTGTTTATAGAAAGGATTCGATATTGTAGTGATGTTTTGCAGTAAGACCGCATCAGGATACCGGAAAATTTCTGATTTATTCCCTTCAGCGCTGAAGAATGGTCGGTACTCCTCTTAGCTCTGAAGGGAGGAAGAAATCAATTAAAATTAATTTAGCCAGGCTTATTAATTCCTTCTTTTATTTCCTTCAACTCTTCTCCATTCTCTCTTCATCCTGTTCTAAGAACTTAATGAAGTTTGATGAATGTGCCTGGAATAACAATAAAAGAATTGCTTCTAATTTTACCTTATTTTTTTTTTCAAGCGGATCAATTGGATTCTGTTCTTAAATCAGAATACAACCCGACTGATTTACGTATGTTCGAAAGTCATTTTGATTCGGTACTTCCTAAATTTCGAAAGCCGAACTAAGAAAAAGAGCGATGCAGTCCTAAAAATAATATATTTTAGGCCATTAAGCGATTGGAATATGTTTCGTTCAAATTTGACTACAAATTGTTCTTTTATATAATATGGAAGGAATAAAACGCTTTTTAGCTTGGTATTAATTTTTATCTCATGAAATCGTCTTAATAAGAAGTGGTTTACAGCCTAGCAGTTAGGACGCCGGCTTTCGTACTGGAGGTCGTCGGTTCGATCCCAGGTGCCAACCATTTTCCTCTTCCACAAGCTTTATGTATGTGGGTTTTTTTTAAATTTATTTATTTATCTGATGTATGTAGCTTACTGTGAAAGAGTGTATTTGTGGTCACTTTGAGTGAGCACATATTAATTTGTTAAATAAAAAGCACCGCAATTGTGGATTACAATAACTACGTAGTATGTTTTTGGGTATCTACTGGAGAGACCACGTCACGAATGACGTTGTTCTCACAAGAATCAAAGGAGGAAGGCACCTGCTCAAAACCTTGTCCGAAAGACGTGCCAGATGGATCGGACACGTAATCCGCCAAGAAGGTCTCCCACACACCATCATGGAGGGGATGACCGAGGGGTCAAACGCTCGGGGACGACCGCGACGGGAGTTCCTGCAAGACGTGTACTCCGACGTCTGCTTCTCCTCATATGAGGAGCTCAAGAGGACTGCAATGGACAGAGAGGAATGGAGAATGAGATCCAATACTATTGCTGCAAACCAATCCCAGGATTGAAAATGCAGAAGAAAGATGTTTCAGACAAAAAAATACATAGTATTTATTTAAAAAGTAAATAATATTTGTTTCGAAATTTTATGCCAAAGGGGTATTAAAAATACTTCGGACTATTTATTCAAAATAGAAACTAAATTTTGAAATTCAGCAGAAAATCGAGTAAAAAAAAATCTCTCTCTCTCTTAATGATTCGAGCTAAATCACGGTCGCGATTCTAGATACCGATCTTCTTAATTGAAAATGTATAGTCTAAAGTCACCCCAAAGCTAATCAGGACGGTCGGCTGTAAAAAAAAAGAAACGTTGAAAACTTTTCAATGGAATTTTCTTTTTATCGACGGTTCGATTTTTTTTAACAGCAAAGCAAAATGTGCAATAAACTTCAGCTCACACAATATTTTTAGTTTTTGACAATTCATTGCCTGAAACGAGTGCCATTTGAATTACGTTTCTTTTTTTAACGGAAATAATATTATTTATATACAATTCTACATTCTTCACCCGTGTGGCGTGTACCTACCTTGAATAATTTTTATCGTTTTGATAAACAAACTCTATCTTTTTCAAAACATTGTCCTTCTGGGTTAGATATGACTTGTTATAAATCTGTCATATACTTATTTAAAAAAGGGTACGTAAAACTGGTAAACTTTTCTTTGACTTATCTTATGTTTTGTTTTAATGCATAAAAAAGTACATTTCCGTGCGAACGACAAGGTGATGACTGTCGCTGCTAACTGGTGTAAAGTAAAATTTTATTTGTGTTGCACAGAAAATCCTGAAATACATTGACTAACTACAGACAAACTGAGCTGTCCTCAAAATCAGGCATCATGCCCAATGGTTCAAAAAGTCAAAAAGTCTGCAAATGCAATTGTTTGCGATGTATTTGTCGACTACAATAGATTATGTATTTTTAAATAAATAAACTATGTAATGATAATGAAACAAACGTGTCAATACAGCCGGACGAATTTAATGCCTGGGATAATTTTCCAAAGACAATCGGTGGACAGTAGAAATTTCTGGTAAAAAAACTCTTTTATGATCCGACCGGGGATTGAACTGTGGACCACTTGATTACAAGTTAGCACTTTTACCATTAGGCTATTGTGGTAGTGAGAAAAATAAAAACTGCGCAATGATGAATTCTTTTAGAATTTATGATTACCTACTTTTTGCAATTGAAATTTCTTTTTGCCCTTCGGGAAACGGCGTGATGGGAAAATATTTTTTTTTTTTATAAGGTTGACAATTAATTTATATCAATAATGTCATAATGTAATTTTAATTATGTTTCAACATGAAAAAAGTCCGCCTTTTAGTCTTTCGAAATTCAAAACCTTTACAAAAAAAAAACACGTTTTTATTTTAGTTATTTGTTTGGCAAAGTATTGCCTGATGTATGTGTTTTGTGCCCGATGTATTTTAATACCGATATTATTATGTTCGGGCAATGAATTAACAAAAGAAAACAGATGGATTTTATTGCGATAATGTCAAAAATAATTAATTACTATCGATCGCCTGGAGATTCGTACGTAGGTACTTGTGCGCTTGAGACGAAATATTCGGGGGTGGAAATTCCGAACTAAGGGATAAAAACCGTCGAGGCATTCCCGCCTAGGGGTGAACTTTTTCTTTATATTTTATTTACATATTATGTTGGCATTATTTTTAAGGCAATCTAAGCATTTATATTACGAATTTATCGATTTTCGTGGAATATTGTACGACTTTATGGTTCGAATATATATTATTGAATCTGTGCTCACTCAAAGTGAACACTCTTTAACTCTTTCATAGTAAGCTACTTAAAACTTGAGTCGTGAAAGAGGAAGATGGTCGGCACCTGGGATCGAACCCATGACCTCCACATGCAACAGTACTAAAGCCGGCGTCGTAACCGCTGGACTACCATCCACTTCGAAATACGAATATGTAACAACTAATAATTCTAAAAATTCATTACTGATGTTCGATTTTTAAATGGTACAAACCACTACGGGCTTACGACCGTCTTCTACTGTTATTTCGAAGGCTGGCTTAGTGTGATCACTTTACGTTAACAACGTTCGCCATTAGGTGGTAATATTCTAGTCTCCTTATCATGAGAATTCTCGTTGAACATGTCGAATAACCCCATGTATGCAACAAGTAGATATTTAAAAATTGATGAAATATAGAGATTGATCTGTATATTTCATTAATTTTTAGGTAGGAAATTATTGAGAACAAGAGAGCAACCAAATTTAAAGACTGCGACTGATGTGATGTATTTGGCGCCAGGATAGGACTATATTCATTTTTGTTACTGTCTCCTATTTATTACCTATTGGCTTTGTTGATGCACAACGTTCTTTTTTATGTTGTTTGGATTAAAAACTAGGAATAGCATCAGCGAATATATATCTTCAAAACCAAGACTGGAATAACTACCCTGTACAAAAACTACATATTATATAACCGATTTTCGTAATTACCCACAAAGATATTTGCATATTATTAAGAAGGATAATAGGTAGACGTTCTTAGTCTGAAAGAAACCGAGGGGTGGTGTAGTTGGTTTCCAATATGCGAGGACATGTAGAGTAAAGCAGGGGCTGCGGACTTACTTGGGCCCGCTGGGGGGTGTATTTCTTCATTCATTAGACAGAGGGAGTGAGCAGGTGTACTCAACTTGTAATCATACTTAAATTTATATTAGGATAATCGTAATATATTATTTATAATAGAATCATTATAATACAAGACATATTTCATGGTTTGGAACCATTTTTTTTTCTTAAAAAAGGTGGCTAAATTTGAAACAATAAATATTCATAAAATACCTTCATCCTAAACAGGACAGTACGGTTTTTACTTAAGACAATTTTGGAACAAAATACGCAATGAAAAATAATACAAATAGGTACCCCAATTCCCTATCAGATCCGTTAAAATTGAGCATCAACTAGAATTTTGAATTTCGCGGGCAGTGTTAAGTGATTTCAACCAATCCGAGCGATTGATTAAGAAATCGATTGAAGTGAACATAGCTGCAAGTGACTTCAAAGGAATGTTTTCCCCATGTCAAAATTATTATCATTGCCGACAAATTTCCTTTTTCTCAAACAAAGGCATCTTGATCAATATATGTATTACCACTATGATGAAAACAAAACAAAATAAAATTTTTGCTGAAATTTCGTTTTCAAGAGAATATCGGAGATAAAATTGAGATGTGTAGTTTTGACTTAAAGCGGTTCCTCTAAAAATTTGGCGGGTCATTCAAAGGTGCCGCTTAAATTGATCGAATAGTGGGTCATTTTATAAGAATTGTGATGATTTAAGTGGAACAGTCAGTTCAAACAAACTTTTTTCGTACATTTTTTGGCGCATTCTAAGCTGTAACGGAAATTAGGGTGAATCTGACAGGAAACTAGGGTGGAAGACAGTAAAAGACAATAAAAACAGTAAGTCTTGAAAAGATATGCATAGATTAGAATATTAGAGTTATCCACGTCCACTTCCTTGGTGGAGCATGTGGTCACCACAAAGCCTCGTCATTCGTCAAGCATCTCTATCATAATATTGTCTCAAAAGTGTTATTTTGGAGATATCTGGTTATAGACCTTACGATTTGCATCTTCTCCGTTGTTTTGGTCAACAATTATTCTCATTCAGATAATGATTTGTTGAACTTTAATGTTAACAGAAAAACATTAAAACTGTTTGTTTGAATTAATAAACCAACAGAATACCGAAATAATGATAGGAAACAGAGTGTGATAAAAAAAAACATAAAATCTTTAGTGTTCCAATAACACGCGTCTTTCCCATTCATATAGTTAGAACATAGGATACTGTGAACCTTCTTGCCACATATTATCCGTATTATTAAAGAAAGTCGGGTTAGTGCGAACACTTATAATTCGAGATCGGCTGAACGGATTTTTACGAAGCTTGGTTTATTGGATTCTTCTCCGCTCTAGATAACAGAATTATTAAAAATTCGAAAAATGGATGGAAAACAATATTAAAATATAAGATTAAAGTTAGTTCATGGAACGGATTTAGTGACAACAACGTCATCTGTGAAAAATTCTATGACAGCAAAATTGATTTTCTTTTGAGTTTCAAAACATTGTTACGTAGATTTTTGATAGAATTTCTTTCGAGCTTTCAGATACAATTTTTTTTTAACATTAAAACATATTCAATTAGGGAAATATATCGAATATAGAGGAAAATATTTAAATGAACAAAAAAAAACCACCCCCCAACGGCAGAATACCAAAGTGGTTTTGTCAGATGTGACGAAACACATTGGAACCTTTGACTACCCTTTTATACGGATGGATACTCATTTTATGAACACGGACAGGATTTAAACACAGGGGTAGGTACCTAAGCCAGTCACTAAATGGATGTTTGAGTCACCTCCACATAACGTGTACCTTCATAATATTGAACTCATGACCTAAATGGTTTAGGATCGGCCGCATATTTGCAATTTAAATATTCGAATTATTCCTACCGGAACGAGGGTGACCATGACGTATGATTAATTTGAAACATTTGAAATTGAAATGTGACCAAGGTAAATGTGATCAGACTAAAGACAGTAGGTATACTGAAGATAAGAAGAAGGCGGTTGAAGGAGTCGAAAGGAAATGCAATAAAATGACCGCAAAGGGTATCGTCCAGTCGGTGTTTCCATGGCAACAACGTAAATAGCTGTCATTTGTACGTTTTTACTATGGCAACACCGACCGACTCATACCTTTGGCAACTTAACTTTAACGTTAACTTTTACTCATAACTTGACTTTGTCCTCTCAGGTTGTGGCATAAATTTTAAATTTAACTTTCGAACAAAATTAATCTTTTCTGTAGGTGTGTTGTACTTTCAGTGTGAATTTTAAGAAGGAAAGCTCTATGTCAATCTCGGGTTGACATAAAACGTATCGTGAAATTTCAACTTTATTGTTTAATCTACTGAACTTAAAATTATCTGCGTGGATACACAATATTTAATTTTTTATAATTAAATTTAATGTACTCAAGCATATTTTTTTCAGCAATATCTATCGAGATGAGGTATCTATCAAAGTTTTATAAAAAGTAAACTTCTTCTCTACTAAGCACCTCGGCACAGGCCTTGCCTAGCGAGGCGAAAAGTTCAGGGAATGGTCGGTTTGGAAATACTAAGGTACGGGATGAATATGAATTCTGTATAAGATTAGCATAGTTAGATTTACCCAGTAGTGGACTGATACAGGCTGAGAAGTAAGAAAGGAAGGATGATCATAGTTTAATAATAATAATAACATGCTTATTTGGTTGTGTCGAATTGTGCTTGAAAAGTGCGAAACAGTGAGAAAGCCGACGTAGTAACCGCTAGTTTACAGCTAACCACATCCACAACCACAAACAAAATTATAATTTACTGACAGATTGAAGACCTTTAAAAAGTCGACCAACAACCCCTTGTACGTATCAATAACTAGAGGTCCTCCCCAGCTTCGCACGGGTAGATAGATACTTAAAAATAATTTAGTTTTCAGACAGATCCCTAACTTTTTCAAAATATTTTATAGCATAAATATGTTAATCTGGAATAATTGCATTGCAATGTATCGTGTCACGTCACTTTACCACCGTGACTACTTTGCGCGGTATTTCTACTAAACTTGACACGACTCCCCTCAGCCCTCCCCGGCTCCCATACGCACTCTGCATCGGATAAGTTGAGATGATAAGAGATTATGCTTTTTTTCCAATACTCACATTTTTAAACTCGTGATAACTTTCGAATGGAATGTCCGAATTGAATAATTCAAAAAGTTATACAAACATATTGAAGCAGACTTGAATATGAACTAATCTATTTTAATAAGGAGTAATACCAAGATACCAATAAAGAGCTTTTTCTAAAGGTGACATTTTATTGGGTTTTTTTAAATAAAAAAACACTTATTGTGGCATAACTATAATAGTTAGACATATGCTGTCGCGATACTTTTTGTAAATAATGATGTCTTCTACAAAATTGTAGAACATTGTTTTATTCTATCATCATTAGTTTTCACAGCGTTCGCGATAAAAAGAATATTTTAGGTAAATTTTTTACACCTTGGGTTACATTATTGAAGTTTTCGTAGGTTACCCACTTTTTTTTGGAAATTAAATATAGCCTATGTTCACCGCCGATATTGTAGCTTCCCAAAAGTGAAAGAATTTTTCAAATCGGTTCAGTAGTTTTGGAGCCTATTCGAAGCAAACAAACAAACAAACAAACAAACAAACAAACAAACAAACAAACAAACAAAAAATCAAATCTTTCCTCTTTATATATTATATTAGTATAGACATCGATTCCATCCACAATTATTGTAAGTAGGTACCTACATTGTGTGAAAAATAAAACGAGAAGTTGTTTAAATATTGATAATTATATGAAGCAACAAAGGGAGAGAAAGAATGTTTGTATTGTCTTATATGTACTAATCTTACCAATATAAATCGGTAAAATTTGGATTTAATGGAGTCTGTTCTTGCAATAAGATATGTACAATAACGTACCATGTTGCACAATCGACTTATTTCCCACTACACCGCCATCTCTTGATTTTTTTAAAAGTTATGCAACTATAGAGGATTTATTGTTTTTATTAGAAACTTATGGTCATGATCTCTCAATCTTCATCCCATATCAGAATCAAGAATAATTATTACATAATACGTGCAAAGGGTTTAAAAAAAAAAAAAAAAAAAATTACATAATACTATACATTTTTAGCTAATTTAATTCAGTTTTATTGTTGTAAACTGTATTTAATTCATGCAATATGTCTAAATATTTTTTTTCTGGGTTACATCGAAGTTCGATGGGCGGGTCAGCTAGTATTGTACAAGTAAGTTGTGCTCCTCTGTCGAACAAGAGCTTTGCTCTATCGACAGAGTGTATTTAAATGTTACCTATGTATTGTGTCACGTGAATTTTATATTTATTTATTTTATTTCCCATACCAATAACATAAGTACAATAATAAGTACAAGTACTTACAATCTATATATATTTATTTATTTTGGGATTTATTATCTCACTAGGCAGACGCCTGTGCCGAGATAATACTTTTTTTTTTTTAGAAATACTGGAATATTACAAAAATGAAAATAACAAAATAAAAAACATAAATAAACTATATCTTTGAGACTATATATACACTGTAAATCTTTAATTTGAATAAATAAATAAAAAAATTACATATGTCGTTATATAACGCGAAGGAAAAAAAGGGTGAATTTTCTTTTGTTTTGTATTGATTAGTTAAAAAATAATTTTTCGACCGATGTCTTTCAGAAAAGGATTTAAAAGTTTTGTACCATGGAACACGTTAGAAATCATGGTCACCGTATTGAAATAACCAAATCAAAATGACATCGTCACGTTGCGGACCTTCATTCTTTGACAGAAGAGAAGACACTAAGTACCTACTTAGAAAACAATAATGATGGGCGACACAAAAGCCGCTGACAAACAACTCGGTCAGGTGGAAAATATGTAAAGTACAAGATGGCGCCCGGCAAGCTGTCATTCTGAGGGTTGGATTATGTGGAACTGGCGAGGAGCTAATTTATTATCCTGTTTACGAGCTGCTAATTGAGATTTCTCCTGTTCATGAGTTCGCCTTCGTGATCAAAATAAGGAAAATGTTATCACTTTTCTTCAGGTTTAAGATTCTTTCTGAGGGCAATATGTCCAACGGTCCAATCGAAATCTTGTAAACGTAAGATAAAAAAGATGATTTGTTAGAATCATTGATTGATTCGTTAAGAACAGAACTAGTACTGAAATTGTATACTAAGAAAGTTGTGTACTGATCAAGTCAATCTCTATAATTAAAAGAAAGTCGGGTTAGTGTGAACACTTCTTATAACTCGAGATCGGACATATTCTTCCGATGTATGATTTATTGGATTCTTATCCGATCCGGATAACAGAATAACTATTAAAAATATAAAAAAGCATATTATGATAATGTAATGTTAAAGTTAGTACCTATGGAACGAATTTCCTGCGACGCCAATGCCATCTATGAAAAATTCTATAGCAAAAAAATATTGTTTACCTGACAACCATTGACATTAAAAGTATTCGATTTTTTGAAATATTGTATAAATTACTAATTTGAAATCAATATTCATAGTAATGACTGCAAGACAACATCTGTCTGAAAAGCTAGAATAAGATAAAGGGATATATGTATCTCATCTCCACAGAAATAAATTTCTTGAAAAAACCATAACAATTTGAAGGAAAAGATAATGATATGTTTTTGTGCAGGCCTATGAATGTTACACATAAAACTTATGAAGTGTTTGATATAGTAACAATATAAATAGTATATTGTTAAGGGCAAAATCTGAGGATGGCAGAAGTGGAGATACGGGGTTCTTTGTAGCGAGTCTGACCTACATCACACCCCCAGTCGACAGAGGGCCTCGAATATCATTAATAACCGAACCCCATGCTTCCATGGCAGCAGCGGTACCAATGTGACTTTTTACCACTTAACCCTAATGGGACCACACTTTCAAAGTGTCTGATAGTTTTTGTGTGCATTAATAAAGATTTGGAGGTGCCTTAATACGGACACATGCCGCGCTACTTTGGGGGTACAAACGAAGCCAAGTATAAAGATGCATAGGGTGGAATAATTAAAGGCTGCTCTGATTATGTACGTATATTTTTTACTACGAAAATTCTTTCTATTTCGATGTTTGATTCTCACATTTAGGTTTAAATGTACTTTAATATGCAATGGTACTAGTCTAATTGCAGACAAGTAGTTTCCATGCAGGTATATTATTGAACAAAAAACCCCATGAATATTCTGTCAGAGATAAGTTTTAACGTTATCGGTAATTTTACACATAAGCAGCGGAATGCGTTTAAGAAAACGCTGTTGTGTTATCAAAAAAAAAAACATTCTGTTGTATTTCATTTGTTTATCCTTCGCAAAAGTCTAGATAAAACAAAATCCCGTATGACTTCATAATTGAGACAGATGGAAAGATCTTCGATGTATTGGGAAGAAGATCCTTGGTGATAGTCTACTTCGAAGTAAAAATTTAGCAGTCTTCGAAAACTGGTTCTTGTTTGATGTTTGAACAACGGAAAGAGATAGGAAACCGTTCGAATAAATATAGTTGCACTTCATTGGGCACATTTGCGAAAAACCTGCCTAGCATAGTATAATATAATGACATCAATTTAAAACGGTGGTAATTTTTTTGACGCGATCACTTTTCTTCTCTTAAAAACCAAAATTGGACACGAAATTTTGATTTTATTTTATCGATCCGCGCATCTTGTACGAAGTAGGTACGTTCGATTCGTTTTTATAATAATATTTATTTATAACTATTTTATTTTTTTTTAACATAAAAAGGATATTAACCCTTCGTCAACGATACGTACAACATTATTCGGCATATTATTGTCTTCCTTACAGTGTGGGATAATTTTTTATCTCGACGGTACGTAGGAAAGACGGGTTAAAACCATCAAGGAGTCCTTCTTAAGCGTCAGACCCTCTACTCTTGAAACAATGAACGCTTCTGGAGCTCTCCCTCCTTAAGGCGCGAAGAATTTACTTGCCTATCTTAAAATAAATTGCATTCTTCGATGACTGAGCGAATTCGAAGCGAGAAGAGCCGATAATGAATGAATATCACAGGCTTCACGTCATTCTTGGCCAAGTTGAAAAATTGGTTAGTTTTATTATTATTTATTTATTGATAGACGCTTCGATAAAATTAAATTTATTTGATATCAACAAGACAATTATTTTACATCTGAAACATGATTTATTTAGTCAGTATTATTTTCTTGAGTAAATTCAATAAAATCATTTCTATGCTACATAAGTATTATTTACAACCAACAGTAAATAAATGATGTAAAATACAAAGAAATAAAAAGTTAAAACTATCAGGCATTGAACTTTTTGATAACATAATATTAGGACAAATAATTTGGTAAGTAAATAAAATAAGGGTTCCATTTTAAGAAGTATTTTTTTTTCATATTTAAACCGCAACGACCGTCATCGAAGACTGGGTTATGGTCTGGGTTCTTACGGATTACGCCGCTACTATAAACAGTGGTGAATATGTCAGTTGAGAACATTGCCAATATTGTTTCCGTAGTAAAAAAAAACATTGTCATATAATTTTAAAAGACGCCGTCTTGTCAGACGACGGACCGTTTCCTAGGGACCCACTTGGCATTAGTGAAATTTTTTTTTACTTAACAACATTGGTTATTTTGGTAGTCCAATTTGTCGAAAACCCCGAAATTCCAAATCGTAGGAATCTTGGATATATAACATGTCTAGAAGTTTCACATCTCCTACTATTTTCGCGATTTTTTTTGTGTGTTGTTTGTTACTGTTAGGCAAAGTTATCATGAAAGAAAAATAATTAAGTTGCGCGAAACATTACAAATTATATCAAAATTTAACGTAGGTTACTTTATTTGAATGAAAATTGACGTTTACCTTATTTTAAGTTGTTGATAGTTTATTTATATTATTATATACAAGCGATCAGGAGGCTGTACGAGGCTGATTTCCGAGGTACTGGAATCGGCGGTGAGAACCGGAGGGAACAGGATGGCGTGGCGAGGACTTGTGGAGTCCATATGCTCCAACTAGGGAGCGGCCATGGTAGAAGAAGATAGTTAATAAGAGACACCAATATATCCCTCAACGATACAAACGAAATATCAACAATAATGTGCGATTGTCAAACATCGTTTGAAAAATATGTATCGGTAGGAATCGTTTTGTTTTATTTACGATTTACGAATTTAATAGAATGACGGACAAAGTCTGTCGGGGAAGATAGTAATATTATAAACCTACACAAATACAAAATATGGAATAAAAAATATGACACACTCATTATTAAAAAAAAAGGAGAACGACGTACATGCTATAGGTAATGTTTTTTTAATGATGTGATGTTATATTTGATGTGGGCGAATCACGATTCTCCAAAAAAAAAAAAAAGAAGAAAAATAGCACCCGTAGGTGAATTTAATGAGTGAAATATGAAGGATGTAGGTAGATAGAGGGATGGAATTTAGAGAAGAAAATCCTAGTATTTTTAAGGGAGATAATCAGAGAGTGAGTGACCGTACCCTAAAGCGGTAGGGGGCCTTCAAAAAGGCACACCCCTAACAAGGGTTAAATGAGTGCTCGGACATGGCTGAGAAATGCTGTACGAAATATTTTCAATCTCACCCCTCAGCTCCACATGTCTTCAACAAGACTGTTTTAATAACTACCCTAACAGGACGCTACCCTCGGCCTTCGATTAACGACGGTTTTCTTTTAATTTCATGAAAATTAACGGCATATTTTCTCTACTTTTTGCTAAGATGTAAACATTAACATATTATGTTGTTGTGTGGTGAGGTGTAAGATAAGTCAATCAGTTTTCTAGATAAAATGAGGAATGAAGAAATTATACCCCGAACATAAATTAATTGACTTCTTAGGTTGAAAGTCTCAAATGGCAGTGGGCGGGTGATGTAGCAAGGCAGGATGGTGATTGATTGAATATTATTTAATGTGGAGATCGTAGAAAAATCGAAAAAAAAACTGGTAGGATTCAGAAGAATGGGCCAATGACACTGATGCTGCTGTGGGTGGCAAAACGTGGCTGCTGTTTGTAACAGTGTAGAATGAAAGAAATTCCAAGAACCCTATATCCGGCAGTGAACCAATGAGGGCTGAAAAATAAGAAGGCACAACATTTCATACAATATTGAGATCAATAATTATTCACTCTTAAGATACTTGTAAAAGGGAGTTCAAAAATAGAGAATTACTAAAAACAGAAAACTTCGTTCATTTTCCGAGTAGTAAATTAGGCTTCAAAAGGGAAATAATATCGATAATGGTGTTATTTTTTCGATAATATATAAATGTGCAGATATTGTACAATAAATTATAAACATGTATTTATTTCTCATTCAATAACAGAATTTAAACTCAATAGCTGAAATATAATTATTTTTGGTTTAGATAACACTTAAAACTTGAAGAGGCTTAGTCCTAAATAGCAATGTTTCTATTTATTCAAAATGCTAATGATCTTGAACGAACTCAATAAGATTTGAATTTGGAACAGAAACAGAAAATATTAAGAGCCGACACAACCTGCGAAATCTGTCAAATGTAGATTCTCCAATTAACGCCTTTTTATGCGAAGAAATCTTAGCGTATGAAGGGGTTGAAGTGTACTCAGTGAAATGGACAAGTAGCAACACCTTCTTTATATTATTATATATTATATACCTAAGTACGTATGTAAATACTAATAACACCATGCACATTCATACATACATACATGCAAACATTCAAATATAATGAACATTGTACTGAGACAGATACAATATTATGTATCGACCATTTAGAGCCAGTATTGTATGACACTTACGGACTTTTGGTAGAAGGCAGGCATCATAATGGGATCATTTAGAGGAATACAGACGTCTTTAAGGACGTAAACGTCTGTCTCATACAACAGCTAGTCATGGATTCAAAGATAATAAAAAATATTTACCGATTTTTTTTGGCGACTCTTCCTTTTAGAGGTTATGGCCAATCATTAAAAAATCAGCCTGGAACCACTAAAATAACTAGCACTTTAATGCATATGATTCTTATATAAATACATGAAGGGTTGGCTGGCAGAGATCTTATAGATAAGTTCGCCCTTTGAACTGTACAAGCCATTTTCTTAATATGTAATTCAGACAACAATAAAATTTTATTTATTTATTTATGAAGTAGTTGTTAGCCTGGCGGTTACATCGCCGGGCTACGTACAGGTCGTGGGTTCGATTCCAGATCCGAAGGTAAGTTTTTAGAGCTAGAAATGAAACATTGAAATTCGAGCAACTTCCGTATAACTAACTAACTCTCCTTTTTACACTCCACTCAGGAGCATAGGGAGGCAACAAAAGCTCTCCATTGCGTTCGATCTTGCGCAATGTTTATATTTTTTTTTGTTTAAGTCTACTAAACGTCATTTTAATTGCATAGAATTTTTCTTAGCTCTTCAATTGTGTTCTACTGATGCGGCAAACATAGAATTTTGACATATAATATTATTATATTGGTAAGAAAAACATCAGCTGTAGTGAAATATGTTAATGATCGGCACTGGAAATCAAATTTCAATACGAATCACACAATATGTTTCGTAGATCGAAGATTGCGACTTGTGAAAAAACAAAAAACCAAATAATGATTTTATTTAAATTTCATTATTTATCATAGGACGTTTGATAGTTTGTGTACATATATGCTTGATGTAAACCATTTTGTTAGGGGTGGCTGCCCAGATATCTACATACATATTATTATAGCTGTATATTATTCCATTAAAGTAGTGATTCTACGTCCGTCGCAGATTCGAATCCTAATTAAGACTCGATGAGGGTGGCAGGGCAGGGGATGGTCCACAACACTAACTACTTGACTCGAGGGTGCTTTTTGAGATCGGGGAGGACAATGTTTTGACAGGACATTTCATTCCCGGCTAAACTTTTTGAAAGATATTATCTGGGATTAGACATTTTCAATATAAGGATATTTTAGAATGAATATATTGACGCTGTCGTACACAATAGTAAATGTTGATCAATCTATAAATTACTTAATATATGAAGGAAAACTTTTTGATTATTTTTACGAAAAATGCGCTGACGGAGGAGTGTGGAATTTCGCACATAGCTTATATAGAGAAGGAGCGACAAATTATTTTTTTTTTAAATCATTCATAAAAAATAGATTAAATCAATTAAGAAACATTACAAACACTACTGTAATGTTATATATTTGATACTCACACACACTTCGATGTATCTGACATTGACACAGAGGCATATACCTATTCTTTTTTTTATCTGTGGTCAAAAAATGGATTAATATTGTTTGTTATTATTAATATAATAGAAAAAAACTTTGAACATAATATTAACATTTCAAATTTGACATATCTTTGTCATTGTTTTTGAAAGAAAATTGTGAAAAGCGCTCGCTCACTCAGTCTTTGACAATGGAACCTCAATAATGTTCAAACTTATAATTTAAATAAGTTTTAGTCGAATTTCGAGCACTAGTCGACCACTAGTATGTTTAATCATTTACGTATTTATAACAGAACACTAAACAACACAAAAAAAAATCATGAAACAAAATCATAGAATCTCTCGTGCTCCAATAACATGCATCTGTGTATTATCTTGTTCATGGTGTGATATTGATGATGATTTTTTGTTTCAATACACTAAATGAAAAAAAAAATCATAACTACAACAATGATAAACAATCTCTTTTTAAGCAATTGGCGTTGGACAGAAACTGTCGGTTGTTTGATAGTTGGCGCAACTGACAGGGTGCGAATGGAAAATATTTGATGGTTTAAAACAGACGCATCGGCCGGAATTACGATAGTTAAAGGGTAATATATTATTATACAATTTTGAATTCAATGTTCATAGTAGGGATCACTGTATAAAGCTATGAAATATAAATTCAGATAGTTTTAAAACTAACAGTTATTAAAAAAAAATCGATTCGATATTGAATGATTTCAAAGTCCTATTAGTTCAGTTAAATCACAAACACTTTAAAAATCCCACACTACCACCCTTCGTATTCTCATCCCGATTCATTTTGTACAGCTGAAGAGGGTGGTCTGCACCCCCTCAGCCTCTCAATGAGCCTTCGGATTCCATCCCTTGCAGAGGGGACAGCCTGGCCTACCCTCTCCTCATTCCTTTACATAATTACTGCAGATGTGCATCAAGTTTTAATGATTACAATAATTATTATTACAGAAGAAATGCTTCCATTTCTCTGAGCCTCTATCGGCAGGATATTAATTTGTTCTCTGACTTTTGAGCGAAATGTTGCATCACCTTCAGAGGTCATTAAGTTGAATATCTCATTAGAAAATTAATCTTAAAAAAAATATTCAAGATTAATAATTAAAAAGTATTTATGCTGAGGATATAAAGATTATCTAACAAGCATACGCTCATGAAATTTCTTAAAGTTTCGATGATTATACAATACATTATCTTCTATATCATAAAAATGAAGAGCTATTTTCCGATGTCATCGCATCACGCCTAAACGACTGGACAGATTTAGCTAATTCTTTTTTGTCGTGTTGGCTTTTATGTCAGGAGAAGGTTCGTATGAAAGTAAAATTTAAAAAACTTGGGCGGATAATTAGAAAATCAAAGAAAACTCTAAGTAGGCAACCTCCTTTGTAATTCAAACGATATAGATTTTATTCCAAATTTGAAAAATTGAAATTAAATTAATTTCTATGGAAAATACCTTTATGGTTTGAAACAGATGCATCGATCTTAATCACACTGGTTAAAAGGTCCGTATACAGATTTGAATTCAATAGTCATACTTAGGAAAACAGGACAACGTCTTTCGGGAAAGCTAGTTATAAATAAGAACCATTTATTTTGAAATTGCACAATTCGCGCTTGCAGACCAAATTCACTCTTGATGTCAGTGATTGGTATTACTTACTGATGTTTACCGTGTACCTAACAATTAATAATTGTTCTGAAAAATAATAAACCTTCACTTTGTATACAAATAATGTTCACTTTATACACATACCTACACTTTGTAAAGTAGGTAGTATACATTTTGTAAACCACAAATAATGTTCACTTTATACACATACCTACACTTTGTAAAGTAGGGAGTATAAATTTTGTAAACCACAAATAATGTTCACTTTATACACATACCTACACTTTGTAAAGTAGGTAGTAGGTATACATTTTGTAAACCACAAAATATAATGTTCACTTTATACACATACCTACACTTTGTACAGTAGGTAGTATAAATTTTGTTGCTAGTCTAAATGAAGATTTTTTTTACCCATCACGTCCCTTATGCGATAGGCAGAGAGAACTGACTGCCACTCTCTTCTATCCGTCCTTGAGGACGATATCACGTCATTTTTTTGCGTAAAATATGTAGGACAATGTGCTGTTGACCCTTTACATCTACCGGCACTGCACTTCATAGGTCGATACGAATGGCGCTATACGCTAGCGCACCCAGCGAGTGCCCGTCGCCTCTAGTATTGTGGAGAGGAGATGGGCTTGGCTGGGGCATGTGTTAAAGATGCCGAATGACAGTTGGCCGAGGAGAGCGCTGTTCTCCCTTCCATCAGGGTCCCGAAGAAGAGAAAAACCCTCTCACATTGTTCCGCTCTTTCGAAGCAGAGCTGAGGGATTTGGACATGGTGTGGGAGGAGGTTATAAACATTACGCAAGATCGAGCGTAATGGAGAGCTCATGTTGCCTCCCTATGCCCCTGAGTGGGGTGTAAAAGGGAGGATTGGATTGGTATATATTGTCTGTATTGAATGTCCTTGTATACCTATATTGAGAATTAATATCATTTTATTCTATTTAATACTGACGCTATCTTGTGTCTGCAAGGGCCTATGATGGAGAAAAATTAAATATTAAAAATATTGTTAATGTAAAAAAATCTATACAGGACATACAATATCCATAACAATGAGGCGATCGAAATGAAAACAAACAACATTGTCTAGAATGAAACAAAATAGATTTATTGAACAATAGAGAGTGGTGGGTATAGAGAAGTGTGATAATTTTAATGGAAGATGAGCACTACGGCGGTGCCTGCCTCACTGAGAGGAGACGTAGGCGGGTGGTAAAAGGGTTTTGCGGTGTGAATTCTTAATAACGCAAGAAAGTGCAAGTTAGAAGGAATAGAATGTAGTTACCCGTGTGACTAAGCGGATGTGATGAGCGGTGCGTTCTCAAAGTAGCGAGAGAAGAAAAATCTTCTAGTTCTTGAGCCATAACCATCCTCTGCTGGATTTTCATGTCCCTCATACTAAATTTTACCCAGACAACTCTGAAATGAACATGACATATGCAAGGGGTTGGCGAGTTGATGAGGATGTCCTTCTTTGTTGGCCCCTGGGTCAACACTATCCATATCCGATGTTGGTAACATGACGTATACTTAACATGGTTTCCTGTAGAGTCAAGGAGGTTTGAAAATAAACTTAAGATCAACCCATTACCTACTTAGAGCATGAACAGCGTCATCATAATGACATCTCTTATGCTCCACATAAAGAGTTTATATGGCAAACCTTTTCACCCTTAATACATATATTAATTAGGTATAAATTCGCTGGACGGGAAATCTTAAATTTCAAACATGAGCCATATAGTGTAAGGCTGGGGTTCCCGATTTTTTTTTGCCACGGAACCCTAACTAAGCATAATTCTCTCCGCGGAACCCTAAAACGTTTTTTTTATTCCAATAAGAATTTTCCGAATTTTCCAATAAGAACTTTAGAACTTTCAGAGTTGAAAATGGCCAAAATATTAAAGCAAAATCTGTCAAATTTTCTGTTATTTATGTGTTACTAAATGCGTTTTCATGATTTGTGTCAAACGTGGTGCGATTGTGACATCTTCGGAATCATTTTTATTTAACTCACGAATGGTCCGCGGAACCCCAGGGTCCATCGGACCACTAATCGGAAACCATTGGTGTAAGGTACCGAGCTAGAGAGAGCTGAGAGCTTAAGAGGCTGCAAACCACCCTAGCAACGAGGGAATGTTAATTAAACTAACGCCTTGGTGGTAGAAATGTGAACTAATACAGCAAATTTGAATTAAGAAATCTTTACAATATCTTGTCATGATATTTGTGTAGAGATAAACTTGGGTATTACGTTCTAAATCAGCCATAATTTACCCTGACCACTTTTATGTAGATTAACAGAATATAAAATAATCGTATGCACTTCTTATTTTTACATCATTCTCTCACCGCAGCGCGCAGGTTCGAGTAGTTTAAATACTGGAAGAAATAAAATAAAGAGTTAGGCATTACTCTGTGAAGTGCTAGATTTTTCACACACACAGAGTCGCGAGAGCGTAATCTGTTGGCAAGGAACGCGTCGTCGAGTCTACTGCTGGTAGGCACCTCCCTAGACACTGCCTGCACGGCGCACAGGTACAAGCTGTAGACGCAGTAAGAAGTAATTAAAAGTTTGTAAGAACGACTTCCTTATAAACCAGGCAGGGAGCTATCTCTACTATGTGAGTTCGTACAACCCGGTACTCCAGCGCGGTTGCTTAGAACGCAGTATATTACATACATAAATTGTACAGAGCAATGCAGTGATCCGGCCTGTTAAATATTCACCATGACAAGGTGCCGTGTTTGGCGGATTTTATTCACCATGACAAGGTGCCGTGTTTGACGGATTTTATCCAAGCATTAACGTCCTATTATAAACCCTTAAAAAGTTGGAAATTTTTATAAAAAACAAATCTTTACGTTACATTCCAAATGTATTTTAATTGTTATAAATAGGTCTGTTGTCCTGTTTTTATTGTAGGGGTTCCCTCCTAGGACACTGAGCTTCATTTGTCTCGTCATAGCTGTTGGAGGGTCTTCCTGGTTTGGAGGTTTCCCATCGGAATATTCTGGAGTCTATCACCGTCCATCTATTGAAAGTGGTCGCGCCAAAAGTGCATTCTTATCCTGTCCCACCTGACGATGTCTTCATAGTTGCAAGACTCAAGTATGATGTTTTTTTTTTCTTATTTTCCTCAGTATTTTACCCAGGAAATGATGACATTAAACCATTAAATATTGAAGGCTTTTTTATCTTTATATTGGTATCAAGATATTTATCTATTATTCTGTCATAATTTTACGTACTTTTGCTTGCGCACCGTTTTCTCAAATATCTAACAGTAGTTCGTATCAGGGAGGTGTCGTCATTTAAAACCCTAAATATGTCATTTTGCATATTGGGTGCCAGTTTATTCTGAAAATACGGAGTTAAGGTGAATGTTAGTATGTAGTTTCAAGATTATTCAAGTCGAAATAATATAAATTTCAAGAATCTGAGTTTTATACGTACAATATGACGTAGTGTGTTCTGAACAAATTCGTGACGTCTTTCACTTCAAAAAATTTATGTCACATTTTGTAAAGTGAAAACACTACAGTGATGTTTTTAATTATGTATTTTGGGAAGCGAAATAGCAAATAGAAAAAAAATATCACTTGTAATTATAGAGAGTTTTGAAAGGTGCATTAAAACAAAAATCCTAGAAAAAAGGATATTAGACGGGACCGCCAGATTTATTGTCTCATTCGATGCGAAAGATACCGCAAATCTCGTAGACCTCGACATAGACCGTTGCATACTAAAAGCATTAGAGGCATCGGTTTCAAACTGATAGCCACATTTTAGGGGATTATTGTTGTGCGGTATACATGCAATGAATGGGAAGGAGTATGTTGATGATGATTGCAATGTTTTTTTTATAAAGAACGCGATTTAGAAGAAAAGAAAAATGTTGCAACAATTTCCTTGTGGTTTTTATATAGGTACTTACATAATTACACAAACGATTTATTTTTTAAATTTTTACGCAAACACTCAGCGGTATCGAATGGCAAAGGGGCGGTTTAAGAAGATAATGAAGAATTGATTTCTTAATAACGTCAAAGGGCGACATTGTCCTCCGGTATCAATGACACAAAGTCCTCGTCAAGTGGTGGAGATGGTGGATCATCATCCTCAGACCTGAGAAAAGACGATAATCTCTCAAATCGCCAAGAAGTGGAAGGAGACGCTGGGGTACACGCCGGAAATTGAACCGGTTACTAAATTCAATAGAGCAAAGGTGCATTTAGTATTGATGAAAATTCTATTCTGGCGCCACGTTGACAGCAGTTGCAGTCTTTAAAGTTGGTTGCTCTCCTGTTCTCAATAATTTCCATCTTTTCTCTATAAATCATTATTTATTAAATATCTATTTGTTGTACACATGAGATTTTTCGATGTGGAACATGTCGGGAATTCTCATGATTGGAAGTTTCGGAGAGTTAAACATTACCACCTAATGGCAAACGTTGTTAACGTAAAGTGATCACACTAAGCCAGCCTTTTCAAAATAACAGTAGGAGACGGTCGTAAATCCGTAGTGGTTTGTTCCATTTAAAAATCAAACATCAGTAATGAATTGTTAGAGTAATTCGTTGTTACATATTTCGATGGGTCCTACGTACAGTATCGTAAGTTGAAAATGACAACTTTACAGGACGGCCATCCAAAGGTTTGAAATGATACATTTATCTAGAAATTAACATTAGAGAATTGAATTTTTGAACAGCGCTAAATGAATACCGATATTTTAATTTTTTATTGTCAGTTTTTCATAATTATAAATACTTTTGGTAGAAATGATCTTACGATTTTATACTACGGTTTCTATTTGTACAAAAATATGGTATCTTACACATAGCATAGTGTACGTTGTAACCAAATCATATTCGAATATCGTATGTCATACTTACCATATTATACTACGAAATTTTTGAAAAATTTCTTGTCGTATCTTATACTTTTATTAGATTGCTCTGTAATTATTGTGAAAAAAAATATCGTATCTATTTGTGAAATATGCTGCTATAATTCCAAATGTATTTGTTCCCTTAAAAGTACCTAAGTCTATTTTATAGGACTATGAATAAAAACCCCTGACTATGAATAAACCCGGGACCCTGATGGGGGGCTGTTCTTCCTCCCATCAGGGTCCCGAGGACGAGGAAGACCCTCTCATACTATGTTCCGCTCCTTCGAAGCAGAGCTGAGGAATCTGGACATGGTGTGGGAGGAGGTCATTAACGTTGCGCAAGATCGAGCGCAATGGAGAGCTCTTGTTGCCTACCTATTGGATTGGATGAATAAAAACTTTATCCTACCGAATGCATTTTTGTAGTAAATCTTAGGAATGTCACGCTTACTTACCCATGCGTTTATTCCAAAAATAAATTAATTATCACTTTTCTATACAAGGATCTCAGTAGGTATAGCCGGAGGAACTTATTGCCTCAGTATTTTTTTCTAGTCAAGCCGTCACGTCCAATCTTACACAGGCCAACCACGGGTAGACACTTCAAGTGAATAAACACTAATAAAAACTCTGACCCCACCGGGAATCGAACCCGGAACCTCGCAATCTAAAGTTTACGTCTACCACTATTGTCTATTGTTGTATAATAGGGTGTTGAGGACAGCCCCTAGCGTGTGGTCGTATACAAAAGGATAAAATCCTTTTGAAAATACCGAAAGTACCAACACTCACAATGTTCTTAAAGATAAGACTTTTTAGATAATCTACACAATTGTGAAGCGATATTTTATTGTAAATCTAGGGTTAACAATGAATGTTTTGAATAAGAGTTGTAAAAGTAGAAAGCAATAATAATATTTGTGTGCATGCCGACAAAAATATTTAAAAACAATATAAGGATTATTTTTATTGCCTTTACACCTTATCGGCATGGCTCTTTAGACTACAGGCAATAATAATAAAACAGCATTGTATATTTTTGCAAACTAAACATTCAACAAAAGTCACTTTTAAACAATGCGAGGTACCAACCACTTGACCAACAATGGTACCACCTCTGTGGTACTTAATGGAACATTATAAAAGGATACTCGATTTCAAGTTAAATTCTTTAAATTTTATAAACCAATATCACGTGTGTCATTGTTCACGCTGATCTTCCTTTTGGGATGTAAATATTTTTATTGTTTATAATAGAATGTTTTTTTGCAATAGTACCTACGACTCGACTGACTCCAAAGACTATAATGCGATCGAACACGCTGAATTTAGGATTATAATAAATATTTTTCTGAAAATCAAGGATTATGCATTTAATTAAACGAGATTTTAGGAATATATTCCTTATTTGAAACTTCGTAAAATATATTATCTTTTTACCTATTTAATGTCTTTATACAATACTTATCCAGAGGTTCGTTTGGATAGGAAAGAATAGAAATCCGTACTCTCTGCCTACCAATTTTGGGAAACGGCGTGATGGGTAATATAAGAGTTTACTTAGATACCTATTACAAACTGTAAGTACCTACTTATTTGAACAAAACATTTTTTTTAGCTCTGCACTCGTTTTAGAGTGATTCGGCATGAACAAAACATAATACCTATTTAAGTTTTGTGTGTCCTCTTATAGAGACATCTCTCGTATTGAGGAGGAAGGAATAAATCTTACCCACACATTTTTTTCCACTTATAACACCTTTTACTCTCGGTTACTGTAGTTGATTTGTTCGATATCAGTGTATTTCAGAGAAATCATATTTCAATATGATATTCGATATAGTGCTTTTTTTTAAATAAACAGTTGATTAATACTGCAGTCTGCCGACACTTTCTTCGACGTGTAGATTTACAAACCACGCATTTCTTCCGGGAATGTAAATTACAACAAGGTAGTGAATGTTATAGAACTTACGATACAAAAAAAATATCTAGGAAAATAATTAAAAATAAACAAACTTATGGATGTTGAATGTACCTACTCTTCTTTGAGCTTTTGTCATCCTTGTTCTCAAAGAGATCGTCCATCAGAACATTTATTTCACTTGATTCGGTTACAAAAGGCAAAAGAGATTCTAAGAGAGTATAAAAAACCTTAATTTTTGCGACTATTTAAAAGTTTTGAAGTGTAAAATGTCTTATGTTTAAAATACCTAATCGCGTATAATGTGGTATGAATAACATACAACAAAAAATGTCCTAATACTCCGATGTAAATTATGGTAAGATATCATACCATATCGTTTTCAATTCCGCTTTCCGACGTAAATTATTTTAAAGTACACTTACCATAATTTGTTTTAATGCCTAAGCCATGTAAAATATTGTAAGTTCTTCATACAATTATTTACGTCGTTGCAGAATTAAAATTACTCAATTAATATATTTAATAATTCGTATTAATTGGGAAATAGATCAGTGTAACACATGAATAATGAACAGATTACCCAAGTTACGAACAAACATATTTGCTGTGAGTTAAATAATATTATATTCCAAACGGCGGCATAAACTTTATTTCATATTTGCTATTTTTATTGATTTTTTTTTGGCCATCTCATAAAAATACGCTCTAAGTGAACAAAAGTCTTATTGAATGTGCGCGTACACACGGCAACTAATTTCTTAATAAATAAAAACAAAATAATAGATGATCCATCTTTTGTTAAGTCGAACGTCGTAAAATATTGTAAAGAGAACATACAATAGGCGTGCGCAAGTAGTCAAACGGCGTGTATTGTGTCCAGAGACAATACAATGCTATACGTGGGACTATTTTTTCAAAAGTGATGATACCATAATTGACGTGTATCAAAAAACATATTTCTAGTATCGATATCAACTTTCTGTTTTGGGAAGTGATAAAATACATAAAATGAAGCATGTTTCCGTTAAAACATGAAAAACGCAATTCTGTGGGATACCATAACTTACGTAGGACCGATCGATTTGTTGATGAAAATTGATGATAGTTTAAATTATAAGTTTTTGGTAGACTGGTTATAGTTAAAAGGAAACCTTTTTTTTATTTAAAATCCTGGGGGTATCTACACAGTGACACAATGTTTTTTGACGTCTCTGCACATTGAATTGACTTAAGCATTTTTATAGTATAAGATCTGATTACCGCTTTAAAAGACGAAAACCCGCATACTTTGACCATATCTTCCGCACTTGAAAGTAAATATGTTCTCCTAAAATTATTGATTGTGCAAGGAATGATAGAGGGCAGGCGAGATTGGGTCGTAAAAGAAGCCTCGAAGCTAAATTATCTGATAAAGCGGTTTGGTGTTCGAAAAGCTGAAAACTTGATGAAAACTGAAAACACACCGTGTATCGACCTTTACCATGAAGGGGTTTTACACAGACTCGATCTTCCGCTATTGCAAAATCACAACCCTAATTTTTGTAATTTTCTTAAATTAAATATTTTATGAACCAAACAGCTTCGACGATTGAGATTCCCGCGGTAAAAATAAGAAAAGAATAAAAGTGTTTGTGCATTTGACACTTTTTTCACCCCGTACACCAACAATCCCTCCACCCTTCCAGTCTCGTGTAACGTAAATATCTAGAGGGTGCTATCGAGACGTCTGAAAAAATTACCCTCTTTCGTTTCGTACGGGGATGAATACAGATAAAATGATTGATAGATGCCATCCGCTTGTACTAAGCAGATTGTTTTAAATCGACGACTCCTGGAAAAAGGATTTTCTAAGTATTATATTTTATTTTCGTAACTCCCAAAAGACTCTTCTAATAAGAGAATTTATCGTATGGATATTCTTTAAATTTCTATATTATTCTGAATTTGTCTTCTTTCTCTATTTTTTTGTGTACCTATATACTCAACTAGCTAGTTACCCGTGGCTTCGCTCACGTGCTTTTTGGTTTCTCTTCCTAAACTGGGGGAACGCTGACACCTACATTCACATGCATAATGTGCACTGTGCTCCCTGCTAAAAATACATTATTAATTCGTCTTATTTAAACTAATAAATTAAAACCATCATTAAAATATTTCGGAAACAACATCCATATTTTATTTTATTCGTATCCCAGGTGGGAACAAATAGGCGAGAAAATATACCTCGCCTATGAAATATTACTACAGTACTGCGAGTTAACATTTGAACGTGCCCGAGAATTCGCTTCATTTTGTATGAAAATTTCTAAAACGGCGTAAACGGTGGAGTTCGTTAAAAGAAAACAATCACGAAACATCACCAAGGGTGAGTGGGGCCTTTTTGGAAAATCATGTGCATATTTTATTCTTTTTTTATTCAATGTAGGTACCATCAATATAGGCAAACTTATAGCACACCAATATAGGCAAACTTATAGCACACCAATAACAGCCTTCTGTAAATTACCTACAGTTTGGGAAAAAGTCGTACCTATTCATAAAAATAATTTAATGACGTCATAAGTAGGTAGGTACCTACCTACCCAGCCAACTCCCGATTACACAACAGAACAGTGTCCTTGTTGGCTTTCAAGGCCATGAGGCGTGCTCCTATTGCTATAAAAATAACACCGAGGTACGTATGTAGGTACATGAGGATAAAGAAATACTGGTGATCAATTAATACAGTAAGGTACTTAAGCCTAGTTCACAGTAGCGTAGTTTACGTTGGTTGAGTGTTTTAATCGAGTGACGAATGATTTAGTAGGGGAGAGTGTGGAGGTATGGGATGCAGGAGGTATGGGACAGTACTCGTATTATTCATATTTGGCGCAGTTATATATTCATATACTTGTCAAAAGATGTATATAGGGGTACGTTTAGTAAAAAATCATTGACGGTTGGTGTTTTGTGCGTGTGGAAAAAATAATTCTTGATTATCATTTTTCGACATAAAAAGTAATATTATACCTATTACAACCCATCCTTTTGGGGGAAAGTAAACCAAAGGTAAGATTATTTCTATGTTTATTCCCAAACCTGCGATAATTATTCGTCATATTAACGCATTGTTTTAACATAACTTAAAACTTATTGTTTTAAATTATGTCATTTACCATTTTATTGTTCATGGTGGAGGTTTGGGACAGTTCATTGAGTGAGGTATCGGACATACCCCATACCTCCTGTATGTGAATATTTTTCCACAATTAGTTATTTTTTATCAAATGTAATGTATTTTTTGTAGATGCCGAGATTAAGGATAAAAAAATATAAATTGAATAAGGAATGATTATACAAAAATTCGCCAGGCTGTTCAATTACAAAATAATGAAGTACATACTGGTATTGCCACCACCTCAAAAACATGGCAATGCAAAAGAATGCAAGAAGTTTATGCATTCGAAATAAAATTTGATCGTTTTAGCGAAATAAGTTACAATTTTATTTGCATGTCCCATTCCTCCCATATAGGTGTCCCATCCCTCCACACTGTGTGGAGGAATGGGACAAAATCAGGGTTTTATAATATTTTGAATAACTCATTAAATATGCTCAACCGTATAATTTTAAGTATATGTCATAGCTAATAGCATACATTCAGCAACCTAGTATTTTTTTTTAAATAAATTGCTTTTTATTTTTCCAAAATTCAATTTTTAATAAATTTGTCCCATACATCCCCACTCTCCCCTACTAAGGGTTGTGTGATCAATAAAAAATTGCCGAGTAGATTAGCTGCCAGAAGAGTTGTCACCTGATAGGAAATTGGAAAATCTTTAATTTTGGAAACCACTGTTCTGGGCATTACGATAAGATACATGCAGTATGTATATACCTAGCCGCACGTGTATTAACTTCATCGTGCCGCGTTTCAAGGTTAGGATCTCCATAGTATTATTTTGTTTGTTGCAAAAATCTTTATCATACCATATCACTGCTTAAAATAAATCTTTGACAAAACAATGAAACCGGTCGATTTTTATTTTAAAGTAAGAATCTATATATTACAGCTTTCTCACTTAATTTATCTAAGAGATATGGTTTTTCGAAAAAAACTACCAAGCACCCTAAATATTTTTTACTTTAAAATCGGAATAATAAAATTTGACTCTATCTGCAGTTGAAATTTCGATAAAACCAGTTTTAAACGTTTCGGCTTTTTTCGATATTTTTATAAAATTCTGAAATAGGTATAGGCACCGAAACTCGTAAATTTGTCATAAAAAATGTTTTACTTTATAAAAAAAGTTACATGTAAAAATGAGATCCAACTGTCGATGGCCTGAGTCGGTATGTTTATTGTATGAAACGATGTCGTCAATAAATTAAATTTTTACAAAAATTGTTAAGAAAAGTTTGAGATGTACTGCTATGATGTAAATATTTTTTATAGAAAAATCAATTATCTAGTTGGAGGGTTTCGGCGTTTATCGATATTTTTATAAAATTCTGAAATATATGCACTGAAACTCGTAAATTTGTCATAAAAAAAAATATTTTTCTTTATAAAAAAAAGTTTGAGAAATCCTGGAACTTTTTCATTAAATTATATTTTAGATATTGTATTTTTCTATATACATACACATTTTTAGGGTTCTAGATTTTATGGTTTTCGATATATATGAAAAAATTTAATAAAAATTCAAAGGTTGATTACCCCTGACTGAAAAAAAAATTCAAAATTCTGAGTACACAAATTTTGTAGGCTTAAAGTATTCAATATTTTTTGAAGTTTTAAGATGTGTGCATCAAACAAATCAAAAGTTATAAAGAGGGGACGGACACACACACACACACGTTGGAAAAGTGCCCCTCACCCCCTCCCCTCTAATTAATGATATCTTTTGAAAGTAAAATAGTATAATTTGACTCTTTTTGTAGAAATCTTTTTTTGGAAATGTCGATAAAACCAGTTTTAAACTTTTTAGGAGCCACTTAAAAATCATCCCTTTTTATATGTGCCCTTTTTCGTCCCTTTTAGTAAAAATTTGGTAAAACTGTCCAAGAAAACTACTACTCATTTCTATAGGAGAATTCATATGCCAAATCTCAAGTTCGTACCATGTCTAGTTTCCGAGATATTCGCATACTTTGAAAAACATTCAACCCTATTTTTCACCCCCTTAGGGGTGGAATTTCCAAAAATCCTTTCTTAGTGGAAGGTTTTGTATTGAGACCTACCTGATTTCCAAATTTCACTTCTCTACGATTAGCCGTTTGGGCTGTGCGTTGATGAAAATGTGTTTCATATACAAATAGAATTTACATATAGAATTTAATAATCCAATCAAAGGCGTAGGTACTCCACTACACTAAAAAAATGTTGGGTAGGTACCTACCTACCTAGTTTATAACCTCAGTCATTCTCGCGAGGCGGACGCGACATAGTTTATGTAGGTACCTACCTATATTATTCAAACGGCACTGCTCACGGGGTGTGACCTTGTTACAATAAATGTTTGATGCAAATCTTTATCATGGCTTATCTTCCTTAAAAAATAATATTTATTTGTTGAAACACGAATTTTATTTTTATATTAAAATTAGAATCTATATATTAATTTAGAGCTTTCTAACTTCAGTTATCTAAGAGATATGGTTATTCAATAAAAACCACCCCCAACCCCTTCCTACCTAATTAATGTTATCTTTTGAAAACAGAATAATATAATTTGACTCTTTCTGAAGAAATCATTTTTTTGAAATTTCGATAAAACCAGTTTTAAACTTTTTAGGAGGCACTTAAAAATCATCCCTTTTTATATGTGCCCATTTTCGTCCCTTTTAGATAAATTTTGGAAAAATTGCCGAATATGCTAACACTCATTTCTATAGAAGAATTCATATGCCAAATCTCAAGTTCGTACCATGTCTAGTTTCCGAGATATTCGCATACTTTGAAAAACATTCAACCCTATTTTTCACCCCCTTAGGGGTGGAATTTCCAAAAATCCTTTCTTAGTGGAAGGTTTTGTATTGAGACCTACCTGATTTCCAAATTTCACTTCTCTACGATTAGCCGTTTGGGCTGTGCGTTGATGAGTCAGTCAGGCACTTTCCTTTATTATTATAGATTACTGTACTTTTTGTAAGGTTTGTGTATTCACATAGTGAAAGTTCATTTTGATGATTAAAATGAAACACAGTTGCACTTTCACTATTTTTATTTTTTCATTAATCTCGAGCGCTTTCGTCCGACTCACGCAGACATTGTCAAGAGACTAAACAAAAAATTATAAGCTCAAAGAAAAGTGTGGTACAATGATGGTGGGAGAGGTAGAGGTAGTAGTTATATTATCCCTAATTTATCTGCGTTCACTCAAAATGAACACAAATATACACCTTCTGACTCTTTCACAGTAAGCTAATGAAAGCTTGTGTCGTGAAAGAGGAAGATGGTCGGCACCTGGGATCGAACCCACGATCTCCGCACGAAACAGTGCGAAAGCCGGCGTCGTAAACGCTAGTCTACCAACCACTTCAATACAAGTCTGTATGAGGGTGTCTGCTATCTTTGGATGGTTAGTCTTACAGGGTGTAATCGTAAGGTGGGAACCCTTATTTTTTTACAAAAAAAAGACCTTCTTTAAGTCTTTTAAATTCAAGATATAGGGTTAATGAAATAGTTCTGCTACATAGATGTCTTCGTGGGCAACTTCGCTTTTAGGTCCACGTTTCTGCAGGCCTAGACAAATTACATTTGCCGATCGACTACAAACGAATTCTTCGACAATGTAAAGTAGAAAGAAAACAAAGTAAAATTTATTAGATTAACATGCGTTTCTTGGTGGAGTTTATTTGAAAATAAAGTTCAAATAAAAGATTGTATAACTTTTCCACAAATTTTTATTATCCTGACTAGTTTCGTAAGCACACATCCTACATTTAGTCTCCTGTGACCATGTAGGACGTGTGCCTACGAAACTAGTCACGATAAAAAACATATGTGGAAAAGTTATACATTCTTTTATTTGAACTTTAAAAATAAAGAGTCCACTTTTAATATGTTTGAGTGGACAGTTCATTTTTTTCGCACATTTACGAAATCTTCGTTTGTAGTCGAACGCCAATTTGAATTAATCTAGATTCGTTGTTCCCCTGTCAAAAAATGGTCAAATGACCAGTCCAATGACTGATGTGGTTGTTTATACTAAAGCTGTTTCTGGAACTAAACCCTGAAATCACTGGTTGCTATGTCTTGCAAATATCTGAAAAATTAATTATAAGAAATATATTACATCTTTTGGTGTAATTAAATAAAAAAAAAACATTGTTTTGCAGCCTCCCTGATGTTGATTTTGGGTATTAAAAAACACCCCAAATAAAAAAATAAAAAATATGTAAAACACTTAATAACTAAACAAATAATACAGCTACTATATACCTAGATCACGATATTTGGAGAAGTCAAGTGGTTCGAATTTTATTTTTGAATAAGTCTGTTTTACCTAGTCAAATTCATCCAAATGTTATGAAGTGTATTGCACGGTTGGATTGGCACCATCGAAAGATTTTATTCAAATTAATTTTTTTTCGTTACATAATTCACGGATTAATAATTTTTTTTTTAATCGATATTTCTATTTAGTGTTCGCAGCAATGAATTTTTAAGTTTTTCTACCTACTGAATTTTCGAAATTGAAAAATATTCGATAATCCAAAAAAAAAAAATGAAATGAAAAGAGTGAAGTCGCATTGGCTGGCAATTTTGACAACACGGTGGATAAAACAGAATTTAAAAAAAATGATGTTAACATTTATAAAGAAAATTATCAAATTGCACTTATTTCAAAGTAAAAATACCATTTGTTGTAAAAAAACTGAATAAATATATGCAGATGTTCTTTTGGGAACCAAACTGTCGAATGTTGCAATATTTCGGCTTCACTTTTGATCGCGAGTAGGGATTCTAAGTTATTGTATAGAATTTTGTGGATGCAACTTATGTTTTGCAATTGCTTATTGTTTTGCAACATTTGTTATATATTGTTTTTTTTAGCAACACATGAGGGTGCGTTTACACCAAACGAATATAGATCCAGAGCAAGAAATTGAACCATGTTCTTCATGATTGATATTTATACTGAGTACTTAACAACAACGAACAAGAACTAAAAGCGATGTCATATTATTCGCGCCAGAGTTTTAGTTCTTAATGGTTGTTGTTTGCTTGATGTCAATACAAACGATAAAGAAATAATGCTATTTTTCTAGCTCCGGATCTATGGTAGTTTGGTGTATAAGCGCGAAAAACACAAACATACTATTGTGTTCTTATTTTGAAAATCCTGACATGACACATATATAATTATTCTAATTTTAAATCTAATGTTATGTACAGACCATTTGAATTACTCTCAAAATGTGAAATATGTATTTTTTTTGTAAAAAAAAGAAAAGAACAGCTGTCTCTCTTACTCAAAACCGAAAGGGTGAAGGGTGGAATCAGCCCCTGATGGTTGGTTTAATTAAGAATACGTGACAAAAGAAGACACTTCATTATCAATATGTGTAAGGCATTTTGGTCTCTCTCAAAAATTGTCGTATGTAAAATTATACACATTGAAAATATGAACAAAATATTATGCAAAAAATATCAACGCAACAAAGAATGACGCATAAGCGATACTCAAAGATATTTAAAGTAAAGTTCCAATGTTCCAATCACAGGAGTCTATTACTAAGGTATACGTATTACGTGATTTTGACATTATATCAGAGTTGCAAAGCTGAGGGATTTGGAAGTGGTGTGAGAGCGGCCAGAATAAGATGGTTTTACTCGTCTTCGAGACATTGATGGGGTCCAGACCAACGCTTTCCTCAGTCAATTGTCATTCGGCATACATATGTATTTTTAAGCTTTTAAATGATCGAAATCTCTACGATAAAAGAAAGTCGGGTTAGTGCGAACACTTATAACTCGATATCGGCTCAACAGATTCTAACGATGTTTGATTTATTAATTTCTTTTCCGCTCCGGATACCAGAATAACTATAAAAAAGTTGAGAAATGTATAAGAAATGGTATAAAATAATATGATATTAAAGTTTGTATGGGTCGGATTTCTTCTGTTCTGTATGAAAAATTATATGACAACAAGATTATTGTTTAACTGACAACAATAAACACAAAAAATATTGGTAGGCAGATTTTTGATGGAGTTTTCTGAAATATTTTTTTTTAACATTCAAACATATTTTAAACGTTTTTTTGTATACATTACAAATTCGAATTCAATATTCATAGTAAGGACTACAGGACAACGTCTGTCGGGAAAGCTAGTTATAAAATTTAAAATACACGTGTAAGCTTTTCATGTAGTAGTAATAACATTTAGAAATGTCTAACAAAATAAAAAAAAATCGATCCAAATACGAAAATCAAGCTTGCGAACTTACTCAATCCAAAATTCTATTTTTTTTTATTTTCCTGCAAAAAGCTTAGATTTATAGACTTCCACTCGTTGCGTACGATATCTTACTGTTCATTTTGAAAAAAAAAAAACCTACCACCTCCAGGATAAAAAAAGAGGTTTATCTGAAAAAAGGTTCAGAAATCTTCAAACACCCCTTTAGACGATTTATGCCTTTTTGATTTAATGCCCCTACAGACGGACTGAAATGAAATAAATACGTAAGGGTCATACGAACTGGGGTAGGTTTTATTTTTTTAATTTAAAATGGTAGGGAAATGTTTAAGTAGACAAAAAAATACTTTTTTAATCCTAGCAACTTTTACGTAAAGTTTGGAATAATATAAAAAATAGGTTTATATAAAAATGTATTTAAATTCTTAATTAAAGGAATCCCAATTATCTTTTTTTCGTTGGGAATATGTACTCAAAGGTTGCTAGGATAAAGATTTCGGTGTACCTAATTAAATATTTAAAGTATTTTAATGTAGGTCTGTTATACTTTTTTTTTGTCAAATGTTATTAATGTATTATCAAAGAAAGGTTTTTCGATTCAAAATATTTTTTTTTGTTATTTAGATATGTTTAATAACACTAGTGGTCGGCCAGTGCTCAAAATTTGACCATAACTAATTTAGATTACAAGTTTGAACATTATTAAGATTGCTTTCACAAAAACTGAGCGAGCGTTTTTTAATAATTATCTTTCAAAAACAATGTCATGGATACGTCAAATTTGTAATGTTGATATGTTCAAAATTTTTTTTGGTTATTTAATTACAGTTTCTTTACTCTTTTCAGATATTATATGATACAGATTCTTTACTCTTTTCAGATATATGATACAGTTTCTTTACTCTTTTCAGATATTTTATGATACAGATTCTTTACTCTTTTCAGATATATGATACAGTTTCTTTACTCTTTTCAGATATTTTATGATACAGATTCTTTACTCTTTTCAGATATATGATACAGTTTCTTTACTTTTTTCAGATATATGATACAGTTTCTTTACTCTTTTCAGATATTATATGATACAGATTCTTTACTCTTATTAGATATGATACAGTTTCTTTACTGTTATCAGATATTATATGATACAGATTCTTTACTCTTTTCAGATATATGATACAGTTTCTTTACTCTTTTCAGATATTATATGATACAGATTCTTTACTCTTATTAGATATGATACAGTTTCTTTACTGTTATCAGATATTATATGATAGAGATTCTTTACTCTTTTCAGATATATGATACAGTTTCTTTACTCTTTTCAGATATTTTATGATACAGATTCTTTACTCTTTTCAGATATATGATACAGTTTCTTTACTCTTTTCAGATATTTTATGATACAGATTCTTTACTCTTATCAGATACATGATACAGTTTATTTACTCTTATCAGATATATGATACAGTTTCTTTACTCTTTTCAGATATTATATGATACAGATTCTTTACTCTTTTCAGATATATGATACAGTTTCTTTACTCTTTTCAGATATTATATGATACAGATTCTTTACTCTTATTAGATATGATACAGTTTCTTTACTGTTATCAGATATTATATGATACAGATTCTTTACTCTTTTCAGATATATGATACAGTTTCTTTACTGTTATCAGATATTATATGATACAGATTCTTTACTCTTTTCAGATATATGATACAGTTTCTTTACTCTTTTCAGATATTTTATGATACAGATTCTTTACTCTTTTCAGATATATGATACAGTTTCTTTACTCTTTTCAGATATTTTATGATACAGATTCTTTACTCTTTTCAGATATATGATACAGTTTCTTTACTCTTTTCAGATATTATATGATACAGATTCTTTACTCTTATTAGATATGATACAGTTTCTTTACTGTTATCAGATATTATATGATACAGATTCTTTACTCTTTTCAGATATATGATACAGTTTCTTTACTCTTTTCAGATATTATATGATACAGATTCTTTACTCTTATTAGATATGATACAGTTTCTTTACTGTTATCAGATATTATATGATAGAGATTCTTTACTCTTTTCAGATATATGATACAGTTTCTTTACTCTTTTCAGATATTTTATGATACAGATTCTTTACTCTTTTCAGATATATGATACAGTTTCTTTACTCTTTTCAGATATTTTATGATACAGATTCTTTACTCTTATCAGATACATGATACAGTTTATTTACTCTTATCAGATATATGATACAGTTTCTTTACTCTTTTCAGATATTATATGATACAGATTCTTTACTCTTTTCAGATATATGATACAGTTTCTTTACTCTTTTCAGATATTATATGATACAGATTCTTTACTCTTATTAGATATGATACAGTTTCTTTACTGTTATCAGATATTATATGATACAGATTCTTTACTCTTTTCAGATATATGATACAGTTTCTTTACTGTTATCAGATATTATATGATACAGATTCTTTACTCTTTTCAGATATATGATACAGTTTCTTTACTGTTATCAGATATTATATGATACAGATTCTTTACTCTTTTCAGATATATGATACAGTTTCTTTACTCTTTTCAGATATTTTATGATACAGATTCTTTACTCTTTTCAGATATATGATACAGTTTCTTTACTCTTTTCAGATATTTTATGATACAGATTCTTTACTCTTTTCAGATATATGATACAGTTTCTTTACTCTTTTCAGATATTATATGATACAGATTCTTTACTCTTATTAGATATGATACAGTTTCTTTACTGTTATCAGATATTATATGATACAGATTCTTTACTCTTTTCAGATATATGATACAGTTTCTTTACTCTTTTCAGATATTATATGATACAGATTCTTTACTCTTATTAGATATGATACAGTTTCTTTACTGTTATCAGATATTATATGATAGAGATTCTTTACTCTTTTCAGATATATGATACAGTTTCTTTACTCTTTTCAGATATTTTATGATACAGATTCTTTACTCTTTTCAGATATATGATACAGTTTCTTTACTCTTTTCAGATATTTTATGATACAGATTCTTTACTCTTATCAGATACATGATACAGTTTATTTACTCTTATCAGATATATGATACAGTTTCTTTACTCTTTTCAGATATTATATGATACAGATTCTTTACTCTTTTCAGATATATGATACAGTTTCTTTACTCTTTTCAGATATTATATGATACAGATTCTTTACTCTTATTAGATATGATACAGTTTCTTTACTGTTATCAGATATTATATGATACAGATTCTTTACTCTTTTCAGATATATGATACAGTTTCTTTACTGTTATCAGATATTATATGATACAGATTCTTTACTCTTTTCAGATATATGATACAGTTTCTTTACTCTTTTCAGATATTTTATGATACAGATTCTTTACTCTTTTCAGATATATGATACAGTTTCTTTACTCTTTTCAGATATTTTATGATACAGATTCTTTACTCTTTTCAGATATATGATACAGTTTCTTTACTCTTTTCAGATATTATATGATACAGATTCTTTACTCTTATTAGATATGATACAGTGTCTTTATTTTTATCAGATATAATACATATATCTATGACGTGATTATCAAAAGTCGTGGCGTTATTGGTCTTATAAATAAGTTTTGATGAAATATGAAACATTTTAATAAGTATCTAGAAAAAAAACTCAATTTTAAAATGACTAGGTACCTATATTAATACGCCTTTATTCCATGCCTGAAAAAAACATTGACAGGTAAAATTGTGTGTTAAATAAGAAAAATAAAGAAGGCTACGTTTACCCCCCGTGTATGCCTTTTCCACGCCCAATTAGCAAGCTCAAGTGTTGGGGTGAGTCCTGTTATTACAAAGGATACAAAAATGTTATTTAACCATAATACGTGGTGCCTTCAAAACAATCATAAGGCAGGATATGTTTGATTTAATATGCATACAACGTACCACCCTTTATTAGATAAAGTGAATTCCGTTTTGCCTAGTAAGTGTAACAAAACATAATAATATACATTTGTTCGTTTATTTTTATCATCTTTTTGTTTAGACTATTTTTGAGGGGCGAAATTTTTTCATTCCCATCATAGGAGTCATCTACGTCGAGAAGAATCAATGTATTTTCGCATCTCAGAAGACCTTCTGACATCTTAACGATAACGAATATTGAATAAGAAAGAATGTGGAGTGGATGTTAGCGTAGTGACTAGAATGAAAGTGAATAAATGAATTAAGGTGGTTAAGAATAAACAAAGAGAGAATGACTAAAAGGATATATAAATCAGAAAGAATGGGTGCACGCAGGCGAGGCCGACCTCGAACGACATGGTCCGATCATACTGGTCTCGTCCTACGTGAGAGCCAAGTCAGGGGCTAAAGGAATAGAAGAGCATGTATACGGAATGTAACGCGTTTGGAGGAAGCGAAAGAGGTTTATTAGGATAGGAAGGAATGGAAGTCCGTACTGTCTGCCTAACCTCTTCGGGAAAGGGCGTGATGTGTAAAAAAAAATTGACTGACTAATACTACTCGATTATTAAATGATAATATGAAGAAAAAAACTACGGGCTTACGACCGTCTTCTACTGTAATTTCTAAGGCTGGCTTAGCGTGATCACATTATGTTGACAACGTTCGCCAGTAGATAGGTAGTTCAAATTCCCTATAATTATGAGAATGTTTAACATGCGGAAAATTCCCATGCCCCAGTCAGGATTCGAACCTGCGTCCATTGTCGTCCAATGCAGAGACGATCTTGCGATATCTGCCTGAAACTGAATTAAGCACACGATGTTTTTAATGTATAGGTCTCCGTACGGAGACTAAACATTACCACCTAATGCCGAACGTTGTTAACGTAAAGTCATCACACTATGCCAGCCTTCGTAATAACAGTAGAAGACAGCCGAAAGCCCGTAGTGGTTTGTTCCATTTAAAAATCGAACATCAGTAATGAATTGTTAGAGTTTTTACATATTCATTATTTGTTAAGTTGTCTTTCCGTAAGATATTTATTTCATTTGAAATTTTAACAATATAACTTTCATACTGTTTGTGCCGATGAATGGATTGCGTTCGCGTTGGGCGATAATGGGTTGACTCCTTCACACCCATTATTGTTGCAATCCTTTTTACCGAACATTCCTTTGTTACTCGGGCGCCTGACTTAAGATTTCGTCGCCGTACAAAGACAACGATTCGAGATTCAATTCGTCGCCGTATCGAAAAAATCACCGTTTTCGAACTTTTCGTCTTTATATTCGAATATCGATCTATCTGATAACATCTTCAAGTAATTGTGAATGTGTTGTGTTGTTTTGTTTGTTATAAATATCTGTGAACATTTAATCTGTGAATATTTGGTGAGCTACGACGAGAAGGAGTATCCAGAAGAAGGTAAGTGAGGCTCGCCTTCCTTCATTTTTCTCCATTCCCGCTCGACTCATTTGTCGCTTCCGTACATCAGCGTGGTCCATTCGAGCAAACACTTCAAAAACGCCAGATTTACGCCCTGGCACATACTATGATGCTGTATAACATAATATAAAATACCATGTCCTTCTCCTAAAGAAAGAGGGAAAGACGAAATACAAAAATAATTAGTTTTTTGTCATGTCCAGTTGACCAAGTAGGGTGGACTGAATTTATCATTTGAAAGGGTGTATTAAATTATATCGATACAATTTGTAAAAGGGGTAGGAGATGAATGTGTGAATACAGGTATCCTATAGTAATGAGTTACCTAGCGACATACACTTGTACGAATAGGTACATTAATGTATCAACACTAGAATATCATACCTTCAATTTGAGTAGATTCAGGAAATATAAGCCATCTTTAATTCCGATACACCAGAAATTCTGGACAAGATTCATTTATTAAATACACGTTAAATATCGTTACAAACGTCGCATTTTTATATAAGTAATAGCTTTCCCGGCAGACGTTGTCCTGTTGTCCTTACTATGAATATTTATTTCGAATTTGTAATTTATACAAAAACACGTTTAAAATATGTTTGAATGTTAAAAAATAATTTCTGAAAGCTCGAAAATATAATATACAATATCAGGAATCTGTAAACAAATGTTTTGAAACTCAATGGTTGTCAAGTAGGTAAATAAAAAATGTGTTTTTTTTATGTAATTTTTCACAGGTGGCGTTGTTGTGAGTAAATCCGTTCCACACTAACTTCATTGTTATATTTTATATTATTTGCTCTTCACTTTTTGAACTTTTAATAATAATTATTCTGTTATCCGGAGCGGAGAAGAATCCAATAAACTAATAATCATAAAAATCTGTTCAGCAGATCTCAAGCTATAACAATTTCAAAGAAAAGATAAACTCGGAAGGAATGTATACAGCTTTCCATGAAGATTCTAGTAATAGACACAACATTTTTATTCATGTAGACTAAACAGAAACATAAATTCAGCTATGTTACAAGATAATACCTACGTTCAATATTTTATTAATTCTAAGGCGGGACGAAGTTCGACGGGCCAGCTAGTGGTATATAAAAATAAATTATGTAAGTACGATAGTAGCTCGAATTGTATGTGATATATAGGAATATCATTTCAGTATATTTGGGAAGTATTAGTCAACATATGTGGAGCGTTGTCTGGGATATTAAGTCTAGAATGCATGCTCCACTGGACCGTAAAGAGAGAAAGTCGGGAATGAATGTAAGTAACTAACTTCTAGCTTTGATCAATATGACTTCTAACGTATAATAAAACTATTTCTATGATTATTAGGTACGAACTTTTATTTAGTTTGCTTTTTATGTGAATTGAATTATATTCATATATAATTTATGTCTTAAAATAAAATGTACTTCGATTTCATTAAAAGTATTGGGGTCCTCGTTTTTTTTGGTTGGAGATGTTTATTTTTTGCACGAGACGATCGATTGATAACTTTAGATGAAGTGTTTATTATTTCAGAATTCTTAAATGATTGAGTTTGATAAGGAGAGCAACGTCAAATATATATCTGAGGCCAATTATTAATTATTATGACACATATAAATGAATCCAGAGAGCCGACAAAAGGGAACTAAAGCTTTTCTAATAACATCTATGTACATACATGAAGGAAAAAATTTGTGACCATTTTTACGAATATTTCGCGTATAGAGGAGTATGAATTTTGGCACACTCGTATAGCTTTATAGAGAAGCTTTGACGAATACTAATATTTTTTTTAAATAATGTACCTATAAAAAATAGATTAAATAAAAAAAACATTAAAAAAACAAACTTTCACACACTTCAATGTATTTGTTGATATTGACATAGACGCTAACATTCCTTTGTTTTTCTGTGGTCACATTGTGAATAGATAAATATTGTCTGCATTTAATAGTAATAGAAAAAAACTTTGTACATACCTATCAAGATTTCAAATTTGACGTATCCATGATATTGTTTTGGAAAGAAAATTGTGATGAAATAGCGCTCGCTCAGTCTTTGACAATTGGAACATTAATCATGTTCAAACTTATAATTTAAATTATTAATTTCGAGCACTGGTCTACCACCAGTCTGATACGTGCTATTCCGGGAAGATAACTGAGGGATTAAATTCGCAATACTGCAACCAGCGAGACCTGCACCACATAGGACATTGTTAGATAGTAGAGGTCAAGGAGAAGCTTCTGGTACGACCAAGTCACAAGTATGGAAAACAGCAGAATCCTCAAAGTGGTGGCATACAACATTCCTTCAGGCAGTTGTAAACCCGGGGGACTTCCAAAAAGTTGGGAAATAGCTGGACTGTGGCATTCCAGGAATCTTTTATATAAAAGAACGGATTCTTTATCTATTTCTGGAGTAAGAAGAAGATGAATCTTGGAATGGAATATATTAATTTTGGGATAGCAGTATCTATGTGGTTTTGCATACGGTAACATCATGTTACAGGTATGACCATAATATATTAATTCTGTTGCCAATAATTTTGAAGAAATTACGTTTTTAGCAAATTTTCCAAAACTCAAAATGCAGGGAAAGGTTTGAAACCCTATAAATCTAATTGACAAGAAGATTTTAAGAGTAGGATTACAGAAATTGCTGTACGTTGATTTTTTTAATGCTGATCTGGGTAAACACTTACGAACCCCGTCAACTCCAGCAAACATTATACCTATGTTTATTCAATATTTTATATAGATAACGACCAAACAAGAGTGCAAATATTACTAAAGGATTTAAACCAGTTAACAAATAGGTATCTTTTTATATGAAAACATATTGGGAGCTCAAATTAATCAATCCACGAAAATTTAGCTCTCGAATATACGAAAATGGTCGGAGCCAGGTTTCGAATCTGCAACATTCCGAACGCGATACAAAATCTATATTCTTACTACTAGGCCACCGATCGTTTCATTAATAATAAAATCTTATCTAGATTGATCATTAAAGTCTAAAACCTTTCTTATCATTACTTCCAAATCACACGCATTAAATGCATCAAGATGGGGTAAAGCAAATATGACTGAGCGTGAGATAAAATAACTTGGCATCTTCCTTCAAGATTGAGGAGCCGCGAATCTCCCTGGAGCCGTCATAAATCATGCAGTCCCCCCGCCAGACCACATAACGCTGTCGCAGGTTACCCCCTTTTAATTTTTAATGCCCCATTCATTATGAATACCTTCACATTGTAACAGGCTGCGTCTTTTAAAAACCTGCGGGCTATCCTCAGCTCAAAGGGTTGAAGTGGGGTGTCTTTTATGTACAGGTTGATGTGAAAATGTATCTTTTTTCAAAATTTCTTTATGAGAAACTGATGACAACATCTAAGTATACGTTCACACCAAAAGAACATAGAACCGAATCTAGAAACAGAGCATACTTTCTTTTATGGATGATATTGTACACCATGGAAACAATAAAGAGCAAGAACGGGCGATGGCAGATTAATGTCCATGTCAACAATTAAGAAAATATGCTCAACTTTCAGCTCTGGCTGTATGTTCGTTTAGTTTAATGCATCCCAAGATAGCTCTGAATCATCTATTATAGAGCCAAGAATTTGATGCTTTCATTGAATTTATTAGTGTTCTCTTTAAAGATGTAACTTTTTTTTTTAAATTTAAACTACTATGACCGTCTTTAAACTGGTTTCGAAGGCTGGCTTAAGGTCTATTTTCCTAGGACTACGGTACTGCTATAGCGGTAGCAGTGAATGTCAACTTAGAACAATGGCAATATTTTTACCGTAGTAACAAAGAAAAACATTGTCATAGTGTTAAAAGATTACCGTCTTGTCAGATGACGAACCGCTGGCGCTGCCTAGAAAACCAGTGCATTAGTGTGATCAATTTTTTTTTAACAACGCTCACCATTTCGGTGGTCAAATTTGTCGAAATCCCAAATTCTGGATATTTGATTTCCCTAGCCGTCTCAAGCAGCCACTGGGTCAACCTAACTAACGATTTGATTATTGGTTTTCTACCATCGGGGCATTTGTTTTATGTAGCTTGCTAGGTTTTCTACCATCGGCATCGGGACATTTGTTTTATGCAGCTCTTTAGGTTTTCTATCATTGGGTTATTTGATTTATGTAGCTTTTTAGGTAATATGATTCTCTCGTTGTCAGGGTGGTTTCATAATATTATCTTTGTAAATCAAGCCAAAAATTAAATATTAGTCAGCGTGTTTTCTTTCTACGAACCTGAAAATAAGCCTACTATAGATGTTTTTTAAACAAATCACACTGTATTTGCAGACTTCCACCATATACTACACGGAATTATTACTGATTTCTTCGGCTCCGGTTAAAATGAAAGGGTGGCTTGTTAGTGAAATTAGTACGCGTTACGCGTCTCCTGTGAGATCCTGCTCGATGCCACGCCGAGGTAAGCCCAAGTGGCTGACTACAGTACTTACATCCAAGCAGACTGCCTCGGGCTACACATAATCTTATGCAAAACGATTTTAGGAATTTTTTAATAGCAACTCCTTGCTTAAGCCCGTTTTTTTTTTACCGAAAATGCTAGTACTGAGAAAAATGTTACCTGAAACGGTATGAACATTATGTAATCTGATGATGGTCATTTCATTACTTACATAATATTACTTACATAGTAAAGACGTATTATAGGTATTGAGTAGGTTGATTTTTGAAAGATGGAAAGATTTGCTTCTGATGGGATGTACAGTGCCTGACAAAAGGATAACTCTTCAAATCAATTAACAAAATATCTCCAAAAACTCTGGTTACTTACCTATTATAGATTGAAGACGGCACGTCCTCGAATTGGTGACATCACTTCCGGATACGTTTCGGTTACCATAGGCTGAACAGTATTTTTTTCAAGAGAGAGGTCCGAATTTGGAAGACAACCATGTCTTTAGCTGTCCTCTAATGCTTTGGTTTACTAGGAAAGAAAAACGGCCAAACAACACAAACGCAGTATTCTTTGATACAAGTACAAAGAATTCTACGTAAGTTTATCGCTTTCACGGCCGGGAGTAAAATAATGAGAGCGGGGTCAGCTTGATGTTTAGTATCATAATGCGTAGCTTAGATACCGTAGTAAACAAGACGCTCAGTAGAATAAAATGCATGAATTAAGTAAAGGCTAAAATCAAAAACTTTGGAATATTAGTGGGTAAATTTAGAAATTTCTGTGTCACGGCCGCTCAATGCGAGTCCGATTTTCTAGAAAGCCGTTGCATAATCGGCAGATAACAATCATGGATTTACAACTCCCTTTCAATACGACCCATCTTTTGTCTGCTCTTATTTTGTTGTTTGACGAGTTTCACACTTTTCAACAGAGATCATTTTCAATACTGTTTGATACAAGACCGTTCATATTTTATGAGAATGAATTCTGCACTAAAAATGGTTTTTCAATAAAATTGTATAGTGTAATAATATTGTAAATCACGAAGATATATTATATATTATAAGATATATTATATAAGATATATATTATAAGATATATTATATATATTATATACCTACTTGTATCATTCTGAAATTTAATAATGAAATATTGGTACTCTGAAGATACCCAAAAACGATTACGTAACAGGGAATCGACACCAGGGGATTATAACGTACCAGGAGGTAAGCATTATAACTACCCACGATACGAGCAGGAGTAATTATTCAATAAGAAAACAGGGCCAAAGGTATGTGCGGCTAACCAGTAGATGATGGTGATATTATATTATTATTATACGTCTTGTATTAGGCTCGCAGGAGTACGAGGGTGCCATCGGGTGATTGATCAGCGAGCTAATTGGATGATCGATGGACTAGCGCCGAGTAGGTGCCTACCTTCTATCTCTCTTACCCCCACGAGTTACATCCCAACTCTCATAAGTGTCATTCACAAAATAATAATAATAATGATGTAATCTCCTATGCGATTCTGAAGCCCTGATACCATAAATCGTTATTATTACAATATCTACCTATTAAATTTTCGTCCATTATTATATTCAGCCGTCCCCATTAATTAATTACAAAGCTATATAAAGGGTTTTAAATTCCTACCGTTTTTTCGTTTAATACTAATGAAGGATTGAAAAGAATGCTTTGACTATGAAAAGGCTTGCTCATCGGATAGCGGAACAAATAGTCAAGTAACATAAGGAGGTCACTCAAAAAGCAGCTGTACTCGTAATACATAATGGCGGTTATTCTGAACATCCGACCGGTTGCATGCGAGCCGACAGTGTCGCCTGCGATCCGACTTTTGATACTTACCCTTATTCTGAACTGGCAACAGTGGGATGCGTCATCGGATAGCGGGTTGCTTGCGTTGCAACCCTGTTGGATGATTATTCAACGCCAATTTCGCTGTCGCTTGCAATCCAACTAGGTCTTTTTCTCGTAATCATTCATCTTTTAAATTTTAAAATGGCTCAAGAATTAATTAGTGTGTTATTATGTGAACATTTGGAAGAATCAGAGAGAAGGTAAGTTGTATAAAACCATACATTACTATACAAATAGTTAAATAAACCGCGTAATTACGTAGTTTTTATGTCAAACATTTTCGAAATGTAAGATATTTTCTATATGTTGTATATTAAAATATACCTATTCATGTTTTATACAGCATAGACCCTTTACATGCTTTCTTTACATATATTTACAGTTGATTAGCTAAAAATACACAACATAAATGTTTAATAAATAATTATGTTGGCTGGCCTATAGGTTAGGTTGGTATTATTTCAATTGTAGGTAAAACATGAAGTAATATCAGTAATATGGTCATTTCATGTTTACATTTGTATAACAAACTACCTAGTTTGAAAATTATATATCAACAAGCATATTTTTCTTTTTTTTCCAGAGAATCACACCAACAGTGGAGAAGGATTCTGAGAGATCGGAGTAATCCATTCAACATCCCAACAGAGAGCTTTATAAAGCTCTACAGGCTAAATCAGGAGACGGTGATGCATTTGATAAATGCATTCAAGCCACATGTGTCCGGGGGAACTACAGCGCGTGCCATTCCTCTGGAGATGAAGGTGCTAGTAGCATTGAATTTTTATGCCCAGGGGTCATACCAGAAGGCTGTCGGACAAGATATGAATATGCCCATGTCTCAGCCATCGGTGAGTAGGTGCATATCCGAAGTGAGCTCTCTGATAGTTACACACCTGGCCCAGGAATGGATTAAGTTTCCCAAAGCAAGAGAAGAGGTGATGAACGCCCAATTGAAATTTTTCCGAAAATTTGGCTTCCCGGGAATAATTGGATGTGTTGACGGGAGCCATGTTGCTATAAAAGCTCCGTCTGAAGAGGATAAAAGAATATCCTATTTCAATAGGAAGGGCTTTTATAGCATAAATTGCCAGGTAGTGTGTGGTGCAGATTTAGAAATAACATCTATAAATGCACGATTCCCAGGGTCAGTCCATGATTCAGCTATCTGGACTACATCAGATATAAGAGCTCACTTACGGTCCACCAATGCACCCGGAGTCTGGTTGTTAGGTGACTCTGGATATCCACTCGAGCCGTGGCTGATGACTCCGCATGAAACTCCTGTTTTGGAGTCTCAGAGAAAATACAACGAGAAACATATTTTAGCGAGGAATTGCATAGAGCGTTGCTTGGGTGTTCTGAAAGCTCGCTTTCGATGCTTGTTAAAACAGCGTGAACTGGTATATAAACATAATGTCGCTGTTAATATAATTTATGCTTGTGCTGTTCTGCATAACATATGTATAAAAAAGCATATAATGATGCCAGAAGAAGAACACCCAAGCAATGAAGATACGTCCGAAGACGATCCTGTTGGATACTCTGATGAAGGCTTGCCAGCGGCTCGTCAAATAAGGGAAGATATCATACGAAGGTTTTTCAATTCTTGATATATATTTGTATTTACTGATAAAAAATAAATTGAATTTGTTATGACATTCTGTTTTATTTAGCTATGTAGGTACTATTTTACCTTTTGCTTTTATAAGTTTGGTACAAGAATACCTACCTCTTTCTTTATCAGTTTCCTTAGGATATATTTTATTACAAGAATTTGGTAGAGAACACAAAATGCCACTCAAGTCTACGAAGTTCTTTCGCTTCGTCTAGAGCCTTTTCCATGTGTTCAAAAACCTGTTAAAAGATAATGCAACACACCAATCACTTGTGGTAAGGCAATCACCGATATTCCCTGCATGATCAGAGCTTGCATAATTTTCAAGTAAAACTATTAACACACTTTCCAGACTTGCACTCTTAAGCTGAGAATGGACGTAGATGGATTCTTAATCCTTTCTTGGATCAGTCAGTAGAACTATCTGATCTCACAACAAATATTTAATTAAAACTTTATAGATTTAGCCGCTGACAGCATGCTTAAAATGGAATTTCATTCGTAAAGTGTTGACATGGTCTGGATGATAAGAAAACAAGAATATCCTGAGCTGGCAAGGAAATCTCTAAAAAATTTTAGTGCCATTCGCCACTTCTTACCTCTCTGATCTGACTTTCTCATCAATGATGGACATAACTAAAGAGAAATAGTAATAATAACTATAGAGAAATGGACTTTGATTAGAAAATGATCCATGTGGTTCTCGGACAACTGTGCTCTTTCACTTTATATTTTTGAAGGAATTATTAATCCAATAAGTACGTTTGAAAAATGGGCATGGTACAACTAAGATTCTCAAAAATATGTAATACTAATAATCCTAATTTTGGATTGGATTACATTGAAGCCTTAGGAGAGTTGAAGAGAGAGAAGACAGGATGAAAACACATGGTGATTTCTTTCCAAGGAATATAAAAACCTAAGGAATACAGTAAAAACACATATTTTCAAGACATACATTATTTATTTAAAAATTTGCTGATTAGGTCAACAATAGATGATTGAAAAGCCTCGTTACTATCTGCCATCCTATTCATGGCAGCAGCAATGTTATTTAGTGCCTCCGCTTGCATCAGGATGGCAGTCTCAAAACGGTCTACCAATTTCGATGTTGTCGAGTGTCCCGCAGGAGTCTGAAAAAAGTAGATAATTTATTTATAAATAAAAATGAGTAGAGGTAATCCCGACAATAAACAGCTAAGAATAAAGATGATAAACTTACTCTTGGAGTTTTCTTTCTAATATTTGGAGTACTAACTGCTCCGGCGATATCTGTTCTAATATTTGGCGTTTCTGTAGATGGTGACGGGATGTTCTGTAATAACAATATTTAAACAAAATATTTACAAAATATATTTACTAAAGAAATTTTGGGTATAAAAATAATAATTTAAATAACATAGCTCTACCTCAACAGTGATGTCTTCCACATCCACTTCCTCCAGTCGATATGCTGTGGCTTGTGTTTGTGAGATTTCCTAAAAAAATATTAAAACACATGACTTGTCGAAGAAATTATAATATCGTTAGGTGAGGTTCTACTTTCTTTCTTTATGTATGTAATACACCTTCAAGAAATTGGAGATGTTACAATATACTAAGTATTTATTTATGACTTGAATTGGGTTGTTGTGATGAGATAAATACAAAATTGTATTTTATATATGCGCAAAAGGGTTTTGTGAAGCAACTATTATTGTTGCTGACCTCAGGAGCATAGTGGTATAGGCGCTAGAACCTGATCATTGAATTGAATAAGACCCTCCACAACCTGAGTATTACAGGAATTGGGGATTCCTTTTTAGTCGCAAAAAATAAGGCTACATACTATAAAAATTCATTTGGTATGAAAAAACTTACAACATCTATAATAGGTACTAGTATGTTTAATTACATATCTTACCAAGTTCACAACACCCAACTCCACAGAGCCCTCCAAACCATCTACTGTCACACGTCCAAATAATTTAAGATACCGCTCCTCAAGATCAGTGAGCGGTGTGGCTTTTGGAGGACCACCGCCGGTTTTTTTATAATCTGCAAGTATGCACCTCTGTTTTTTTTTAATGTGGCATCTTAGTTCCGTAAATGTCTGGAAGAGACAAGGTAATTAGTACATACAATAAGAGATTAGTAATAATAAAATCAATGAAAAACTAGGTACTATTTGGTAGTTCATAGGATAAGTAGTTTAATAATAATTACCCTGCGCCACTTCTCTGCTGTTTTAGGTGGACCACATCCACAACTGTTAAGAATCTCTGCCAAATCTTGCCACTTCCTTTTAATAGCATCAGGAGGCAGTGAGTGAGATGCACCTAGACATGAATTCAATTTTGTTATAAATAAATATAAGAATCAACACGAAGTACCATAACCTCAAATATAGTGTTATTGAAATAGACCTAAGAATTGACACATCGCCTTACATGAAATATACACTTACCATTCAAAATTCTTTTATTTTCTGGGTTCTCGAACCACTCCAACATCAAAACTTTCTGGACGTGCGAAATCTTATTAGCCATAACGATGTAAACGGAAGCGCCAAAATCAACACTGAGCTGACTGAGCTGTCAAAAAGCAATAAACGTGAAGTTCGTGCAGTTGCAACGAAGGCGGGAACCATAGACAAAATGCGGTCATGATCCGATGCAATCGAGTTGGATGTTCAGAATAAACGTGTGCTGCGCTATCGGATAGGTGTTGCATGGCATCCGATAGTGTCGAATCAGATCCCACTCGATCGGATCGGATGTTCAGAATAACCGCCAATATGTAATAATATAAGAAGTCATAATATCGTCTATCGAGGCAACCATGAAGAAATGAATTGATTGTCCTAAGATAGGTTATCTGATCAATATTATATAGTGAATATCTTGATCAAATATTGATACAAGCACATATCATAAATACTAAATAGAAGAAAGTTGGTTATTTGTTTTAGTCACTGGCCAGGAAATTAAAAAGTATAAAATAATTCTGTTAGTTGAATCAATTGTTGGAGCTTGATCAAATACGTCGATTTTTTGCTTTATTTTCCATCCTTAGGCTCACAAATAATGCGTATTCGAAGGTTCTCTACACATCTCTCAAAATTTGCCAAAGATAACGATTCTCTACAGATAATTTGAACAATAAAAGTAAAGTAACCGTATGAATAAAACATTATGTTTTTAAAGATAATAAAACTACCAGATTACACTCTTGTCTAGATGCTTACAGATGAAGAGCTACTATGAATATTTTAAATAATATCAAAATCAGAATAGTGGAGCTTACTATCTGCTTGAGAGCAATTATGTAAAATTTATATTCTCAGAAAACATCTGTATTTCTGAGAAATATTCCAAAGAGAAGAATGTAACGAACGTCATTTTAAAGATACCGGATAATGCTGATGTTATGTCTCATGCAACATATCATATCGATTCACATTTTAAATGTGTCTTAGTATAAAGCACAATGTTTCATTTGTAATTCAAAAATATCAAGAGCAGTGAAAGACAAAACACAAATGACATTTCTGAACATTTTTATGTTTAAACTTAAAGTTTGGTCTGATGATGGCTGGTAGCCGAAACCGGTAACCAAATAAATAAAAAAACAGTTAAAAATAGTTTATTTTTTCAAAACATAAAAATGTTAAGAAGCTGTTTTATAGTAAGCCCAAAAAAACATAGAAGACATTTCTGAAATTCACTGGCCAAGTGTTGATTTAAGAATAACAATCGACTGATTCCATTCGGTTCATAATTTCTTCAAAGGTTTTTGTTTGAAATTACTAACCAAAATTGATTTTTGGACAGAAGGAAACAACCAAATCAATAACATAACATTATTATTATAAGCATTGGTCCTTCGAACCAGATCAATCACTAATTTATGGCAAACAGAGCAAAAAAGTATTACTTTACTATGGAGTGGATAACAAGTTAATTAATTTTAAAATAAGTATTTTACATTTTTTTTACCAATCACGCCGTTTCCCGAAGGGGGTAGGCAGAGAATACGGATTTCCATTCTTTCCTATCCAAACACACCTCTTTCGCTTCTACCAAACGCATAACATTCCGCATACATGCTCTTCTATTCCTTTTGCTCCTGACTTGGCCCTCCTATAAGACTGAACCGATATGGTCGGACCATGTCATTCGAGGTCGGCCTCGTCTGCGTGCACCCATTCTTTCAGATTTATATATCCTTTTAGTCATTCTCTCCTCGTTTATTCTCTCTACATGCCCAGACCACCTTAATTTATTTACTTTCATTCTAGTCACTACGCTAACATCCACTCCACATTCCTTTCTAATATTATTCCTCACCTTATCAATCAGTCAAGTGCTGTCATCTGCTTTGCTTACTAGTATACATAAGACATAACTAAATCAATTACTCAGTACATAGTTCTTCTTGTATGACAGAACTTTGGGAAATATGAAGACAAATATATAACATAAATGGTCCACAACAACTTCTAGAAGGATACAAAACTAACAACAACCGTTGCATCACAGACATAATATGCATGTTAGTCCTTCGAGCGGGGTAAAATCACCTACCAAAGGCAAGCAGGGCATATATTGCATGTATTTTTAATCAATTCTATGCTGCAATGAATGGGAATCGAGCGCACCAACGACAATCTTGTTGAATCGGAGTATCCTCAAAAGAAGACGTAGGTACAAAACTTAGGATTGTTTGTTTTATCACGTGATTTTGACAATAGATTCTCCCACACCATTGTCAAATCCCACAAAATTATAAGTTATTATATTCTGTGAAAAATCACATTTAACAATAATTGACTGAACGTATCTAACTAGACAACCCTTGAGAGCAAACATTTTCTGTTTTAATTTCTTATTTAATCTTTATGACGGCGTGAGGAACATTAGCATATCATCTCCGTGTGTCGAGAGTGTGCCAGGGCTTCATCTCTGCAGACGGTGGGGGTGGGGAATCCGGAGAAGTTTCCGCAGAAGGATGAGGAGAATCTACAGACATTCTTACAGACCAAGGACTACACCCTGGGGGCAACCACTTGCAACTTTCACATTCTTGCTGGGTGTAGGTACCTACATATTTTTCTAAAACCAGATATTATGTGGATACATAATTTTAATACGGTAATTGCAATATAATTTCAGTACTGGATTATATCTCAAACCAAATGATCTGGTACCTAAATTTAGGATATCCCGAGCCAATCTTTATCATTTCAGTGACAGATATTAAAAAATTATAATGACTCTTTGTTGGGTCATATTTGATTGGTAGGAATACTTTGAATAGAAAAACGAAAATATGTGTAGATATTTTTTTTATTTTTCTCGCAATTTTTTCATATTCTCTCACTGTTTGAAACTATCCTGAACCTTGAAATCCCAAATTGGTCGAATAGTTCTCAAATTTTGAAACGTTTGCATGGATAATATTTATTATAATAATAAAAAAAGTTCAGTCATTGGATAAAAAGTATGATAATAGGCATCGTTTATTTTTAATAATTTTCATCGTAAATGAATTTTAAATATGCTCGATTTAAAAAACAGATTGTACATATTGTTCATAGATTTTTTGTCTAGGTATGGAAATATTACACGTCAAATAACCTAATAGTCACCAAGTAAATGTCAAGCGAATAATAGACAAGACATCCTTTCTTAAACAGTTAAATGAACTCGTGTTCAACACTTCGTCTATGGGAAGACAACGTTTAGTATCTATTCTACTTACAACAACGCCATACTTCCATAAAGGAAGGTTTAATTACACGTCGTCTCGTAACATCACCCCCCTGGGTGGATTGCCTAATAAAAGAAGAAGAAGATAGCGCGTTGTTATCTATGCACTTAAATGTTGCCATCTTCAATAATAATTCAAATTCAAACATTCTTCCACTCTTATGAATAGTGTTCTATTTTGAAAATTTGAATTACGATTCGATTTTAGTATGTATCCAACTGTTTTTTGTTGAATAATTTGCAATGAACGATAAACATTCTATTTAGTTTTGAACACCTAATCCTTAGGGTTTATCTTACAATGAACATAAGTATGTAATTTTATTAAAAAAGAAAGGAATTCTTCCTAAAAAATTATCTGTGAGAGAAAACTTCAAAAGAGTAGGCAAAATAATGCGTGTCTATTATGGTATAGAATGAGGCGGGTGAAACTTACTAAAAACAAAAGAAGTTCTAACATTCCAATGTTTGAATTATGAAAGTGTGTTCCAAATTCGAAAGTTCAATGAACCACAGACACTGATGAAAAAAAGTTGTTAATTGCGATTAGAAAGATTACGCAAGCAGAAGTTTCTATGCAGGCAAAGTTTTCGGGTGGAACAAAAAGTTTGTTTGATAATCTATGTTCACGCAGTGTTTTAAACTTAATAAAGCTTGAAGGCCGGGAAAGAAGTTCACGATTGTCGGACTTTTTGCTCAGAGAGTAGTCAGTTTAAAAAGTAATAACAAAAGAACAACTAAAAACAAAAATCAATGAAAATGTGGGTCGGAAAGTTTTATCAAGACCACAAAAGTTGAATGGCTGAAGTCGTAATAAAAAAAAAGTATGTTAAAAAGTTAAATTTCAGACCTTGGCCTTGGCGAGATTTTACTTTACCGACTCTTAATAGTTTCAGTAAATGTTTTAAGACCGAAAGTTTGTTTCGCCGAATGAAAAGTTTCCTTCCCGGACAACTTTGTTTTGTTACACCACTGATTTCAAACAAAGTTTTTACAACCCAATTACCATCAATAAACTCGTAGGCATTTATTGGAATATTATTTCTTTGATAATATTGTCATAAACCAACTTATGACTTACGTATGGCAACATTCCTTTTTTTTTGTCACGAATCAATCAGACTTTGTCTATGTAATATAAACTTCATAGAAAAACTTATTGAGGTTCAACCACAGAATTCTTCACAGAAACCTCGAACTTCGACTTCGACTATATATATATCTATGGGATCACCTAAAGAAGTGACAGCTAGAGAGTAACACAATAACACGCCATTTTTGCTAAGATATCATTCACCATACGAGAGAATAAAACTAACATTACGTGCTCACATCAAATCTTCCTTTGAACTCTACTTAGGAGAATAGGAAGGCAACAAGAGCTCTCCATTATTGCGCTCGATCTTGCGCAATGTTTATGACCTCTTCCCACACTATGTGCATATCGGTGGTTAAATAAAATATTACAGACATGATGTAAAAAGTCGTTGATTGCAATAATAAACGGATTTTTATTTTGATTCTAAAAATTCTTCTACCTATTATTTTAATTATGACAGAGATTTACTTAAAGAACGTCATCATTAATATTATTGTCCATTTAAGTAAACTAATATATAATGATGTTTTTGGGGTTTTGTCTACATTGTTTTGTACATACATTGTTAAAATCTATTTTAAATGCTCAACGTAAAACAGCAAAAAAATAGAACAATTTCAAATAAATTACACAACTCATTAATAAATTTAAAATAAAGGTACAATAATTTGTCATTTAAAATAAAATACGTTATTGAAACATTGCAAGAATTATTATAAATAAGGCATTTTGATTGAGTCTATAAAATAATAGCGTAAGCATATTGTTAATACGCCATTTTGCTTATCGAAATGGCATCACGGTGTGATTCAGCCTAATGATATTTCCTTTAACAATACAATTATTATTCTCAAGGTAAACAAATATTTCAAACAGGGCTGCCCTTGTTTCGAAGATGTTCAATTTTTATACTACTAACGCCATCTCGTGTTGAGGTTTTGAACAGATAAACTATTCCCACATTCTCCTTTGTGCCGTAACTCCTTAAGTAGCTTACTGTGAAAGAGTCAATGAGTGAATCTGTATTCATTTAGAGTGAGCACAGATTCAATAAAAAAAATAAAAGAGACATTTTGTTTCATTTATGAAAAATATTGTTGAAATTTATCAAATTTGATAATCAGACATATTATATTAATAGAAGTTTTAAATATGATTATAAATTAAGAATCATAAAAACGTTGATATTTTTGGCATTAGGTACTTTACATACTGAAACCAATCTCGCTTTACGGTGTATATTTGCTGTGGTCATGCTTGAACAGGTTATTGAATAACACGAATATTTTGAAAAAAAAAATGTAATCTCCAAAAAATATACTCGAAAAATGGTATCTAACACTAACACAATAATAATTTCTGGGGTCAGCGATGACAAAATCGAACATTCAGTGCCCGGCTTATGCGTGATGTTCCAACATAAAAAAAATACATACCTACCTACCTACATAACTGAATTGTTACGTTAATCGACATTCATACTGATCAATTCATATTGAGACATCAACGCTATCTGGTGTTAAATTTTGGAAACAGTTCCACATGAAATGTCAAAAGAACACTTTTTATAATTTTCAGTTTTATCACAGCCCTGAATTTAAAAATAGAATTGAGTAAATTAGAAACGACATGATAAGAATCACCCCAATTTTTTTAAACGTTTCTTTCCTTCGTGAAGGGTTGCGCCAACTGTTGGTATTATTATTTTTTTAGGGGATGTTCACAGCAGCGTCACGGATATAGTTTGAGTGCGTGGTAAGAATACATTTAGTCATCCAACTCTGTGAATATATTCCTTAAGCAAGTCGTTAATGCTTTCTTGGTTTTGTATTCGTAAACATCAGCCGTTTGCTAGAACAGCGTCGAAATGGATGTAATTAAAACCTTGATAATTACCTATTTTGTGTCTGTCTGCAGACAATACTTACATAGATATTATGTTTTCAGAAGTAATAGAAACATTTTTTTTTCTTCTTAATTTTGTGGGATTCCTAGAATAGTTCTTACTTCTAGACTTCCAAAATTTGAACAAAAGCAATGTACCTATTTACATGGTCTTAGTCGCTAGCAAAAAAGGACCTCAGGGTTTAAAACAATCTTTCAGAGCGTTTATAAAGGAATTTTACATTGCATGGGTTTTTATCCACGATTTCCAAAATTAAATACGATTTTTTTAAAAGCATGATACGATTTAGATTTTTTTTATAAACTTGTACTACGTTCTACCAAAACGACATTAATTCATAAGTAGAAAAAGAAGTGTTGTTCCGAGGATCGCGCTGTTTTTGAAAACCATTTTTGTGCAATTCTAGGTTTAACATTTAACAGCAGTTTGTGTTATTATGAGTATGGTTATTTAAATATGGTAATTTAAATAAAACGTTTTTTTTTTATTCCACAAATTTAATAACCTGACTAGTTTCGCAGGCATATGTCCTGCATGGTCACAGGTGACTTAAAAACTATTATAGTCCATAACTATAGAAATATTATGAGTACCTCCTTACAGAATCCTTACAATCTCACTAATGGACTGTTTTCCCACTAATACGGTACTGCTACTAAACAGCGGTGAATGTGTCAGTTTAGAACATTGTCAATATTGTTACCGTAGAAACAAAAAAAAAATTCATAATTTTGAAAGACTGCCGTCTTGACAGACGACGGATCGCTCCCTGTAAAACCAGTGCATAACAAGATCGTCACTATGGATCACTCTCTCGAGAGTGTATTGCCACAATTTTGTAAGTAATTAATTCATATTGCTGTTTATCTCATGTGACAGCTGAAAAAAAAACAAGTTTTTATGGAGTAACGGCTCTATTTCTCAATTGGAAGTAGAAAGTTTGTGAATTTATCCTACCTTACTCTATATGTTTTCTGTCATTTTCTACTCTTGAGACGCTCACTGTTCGTCCATCTCTTGGATGGGCAGCTTGTTGGCATGAAATTTTCTCTATTTATATTTTTCCTTCTGAATATGCTCTCCTTTACATACAAATAAAAAAAAATTAAACGGCCTTATTTAAAACAGTACATATAAGAAGTATGTATTTTATTATAATAAAATTATAAGATAAAAATTAAACAACACGGATCGTTTGAAAAAAAAAACACACTTATTCGCTTAAATCTTCCTTAATGGTATCGAATGCCTCAAAGGCATCATTGCTTTTAAGCATTTCTACTTCATTTAATCTATGGTAAGTGGAAGGTACCTATCTAGCACTCGGAGCATAGATTTTAAAATTGAGAAGGTGGCATGCTGAAGGAGAATAAAAAGAAACAGCCATTTAAAGTCTTAAAAGATCCCTTGAGAGATGAGAGAGTTCAGTATTAGGTGTAATCATATCCTTTTGTGTAGAAAAATACCAGCTTCAATTCTCCTTTCTTTTTTTGTATTTTTAACATCTCTTGTCTCAGATCTATCACCACCTAACTCCAATTTTTTTTTTTTTTTTTACTTAACAACTGTTGGTAGTGTAAATAATTTTAAACGTATCTACATTCTTTAACGGTTGTTGTAAACAAAGCTTCATCTGTATATTGTGTTCGCGTGTCTACTTTCTGTAACAAAAGCCCTCTGAAACTTGGACACCGTATTTTGAGTGGTCGTCCTGAAGGTCTTTTGTGTTCTACTACTACAACTCAAACACATAATCGTTCCAGATACTTCTTCTCTGTAACTTCATCTGATAATTTCTTAAAAATTGCGTATCTATTCATATTTAATTACTCTATTTCAAATACTGTTTGATGCGTGTGTGTTGCCCATTCTCCTGTATGGGTGTGAGTCCTGGCACCTGACTCTGGCCCAGGCACAAAAAGTATCTGCAATTTTGGGTATAAGATGGTACCACCGCATCACGAACGACGCTATACGCCGGCGCACCCAGCGTGAGCCCATCACCTCTACTATTATGTGGAGGAGATGGACTTGGCTGGGACATGTGTTAAGGATGCCGAACGACAGTTGGCTGAGGAGAGCGCTGTTCTTCCTCCCATCAGGGTCCCGGAGACGAGGAAGACCCTCTCATACTGTGTTCCGCTCCTTCGAGGCAGAGCTGAGGAATCTGGACATGGTGTGGGAGGAGGTCATTAACGTTGCGCAAGATCGAGCGCAATGGAGAGCTCTTGTTGCCTCCCTATGCCCCTAAGTGGGGTCTAAAGGGAGTTTGGATTTGGATTGGATTGGATTTCAAATACAGTAAGTAACCTACATACTTTTACGGTTCTTTGCCTAAACAAAAAATCCTGGTTTTGATTTCCGGTTGCGTTTGATTTTTTACTAGTTAGGTATTTCTGCTTTTTCTTGAAATCCAGTCTTCGGAATAGGATAGTTTCGATTGACTGAGAGAAAATACCGTTAAGTTTAATCAAATTTCTCCAAAAAAGTAAACATATTTGTCATTATTTGTATTCTTTGCATTGATAGTTAGAAAAAATATGCCACCATTCATTGGATGTTTGCCGTTGAGAAAGAGGAATATCAGGTCGCCAGAAAGTCAAGAAAGTCTGTTCTGATAAAATGGAAAATATGACAGTTTTCTCTGCCTGCCCTTTAATAAACGGCGTGATGGATAAAAATTATGAAAAAATATTATATTATTAAGAATCATAATTTTGATAAAAAAATCACGGTTTTTTTGAAGTTGTAAGGTTTTCTCATTGAGGCATATGCAAATATTATGGATGATAAAAATACTTGAAACTAACTGGTAAATGTATGCACCCCATGACATTAATTGACAACGCTTATATATAAAAAAAAATCCATCTTCAAGTCTTGTTTAACAGAAGTGGCCTTCGTTTATTGTCATTGTTTGAAGGAATGAAGAGCGGTGATGACTTGCACAAAAAAACAAGGAAGCCTAGGCGGGGATGTAAATGAGTAAAATGAAACAAATGAAAGGGATTATGCTTCTAAATGGCGGCAATAAATGTTTTTATGTTTTAATTTAATTAACACGTTTTTTCTTCGTCAGCTTAAGCTTATTAATTATATTTTTTTTTCATTTCAACGGCGTTTTATGCAAAGGTTACACAAGAAATATCTACCCTTACTATGAACAAAGGTGAGACTTTTTTTTGCTTTTAAGTGTTCATTTGTCATATGTTTTGTTGTAGTTTGCAAAAAAAAAATGTGAAGTTCACTGAAGTTAGTAGTTGTTTTAAAGCATTTCTAGCAGAAAGAGCAAGTGTTTTTGGAAACCCTTTAGCAATTTCATGACAGTCTTCTTTCCCAACTTCCATTGCTCCCTGTCGGCAGCCATCTTTTGCCACCAGCGTCCGGTCATTTCTTTCCATGGTTGGACCATCGCATTTGTGGCTTCCTTGAATTTCTGCTACTGGTTATATTTTACCCAACGGTTATTAAAAAGTAACAATATTGATTGGGAGTATTGGATAAGATTTCCGTTGGGAAAGTATTTTTTAATGTTTTTTTTTCACTTCGAATTTCTACCGTTTTTGTACAACGTTTTTCAGATATAATTTGATTTTTTTTTTCAATAAATAAATTCATTTTAATGTTTCAAGTTTCATTATCATATTAACGTCATTTTACATAGTATGTGGGTATTTCTACGATGTTAAGATTTCTTGTAGGTTCTTGTACCAAAATTTCTTTTATTATATTGTCATTCAGATGATTTTACGGGAATTCTTTCGTCTCAGAAGTGACCGGGTTAGTAATAATTGTAAAGTTTACATAAGATACATGAATTAGGACCATGCTGGTAATATCTATTTTTATAAACACGAACGTTATGACATATTTCAATAGAGGCGTTACAAATGGAGTATATGTATAATATTTGGTACCAGTATTATTGGCTGGTTTTAACATACATACTTCAAGATAATATATTGAAGCGTTAACGAGGAAATAAATGACAATAAAATATATATATAAAAAAAAACACAGCATAAGAATGATAAAGCAAAATATTTAGATATGAACCCCATCCCACACTAGAGCCGCCATTATTCTGCACATCTGTCATGGTTTTCCCGCTCAAAAGCGTTGAGATTTTCCACGCTTTCCCGCGCATTCAAATATAAAATAAAAAATAGTCTACCCTTTCAACACCGCAGTGCATTGTTTTATTATTTGCGGCCCCCGCTTCGACCGCGAAACGGTGAATTATTTACTTCATATTAAGAGTGTTTTATTTAGCACTAGCTAATACCCGTCTTGCTTTACGTTTTTAATTCATATTAGTTAGTAATTAAACAGGTTCTAGTCTAGCTTCTCATTGCTAAACAGACCTCTATAACTGACATTAGCACTGCCATTCATAAAAAGAGAGAAGAATTTCGACACATTTAATGTTAATAATAACAAACAAAGAAGAAAAATTATAGTTTGCCACTCACATGGGAAAAAAACTGCATGTGTCATAATATGTTACATCTCACACTTGATTCATTTTCACTGTTCAATAGCAATAATATAAGGGTAAAATATTCATATAATAATAATATAATACGAACCTACCCACATAATATGCAAGTTTTACTCTATGGTTTGAGTTTTGAATACATTCCCTACAGCTACACCACCCCTACACCCTCTATGTGTGGATGGTACAAATTTTATGTAATTGACTAATGATAACGGCATCTGTTTAACCGACCTCAAAATTAGACATTTAACGTAATCCGAAAATGTACTTTCATTTCAATGTTTATAAAATGTCTTTTATATAGTTTGAATTAAATTTATTTTTATTTCAAATCAATCTTTAATCTTTATTACATTAAATATATTTGAGAAATTGTAAAAAAAATTATTTATGATTAGGTACCATAAATATACCTGCAAGGATCCACGACGATTAAAATCCAACGCAGAACCTACGGTTTAAGCGTGATGCTCCAATATACGAAAAAACACATAAATAAAAAAGCAAACATAACTGAATTATTAAGTAGATTAAATATATTTGAGATTTTGTAAAAATTTGTAACTATGATTACCATAAATATACCTGCAAGGATTCACGACAATTAAAATCCAACGCAGAACCTACGGTATTATGCTCCAATATACAAAAAAATAAATATACAATAATAAATAAACATTACCTACTGAATTATTAGGTATGTAGATTATATTTCAAAAATTTGATCAATTATAGGTACTTAATTAATCTAAATAATAAAAATTGCTGAAACAATCAAAATATCTATCTTCATTAAAAAAATTGATTAAAAGTAGACATGAATTTTCTAAAGACTGTTCAAGTTAAACTTCTTACTATGGAATTTATGCATATAATAAAAGGAATCTTGTCTTTTCCTATAAATACTACGGTAGTAATATATAATCAGTGTAGCCCCTGAAACAATGTATTGTATAACGTAAGAAAGCATCTATAAAAACTTTGATTCCTCTAGAAATAGAACCCAGATCTTCATGATAAGAAGTCGACATCTAATTATTAAAACTTAATGCACACAACTGTTGAAGAACAAATTTAAGGTCCACGTCAAGTTTTAAACCAGAATCTAGCTCTACATAAACTGATTATTTTCTCTAGATGTGGTTGTACAGAAGAATGCTGAGCATAATATCATGTGTTGACAGGGTGTCTATAGAGTCCTGGGAATGATACAAAAGTAAAAGAGAGCTCCTGACCACTGTCAAAAGACATTATGCCTCATACTTGGCTACATACTCATTATTCCGTGATGAAAAATATTTTATATGAAATTGACTTGCTAATAAGACCATTGTTATCTTCTTGCTTCTCAAATTTACGGAATATCCTTTTAATAATAATAAAGTAAGTTGTGTTAAAATGTCACATTATTTGATAGTTATTTTAACATTAACATAAATATCTTATGTAAAAATACTTACAAACTCCATGAATTCTCATCATTTCTTTTTGCTGGAGGCATCATTTTTAAATTTTAGTGGTGTTTGGAAGAATATATTATTATGTTTGATGAAAAAGAAAAACATAATGTTATTTCATTTAGTATATTTCTGGTTATGAATAAAACAATTTTGTTTATTTCATTTCAGTCATATGACAAAATGTCATTGTAACATCTAACAGATAAAAAATAGAAAAAAAATCTCCTACATAAATGAAAACCACAACTTCATGGTAAGCTCGCCCTCTGTGTGTTGATTCTGTGATGTCTTTGTTATGTGTTAAGTTTTTATGCGTATATGTACACAAATTTACAGTAAAGAATAATTAATAAAAACCTGTATAAAAATGTATTTTATATAGAGTCAGCACACAACGATCCACTGATAATGTTTCTGACTCGCTAAAATAAAATATTGTGTTTCAAACTTGATTTAGTGTTATAAATAATTGTTAATTATTTATCAAACAAATGGTTTATCGTCTAGTAGGTATTGTCACAGCATATCTTATCCATACTATGCAAGGTTTTTAAAGGTTGACAGCCAGTTCATTATTACTGATTATGACATAATAGTTGTATTTTTACATTCCAAACTTGGCAAACATTGAATATTTTTCAGTATGACATGATCCTGTCCTTGTTGAACTGGTAACTTTGATATATCTTTTTACGTTTTAGAAATTCACCAATTAGTTTTTATTGTTGAAAATGCCACCAGAGCCTGTAAAAATATAGTTACACAAAATATTAGTCAATGAAATTATAACCGCAATATAATTTTATTCTATTGTTTTGAAACAAATAACTATGCTTACCAGTGGATTGTTCATTAATATTCCTGTTCGTTATTTATAATTAAAAAACAACCAGACAATAGAAAGTTGGTTACATTTTTTTATTTTCATTAGAATAAGAATAGTTCTTCAATTTCTAGTTTGACAACAAAATCAGAGTGTCAAAGAGTCCATAGACAACGCCACAAAATATTTCTTTTTTAGCGCTGCAGCCGTTTTCGAGCAATTCGGGTGAATAATAAAAAAGTTTTGTAAAAAAATACGTAGGTGTGTATCGTAATTAATTTGAGGTATTTTTATTAATTTAAAGAATACATTATTCACACAAAATACACATTAAAAAAAATCATTATCTTTCACAAAAATATTTCATTTTAATCATAGAAGAATCATAGTCTATAGTTCACGGCTGTCAGCTGTCATTAATTTTGACACATAGACGAAGTAAACAAAACAAAGTAAATTTAATTGTTCTAAATTTGAATAACATTGAATAAATTATAATAAAGGAATATTATTGCTGTTTATTTTTTTCCAAGTAGGTACCTACATTATAATATTAAATTAATCAAACTGTACATATAATATTTTGTTGTGAATTATGTAGATAAAAATATTATTTTCTCTAAGTGTCATATACCTTGCATCTAATGTACCCAACCCATGACTGTATGTTTTTAATTAACTTTGTTTTAAAAGTTTTTTTTTCATGTTCTAGGTATGCGTTAATTTGATTTCTTAATTGTTAATATTGATTCATTGTGATCTTATTCATTTAAATACTTTAAAAAAATACCTGTAATAAAAAGAGTGTTGATTTTGGCTACTTATAGATGTATTATATACCTACAATAACTTTAATTAATGTACATGATATCACATAATGTAAAATATGTGGAAGATGAAATGACATAAGGTTTATGTTGTATCATAATAATATTGTATTTATTCTAGGATGAATGATTTGTCACAAACCTTGGTGGGTCGTCAAGTAAGGCTTCCAATCAAACCTCTTATTGGCCGCTGTCTTTGAAGAATACTTCTTTTAACACAATTGGTTTAAAGTTAAGTATGTGATGAATATTTTTTTTAATTAATTTTCACGCCAACAATACGACCATGAGTCCAAATTTTTGACAATACTTTTATAATATGCAGGATAAAATAAATAAGCTAATGTGGTTTTGAGTTTATTTACATATACATACTAATTTAGATACAAAATAATACCGCTGTTGAGTGTGATTAATTTTAATACAAATACGTATTATATTTCTAAATTATTATGTGCATAAAACAAACATTTTATTAAACTGATTTTCCTGAAACCATTTAAAGATTCTCAATTATTGTTAATTTTATTTCTTTCTCTCAACAATTCTGTCAAGTTCACTGCACCTAATGATTTAATTTATCGGCAACTGTTTTACCGGCCAGTTTGTCCATGGAATGTTCATACCAATTGCAATGTTTATTATTTTACTTGCAAATCTTTTTCAACGACGATTTTAAGATTTAAACTTTATTTATATTTCAAGAATATAAAATGATTCAACAATTATTGCTAAATTATTTTATACTTATCTACACAATATGAATATGATTTTAACAGGTAGCTACATAATTATTACTCATCTAATGGCTATGTGGGTTTCACACAAACTGCGGCCATAAATATTTTAAAATGTGTCATTTTCAAAATGGAGGTATTATTTTTCCAAAATTTTTCATTAAATCTTTATTTATTGAGAATAATAAGATTTGAATAACATTTATATGTATAACAAATCAATCTCCAATTATTTTATTACATTTTCATACAGTAATACCAAGATTCCATTCTACGTTTACATGAGTAATTTTGTTTCCAAAAGATGGCTTACTGTCTTTTGTGAAAAATTTGTATGAAGATCTTAAAAAAATAAAGTTTTTTAAATAGCTCTAAATATATTAAAGTTAATTTATCAAAGAGTATTTAAGAACGCTCTCTGGAATTTTGCGCGGCTTTTCGCATATTAATATCTGACCTTAAGGTCTGTTTTCTACGATTGATGCTGATTCAAAAATATAAATAAATAAACGGACTAAAATATTATGTAGATAATATTAGATACAACCTCATCTTATTTAAAATCATTAAAAATGTGTGAATTTTATGTTACCTGCTATGTACTTTCTCTCTGTGGCCATAGATTAAAAGTCTACGGCTGTGATTATCGTGATATTCAATCACGATAATTATAATCATACCATCGTTCTTTGCCTGTTCCTTGCTTTTCGATTCCTCTATATCAGGGATGCACAGACTTTTAGGTAATAGGGGCCACTGGGGAAGATGAGCCAAGGACGGGCCGCTATGGAAAAATTAACACTTCTTCTTCTTCTCCCGGGAAATTATTATTCCCACATGATGGTGGGGTCTGCCTTTTGTATCTTACGAAGTTTTAGAAAAAAAGGAACAACAATCAATGGCATTTTACAAATTACTTAGATACTTAAAACTTTTAGAAAAACAGTAAACTATGCATTTTGTACATGATGATTGAACAAAAACATAAAACATTGTTTAGGAAAATAGAAAATATTATTGTCATAACACTAAACACAGAAATCTTGTGGAATCATTTTTACACGCAATACATACACTTATAATGGATAATTAAATAATTTCAAACATCAATAAACATCACAAACAATTCAAAACACATGACAGACTCTGGCTTCTTCCCGGCGCGGCGTAGGTTTACGTACAAAATTATCTACTCAGGTCTATTTTAAATATTCTTTTGATTTTCCAATATTTTAATTCGTCGGCGGGCCGCAGAAAAACTGACGGCGGGCCGCATGCGGCCCGCGGTTTGTGCATCGCTGCTCTATATCTTAAGTATCTTTCATCCATTTATTTTTGTGTTTGGAGAATTCGAGTATTTACAATAAAAAAAAATATTGTTTTTGAAATAAACTTAATCGAGGATTAAACCGAAACAAAAGCTGGCGACTAAACCGCTACGACACCAATCAGACCAGAAACCTAATTAACAAATAAATACCACAGTGATTTTTGCATAGCTTTGTACAAAAAAACATCGAACCTCACATCAGCAGTTTAGATGCAATATGAAAGCGCATTATTAACCGAGCTCTATTCACAAAACGGGGCTACGCAAATCATCCAAAATAATAATAATATATACCTAACGTTACGTAACACTTAGTAAATTGTCTCTCTATATTGATGAAATATTTTGTTATATTTATTTAAGTACTTAGGTATTTAAATTTACATTTTTCTACAATAAGGTCTCTCGCATCCAATCCAATCCAAACTCCCTTTAGACCCCACTTAGGGGCATAGGGAGGCAACAAGAGCTCTCCATTGCGCTCGATCTTGCGCAACGGTGATGACCTCCTCCCACACCATGTCCAGATTCCTCAGCTCTGCCTCGAAGGAGCGGAACACAGTATGAGAGGGTCTTCCTCGTCTCCGGGACCCTGATGGGAGGAAGAACAGCGCTCTCCTCGGCCAACTGTCATTCGGCATCCTTAACACATGTCCCAGCCAAGTCCATCTCCTCCACATAATAGTGGTCTCTCGCATACTAGGTATATAATAATTTTTTATTATAATTGGGATATAATAATATAGTCTCACTAAGTGAAAAAAATATTTTCAGAAATACTGGAAACTAGTTAGAATATAGAGTTGTGTAAAAAAATAATGTCTTTTAGTCACACATATCAGCTATTTGGCTTATTTTTTCCTAATATTTATTCACTAGCTTATACCCGTCTTGCTTTACGTTTTTGATTCCGATTGTCAGGCTTGATCGGTAGGTAATTAAACAGGTTCTAGTCTAGCTTCCCATTGCTTTGTAGACCTCTATAACTGACATAAGCACAGAAAAAGAAGAATGACACTTTTCATGTTTATTAAAATTTTGTATGAAGATCCTAAAAAATAGGAGTTTTTAATTAGCTCTAAAGATATTAAAGTTAATGCGGCAAATTGTATTAAAGAACCTTCTCCGGCATTTTGCACGGCTCTGTGCAGATTCATATCTGACGTAGCATTTGTATTTTGAGCGTGATGCTATGACATACGGTAAAAAGCAAAATAAAAAAACATTTCTGAATTATTATTTAGATAGAGAAGGAGGGGCTAATGCGAGTTTTATTTAATTTCCCAATTTACCACGCAACTTTCTTAATTTTTTATTTCATAAGAACCTTCTACTGATAAAAGCCAACACGACAAAAAAAGAATCAGTGAAATCGGTTCAGCCGTTTAGGCGTGATGCGATGACATTGAGTAAAAAGCTAATAAAAAAACATTTCTATGTAGATTTACCACGCAACTTTCTTAATTTTTTCTTTCATAAGAACCTTCTACTAATAAAAGCCAACACGACAAAAAAAGAATTAGTGAAATCGGTTCAGCCGTTTAGGCGTGATGTTCACATATACGATAGAAAGCACACAAACATTTCTCAATTATTATATAGATATTTTTTGAAACACTATATAATAACAAGTATATTTGTGGAGCGGAATATCACCTGGTAGTTGGGGTGGCTCGGTAGGGCGCAAGGGTAGCTCAGTGGCTCTGAGCACTCCACTCCAGGCGCACCCCGACTGGTCCAGATTATATCTCTTGACACGTGATGGATGAATGGTTATTGGATCTTTACATTTTTATCATATTTTGTAAATCCATGGCCAAAGGAGACAACTTTCAAAAGTGAACAACTCCATACTTTATAAAAATAAAATCTGATAGCTCAGATTGAGAGCATATTCTTTCTTTCATTTTTTCGTGTTGTTTTTAGCCTCCTTAACAATGCCTCTAAGCCAACCTGTCCTGCGTAACAGACATCCATTCAATTTCCACAGCCAGCACGGTAAACTGTACATCCGGGATATCCTTAGAGGATCCAAAAAGATACTACTTTTCACTCTGCTATGAAAGGACTACATAGCTAAATGAACAAAGGATTTTTCGAAGCTTATTGAAATTATCTTTTCAATTCTATAAAAAATATTGGATTTTTTTTACTTTATTTAATATTTCAATTTGACATAACTTAAAAATTTATTCATTATCTTATTTGATGAGCGTTTGTAACCTATAAAAAGCAGAGTTATACAGAATCTCAAGGACAAGACTTAAGAATCAAGAGGTTTGGAAGACCGAAGCAGCGGTGGATGGTGATGAGAGGAACTAGAGTCATTTAGAAGATGGTGATAAGTGGACAGGTTGACATAGAAAAGTTTTCTGAAGGAAATTAAGACTTACATACATAGATTTGTATCGTCACGGGTTATATTCTTATAGTCATGATGAGTATTTGCGATGTGTACACAATCATATTGACTTCTGGCCAGCTTGATGAAAATCTAAATTTTTATGGAAGATTTATGAAAAAATGTAATATTTTTATCGATAAATAACATTTTCCAAATATTTATAGCCTTAAACGTCCACTGGAAATATGCCTCGCTATAGAGGGTATTACTTTACTTCTGGTATCCCTAGTTTAGCCGTCTATAAAGGACGTTACATATATACGAATGGACTCTTTTATTTATATTGATTTCATAAATTTAAATAAATAAGTATGTCTACTCCCTTGTTGGAGAAAATAGACTCCAGAAGACCTCACCATGCGGTTTTATTCTTCGCCGCTATTCAATTTTGACAAGATTTTCTACTAAATTATTTGGAGGGTTCTACCGCGTCTCAGATTGATGGTAGTTGAGCTAAGACGGGATTTCTACGTAGAATTCCTCAGCACGTAACCCAGAGAGTTCAGTTGACAGAACTCAAATATGGAAATGATAAAAAATGGAATTAGACCCTTTTTTGAGATGGTCTTTGAAATAGTGCTTCGGTATCCGCGTTTGGGCCCAAAACTACTTACCCTCCCCCCATTCGCCAGCAGTGCTCCTGCTTGGTGTGTGTAATACACTCTTAACCCCGTGTATGGTGTGTGCATGATATACGCCTGACTCGGAGTTCCAGGTAGGTCCCTTCGGCCGAATACTCACGGGTGATATATGTCTTCTCAGATAATGCGATATATATTTTTCCACTTATGGCAAGCTAAACTAGTGTGGCTAGATTTATTTATAGACACATCATCTACGTACCTCCTTACACACACTCGTATCTATGATTCCCAAATATTTTTAGAATTTTTTTATTTGTGAACATTCTTCAAAGTTTTGGACTGAGAAATTTCTGATTTGTGAACTTTTTTCTATGTTTTGGCCTGAGCATCACGACGTGCTTGCTGCGGTTGTTGTTGAACTTCCATAGTTGTTTTGTTTACATAAATGTTGAAGTTATTTTTTTCTCTATTATACTGTACATGTTTTTAGATTAGTGGCACACACCTAAACGATGGAAGGATAATAGAAAATGTAGCAGGAATAACAGGCGAGCAGGCTTAATCAAAGAGAAAAAAGATGAAGTATATTGCAGTGAAATTGTAAAAATGAATCTGTGCTCACTCAAGGTGAACACAAATACACTCTTTGGATTTTACAGAAAGCAGTAAAAAGCTTTTTTCGTGAAACAGGAAGATGGTTGGCACCTGGGGTTAAACCCACTACCTCCAGTACGAAAGTCCGCGTATATAGTAACTGCTAGGCTACAAACCACCTCGCACATTTAAAATAAACAAATAAAACTTAAATTGACGACATTTTGAGAAACATTGTTAAAAAATAAATATCATTGGATTTCATATATATGTATATGAGATAAAAAATGTATAAATCTTACCATATTTTTTGAAAATCTTGAAGATAGAGAGTTTTTCATTTCAAGTAAAACATTATAGGTATCTATGTACCTACTTCAATTGAAGATACCATTATTGTAAAATTCAACGCAAACTCAAAGTGGACTGAGTACAAAATAAGAACCAAAACCAAATTAGGTATCAAGTTAATTTTTTTCTATTTAAATAATCAATATAGCCTGCGGAACTCATTGTCTGAGACAGTCAATCAGTCTAATACGATTTGAGTCAAGAAAAGATTAGAAATTTGAAGTAATATTCGAACGCAATGAAAATCGAATCAGGGAGATCCTGATACGAATTCCAAAAGTACTAATCCTGGTAATTTCAAATTTGACTCCTCGAGAAATCGAACCAATTGGAGTGAGTCATACATACATCAGTGCTTTGCTAGTCCTCTAATACTTCTTGGATAAAATTGTTATGATTTCATAATCATATAAATTCTGAATCATTAGAATATTATTTCTTGGTCGTTCCACCTAAGCATATCCGCTTCCATAAATACACTTCTGCTTTTGCTATCTATGCTAATTTCTTCAATGTATTTTCTCTGTGAAACTTATTTTTGAACGCATTTTATTCAGTAGGTATATGACGTATAAACCCAAACATTTTGGTGCCGAAACCAGGGAATCAGCGAACCAGGAAAAAACTACAGTGTAGGTATAGAAGGTTGTACAATCCATTTTTATATTTTCCTGTTTTTTCATCTGCACTAGAATTGTTATATTATTTGTCCTATATTGACGTTTTTACATCCGAGTTGGTTGCCGATTTGTGGGAAGAAGAGTCATTGTTTCAGAGGGATGATAAAGAGTCATATTGTGATTGACGGTTAGACATTGGGTTAGACGTACACAATAAATCTGAATATCTGGCAATTATTTTCTTACCGATTAAAACTACCCCGAACATACACAAATATTTGCAAACCAAAGTCAGCCAAATGAGATTTTTCGTGACACATGCACAGCTATATTTTTTTATATTTAAGATGATAAGTAAGTGTGATGCAACATTTATTTTCTCTCTTGAAAAAAATCAACAATTTCTCTTTCCAAAACTATAGTATTTTTATGAGTGGTCTGGAGTGTGGAGAAGCTAATTACTTGATTCCAAGTCTCCGCTGCAGACCCAGTCACCCAAATGGCTGAGGAGTACAACAGTGGTGGAGGTACCTCCGCATTTTGGCCACCCTCAATGAGCCAGCAGCCTTCTAGGATAAACGAACAAGGGGGAGGTTTTTTGGAGGTAATGCAATCTAAATTTTTCATTTGCCGTCACTCAATAAAAGTCCGTCAGTTAAAATGCTAATGTCTAAACGATGATTTTTGCGAAAATAAAAAAGGCAATAATTTGCGCAACTTGTAACTTCATACGCTCAAATGCCTTTAGGCACATAAATTTGTTTTGTCATATGAAGATTAGCATTAATTCTGAGAATTTCATTTTAGGAATGCTAGCAGGGTATAAAATTATTGCTTGGCAACAGTGAAATGAATATATTTACCTACATAGAAATGAGGAGCCATATTTCAGATGAGTTCAGAAAAATTACCGTAAGAAAGCAGCCCATATGATTTCAAATTGGTGGAATAAAATATAAGAACAGGCTATTTTTAATAAGAAAATGAATAACTAAAATATGATCATAGGAAGGGGCAGCCAATCATCCGAATACCTGCACACTTTGAGTTACGAGAGTTTCGTTCCGAAGGAGCCAACAACACCTCAAATTTCACACTTTTCAAGTCTGGCATTAAAAAATGACATCATTCTTTCAACCATTCTCATCATTCATCGACATCATTCTTATTTATAACACCTGTAATTTGACCACTCTCTAAAATGAATATAATCTTACCAGTATTTAAATAATAACATTTGCCCTAAAAAGTGACGCGCAGTAATTTGTCAAAACATCTTCTAATGGCACAGGATTCATAGCTAAGTGCCTAATGCTGCAGGGTTATTCTCGTAGCGCTTGAATTGCAATCTAGTTGAAAAGATATCTTAAAGGGCGGCTCGAATAAGGATCGGACCAATCCGAGAGAAAGGGGGAGTGTTATGATCGTTCCACGATTGGCTACATCGTATTGCATACTACATAAATATGATCGATTTCTATTCACAAACACTAATACTGGGCACTAATCTCACAGTTTACACGTTGAGGCTTAGTGTTAGTGACAAGTACTAAGCACTTAGCCACGAAGCCCTTGTAAACCAGCCATTGATCAGGGAACAACTTCATTATAGGATTCGTTGAAAAAATCATAATTCGTCCGTATATTTTTAACATTTCCCTTTTAATAACGACGTCTTGCGACGCCGAGACCAGCGTGGTTGCGGCTAGATTAAAAATTCGTCTTAAGGAGAGTCACCGAGGATTTTTGGTTTCAGTCATGCATAATTAATTATATCATCTCGGGGTACTCGGGTTCTTTATGTTGTGACGGAGTCCTGATTTAAGGAGGACCTACCCTCGTTTCTGCAGGACTCGCTCCTGCTTGGGACACAGCTCTGGTGATCTTCAGAATAATTTATTAATGAAAATAATTATTACACCATAGCTCCTTGAATATTTCCATAGTCTGGAATACTAAATTTTAAATATACCTTAGTTATTTTTATGTCCTTTATTTTGTACACGAACTACGTACTAAAAGCAGCGTTTCGAACAAAAACTCTCTAAAATTCACGTCATATTTTGGTTTTTGAGAAGTGAAGGGACGTGGAGGGAAAGGAGGAAAGAAATGACAGCTTGAAAATCGACCACACATTGTGTTTATTAGAAACTAGCTTTACTATGAATTTTGAATTCGAATTTGTACTTAATTTATACCTACAAAAAATGTTACCTATAAAAAATTGTTAAAAAAATCTGAAAGTTTGAAAGATTTCTATCAATAATCTGGGTACCAATTTTTTTAAACTCGATGGTTTTGACAAGTAAATAAAAATTGTGTTTTTATGGATTTTTTCACAGATGGCTTTGTTGTCAGTAAGTCTGTTCCATACAAACTTTAATGTTCCAAACTAAAAACCAAATTAACATCTTATTTGAATGCAGAAATTATGAATGATAGCCTCACTATTAAGAATAAATAGATTAAGGCAGTCAATAAATATAGGTTTTCAACACTGACATATGATCAAGATTGAAAGAGACAACTAAACTCCAGGAAATGTCCAATCAAGTATAATATACTTTTACAAAAAACTTCCAATTACAACATTCGGCTAAGAGACAATAACTCTAGCAGCAAGGATAGTCCATACATTCTATGCTGAGCATGGGTGTTGAAGATAGAAAAAGAAGTAAAACCATCAGACACCTAAGATTGCTGATATAACGGTTAGCATCACAAATCAAAATGGCAGTGGGTAGGTTATGCCGCGAATTGAAAAAACGGAAAGAAGACCCCGAAAATCCTCAAATGATTACCATGTAGGAGAAGCAACGATAGACACCAAAAACATGGACAAACTCCATATAATGCTAGGATGAAAAGTTTGGGATGATGACGATGATAAAGACGCATTTTCTTCAAATCAGCATTCCTTAAATACATCTTTGGCCAAATTAGATGGCAATTTTTTATCGTTAGGAGAAATTGAATTATTTATAAAGACAAAAAAAACTTTTATGGACAATAGAATGGGATGTAGGAAGTATCGAAAACCACATATTATGATAACCCCTGAGAGCTGATAAGTTTTACAATAAGAGAGCTCGCTACAAAACAATATCCAAGATTCGGACTAGAGAAATGATCCTTTTAAATCTTGAGTTGATGATCAACAGCCAATAAACACATCGAGAATGCTATACGCATCAGATCTGAGGTCGAGTGTTTCAATATAACAAAGTGAGAAAGCTTTAGTTATATGGAAGGCTTTGAAAGTTGTTATCTGGGAAGCAGAATGCAACACTTACAATGGTTTTGTCATGACAAAGAATTAAAAACGAAAGTTTTTTTTTTCTGTAATTATTTGAGACACAGTAACGATAATAATAATTATTATAGGACATATCAAGTTTATGGGCTGAAATAAAAATTATACGCAAATGCAAATTTCGCGGCCGCCATGAAAATCTGATGTAATTGTTTTATTTGAATTATTATTTTATTGGCAGGGTATTTTTTATGTTTCTCATTTTTTTCAGCGGAGGGGTGAAAAAAATTAAAGAAAAAAAATAATATAAAACACATAGAGATGGTGGGGGGTGAATAAAGTACAATATTGATTGCATATTTATGGCTTGTCCTTGTGCTTCATTATTTTCAAGGGGAGGGGGATGTTTTATTAAAGAAATTATAATATCCACAGCCAGGGAGAGCCTTGAAATACAAGTTTAATTTTCTTCCACCCATTCGAGTGGAAATATTTACCATAAATATGGAAACTATTCGAAACAAGCTTATTACAATAGATTATTGTTCATTCCTAGAACTGAACTCACAGAATTTCGTTTAATGTGTAATAGGCAATTATTTTCATTTTTAAACCCAAAAGATTTTCTTTGTATTAATAATCTAGGTAACAGTAATATCTAAAAAGCTGGATAGACACATAACAATTTATCTTTAAGATTTGACCGATAATCGCTCATTTTTCAAAACTTATCGAAGAAAAGAATAATTACAAAATGAGCGATTATCGGTCAAATCGTAAAGACAAATCGTTACGTGTGTATGCAGCTAATGAAAAATTCTCTACAGGTATTTTGTCATTTAAAGATAATAAAATGAAAGAAAGTGGGGGTGAACTCGAACACTTATAACTCGAGATCGGCTGAACAGATTTATATGATGCTTGGTTTGTTGGATACTTCTCCGCTTCGGATAACAGAAATGGATTATAGTGAATCTAAAAATAATATAAAATATATCATTAAAATTAGTATGGAACGGACTTCGTAGCAACAACGCCACCTGTGAAAATTCCATAACAATACAATTTTTATAATCAAATTTAAATAAAAAACTTTTTAACTCTTCCACAATTTTATTATACCTGACATGTTTCGAAGGGGCATTCCCTTCATGGTCATAGGTTATTTGAAGAGTTAAAAAGTTTTTTTTATTTAAATTACTTGCACCAGAAAAATTGCATGTTCAACAACTTTTAAATCTTATTTAATACAATTTTTATTTACCTGACAACCGTTGAGTTTCAACACACCGATATGAAGATTATTGGTAGAATTTTTTTCAAGCTTTCAGAAATATTTTTTTAACATTCAAACATAATAATATATTAAGCGTATTTTCATATATATTCAAACGGAAAGTGAATGAAAAGAGATGATTTTAGTTTGATTAGAGAATTTTTGTTAACTATAAAATGTTTCAGAAATTAGGCATATGACTAGACCGCATACAAAAGATTTAATAAATAAATACTCTGAATTCATACAGCCACTGTGAATGTACCTACAGTCGAATGTTTCAATAAATAAACTGAAAATGTTTAAAAATGTAATAATAAGTCTCTGACTGAAAAAAAAAAACTCTTCATCCCCCATCCCTTTGACGGAGAAAACTCACAACTTCCTCGTAGAGAAATGTCGGATTGAGGAAATGAAAAATTAAAATAAATAATAAAAAAAGCAAAGTATTCTTAACACAAGTCAACTTTAACCCTTCACTCAACCACCCTCGAGGGAGATGGCGTATGAGGGGTTGGATTAAGGGTTGGTTACATTCTCAAAAGGACTCGCGCTCCCTTGACTGCTCATTCTTTCTCCCGTTTCTACATTTTTTTAAAACATCAACCAATCTAGTAGGTACTTACATGCTTACAGACTAGAGTAGAGTCACCAATACAGTATACTTGCGTAATTATTAATAGTAATTGATATTTTTTTGCGATTATATCAGAAAAGCATATAAGTATTTTATTATTTATATATATAAACATATTTTTTTACATGTCTCATGGTTTTAACTACATAGTTGTAAATATTACCTGTCTTCTTTTATCGGTTAATGAATATATTAGGTCTTTACTTATGAAGTTGCCGTTTTTCAGTACTGTAGCCCTAGTATAAGTTTTCGATGATCGAATATCGAAACGATCATCGAAAGAGTTTCGAAAAATTTTCATACTAAAATGATCGAATGATTCGATCGTTTGATTTAAGAACACTATTGCACCCTAATAAGCGCTTATTTGCGTGCAATTAGCTTTCGATGAAACTTGTACTAGCCCCACAGATCACTTCTAACAAAAAAAAAGTTTTGATTGGCTAGGAATTTCAAATGCATTTTTATTTTGTTTTATAAAGATGACATTATTTTTTCAAAATCAGTCTTTTGTTTTTTGATAAGTGTTTTTTTTTTCATTATTTTGAACATTTTTCATCCTAATGGATACTTTTAAAATTATTGTTATTGGTTTGCCCGGTTCCGTTCTGGAAATTTTGGGTTGATAGATGAACCACTTGGTCGTCCGGACACTTTGGTCAAGGATGATGATTTAAAGGCGATGGCGGAAGCTGATGATACTCAATCAGTAGCTGAGCTAGCAGCAGCTTTTGATATTTACATCAAAACAATATTGGTCCATTTGCGACAAATTGACAACATAAAAAGCTTGGTAGATGAGCGCATCATGTAAGCGACGTTCGCCAGTGCAACGTATGCATCGACATCTACCTTGCGCTGCTCAACAGGGGCAGAAATGAAGAAATGTTGAACCAAATTGTTATGTGAAACGAAAATTGGATTCTGTTGGACAATCAAAAGAGGTCAGCAAATTGGTTAAATCCTGGTACAGCACCAAAGCAATACCCTAAACGAAAAATGACCCCTAGAAAGGCTATGGTCACTGTTTGGTGGTCTAGTGCAGGTGTGATTCATCACAGCTTCTTACAAAACAGATGAGCATTACTGCAGATGTGTATTGCGAAGAACTGAAGACAATGATGGAATAACTCGGTCATCTACACCAGCTGTGGTCAATCGGTTATCCATGCTGCTCCTTCACAACAACGCGCGACCTCATACTGCACAAAAGACAGTCTCCAAGCTGCGAGAGTTGCGGTTGGAGACTCTCTCTCATCCACCATACTCACCAGACCTTACACCTATCGACTATTACATTTTCCAAAATTTGGACAACCTTTTAGCGGAAAAAAAAAATCAATTCCCGAGAGACAGTACAAAATGCGTTGGAAAAGTTTGTTGCCTCCCTTGCAGGTAATTTTTACAAGAAGAGCAACAATATACTACTGCTTCATTGGCAAAGATTCATTGATTGCATGGGTGATGAGTTATAATAACAGAAATAAAAAAAATTGAAAAAAAAATCAACTTTAAGTTTTTCATACAAAACAATAATTTCATAGGTAAAGACCTAATATTTTTTTTTTCAAAAATATGTTAATTAAAGTGCATTAAACGTTAGCCTCAAGTGTAAATTTCATAATTGCTTGATTTATGTACTTAGCTTTTGCCAGTCACATTTATTACAATTTTACAGGAAAGGATTAATAAAAATAAGGCAGAGAGTAGCACAGTCGATTTTCCTGCTTTTCAGATGTTTATTTATTTATTTTTATTTATTTATCGTATGGTATACAGTACATCACATCATAAGTTATTCAAAATAATAGTCATTTATTGATTTATTTATTTATAAGTCTAAGATATCAATAAATGCTATCGCTCTGTCGGTTAAGGTGAGGAAATGTGAGAAACTGCCTTGGTATGCTCTTCTATCATACACGGTATCATCGCTTGAAACATTTATGTACAGAAAGTTTTAAGTTTTAAAAATGCTATTTGTCCTATCTTTGGATATTTTTTTGTTGAAATATTTTGTCTACAACCTTGAAGTGTTTTAAGGTAGACAAACTCTCAACACAAGAGATCCTTTTTGATACGGTAGACTTCTGTTATTGGTACATTGTAATGTACGAGATTAAAGAGTATCTCGTTTATTTATGCATGTCCATGTTTATAATAATTTCCAATTTCCATTTCGATCTACCATATATATGTAATGTTTGACAATGGTTTAGATATTATATATCTATAGATGCGCTTTGACTATTATTGGAAGACCGGAAATTCGATGATTTATAATAATGTGCAGTTTTCCTCTAATTAACCTGATGATTCAAAAAAAAAAAAAATGGAAAAGATTTGACTTTGGTATGGGATGTGTTACACATATTGATATTTTCTCATTCTTAAGTTACCTCTCCAAAACACGAGTTTTTACTCACATTGGAGAGAAATCATTCAATGATTTATATTGCCTTATTTATTTGTAAATTGTATTACATTAATTTGTAAACTTGATTTTTTTTTTCTGTGAAATAAATGATTTTTATTATTATTATTCGAAAATAAAATAGCGAATTGATAAGAAGGCGCACATGTGAAAAAAAACCAAGTGTTCTTTGACTGATCTTTATATTTTAATTCTTAAAGCCGTAGCGGTATTAAAAAGTTGGCTGATTGTTCTTTTGCGATAGCAAAAAAAAATTGTATCATAAGCAAGGTGCAAAGTAATTGGAGTCTTAATGAGATTAAAATTAAGAAAGGAATCTTAAGATGAAAACGGAAGGAGGAAAAAAAATAATAGAAATTTCATCCAAGATCTGAGAAAGTGTTTTTTTTTCGTCATCACCGTCAATTATAATTTAGAGAGATATTTTTAATCATCGGGCTCGTTTCCACAAAGCAAATCAGGGCGGACGGATGTGGAAAAGATCTTAAGACGATGGAGGGTTTGGTTAATGAAATTACCCAGCCTTGATGAGGAAGAAAAACAATGCAATGGGGGTTTGTTTTGACTCCCCCGCTATCTTCAGGATGATTTTTTTCTATTTCTACCAAAACAACATTGCATTCGTATTTTCTTTTCTTATTATTATTATTAGTACTATTCTTAATCAATGTTAATTTATTGTTGAAAATTGTAAAATAAATTTATTTGTGTGAAAAATCAACACTCTCTCCACTAGGCCAGCAACGATTTCGAATATTGTCATTTTTGTTTATCAAAATTCCAGTATTTATATTTTTACCTGGTGATTTATTGGATGAAAAATATGTGTGCAGGGTAACAAGAAGAAAGAAATAAAAAATTCAGTATTTTACTAATTTCCGATACTTACCAATACAATTTCGCATAATCGTGAGAATATAAATATGACTATAATAATATATCGGTTAGTCAATTCTTAAAAAAAAACGTATCTTCAAAATAATATAACGAAAATTTCGCTGTAGAAATTTGATAATATTTACACATCCAACAAAAAAAATCATGTTTCGAAAGAAATTTTACTATGGGAATGTCCAATTTTCCATTGAGAAGAACATTTTAATTCAAAAATATTATATGTTTGACCTACAAAAAAACCGTGAATTGTTTACAAATAAGACAATTATACAAAAATGAAGAAAAAAAATAAACAAATAAAAAGATATTCATCTCTTCGTATAAAATGCAGCTCCATTTTCTATCATAGGCCTATTGCGTTAATTTGCAATAGGCCTATGATATATATGCTGAATTTCTATATCTATAAGTAGTGGTATAACATTCTAAACCATTTTTTTACAACTATCTTATGTGAACTTACGAATAAAGTTTAAGAATAAGCCCATCGATACTCGGTTCAGTAATTAAGACTCGCGTCCACTAAACAATAGAAATTCACATTTTTAGCATAGCAACCCTAATGAATGAACAAACAGGTAACTGTCTATTGGGGTTCTGTTTACCCCCGAGGTGGTATAGTCCTTTGTGAGTTCGATCAATTATTATCAACTCGAATAAACTTTTCGATTACTCTTAAGGAGTATTCTCCAGTGCCAAGATAAAAGGAAGTCTCTCATTATTATTATGGACGTGTAAATACTCTTGTTAATGTAATATTATCTTTAAAGACACCACAGTAGCCGAGGAAAAATTGCTGTAATCAACAAATTAATGAGATGTAAAACGATTTTTCAATAGAATTATCCGCTAGAATTATTAACGGATGAATCTTAAAGGCTATTTTATAAGATATTGCCAGGCTGTAGACTTCATTTTTGGATACTGCATATAAGTTAGAAGGGACTTTTATATGAATTCATTCATTGAATTGAATGGATAAAACATACAGGGTGGGGCAGAATGGACTCCCTAGTTTCAAACACTCACTGTAGAGAGCGCAGGTGGGTTAGTGCAGTGGAAGTAGTAACGTTAGGTGGGGGAAGCAACGCCATTTACATTTCAAGTAGTGGAATGCAGTGGTCCGGTGAGCATCGAGGCTTTGTCTTAGAAACGTTCTTTAAAAATAACGATAGCCTATGAAATGCCCTCTGCATCACCACCACACTATCATTGTTTTTAACGATCGTTTCTTCGACAAAACCTGAATGCTCACCGGGCCACTGCATGTGACTACTGAAATGAAAATGGCACCGTCCATTCTGCCCCACCCCTGTAATACTTAACTATACTAACAGCATTATGTTTGAGAATATGTAAGTGATGGCAGAGCAGAATTAAAACCATTTTTTTCAACAATTTTCTTTTACTTACATCATATCATGCAGATTGTACACTCTCTTTACACGAGCTTCTACAACTTTTGAGAGAAAAACGTTGTATATGTATATTATTCAATCAATCAATAAAGAAATCCTCCCAGTTTGACCCCACACAGGGAGGCAACATGCAAGAACCGTCTACAGCCTTCGATCTTACGCGGTTTCAATGACCTCATCTCGCACCATGCTGAAAGCTTCAGCTCTGCTTCGAAGGAAAGGAACATGGTGTGAGATGGTCTTTCTCGCCTTCGGGACCCTGATAAGAGGAAGAAAAGCACATTGTTACAGTATATTATTATTGATGCTTAATTAATCGTATACTTTTACAATACTATTTAAGAGTTGGTTGTATATTTTCACATTATAAACGTCATAATTGATTCCCAATAAAAGAACGATCACTTGTACTTACATATATTGTAATATTATTATTAAAAGAACAAAAAGAAAACGATTTCAATGAATATTGTTTAAAGTTTGAATTTTTAACAAACAAAATTTCATTATACGTATCAATTCTATAATGCTAGAAGCACAATGTATTGTCGGATTATTCCTATATTTTTTTTCTACACCTACCTATCGGTAGCTTTAAATTTAAAAGAAAGAAACAGTTCGTTTAAGAAAAGATAAAAAATAAATTGGACAATCAAGCGACTGTATTCAAAAAGCTGTCACCTGCTGATCAAATGTCTACAGCAGTCCCATATTTCACCCAGCGCGATCCCTAGCATTTGTTTTATTTTTTGATAAAACGCTTTTCATTTGTTACGTGTGATTACATCCTTGTCTTATTACCAACACCCAACACATTCAAGTTCCAAAACCCCCACCTATTGAGACGTCGCGATGCTGAAAGAAGAACAAGGTGGCGAAAAGTTTTTCGCCGAAGTCACACGTGCATAATTTTTCAAATGTTTCAATTTGTCTTTTTTCTTTCAGGAGGAGGTTGACTGACGGATTGGCGGTGATGGGGTGTGACAGGGATGATATGCATCGGTGGGAATGGTGGATCCGTTACATACCACACTACTCACCCCTTGCTATTGAAGTGAAGAAAAATGCATTCGAGTTAATAGTGACACAAGGGAATTCGAATTCATAAAAAAATAAACATTAATAAATAAACACTTTTTAAACGTCTTGGGCAGTTTTATTGTAAACAATCCTGTTCAATTTAAAACACCGAGTAATCCCAGAGTAAAAATCTTAGAATAAAACATCGAATTGTCAAAATTAATTATTGTTCTTAAGAGCGTATTTTAGTCGATCAAAAATCTATATATTAAAATGCAAACGACGATAGTTGGTTGGGTTCAATATTTAACGAAAATTCGACAGCGGGGAACACGACTGTACGCCTCGGATTGAAACGCCGTTAAAATAAAAATATTGAAATATTAATTATTTCTTATAGATTTTTTTATTCATTGTATAAATTATATATAGACATCCAATTCATATAGTGTAGAAAAAATAAGAGGTTGAAGTTTTTTTATGAGAAATCAAGGTGTTAAAATTTAGCCACCGATGCAGAAAGGCGAACAATTTTTTACTCAAAGTAATCTTTTTAAGCTAGGAAAACAACTGAAAAAAAAACATTAGCTATACATCCATTATCAACGAAATATTGTGAATGTATATTATTTTATAAGGCTGTTCTTCCTCCCATCAGGGCCCGAAGACAAGAAAGACCCTCTCACACTGGGTTCCACTCCTTCGTAGAGCTGAGAGATTTGGACATAGTGTAGGAGGAGGAAGATTGCGGAAGATCTAGCGTAATGGAGAGCTCTCAATGCCTCCCTATGCTCCTGAAAGGGGTGTAAAAGGGAGTAAAATAAATAAATAAATACAACTTTATTGTTTAAAAGTACAGTGTGGCGACAGTAGTTTTGACAGTTAAAAGGGCGGACTTATCCCGAAGGATCTCTGCCAGCCATTTCAAGAGTATTGATCGATTTTATTTAAGCTTTCACTCGTTTGTGATTAAAAGTAGGGATTTATTTGTTCAAAGAAATGATAAAAGAATTTAAAATTCCCTAAAAAACGGGAACTTCTAAACATACTACTAACCCCACCGCGTGACAGAATGTCGCACTAAAATATTAATAACACGAATCAAGATGACGTTGTCAAGTACCTATAAGGCGTTTCCCCACAAGTAGTATGCGGGCTGATGTTGGCAAGTTCACTCATCTCAGACGCTAATGTTCCATTTAAATGCAAATTCTGTATTTGTCACCTCGGAAGATGGGTGATTCTTAAAATGATGGCGAAAAACTAGACAACAGTATTGCCAACAACCTTTTTTTTCGTGAAGGAGTACAAAGTTTTTTAAAACGCATACACTTTATCTTGCATTCTTTTTCTATTTTAAATCATTCACATAGGTATGTGGAATGTTCGTGTACTCATGCTGCAAAATAAAGGTTGATATTAGAAAAATAACAAGGAATCATTTTTTAGCGTGTAGTCCTCTATGAAAGTTTCTTTCGCTGTCGCTTGATGAGTTTTACTGTGATGTTGTATTTGTAATTATAAAGTTTTTTTTTTTACATTATGTACCTACTGTGATAAAGCTCCGTAAAATTTACAATTTCCGATTAATCAACTTGACAATTCTTTGCTATAATTTTGCAATATTATGATATAGCTTTCTGTTAGAAACTCCTTAACAACACGATTATTATTTTTATCAACCATTGGGTTTCAAAAGATAAGTACGCAGATTTTTGACGGAATTTCGTTCAAGTTTTCACAAACAATTTTAATGCAAAGATAAACCCGGACAAAATAAATACATAATAGCACTTGGGTTCTGGTAATTCAACTAATTGCCTATTCATGTAAACTAAACAAAAATCGAAATTCAGCTGTGCAACACTACTATACCTATATTATTTTATTTATTCTAAGGCGGGACGAATTTTGAAGGATCAGCTAGTAATCTTCAAAGATCATTGAAAAATATAAGAAGGTATATTAATCGATAATTCGAAGATAAAAATATGAGAAGTAAGTACAATAAAATAAAACAATGAACTAAGAATAAGTAAAGGGAAAATGCCTAAGCAAATTTATAAAGCAAAGTTAGGTTACTTATTAACGAATTTAAATCTGTCGTGAAGGAAACTTATCAGTAATAGCAAAAAATAAACGGAGACAAGAGCTAGTCAAAAAATGTACTTGTTTTTGTTACAAGTGGGTAAGAATTGCGGCATCTTATATCAAAACAAGACATTACGAATAAATTCCATTCAACACAAACTGCCTACTTAATTAAGTCTGGGTGTCATAACATAACATACAGTCTGGGGGCTTGGTTGAATGCCCAAAATACTGGTTCTAGCACGTAGTTTTCTTTATTTGCCAATAATACAAAACAGAACCTCAATATTTTATATCAGATATACGTGCATACGAATATTTTCAATTCAGACATACTAGTATACAACCTGAGGTAGGTAATTCTTTATCATATTTCTCAAACATCACTATTAGCCCACCTTCTAGAAGACTCCCTCGTTAGAAAAGCCTTTGTCAAAAATTCCAGGTAAAAATATGAACAATGAACATTCAAAAGAAGGTGAAAATATACCGTATCGGCCAATTTTGATATTCGAAATAGAATTTTGAGTCAACCTTATAAGAATAAAAAGTCACACATGGACCAGCGAAATGAAAGTACTAAGTAACAACGCTGAAGTAATCCTTCAAAACAAAGTAAATAGTAAATACAGAGATCTGAAAGATATGTGAAGCTGTTGACAGAGAAGAAGCAACTGGAACGAATGAACACAAGAACTCCAAGGATATACCTAACTTTCACCAATCTGGATGACCATCCAAAAGATGAAGGGTAAATTTGGAGTCCACGTTATTGGGAGCTAATGCAAGGGGAACTTAGCAAGCCAAAGAAAAGAGAAAGTAGAAAAAAGAAGCTATATGAAATAAGATGACATTGCAGCTGTGGGTGGAAAAAGGTAGATGAGACTGGCAAACGACAGGGAAGAATGGAAGAAAATCGAAGAGGCCTATGTCCAGCAGTGGACCAGAGAGGGCTGAAGAAGAAGAAGAAGATGATGAAACAAGTATGATGCTGCAAAATGTAATGAGAGTATAATATCCAGATAGAAGAAAGCAGTAGTTTATTCGTTCAAAAAGCATAATGGGTAACAAAATTGTGGCAAATCTTAGGAGCAAATGATATCTGAGAGAGTTATTTTTTATATCTTTGACTGTACAATCACAGAGGGGTTTTTCACACCCCCACAAACATGTTTGCGGATGAAAAAAATAAACAATAACGCCAAGTTCAGAGATTAAAAAGGGATGCTCTCTAAATAAATAATAAAAATTGCCAGTATAAAATAAAAAAATAAAAAAAAAACAATTTTATTAAAATATATTTTGAATGGAAGTCTCAGGTTTTTTTGTTGGGAAATGGAGAAAGCGACGAATTCGACACTGGAATGAACATGGGAACAGATTGTCAGACAAAATAACTCCACGTGTCAATCTTCACTTTGAAGACGAGGAAGACCTTTTCACACTGTGTTCCGCTCCTTCGAAGCAGAGCTGAGGGACATGGACATGGTGTGGGAGGAGGTCATAAACATTGCGCAAGATCGAGCGCAATTGAGAGCTCTTGTTGCCTCCCTATGCCCCTGAGTGGGGTGTAAAAGGGAGTGTGTGTGTGTGTGTGTGAATCTTCAAGGCAAACACAAAGGGAAAGATCCTCAAAGAAATGGAGAGACCAAATTATAGGCAGTTTAGTTTTAAATAGACCATCAACAACAAACAATCCTAGCAGCATTGTTAGGTTAAAGGAAATTTTCGCATATGTTGTAGAAAGCTGCTTAACCTCTTGGCAAGCTTGTCTAGTTTTGTGTGGGTAAGATGGCCTCAAAGCATCTGAGTCATGCTTAACAGAGATCAAATACTATTATTAGAAGTTATTTGAAGTGGTTGGTGACCCAGCGGTTATAACGTCGGCTTTCGTACTGCGGACGTCGTGGTTCGATCCCAGGTGCCGACCGTCTTCCTCTTTCACGACACAAGCTTTCAGTAGCTTACTGTGAAAGAGTCAAGGAGTGTATTTGTGTTCACTTTGAGTGAGCACAGATTCATTTAAAAAAAAATAAAAAATTATGTAATGTAATTTTGATTGCTTGTTGATAGCTTAGCGGTTCAGTCGTAGAATTTCGTTCTTCTTAAGGTCGTGGGTTCGATCCCGAGTGCCAATAACCTTCCTTTTTCATGACACAAGCAAAAATGCAAAATTTAAAAACGTATTTGTGTTCACTTTGAGAGAGTGCAAATTTGAAAAAATACTGTATTACATTTTTTTTCATTAGATGGTGTAAACATATTAAATAAAAATTTCAATATACCATAATGCTATGTCCTAAATGAAAAGAGATCGCGCGACCATGCGATGAGCGATCATACAATGTTCTCAATTCGAACGATCCGTCTGAGGTCTAGTATACGAATGTTTTCCAGTTAGGACACACGGTGATAGGTATTATGTGTGTTAATGTACATTCTTTCTTTATCGAAATAAATGAAATGGTGATTTTTTTTTATTGGTTTTAGCCTGGCGGACTTAACACAGCCTAGTATAGTTTCCTTACTGGAGGTCGTGGGTTCGATCCCAGGTGCCAACCATTTTTTCTTTCACGTCGCAAGCTTTAAGTAGCTTACTGAGAAAGAATCAAAGCGTGTGGTTGTGTTCACTTTGAGTGAGCACAGATTCATTTTAATTAAAAAAATAAAATGAAAAATTGCTTTCATCTTTTATTATAATGTTAAGAGCGCTGATGGTTTGCTAGAAAGAAAACTGACAGATGGTACAAGCCAAGAAAATTAAAGCAAAAACATCGAGACGGCTTAAAATAAGCAAATAAATAAAGAGTCGTTGGCTTGAAAACCCTTCCACATCTGCTATTTTCTTTATCGCTCTATTTGTGAATTTTAATTACGGCAATTATGAGCTAATGTCGGCTGCATTTTACTATTATTTGCTTAGCCGTGTACAACTGCGAGTCCCTTTTTCTTAGCCTAAAACTAAATAATTGCCCAGAGCACGCAAGGCAGTGGTCGGGAGATTTTGCATAAATACACTTAGAGGGAATTTTATAATTAATGTACCTTCCCTATTGATATTTGGTATTTATAATTATTCTCAAATGTTTGTATGTTTTTATTTGGAGATATTAAAAAGCATTTTTTAAAAGGATAGCTATTCCAAATAAAACAATGTTTAAATCATCCGACGCTAATCAATTCTTCAATTAATACAATAATCCCTCACCGAAAATTTATACGAGAAGCATTCTTATTGCGCAGTTACTTCGTTGCTGATAGCACAATGATAGATTTATTGTATTCTCTCAATTGAAAACAAGTAGTGTTAAAATAATGAATATTATTAATGGGAAAAGCAATGAGAATATTAGGAAAGAATTTGGTTTGGAAGTAGTTAAAAGTAAAACAGTAGGGCTATTCTCGTAATCAATCGCTTTTAAAAATCACTTAACGATAAGATTAAGCCACGATCGCAAGCAGTCGTATTCACAAAACTATCGGAATCCAATCTTAAATCCTATCTTGAACTGGATCATTTTCATACTGATATTTCAAACATAACGATTTTTTAAGATATCTACTAGATATCTTGTTTGTGAATACCAATCCGCCATTTTATGATTTTCAATCAAGATAAGAGCGTATTAAGACCGCTACGAGAATAAGGACACTGCTGAGACGGTTTTACGGACGAAGAATTGAGAAAAAGAGTGAGTGAGTATACGTGGCCGACCAAGAATAAGACAAAAATTTGAAAAAAAAAGCTATAAGAAATGTTCAATAACTGAAAAAACAGCTTTAAATGTTTGTTATTGGAAATTTTTATTTAGTCTTTTCGATGACATAAAAAACTTCATTTTATTGAAGGAGATGTAATATTTCGTACCATGATAGAAAATGAGCTCGTATCAGCAATAATTACTAAACACGAGCTGTGAGATCAGATAAAGTTACATACTAATAGATAATATTATTTCCTTCTAAACAGATTTAAATAAAGAGGTGGAAGCATCTAGTATGTAAACAGATATTTAATTTTGAACCAATGACTTACGATGCTAAACTCATTATGGGGATGATTAAAAGGGATGATATTATTTTATGCTAAATATGTCTGTGCCAGTGTTGTGGTATATAGGTATAGATTCATAATAGTATCGGAGTTTTACTATAAATAAAGCTTGGAATTTCACACATACGTGTTTTTTTTTTCAAATGCTTGTTGCGCAAGTTGTTAAAAGCGATAGAAAAAGAATTTGACAGTGAAACACTGTATGTATAATTGTATAAAATACAATAATGACGGTTGTTTTTTTGCAATTTTGTGTTACCTAATAAAACGATAAAAATAATGACTTTCCCTGAGACGATGCTTTAGTTGATCTTCAATGTTTTGGGCAGAAGGTGCTTGGTGATAGTTCATTTTTTTTTAATTTGATGCTTTAGTTGCGTATTTATCTGTTGCTCAAATCACAATACATGTGAGCGACATTTTGGATTGTGCTGATTATATGTAAACCTATATCAAAATGGTGATTTGCCGGACATGTCGTTTGTCATAGAGAAGCAGATATTTTGAGGTCATGAGCCAACCGGTTCAGCGAAGACCATTTCAAGCTGATCAGCTTTATGTGTTTGGGCTTATTATAGGTATGTGAACTTCTACTTTAGCACTGATAATTAAGATGATATGGAAAATTTGTAACTACTTATTAGTTACTTCAATACGAATTTTCTATGGCCCTTTAATATATTATGTATGTATGATCTGAATTTCATTTTTTGTTTGTTTGCATGTTTGTTTGTTTTCATTTTTTTACACTTTTGAACGTTTGTGGACGTTTCGAGATCTGCGTATTATGTTGTTTTGTTTCTCTTGTGCCTTGTTTCATTGTTATTTGATTTGTAATTATTGTATTGGATTCTTGTTTTTGGACTCTTCTGAGTACTCGAAAGTGTCTATGGCAATATTAAAAGAATTAAAAGAACTATCAATCGAAGTGAAGTAAAATAAATTTAGTAAAAACTTAAGAGATTCCTAGGTACCTTACCTAGGAAATGAAAAAAAGAAGCTTATTTTTAAGGCTTAGAACGAAATACCTGGAGTAATCTTGGGAGGGGAGTTTTTTTTAATAAACGTATGTTAAAAAGTAAAAGTTTTGAAAAACATTTCATATCTTAAGTATTAAAAATTATACTGCACAGAGTCTAAAGAGGCATTTCATTTACTTATATTAAAGAATTTATACGTCTCACATTTATCATAGTGAAAAAAATGGGATCGTATATAGTTTTTTTTTTTCTAATTAAGTTTATTTTAAATGTCAATAAGACGATACATTCAAATGTGTTACATTAGGTTAGTAAATTTTTAATAATTAATATTACGTACCTATCTTAAAAAAAATATTTTTGTATTAACAAAATAGACCTACGACACAACGTGCCTTTGATGACAATTCAAAATTACAGAAAGCAAAAAAGGATTAAACTATAATAAAATATAATATAAACACAGGTTGAGGTTAAATGACAGAACGTATTAATGGAAGCCTATCTCATACCGCGTTCTGTTCCTTCAAGGCAGAGATAAGGGTGTGGGAGGAGGTCATAAGCATAGCGCAATGGAGAGCTCTTGTTACCTCCCTATGCCTCTGAGTGGGATTCAAAGGAAGATTGTTATTTGTTGTTTATTATTAATAGATACATAATACAAATGGCGAATTCGTCTTTCAAACAATAATAATAACTGAAAAGTTAAATAAAACTAGAAAGCATATGTTGTAATAATTGTTACATATGTGTGTGAATGTACAAAAAACAACAGAGATAAAAATATCCGCAATACAATACAAAGATGAAAGCATAGCCCAAAACTGAATAAAAGAAAAAAACACTAAATAAATAAAAATAACTAACACAATCGCGGCAATATGCAGTTTGAGAACCGTTTAAAGTGTGTTCAGGTGGGGTGTTTTGAGAATTTTCTTTGATTTTTATTTTCTCATTCAGCCTCTTTCTATCTTAGCAGCTAAATTTATATTATTTTAGAAGCCTGAAAAAAAAAACAAATTTCAAAAAAAAAAACGGCGAGGTAGAGAGACGTTCCCCTTCCTTATAAGAGAGCTCGAAGGGTGTCGGTGAGGTGGAGGATTGGCCACACGGGGTGCGACAGGACAAGAGGGAGTGCTGCTCATCCGGGCTGATATCATCTCAAGTGATATAATGAAGTTTTAATCGGTAAAGAAAGAAATATCCCGTAGGGAACACACCGAGTGTTTTCAGGAAGATTTTTCTTAATTTTTCCCCATCAGGTTATTTTCTCTTCTTTTCTCATCTCACCCCGATTATTTTCTTTTTGTTAATTTATGTTTTACGCGTCGAGTACAATGGCTTTAAATGATTTTTAAAGTCAATATTTTTAAATAGGCTCACATTTCAAACTGAAAATAATTTTGTGTAGAATAAATTCACACACAAATTTTATTTTGTGTTTTGATTGTGATTTTAGATTATTTTTAATTTTGAGAGAAATGAAAATTTAACCTTATTGCATCCATGTAAAAAGAAGGTAAGTAGGTATGCAACGTTAAAATGAACTTGTCAATATCAAATGAAATAAGTAACGCAAATCACATTAAAAATACCAACAGGGGGTTGAAATTCGTCCCGCCTTAAATGAATAAAAATGTTAAAACTAATTACCTGAAATTTTCGCAACTGACGTTAGTTCTGTCAGACACCCTTCTCCGTGATATCGACACCTGGAGCCTTATTCCCGTAATCAATCGCATTTAAAAATCACTTAACGATAAGATTAAGACATGATCGCAATCAGGTCGCCCTTGAATTTGACGTTTGTAAGATAGTTACGGGAATGCCGATTACATAGAATTTCATACTAATATTTCAAACATAACGAATTTTCAAGATATCTGCTAGATCTTGTTTTGTGAATACCAATCCGCCATTTTAATATTGTCAATCAAGATAGGACCGCTACGAGAATAACCCTACTGGTACAAGCCTGGCATAAATATTACAGAAGTGAGTAAGTGCGACTAAATTACAAAAATAACCTAGCAAGAACGTAGCTTTATTCACATATCGCGAGAAAGCAGAAAAGGGTGGATAGGCATCTTAAAACAAAACAAAGAAAAAAACAAGTATTTTTCCAAATTATTATAATGTGGGTGGTTGATGCAATAGCAATGTAGGTAGGTACCCCTAAATCTGATCAGAGCACTCGATAGGTACGACACGCACATATTGGGCCCTCCCAGCACGTGCTTGGGCCCTCGGAGGATGGTGTGAATGCGGGCGTAATGAGAAAATAAATTTAAATTTCATTAGGAAGGTAACGACATGGTAATGTGTACGTAGCGCTGAAGGGGTGTGTGGATATGGAGACATTTGGATCGAGATGTGGGATCGACAACCTTTGGTATGACACATTTTTATATTTTGTTTAATATTTTTTCTCCGTACCTAAACAGTAGATAATATTAATATTGGAATTGTGAGTTTATATTAATATGGGAATTTAATTAGTCAATAGCATCACTTGCTACTTAAATCATTATATTTACATAAAAAAATGATTCTCAAATGCAAAAATATTTTTTTTTTTAATTTTGAAAATAAACAATTGTTTTGTTTGCGTTCATCTCAAAAATACAAAACTCAAAAGGAAAAGCGATTATTACTTTTGATGCCCTCAATAATAGAAGATGATTTCTTAACAAACTTTTATTGCTTCCAATTTACATTTTAACAGACAGGAAAAGGAAAGATGACACTTAGTAGGTACTATAGTTACACAAAAATATTTTTTAGTGTTGCCACTCTTATAATAAATCAATGGCGTCATTTTATAGTTCCAACACTTTCGTACGCACAGCGTATACTGAGTGTCGTAGGTTCGAATCCCGGTGCCAACAATTTCACTAACCCTTTAGTTAATGTGAAATATGTCAAAAATGTTTTTGTTTTCACTTTGAGCGAGCACACAATCATTTTGAAAAAAAAAATACAATTTTAAATCATGACTTGAAAGACTGACATGAAAGAACGTTAATTCATTTTATATAGTAGGTACTAGCTTTCCCGACAGACGTTGTCCTGTGGTTCTAGCCCGAAGTGGCCCGTTAATATGTACATAATGTGCACTGCGCCCGCGTTAAACAATACAAAATTAATTCGATTGAGATAAGCTAATAAAATATTAACATTAAACTATTTCTGAAACATCCCTATTTCATTCGTATTCAAAGCTCTGGTGGGAACAACTTGAGAAAAATGCGCTCGCGCACACACCTTACCTCGCCTATTAGCAACACGAATGTGCCCGATAATATTGTTGACTTTGTATGAAAATTTTCTAAAACTATCGAAACGGTGCGGTGGAGTAAGTGGGATGGGCTACTGTAAGAGCGTATGCGAGAATGAGAGGGAACTACTCGCGATGTCGTGGGCGCCTCCCAGGTAACCTTTCCATACAAACTTAAATATTGTATTTTACATAATTTCTTATCCATTTTTTTTTTACTTTTTATTAGTTATTCTGTTATCCGGAGCGGAGAAGAATCCAATAAATCAAACATCAGAAGAATCTGTTGAGCCAATCTCGAGTTATAAGTGTTCGCACTAACCCGACTATAATTTATATAGTAGATTAATGGAAACCGAACATAGTAGTTGAAATTAAAAGCCGTAAGACTGTGATTGAGGAAAAATATTATACAATGTCACGAGAACCAAAGGTTGCATCAGACTGATTTTCAGTAATAGAATCTCCATACATATGTGTAATGTCACAGCGAACAGGCTCGCGTAATCCGAAAGCTTTTGTTTCTTTTTCTGGGAGAGTCGGGGGCGCCGCGGTGGGCGGATATTTGTGTTTGGCGGTGACGGTGCTTGTTACTTTGTCAATCTTAAGGAGAAGTTTTAAATCAGCAATCGGTGACTACCTGCTCCTCGTGTATGCTATGATAATTCCTTCCCATATATTATTATTGGTGCTGGAAGGTGCGCGAGTTCCAGAACTTGTCTCCCGCATTCTAATGTTCAGGACCCCTGCCGAAATGCAATCTTTTGTGTTCTTTTTTTATTTTATTTTTTTAATATTTTTATGGTTTTACCGATTTATTTATTTTCTGACTTTGAAGTATGATAATTTTAAATTACATGATATATTATGATATATAGAGGGATGTCTGCAAAAATATTGGTAGGTTGATGCAAACAATGTAATTTGATAATACCTATAAGAGTGTGGTCGCGATATGTGGTCAGTAGCAGTAGTAAAAAGAATACGGGACTTTGGCCTGGAATACCGTTTGGGTGATCGTTGTTAAAGTTAAGTGATTACACTCAGCGAGCTGTGGTCGACGGGAGTAAGTTGAAGTTGTTAAAATTATTCTGATATTCTGGTATTCTGAAACTCACGCTCCGACTCAACGCAATCAATGATTTAAACTGACTCCATGGCAATCAAAATCCAATAGTTGATAAAATGTTTATTATGGACGAGCTAATGACGTGTTATTGTATTTCTACGGAAAAATCATAGCAGTTCTGTCAAAAAGTGTATAGCCGGTAAAATCCTTTTTGGCTCGCGGTGGCAAATTTCGGAACTACATATAACGTTATGTATGTACATAAGATCACCACGCTATTCCCAAGTGACAAATAGAATGGTGCTTTATTGGTGTTTGACAATCACAATTCAATAAGCAATGAAATGGTTATTCTGAAAGAGCATTGAGTTCTTTATGGTATTTCTATGGAAAAACACAACAGTCCTGTCAAATGCGCTGTCAAAAAGTGTATAGCCCGCGCAATAATTATTGGCTCGCGGTGGTTAATTTCGGAACTATAACGTTTTCTATGTACAACAGATCACTGCGCCATTGCCGCGTGATAGATAGAATGGGGATGTATACAAAATATCACCATGTCAACATAAACAACGGATCTTAAGGCCGGCGTACACATTGTTAAGTAGTATGTGCGAGTGCGTGTGCCGGTGCGAGTAATAAGTGTTATAAGATTGTGAGGACAGAACTTCGAGTTGCGAGTGAACTTAGCAATGATAGAAGCGGGTTCTATTTTTGCGAGTACAATGCCCGCCTTCCTTTCCCATATTTGTAGCATACGTGCGCGCACCCTGTTCGCAGTGCTGCCCCGGTGGAGAGAAAATAAAATAAAGAACACATTGAAATGGGCAGAGCAACTTTGGATTCGCACCAACTCTCACTTAACAGATGTGGACATGCACTCACTTATCTCCTGAAATGTTACTGCGCAACTCGCACATACACTTGCTACTTGACAATGTGTGTATGAGCCCTTAATTGAAACAACACCAAAAAAGTTCTTGCGTATAATTCGGTTGGTTGCCAGTAGTTACACAAATGTTTTGTTGGATTGAATACATTCAGAATAGGTAGAACTGTCAAAATACGCAACAAATATTGGATACGAGGAGTTTTGTTATTGCAGAATAGAAGTTTTGGCTTAGAACTTAATCGGTTGCCAGTAGTTACACAATTGATGTGTTGGATAAAATATTTTCAGAATAGAGAATTGTCAAAAGTCTCAATAAAAATTGGATACGACGCAACTCAATCATCTTTTTTTCATTTCAGAATAATAGTCAATATCTCTGTATTGATGCTAGCTTGTATATAGTTGGTTCTTTAAAATGTTTAGACGTGTGATCTGTTTTGCTAGGAATACGGTAATGCTAAAACAGCGGTGAATTTTTCAATGGAGAACATTGCTAATGCGACCTTAGCGACAAAAATATATTGTCGCGATTTGCAAAGACAATCGGATTAAAGGATTCACCACTCCCTAGAAACCCAGTGCTTTTTTAGCCCTAGAAACAGGGCACAATTATAGTATATGAATATCTTTAAGGAACGTTATATTATAATTTAAAGTTTTTTTTTAAATTTAATTGATTATAAAATGTTAATCGCAAAAAAATATATTTAAATCAAACGCAGAACCACAAACCTTAACATCTAATTAACCACACGGTTCACATGACCTTTTTAGGAGGAGAGAAAGTTGAAAAAGCCTTTTTGAAGCGTCGATTTGGAGCGAAGTAACGAAAACAATACTGGAAAGGATTATTACAAATTCCTGAGGCACACGTGTGGGGCCTACCCGCTCTTTAGCTCTTACACCCCCCTTGTTCAGAGCCTCCTCCGGGTGGTTATTTCTGGATGAGGGTGGGGGTTTAAAAAGGAAAATTCCATGATAAATAATGTGGAGGATTGGATAAACACGCATCCTGTCGATGGATGTGATGAAATGTTCGAATAAATCCAAGGCGGAGACAAAGAATAACACCTATGATTTTTAACACCCCCATTATTTGAAAAAAAAAAAATATTAAAATATATTTAAAAAAATGTTTGCTATTTTTTGCCCATAGTGTTAGATCGTCAAAAGTCTCGGTATAAAGTAAAGAAGATCCTTAGTTTGAATAAAAGAAGATACTTTGCATAAAGAAAAGAAGATCCTTCGTATAAAGAAAATAAGATCCTTGGTCTTGAGAATAGATTTCAGCGAAAGATTTTGGTAATAAGGTTGTACCACTATGCGAACAGCCAATCACCTCAGTAATCCAGAATTGCAGATTAAGCTGGCTTGACCATATTCTCCGTATGTCCCCCGAGAGTCTTGAATGTGCAAGCCTTTTCTACAATGCGGATGGGACAAGTTGGCGAGGCAGGTCAAAATTAACAATCAAGCGGGCTTTCCCTGCGGTTTTACAAGATGCTGGAATGAAGCAGTGCAACTGGCGCAAAATAGAGAGGCTTGGAGGAACATCGTGGCGTGACATGCTCCACACTGGGAGCGAACGTGGATTAAGTAAGTAATAAAGATAATTATTTTACCTATAACATCCCTAGTCTATAAAATAAATATTTGAAAAAAAAAAACGAACTGACTCCAAAAATTTAAGAGGATTTGTGGATATATTTTGTAAAAAATGCTGGAAGTTACCAAATAACAAGAGCAGAGAGCACCTGCACTTTTTTCTATCTAGGCAGACTTCTTTCACTTCTTCCACCGACATACCAATTCTCTTACAACCTCTCCTATTTAATTTTTTATGACTTGAACCTGCTTGAGGACAGAATCGATTCATTCGATAATTGGAATGAAATTATTAAGTTAATTTTTTAATGTTCATAATTTCAATCACACCAACCTTATTTTCAAAATAAAACTAAATTACTTACACTGTTTCATTTTAATATCTTCAAGAAATTAAAAATAAATAAATAAAGTTACGGGAAAAATAGAAAGTTTTTCACACAGACTACTATGATGTTTTTGGTCACGGTTGTACCTATATTTTTTTGCCACATGCTATCGAAGACGTCTATATTTTGTCATCTTTTCATCTTTTACATTGTCTCTCGCTAGTAATTTAGCTGGAGTCAAATGGCTTCACTGCCTTGTCTTATTCTGTAGTCAGGGAAGGTTTAGAGATAATAGTGTGAGGGCGGGGGTGGAAATGCAACAAGACATTTGGATAACAATAATAATATATCAAAATTATTACGTGCTTTCCCAAATGAGTCGAATTTCCATAAGTAACCCGAAAAGGTAATAAGAAGTGAAGGGTGATAGAAAAGAAGAACACTCTATGAACGAAATATTTGCAACAGTTCTTAAAGTTTTCGATCAATAAACAAATAAAACTCGAATGATATCGGTCAAGTTTACGTGTAGTCTAATTTCTATATGAAGTTGAATCCAGGATGTTCGAAATGTATACTACGAACAAATGAGAACTTTTTTAGATGCGGTTTTTGTGAATATACTAGGAAAGATCTTTGTAGGTATGCAATAGAGAGATATGGTAAACCGCATAAACATGCGATAGACTTGACAAGAATGCTGTTGATGTACAATAATTGTACATTGTGGAACGTAAGACATTCAATATGGGTCATGTAAATTGCGAGAAAATTAGGTTAGAAGTAGGGTGGTGGGCCAGCGGCAGATAGCTAGAATTGTAGTAATATTCGTGAGTGAACATTGAAGTTGGCGAACTGTTAAATAAATTTACAAGATAATGCATCTTCATTAGTAGAGTTTCTGGATAAAAGGAGAGGGATGTCCACTTTCTCAGCCTCATTTGTTCAAGATTGATTGGTTTGGATAAAAATTCAATGGTATGGATACTAAGGATATTTTTCTTCTAAATCTTCAAATTGATCCGTGAATTTGTTGGCATATTAAAACATCTGCAAACAGCTGATCTTCCACATTTGGACCTTTGTTTTTTTGGAATTACCTACTCAATCCACGTGTGTTCAGGTGAAGAATGTGGTATCTACAAAACCTCGCTAAGCATATCTGTCCAGAGCTAGATCCACGGCGTCATTTCAAACCAAGTCGGCATTCTGAAGGTCTCCATCTAATTGTTAATTGGAATTAGTTGTATAAAAATAAAATTGTGCTCACTCAAAGTGAACACAAAATAAACTATTTGACTTTTTAACAGTAAGCTATTTAAAGCTTGTGTCGTGAAAGAGGAAGACAGTCGACACCTGGGAGCGAGCACATGACCTCCGTACAAAAAAATACGAAAACTAGCGTTTTGACGGCCAGGCTACCAACCAAAGTGCCAAAGCTTTCAGACGCACAGTTTGGTTGGTATTTTCTGCCCAGGTGTTGTACAATAAAACATGTTGATGCCTCTATAAGACCCGCAGAGGCTGTGAGGTGGAGTACCAGGAAGGAAGAGCGTCGCGATGCATGCAGTGGGGGGTGGCGATGTAGTAGCGCCCCATACAAGACGCGCATCATTTGCATATTCGTCAGCTGTGCTTCCTCCGACTCCAAAACATTGAATTCACATAAGATAACTCCACACTCTTCCTGCCTTGTCGCGAGTATTGAATATTTTATAGAGGATTTTCTACATATTACCATGTATTTGCCGAGGGTTAAACCTCTATGAAAGACGTATAAATCTGTCACTTTTTATAGTTTTTAGTGATTATTTCATTGGTTTGAACGAATGAGTAGCATTTTCTCTATTTATTTATTGTTTTTTTTATATTTTTAAATATCTTACTATAAATGATCAAAGTTTTAGTTGATTGTTATGTATTATTTTCTAAACTGTTGATAATGGTTTTGACCGAAGGTGCTCGGTAATAGTTCATTAAATGAAATTGGTTGATAGCTTAGTGGTATCAGTAGAGGGATTTGTACGTTCAGCGTTCTGAGGGTGATGGGTTCGAATCCCGGGGCCGATAATTTGCAGTGAAAGGTTTTTAATTTAATAAATGAATCTGTGCTCACTCAAAGTGAACACAAATACACTATGTCTTTTCACAGTAAGCTACCTACTTAAAATGTTTTAAGTGAGCCCAGATTCATTAAATAAGCAAGTACAAAATATAATATAGTAGCAAGTAGGTTCAAATAGAAGACTATAGTTTTTATTTTAACATCTGTCAGTTATTTTAATATTTCAGGATAAACAAATTGAATGAATGAAATATAAGAACAATTACAAGGGAACAGATAAAATAATATAGGTTTATCACAATTTCAAGAAAGTACCTGTTCATTGACAAATAAATTTGTTTGTCATAATTACTCGAAAACGAGTGCAGAGCTAAAAAAGGTGGATGAATTTCAAATTTTTGTAAATGGAAAAATCCTAGGAGTGTGTAAAAAATTAAATGCAATAGACCATTAACGGCCACTTACGTGGATTTTGACGTTTGTGGGGCGGCATAGAGTTGGTATGAGTGTGTTTATCGGGTCACGGATAGAGTGAATCTACAGATTGCTACATATGTTACGAATCAAATAGAGTATGAGATCTGTATGAGCCGAAATGAACTATTTTGTACACGAATTTAATAGAATTTCATACCTGTATCCTCAGTTATTCTATAATAGATACAAAAAAATACCAAAAAGGACAAGAAGAAACTTCCAAGACACGAGAACTAATCTATCACATCCCAATAAAGAAAATATCAAGAAGTAAGACAGATAGAGGAGGATCATCGCTTCAGGTCTCCCCGATAATCATAACAAATTAAAATAACTAGTAGTTATAATTAACCCTCCAATTCCCAACGTCACCTACAGGTGCCGCGTTTTCAAAAAAATATTAAAAATATTTGGGGGTTTATTACTATATTTATTTTGATATAACATTGTTGTACAATGGTATTACAATCCGATTGTGTATAATTTTTACGATTGGCAATACTAATCTTGCATATTTTAACAGTTATTGTCAGCTCTTGGCAGGAATTTTAGTGTTATTGGTACATAACGAAATATACATTAATGAAACAAGTATAATTAGTAAGTGTTTTGAAATATTCTTTCTAATGCAGATTTATAAAGGATCAATTTAGTATTTACACAAATTTGTTTTCACGGTTTCATTAAAATATTCGATTTATACCTATTTGAAGTTTTAATGTCACCTCCAGGTGACATTGGGCAATACAGGTACATTATTGAACAAATTTAGGAACAATTTGTATGCATTGTATTAATTCTTGCTTTTTGTTAACTTTATAGTCTTGAAAGTCTCAAAATAGCGAATGCGTTAAAGAACTATGTAGGTTATAATAATATAGATGAATTTGTTGTTATATTTCCTCTTGAAGATGGAAAATTTACTTCTTGGCCTCAGAGCATTAGTTTTACTATATACACAGCAGAAAACTTGCCTCAAGAACAAAGGCCATACAACTAATATTTTGAAAATTTCTTTACAAGTGTTAAATAACTCAACACCTTAACGAAAAAGAGATTTGGAAGAGCTGGCACAGTAAAAGAAAACCAACCGGAAATATATCCCTACTACAACCTGAACGCACAACGAAAAAAGGGAGGGAGGTCCGATTTCCTTCAGTGAGCTCAAGTCTGTGTGTTTGTAAATGGCATGACAATAGTATAGTAAGAGTGGCCTCTAACTGCCACGGAGTGTCTCCCAGAAGTAAATTTGATCGAGTTGGCGTGGTGGGGAAGCAAAGAAAAAAAATCAAGTGAACTGCCTGCTATGATCATAAAATAAAGAAGTACATGGAAAGAGTTGACAGTTTTGACGAGAATAGCCACTTGCAAAGGATTTCACTCGTGGGCAAGAAATGGTAGTGGCCCTTATTTGCCTTCGGAATAGACAGTCAAAATGTTTGGCAACTTGGCAAAGTAGCCTGTCATGATGAGTACCTATACTTATTGTGGTACAGGTATATTTTATGAAATATGGGTTGTGTCATGAAAGTGAAAATGGTTGGAACCGGGACTGGAACCCAAGATCAATACTCTGTATGTACGAAAGCCGTCGACTAATACTACTGGTGAACCAACCACTTCATTTATACAACATCAATCACATCTGTGTTTAAATAATCTTTTTTTTTTCAATATAAATATAGTTTTGCCTACTAAAAATATGTATGATTATGTTTTTGCCTAATTTGGTACCTACAGTGCCCAATGTCACCCTCAGGTGACACCTCCCCCATAAAAAAACTACAAAAAATTTGAAAATTTTGTCGATGGACCATCACTTTGGATTCCATAAAGGCACCGTATACAGAATTCCATATGAATATCATGATTAGGTAAGGCATGGGAATTGGAGGGTTAAATAATGATCAAAATGTTACAATGATAAAAATCAACTTGATGACAAAAAAATGAGTGGGATAAATACAATTAATAAAACAATTATTATGATTGAGAATAATCATCAATAATATGGAATAAAATATTTTATGTGTAAAAAATAACTAATAATTAATACGAACAATATAAAATTTCTGTATTCTACAAGAAAATGAATATATGTGCTATATTGTTGGAAAGTGTCACAAAACTGACCAAAGTGAACCAGACAACTGATGCCGATCACTATTGATTCGGGCAGTTCGGGTCGCTATGCAAAGTGATTTGTTACCCATCACTATGATTTGTGCATGTGTGGTGTGTGTGTGTGCCGCCATTGTGCCGACCGGTAAACGTCAGATGACGTCATCCTTTAATGGTCTATTTACAACACGTATCTAGGTAGTTAGTTGAAATATTGGCGGAATAATCTAGCTAAGAATTTTGGATAGTACAATAATAAATGCTAAAATGATAGCTTAAACAAGTTGTATTTTTGCTAGTGGCCGTGGGGTTGCCGGCTAAGAAGAGCACCTCTGCTCTTTTTGCTGGTTTTTAAAGCATCCTGTAAGAGGCAGGAAATCGAAAAATCAGATCGGGACCGTAAGGTTGACCACCTCACGTCCTTAAACCTCAACCGGTCAGAAAAGGCACCATAGGCCTCAGTCGCCTACGAGCGCAATATAGAGCTCTTGATGCCTCCCTATGCCCCTAAGTGGGGTTCAGGCCCCCCGCATTGCGGATTGGTTTGGGGGGGATCTGCGGCGGGCTTGATTTGTGTGTAGCCGGCTTTTGGATTTGATTGCTTCGATCAGGCTAGAGGGTTGGTTTCGTGCAGGTCGGGTATGCTGCGGATTTGTCTCCTCCGGGTTGGCTTGCGGTGTATGTATGTATTTTTGCTAGAGTTCTATTAAATAAGAATTATTTTTTACACGTCTTTGGCTTTTTAAAAACCAATAACTTACATCTTTTTTTTTCAACAAATTCAAAGTTATTGCAGAAAATAATTTAGAAATAAAAATGATTGATCTAGAAGTTTTTCAAACAATAGGTGCAGTGGGAAAGTACAATTTTGAAGAACAGTGAGCAATCTTAAGTATGAAAATAAGGAAGTAAGAGCTGAGGAGATAAATAAGTAAAAAGAGAAAGGAAATGAGCCGTCAGAGAATGCAAGAATAACAACTCTCTCCGAAATGTTTCTCAGTTTCCTTAAAGAGACATTGGACAAACAAAAAGAACTCAATTAATTAACACCTCTTTTAAATCTCAGGATGTTTCCTTTCGCCAACACCACACAATTGTCGCTGGAGAGGCAGCCGAGGGTGTCCTCGAGTGACACAAATAATAAATTGAAATTTGTTTCGTTTCCTGAAAATGTTGTCCAAAAAGGACTCTTTTGTGTTTCCTTGTCTTCATTGTTTCTCCGGAGTGAAACACAACTTCCTGGACGACACTCTTTCTAAATAAACAGAAGCAAGAAATTAACAGACACGCGATTGTGAAAGAACGTTCTCACTTTAACTACCTTTCTATCTTGATCTTCTTAATGAAATAAGCAGCCGTGGACTCGCTTTTCGATAATTGATATTTCTCTAAATTAACCTTTGTGCCTGAGTGGAGTGAAAATAAAAAAATGGCATTGTTCTTACATTTATTCTGTGGTTCATTGTGAATGTTTATACAGCAAGAACGATTCAAATTATTTTACACAGCTCCATAAAATAGTCTCTCCGTGATAATCAGCAACAGAAGCATGTCTATTGTTTTTAAATGGGCTGCCTCTAGACGACCTCTGCCTCTATTAACGAAAAAAACACTGAAAGATTTTTTGGAACGAGAATTACTTACTTTTATCAACGAATATTACAAATTTTTGTAGTCAGGGATATAAGCTTAGAGAAACACTTTGTAAACAAAAGGTTTACATAAAAGTTTTGAGCGTTTGTGTAGGCGATATTCAAACAATATGAAACTATTGTTAGTCAAAGGCTTATCCAATATTGAGCTTCAATATCGGATAAAAAGAAGGTTGAAGTTTATCCTTAATGGCAAAGGTGGAGTTCGTTCAATAGAATCCACGCCTGTGTTGGAAGAAGTATTTAATTCGAGCACATCCGCTTCAAATTCTTCGTCATAGTTAACACAAAAGAGAGGGAAAAAAAAGTTCTCGGAGAATTTTGCTTTCTTTTTTTTTATCTTCCTCCACGGTGTACAGCCTCGCAGTTTCCTTCTCTTCAAGATAAACATAATTTGGAAACTCCGCGAGATGAATAAGATACTTCCTGTTGGAATTCAGAAAAAGGAATTTAAATATTTAACAAAAAGAAAAAAAAAACTTCGTTCGTTTCGTTTGTACGGAAATTTCGAAATATTTCAGTTTTGTAATCAAAGATATCTAATCAGGATCAACGATAAAGGAAAAGTACATTTCACAAACGCCCACGTCGCATTCCTTGCAGCGTAGGAAGAGAGCTACGTAAAACTTATAATAATGTACATTATCTAGTATAGAAGGCAATTACTGTACAACAGGTGTGAAACGTGGACACTGATGGACATGGGTAAAAAATAAAAATGCTCAGTTGCAGTATTATTTGTGGGAGCAGGTTTTTGACGCTGCAGAAAATCGAGCGCGGGATCACTTAGGAAGTAGATGGTCTATTTGCACCAATGATGAGAGCTTTACATAGATATCAGGGAAGTCTTATTGTACATGGAAATTAATGATAATGAACAAATAGAAATGGTTTGCTCATTATGAATGGTGTAAGAAAATGTGTTCAATCGATAATGATGTACATCAAAAACATTTATTTCATCCTCATCGAAGAACATGTTTAAAGTAAAATAAATTGAAGACGTTTTGTGCGAAATGGTATGTCATTGGAAAAAGCAATTGTCTGGTTAGAGAACAATTATCTGGTTAGAAGAGAGCGATGGTTCAATCTCTTTGCTAAGGAGAGCGCTGGTCTTCCTCCCGTCAGAGTGTAGAAAACGAGGAAGACCCTCTCATACTGTGTTCCGTTCCTTCGAGGCAGAGCTGAAGAATTTGGTTATGGTGTGGGAGGAGGTCATAAACATTGAACAGAATCAGGTGCAATGGAGAGCTCTTGTTGCTTCCTATGCCCCTGAGTGGAGTGAATTGAATATTTTCTTCAATTCGTGATCATATTTGATAAATTTAACAACAATTATATGACATTGGATGAAATCTTATGCGTATTAAAATCGCTTGTATGTGCAGAGTTCGAACTTGAAAAATATAATTTATAATTATTTTGTAAGGTTTTCGTTAGAAATGTTTTAGGTAAAGAATAATTTTCGATCAAAGATAATTTTATTCTATTAAGTGAATCATAAGACAAGAGCAGAGAGAGAGAGAGAGAGGGAGAGGGAAGGAAATTAGCTGAATTTATCTAATGTAATGTAATTATTAGTAATGTGGAAGAAGTAAATGGTTTGTTAAGTGTTAAAGGGGTGTGCGACAATGTCTTCCAGTGGTGTGACAACCCTCCTGTACGCGGCCAAACCTATTCTAAGAGGGCTGGGGATATTACAAGATTTACTCGAGATATTATTATCATGTATGACTATTCGTAATATTCAAGTCCCCGCTCTAACAATAATTAATGCCTTGTGGATTAATAGATAAGGTTGCTGTATAAACGATGGTTTCAGCGAAGGTCGAAAGAATAGTCTGATTTGTGTGGTCGATTCTGTAAGAGTGCCTTTCAAATTACGTTGCACTAAAATTTTGTACTTCGCTGGTAATATGATGAAGTGATTCAGCCAAAATAATGACCCAAGCGATATTCCATACGAAATTTTCTGCAGCTGATGCACAATGCAATCCTGATACCATCCATGATGTATGGGAGTGAAACATGGACATGGACGCGGACAGTGGCACTGGAGGAAGGTGTGGAGAACACTCGCATTGAAAGATGGAGGGATTCGTGTGAGGACCAGCTGTAACCACCCAGTGAACGTCTGGCGCCCGGACCCTGCCATGGATGGCCTGTATGGCGAACCATAAACCGTGGTCGATCAGGATGTGCACGAACATTGACAAACCTCCACCGGTGGGGCTATGAGGATGACTCGAGGTGCGCATGCGGAGAGACACAGGACCTGGACCATTGTTTTTGTGCCCACTCCTGGGTTGTCGGGTGACACAGGAAGATCTGGTTGCAAATGATGTGGCCGTACAATGGGCAAAGGAAAATCTCCACCTGTAGGCTCGCAAATGGCTGCCCTACTTTACCTTGTCTTTTCGTTTTAATTGTTTTGACCCTTTGTTTTTATTATTTTAACTTTTTACACCTTGACATTTTATTTTATAATGTTTTTAAAGTAGAATTACATATTCTATACGCGTACAGTATGACACGACAAGAAGAAGAATGGACATGGACGATAAATCTGGAAGTTGGAATAAATGCTGTGGAAATGAGATTACTGCCTAGGATAATATGCGGAATAAGACGGATTGATAAGGCGAGGAATGATAATATTAGAAAGGAATGTGGAGTGGATTTTAGCGTAGTGACTAGAATGAAAGTGAATAAATTAAGGTGGTTTGGGCATGCAGAGAGAATGAACCAGGAGAGAATGACTGAAAGGATATATATATCTGAAAGAATGGGTGCACACAGACGAGGCCGAGTCCTCTAAGACGGCAGACTTGGCCTGCCGTCTTAGAGGAGGGCCAAGTTACGAAAAAGAGCATGTATGGGGAATGTTACTCGGAACGAATTACTCGGAACTGTCGAGATAAAAAACAATTACCCGTAGTATTTAAAGGATTCCAATCTCTGTTATGGAATCGACCTCATTAGATTTTTTCCTTCGAATACGGTGAATCTATAATCAGCGATGAATGTGTGAGTTTGTGTGCCGTCTTGTCAAACGACGGACCACTCCCTAGGAACCCAGTGCATTCTGAGGGTTTAAGACATTAGAATTTTAAAAAATTGGTAAGAGTCAACAAGAGCTCTCCATTGCGCTCGATCCTCCTCAACGTTTACGACCTCCCTCCACGCCATGTTCAGATTCCTCAGCTCTGAACACCCACAGTATGAGAGGGTCTTCCTCGTCTTTGGGACTCTGATGGGAGGAAGAACAGCGCTCTCCTCGGCCAACTGTCATTCGGCATCCTTAACACATGTCCCAGCCAATTCCATATCCTCCAGCCGAGTCAACATAATATAAATATATAAATTTCAATAATTTTAAATCAAAAGCGAGAACGGGGTGGTTCGATATTTTTATTCTGATATAAAGACAAAAATATTGGAACAATAAAAATAAATTTAATGATAAAAAAAAAACAAACAAAGGAATAACAGAAAGACAAAACAATAATAAAAATTGTTACGGTTATTATTTTCCATGCCGTTACTTTTAATACGTAAAATCAGCTTCTCTTAAAATTCTAAAAAAGATATATTGCGGGGAATATTAAAATGGAATGCATCGAAGGTAAGACAAAGTTTTACAACGGAGAACAGTAGCAATATAAAGATTGCTGCAATATGGTATGCTGAAATGATAATATTATTATTGCAACTAGCTTGGCAACAACTGAACGAACGATGGAATTATTCCGCGGAGACTAAAAATAATACCAAAATATACGTGCGCACGCTCTCGCAGCTCGATATGAACTGTAAGAAAACACTAACAAACAGAACTGATAATGCTTTCTTCAAATAATATATGCATGTAACTCAATCAAGTAAAAACTACTGGTATTCTCTTAAGTTCATACAATCAAGCTGCGAATGTGTAACATACTTTTCGATATGTTGTGAATTTAGATGACTTTATTCAATTTTTGAAGTATTTGTTCACTTTCTTCCTCATCCGATCCAAACTATTTTTACCCAAACACCCCACTAATTGGCATAGGGAGGCATCAACAGTTTTCCATTACGCTCAATCCTTCGCAATGCTTTTGACCTCCTCCCAAATCCGAAATGACCATATCCCTCAGCTCTGAGACGGTATGTGATTCAACGGTATGAGAGGGTTTCACTCGTCTTCCGAACCCTGAATCTGCCGATAATAATAATAATATAACACTTTTCTATACAAAGGTGTCAGTATAGCCGGCGGAACTTATTGCCTGAGGCAATTTTTCCCAGTCAACCGGTCCCGTTCAATCTGAGACAAGTCAACCCCGGGTAGAAATTTTAAGTGAAAAAAACACTTACTCTGAAAAACTCTGACCCGACCGGGAATCGAACCCAGGACCCCGGATCTGAATGCCACGCCAGTACAACTAGGCTACCGAGGTTGGTATGAGAGTGCTGAAAGGAGAACAGCGCTCTCATCGGCATCCTTAACACATATCTATTAGCAATAGTTTTATGTAGAATCAAAGGTAAATATATGAAACTTTTGTTATGGGAAGAATTTTAAAATATCCCTATGTCCTCAACGTGGTAAAGTAAAATTGGGACCTTTTTAAGGACAATGTAACTAAGTATTGGGACAGCTCTTGCACATTTTTAAATCTTACTTTATCAAATAATCATGACGTGCCTCTTTAAAGTCACAATAAGGTAAATTAAACTGATCAAATGAAAAGCATTTAAACAATCGATAGTTGGCTAGAATCTCAATGTTATAATACTAGGAACACATGTTAGACAAACAGTATACCATTTTAAAGAATATGTAACAACTAAAGACTCTAACAATACATTACTAATGTGCGATTTTTAAATGTAACAAACCACTAAGGGCTTACGACCGTCTTCTACTGTTATTTCGAAGGCTGGCTTAGTGTGATCTCTTTACGTTAACAACGTTCGCCATAGGTGGTAGGGGCAAGTGGTGTACCATCGAACGCGTGTACCTTCGAACAGTTTCAAAAAATCCTATTTAGAGATGTTAAAAAAATACAAAAGTATTGAATTTACGTACGATTTTCGATTATGGTAACACTCAGTGTAGTTTGGTATGTTCAACTGATAGCGCGTGGATCACATCTATTTTCAAAGTTTTTTTATACCAAAAGTAAATGTTTTATCAGTTTATATGTTTACTTCTCTGAAATTCCTAATCATGTAGATATGCAACATGAAGATATTTAATAATTAATGAAATAATTATTGAGAACAAGAGAGCAACCAAATTTAAAGACTGCGACTGCTGTCATGTATTTGGCGCCAGGATTTGGTTGTAAGCACGTAGTAGTTCAAATCCAAATTTTCCTACGAAAATCCAACAGTTATCCATATGTGAATCATTATTAATCGTACCTTTTTCAAAATTTGGGGTATCTGTCAAAAGATTTTCAAGCATTCGCAATATAGTCCCATCTGATTCATTTGTTTTTTCTTTAGCGAATTTACATTATTTTACAAGTAGGTATAATTTACAGTTTTCAGAGGAGCGGTAGGTACCTTTTTGTTATATTATGTGTAGTGCCAAATGCGTTATATAACGTGAAAAGTTCCCTTGGAATGAGCACACAGAGGTAATTTCGTAAACAAGATCGTGTTAAAAACCGCGACAAGAACCTCGCGGCCACAATTTGTCGGAGTCTTCCACCCGCTTTTAGGGGTCTTCTACCCCCCGGGGGGTGCTTCCAGCCTCTCACTGATCCACTTCCAACCACCTGGCTTTATTGTTATGTTTGTGAATAAAATAAAATTAACTCCATAAATATAAAAAAAAAAGTTTGTACAAAATAGTACAAAGATGCGCCCCCGATTGTTTATGGTAAGAGAATGCGATTTTTTTCTACAGTTCCTTAAATTTATTTTTTTTAAATCTGCATTTACTTAAGACACAAAGTCTTCTGCAGGCATTGTTCTTATTGAAAATAACCTCTGGTTTTCAGTTTTATGGATCTAAGGATTTAATTTTAATCTTTGGAATTTAGTTTTTTTAAGTGACCAAGGGACTGTGTTACCTTGTGACAAAGATGAAAGTCAATAAGTTGAGATGGTTTCGGGATGTGGAAAGAATGGATGTAAACGAAAGACAAAGAAAATTTCCAAAGTTGAAAGGAAAGGTGTAAGAAACCGTGGCCGAACGAGAATGACGTGGATCGAGCACTTCGATTCCGTCCTCAATGAAGGCCAGGTAAGAGGCACGAGGAATAGGAGAGGTTCTATGAGAAATGGTATGCCGTTAGACGAAGCGAAATAAGTGTGTTTAGATTGAAAAGAGTGTAAGTCCGTTTTCTCTGCCTACCCTTTACGAGACACCACGTGATGGGTAAAACAACCCTTGTGTCATTGTCAAATAGGTGACATCCCTCTTTCAGTGGGCTTCTTTCGGGTAAGTTCTTTTAATAATTTTTTTTTAACCTTTTTTGAGTGAACACATTTTCCAAAGAACTTCTTTTAAGAGATTGAGTTGTTCCTCGGTCCTACATTTTTCTATTTAACATTTACGCTGTTTTGGGGCAGAGTGGATGGGGATGACCAGAGATAGGTAAGAGTGGCGTAACATGAGGAAACCAACGTCCTGCAGTGGACGTTCACAGGCTTATAAAAATTATCGACTAAGCACAATCGTAGATAATAAACATTTTCTGTACGCCTGTAATTCGTCAATCTGTGCTCTAAGCGTGCTTATAAATATTAAATGGACTAAATGTCTTGCTTTTTCTGAAGCAAAAAAGGTTAGCTTTATTTTCAAAATTCAGTTGTATTATATAAGTAAAGAATGTATTCCACTAGTGTACCTACCCGGCATATTTAAATTTGAATTATTTTCTATCCGAGGATTATAGTGGTTGAGAATATTGCCACACCGAGGTACCGTGTACATCAGCCTTTATGGCGGCTTTAGGATTTATAGATCGGGCGGGCTTAATAAACATTTTTACCGACTCCAGTTATATTAACGATAAGATGGAAGAAGAAAATGAAGAGGAGAAGGTAAGAAAACGAAGGGGAGATTTATGCACACCTTCATTTAGCCATATTTATGTCTTAAATATTATAATGAAAGATTTTAAAGTTATGACTCTGCAATGAAGAGGATATTCATAACTAAAATACCAGTGCCGTGCGGCTGATGCAAGCAAAGTCTAGGTAGGTACTTTTTTGAGGAACGGTTCAAGAAAGTTAAATTCGGCTGGCCACGCCTACCTAGCCTAGAATGTGCCAAAAATTCAAATATGTTCGGTTAAAATAGAGAGTAAAATGGATTCGGGGGGAAAGCTGAAAAGGTATGGCAAACCCCCCTCTATACCTAATTATAACCTAACCTAACCTAACACAGACATGTAAATGCTAGAAAACTTGCTAACGAACCTAATTTTTTGGGTCACGGTGTTAAAATAAACTGTGGAATAATAAATTAATTATTTCATTTAAATTAAATTATGAAAATAATTCCAAACACAATGCACATTCAATTCGTTAATTACCTATTAGTGAAAATAATTTAATACTTTTTACCTAATAATGATATTTATTGAGTTTTAAATGATTTTTTAGTTAATAATATAGAGTTTTATTTTCTAAAAAAAAATGTGTTAATTGTGAATTAATTAAGTCAGATAATCAATCCGGAACGATTCTTCTATGTAGTTCAGATAATTATAATCAACAAGTCTCAAAAACATTTCAATTTTATGGACAGTGAAAAAAAGAACGCCACTGCTTAATATGCATATTTTTAAATATGTTCATAAACAAACTAAGGATCTTCTGCATTAATGCATTATTGTTCAATCTACACCGATTTTCCTAAAAGTTCCAGTCAGGAGCATAGAGATGCTACAAAATAACTCCACCAAATATTTATGATATTTGACGAAATATTTCATTCCAAATTTGCCTTAAAAATATCCTCGAGCATTTACACAGCTCTGAATCGTATTTATTTTAAAATGATGAATAGGTAGGATATGTTGGAAGAAAATAAACAATGGATTAGCAATGGGATAAAATGCACGTTTAATTAAGGGAAAATATGCTTATTATACAAATAATAATATGAAAGATGAAGTGAGGAGATTCGCTTAAATCGGACACTATGAAAATTAACGTGGGAAGTTACAAACAATATTTATTCATAAAACGGCATATTGAAGTTGAGAAAAATAATTATAATATCTGCGTCTCTTAACAATCGACTAACCATTCTTCACGACATAAGATATTAATAAAATGAGAAATAGAAAATAGGCTAGGTAAGAAGTGAGAGAAATTGAAGGGGATGTACGAGAAATCTTCAGTGGGTGGAAGAAGCGAAAGAAGTTTAGTATGCTTGGTTAGAGAAGAGAGGAGGTCCGTTTTCTCTGCCTATCCCTTACGGGACACGGCGTGGTGGGTACAAAAAAAAACTAATAGAAACTTTTTAAAACCGCCGTTATGACAAATATAAGCTCGGACTTGTTACAACTTCAGGGTTGTTTTCGTATTGTCCGAAAATATAGAATAGTGCCGAAAAATGAACATGTAATGCGCGTTCATTAGGATTATACAGAAATGAACATAAGCTTTCATTGATATAAATATCAATTGTTTTGATAAATAAATATGAATAAAAACGTAACCTTAAAATGCTGACTTGTGTGAAGTGTCAAAATATGAAGAGTGAAGTGGTAGTCGACTCATTAAATGTCGTTATTTTTGTCCTTATACCTGTGGGGCTAGTACGAGTTTAATCGAAAGCTATTTTTTGCTCGCTAATAAGCGCTTATTAGCGTGCAAATAGTGTTAGAAAATCAAACGATCGAATCGTTTGATCATTTTTGTATGGAAATTTATCGAAACTCTTTCGATGGTCGTCATCATCGAAAACTTATACTAAGTAGTGGTACTGGGGTATAAAGTTGGTAAATAAACTATTCTTGCTATAACTTATTCCGTGTTTTATAAGTAGCACTTTTGCTTATTCTGCTAGCATTCTCCAATAAGAGGTACCACCCGCAACTAATAGATTTAAAAAGAAATGTGAGGTCAACACGGCTTTTTTCATAGTGTTTTTGTAATTTCATAACGTTGTATTAGTACGACTGGTAAAGTTTAAAAATGAAGAGATTAAAACTAGTTTCCAAAACAACAAAATGTGTGAAAATATGAATTGTTTTAATATAATGTTGCACGCTGTGGTTAGAAGTTCCCCTATTCTGCATTAGTACGTACTTTATGGCGGGGGATATTAATGTTTATAAGAAGGATATATTTGATTAGGACATCTCTACTCTGCGGTCCAACGGACTCCACGCAAAACTGAAATGTCGGCATATTACAGTGATACAAACTACCTTTGTACCAGGCAGAGAGGACTAACAAGCGGCTCATCCTTTTGGCGAAAGAGCAAATAGAGCAAACGTGCAAACATAGCCCGCATACAGTTCCTAATTCGTGGCTCTTTTCACGATGCATTATCCAATGATACTAATAGCCATCTCTATATCCTCTATAGGTACCTACTCATTTTTAACATTAGTTTTTCTTTTTCTTTCATTGACTAACATGTTATTAAAATTTAAATTTTTTAAAGGCTCAAACAGATAATTTGAAATCAAGTGTGAAAAGCCACAAAAAACGCTACGAAAAAATAAATTACCATGTTGACCTCACATTTCTTTTTTTAATTTAATAGTTGCGGGTGGTACCTACCTGTTATTGGAGTAGGTACTAAAGATTCTATATTTTTTAATCACTTTTGGTTTTGTTTGTGTTTTTCAGTGTTCTGTTGGTATTTTCTTACTAATATTATAAGCATCCACGTAGGCTGATCTTTACCAACATATTGACAGATGATCGTTGTAAAATTTGAGAGGTGTCATCAATATCCATGTTATTCAGAGTTTAGAATTATTATATTTTAAAACTATTATGCTTTAGTCAATAATTTTGCCTATTATTTATGAATATTTTGTAATAATTATTTTCATACACATACTACCGTTTTATATCTCGAGGTTCAATAATTTTTGATTTGTTTTGTGTTGACATTGTTGCATCATTAATGCGTTTCATATCTTTTAATGCCTTTGTATGTTGTATTTTTTTTTTCTTTTGTTTACTGCTTTTTAATGTATTTGTATAAGTAATTGTTTTTTTTATCTACCCGAGACAGGCTTGTCCTAGTGGGTTGAGTCAATGCAATGTATGACTGATTTTTTATAAACGTATAAATGAATAAATAAATAAATAAATATCAAATAAGTAAACTGGATATAATGATGAGAATGAAATAATTTATGTAATAACTACACGGTAAACACCAATAATATTAATTACTGGATAAGTTTGATGATAGAATGCAACATAACGAAACAAAAATAGTCTCAATTCGTTGAATTTGGTTATCCATCAAAATAAACGTGCATTCGAATAATTTATATTCGGAATATTGTGGATTCGAACAATAATTATTGTTTTTCGAATCATTTCATTTAACCACTACCGCCATAGAGAAATCTAAAATAAACATTATTATAATTTTTTAAATTTAACCATTGATTTAAAAACTATACTTACATAACTCAATCCTTTTTTGTACTACTTACAACTTATCTCAAGCAGTTAAAAAAATCTCAAAAGCAGTGTTATATAACTGTAACAATATTATCAAAAGATATTATTGTGGGAATATTTCCAGTGTTCAGGATGTTTTCTCATCCACTTACCCTTAAAAAGGAAACTGTAGGAGGGTAGGTACAAAGGGTCCGCACTATATTTTATATCCCTGCCGGGTTCCGTAAGGAGTAGATAAATAAACTGAGTGTATGTAATCTGGTGTAAGTCTCCTAGTATTAGCTGCTATAGCCAAAGGCTAACGTCTAACATGAGGAGGTTGATTTTTTCCTGAAAGGGGGTAACTCGATATATTTGTCTACTGTTGAAGGGCCTTCGAAATACGCGGTTTATACGGACGATGAAATTGACCATCAAAAAATAATAATTGCTAAAACATAAGAGTTTTGAAGAGAACTAAAAGAAGAATAAATGTATTTCAAAAGCTGTGCTTATTTGTGCCAACCCTGTTTTGTACACTGTGAGAGAGAAATTGTGTAGTTTGTAAAAAAAGAGAGTTTTTTAATGTTGAAAAAAGTCAGTATGTACGAGTAATGGTTAATACTTAATAATATATTGTTCATAATTCAAAATTTAAACATATCGAACAATATCAGCTATAGAATTGAATTACTTTTTTTATTTTCTGTTAAAACATATATTCATCTAGTGCCTAGGTTCCCTATGAAAAAAAAATGCGCTGTTTTTTCCTGGTGCCGGAAAAAAATATTTATTTAATTTATTTTCGATTTCACTATCGTATGTTTTGGGTTAGGAATCCTTTTTTATAGCTTGAACTGACAGTTTTGATATTGCAAATATGTTTTTAATGAATCTGGGCTCACCCAAAGTAAACATAAAAACACTCCAGACATCTTTCAATGAAATCTATGCTTGAGTAGTGAAAGAGGAAATGGTCGGCACCGAGATTCTGTACGTATTAAAGCCGTCGATTGAACTGTAGGACTAAAAAAAAAGATTTTTTGTCAAGGTGAATTTGAAACAGATATTTTTACGCTGTAGAAAGCTTAAAAAAAAGCAATAAAAAATCGCAGATTTGGAGGGATGCTTGAATAAAAATAGTAAATCTCCTTCAGGGCCTGCTACCCTTCCAAATCCTTTTCCGGATGATAAGGCGTACCGAAGAAGAATTGGAAATATGCATCATGACACGTCGTTACATGAGCCATTTCCTGGTACGTGGGAACGGGACCTTCCTCGATTTAAAGGGTAGATACCCCTCCTGTAAGGTATCTGGGCGTCCTCGGAGCTTAGAGGAAAACATAAAAAAGCCTAGAAGCTTTATTGTGTAGCCGACAAATGGATGCAAAAACATTAAGTAGGTACATAATATCTAATCATACAAGAAATTGTATTGTGTGTTGTCGTTTTTCAAATTATCAAGTACCACCTGTTTAAGCGTCGATGTAAAAGTACAATTGGTAAAAAATATATCAAAAGTACAAAAAAAAGAATATCTAAACATTAATACGTGAAGGAAAAACTTTGTGACCATTTTTTACGAAAATTGCGCGGACGGAGGAGTATGAAATTTCGGTCACTTAAGAGTTTGGAGAAGTGGCAAATAATGCTATATATTTTTTTAAATAAAGCATAAAAAATAGATTAAATCAATAAACATTAGAAACACTACTGTAATTTTATGTATTTGATACTCGCACACACTTCGATGTATTTGACATTGACACAGATGTATAATATATTCTTTTGTTTATCTATTTATCTTTATCTTCTTTATCTTTATTTTATCCCCCATAGACCCCTTACGAGGCACTCGGGTTCATTAAAATATGAATTACAATTTTTACATGTTACAATGCATTACAAGCAATAACACAATATCAAAGCAAAACAATAAATAATACGAAAATCGATGTCAATGGGGTGTAAAGGGTCCCATTGGCATCTCGTCAATGTGCAAAACTAGGATCATTTTGTTTATTATAATGGGAAATATTTTAGTTAGTTGCAGTAGCGACAAGAGCAAAGTCAATAGGAATTATGAAAATGTTAATTTATTAAATGTCACAGACAACACATGGATAAGAGGTTAAGTTACTAACATGTCATTAATAGAATAAAAAGCTTTCTCGACAAGATACTTTTTAACCTCTCTCTGAAAACGTACATTGTCAACAAATTTAAGGTTTGACGGGAGGTGGTTATATAATTTCACGCTCATACATACGAAGCTCTTTGATAATTTTGTCAGTCTATGACCTATAGGCCTCAGTAGGGTTTTGTTACGGGTATCATAATCGTGAAATTTTGAGCTTTGGGGAGTATTTGACAAGTTTTTTTTTGCGTACTTTAAACATTCAAGTATGAATATACCTGGTAGAGTCAAAATACGTTGTTCCTTAAACACGTCCCCACATGACTCTCTGGGGCTCATGCCCAACAGGGTTCGGACAGCACGTTTTTGTAAAATAAAAACTCTCAGTGCACCGGATCCCATGCCCCAGAACATCACCCCATATGACATGACAGAGTGGAAATATGCGTAATATACCGATTTTGTTGTGTCCGTTCCACAAATGTCCTTAATTTTTTTAATAGCATAGATTGCGGAATTTAGTTTCTTACACAATTCATCTATATGAGGATTCCATTGCAGACCCTTATCTACTGTGATGCCCAGGAACCTGCAATTATCAACCAGGTCGATACCCTTTTCCATCAGTGCTACCGCAATCGGATCAGTTCCATCAGATATTCTCAGAGAGAAGTTAACAGCATTTGTTTTCGTCATATTAAGTACCAGAGAATTATCACCAAACCAAGATTCCAAATTAGATATGGTGTCAATAGTATTTTTTACTGATAAATTGTTATTTTTTCCACCCTTTAAAATTAAAGAGGTATCGTCAGCAAACATAATGATCTCAGAGTTAGTGTTAGTAATGCTAGGCAAGTCATTAACGTAGATGATAAATAATAGTGGACCAAGAATGGATCCCTGAGGAACTCCACTTTTAATCACAGCTGATTCAGACCTAGTACCATCGATTTCAACACACTGTTGACGATCTTTCAAATAAGATCTGAAAAAGCTGCTTTCTTCATTCTTAATACCATAATATTCAAGTTTCTTTATTAAAGTGACATGGTTTACACAATCGAAAGCCTTGGACAAGTCACAAAAAATGCCATAAGCACTCTGTTTATCATCCAAGGCTTTTAAGATAGTATCCAGTAAAAGGGCGATACTATCTAATGTACTTTTTCCTTTTTGGAAACCAGATTGTGCTACATTTATGAGTTTATTATTATTATCGTCTTGATAACGGGTTGAGTCAGAAAAATCTTATTAAAACCTTTGATTGGCCTGTTTACTTTCTGCTGATTTAGCCTAGGTACTGTGATTTATTTGATTCGATCAACGGCAATAGTCTTTTACATGTTACAAAAAAAAAAATAACAATTATAACAATATTTTTCAATCATTCGTGAACATTTAGATTCGTGGACTGAGAATATTGTAAAAGTGACAGGTTTGTATCATACATGAGTTTTTTGTCTGCTTATGACTCTATTTTTGAGACAAGAAAGTGTTTGATTTTACCCATCCACATGTCACCCTTACCTCTCCATTCCATCTACTTAATACGTTCTGTATACAAAGGAATGGTTATTGGTCAATTTAAACATTATAGGTGTGATTGAAAGTGTGTGAAGACTGAAGATGCATTAAAGGAAGACCAAGAATGAGCTGCGCCATATCCGCACTGTATCTGGTCGCCGACGGCTGTTAAAAGGTGACAGCGTTGCTACCCATCAGAATCAAATTGATGTTGATTCCCAGCTGTTATTCCATCTTTCAGAAAATATTCCTGACACCTGTTAGTTTGAGGATTGCTGAACAATTGGGTCCGCCATTCTGCATACGTGCTCGAAATGGGACCCAAAATACCATATCCCATAAAAAGAAGGTTATATTTTAAACAGTGAAGAAGTGAATATAAAACAAAGGTAATATGTAGCGGTGTCCGTTCCACAGGTGGCGTATAAAATTTTTCACATTCGTTTTAACCCTAGCAATTTATCCGCCCACGAACCGCCCATTCACGCCTCCCCTACAAGCAACCATAAAGGCGGACAGTACTTCATCGCTATTACACTCTTGAAAAATGAACATGTTATCTTTGCAATAATTGATATAAAGTGCAGTGGGATATATCCGTATAAGTCCGTCCGTTACTGTATATACGTAGTTTACTTAGATACGCCATAATGAAAAATAAAAACAAGAATACCGTCAGGTTGTGAAGATGATAAATGATACATCCATGAACGTAAGAAATTTGATCAAGATTATCGATGGTCAAACAGATGAAAGAATATCAAGTTTGTGTTGCCTTCTAGTATGCATAATTGGGGTCAAAAACACATTTTTTTATTAAAAAAATATACAAACAGTGATATTACAAAAAAAAACAATTTAACAAATAGTATGAATAACAAAATCAGCAGTTCATTGTATACGTAGACATTAACAGCGAGTAAGTTAAAAGTAAGACAAACAACAGAAATAAAAGACTTGTAACAATACGTACAGGCTCGGCTGGGGACAATGGAAAGAGGGCTCAGGGTGAGGGATAGGAATAAGGGAAAATGGAAGGGGCAAGGAAGAAGCAAGAGGACAAAAGAAGTTATTGCTCTGACATCAGGCGTGTTCTAACGTTTTGCCTGAAAACCGGTAACGTTATTTTGAGTTTTTGTTGCCTTCTAGTGTGCATAATTAGGGTCTAAAAGACCATTTAGTTATTTTGAGTAGTAGGTACAACATGTCGAAGATACCATCGATTTGGTATTTCGGGGATAATGACAAATTGGACTACTTAAATAGCAGTATAACTGTAAGTCTGCAGTAGTTCGATTTTGTTAATATTTAGGTTTTATTACATCGTATTGCTTATTGCATCATATCTGCGTTCAATGTCTACCAAAAATACTCGTAAAATTCTTTTCTTTATTTTAAAAAAAAAAGCGATGAAATCACAGAAAGAAAATAAAAGATGCAATTTGTTTACTGAGATGTGACCGAAAACTAAGTAAGACAGATCGTTTGTTGTGATTAATAACCGAAAAATTGTTGCGTTTTATTATAAATATTACTGCAGCTTCCGGTGCTAAATACTACGACAATCATAGATTGACAACAATCGGAATCGAAATATTATATTAGTCCAATAAAAAAATATAAAAATTCAGAGAAGTTCTTTCGCAACTCATATTGTTTTGTTGGCGACGAACATTCTTATAATCATTTCTGTCCATCTCCGATTCAATGATGAGGATAGACAATCATTTCACTGGAAAGGATACGTGGCTTATTTCTTTATCTAAGCACAAACTGTTGTATTATTGCAATAGATATATGAGAAGATTCAAGCTCACCCACAGTAAATACACTTGAATAATATAAATAACGATTTCAAAGTTCAAATAACTTGATGAAGCACGAACTAGCATTTTTTTGGAATGCAATGTATATGAGAAATGAAGACTAAAATGCTGAGAAGACCTCAAAGTTAGAATAAGTAACACGGGGAAACAAAAAATTCATAACCTTGAAGATGGAGGAGGCAAATTATAAGACTCTGGATTGCTCGTGTAAGAAAGTTGATTACACATGATTTCCTTACATTACATTGTACACCATAGCCACCTACGAAATAGAGGCCAGAGCAAACACTGCTAGAACAAAGTCCCGACTAAGAAGCTCCGAAATGAAAACACCAAGATGTATTACCGGAAACACACTGCATGATCGCATAAGGAACAACACCATCCGAAGCATGTACATCATTCAATGGGGAAGGCAACGAAGGCAAGACTTGAACGATCATGTGAATATATAATGTCAGACAAAAGAACTCCTTCAGGGTTGCCTTTCAAGGCAACCCTGAAGGAAGAAGACCCCCGGGTGGACCACCAAAGGGATGGAGAGATAGTTGGCAGTCGACCCCCCCAAGAGGCTGAAACGGCGGCACAAACAGACCCGCAGGATCTATGAAAAGAGGAAGGAGAAGAGGACATTGTACAATCGAATCCATGGATGACAACTACCAAAGACATGAAAAGACAGCCGGTAGTCAACCTCGCTTGAGATTAACTTAACAAATACCAGGTCGTTGGTCTATAGTATGGCAGATGATTAATTTGAAGGGATAAAAAAAATACTTGAAATCGAATGACTTGAAAAGGTTGAGAATGTCTTTTTATAAATTGAAAAAAATCCCACCCTTATGGGAATAAAAACATTTGCATATTTAGTCACACGACGAAGGAAGGTGGTTAGGGAAAAGTGAAACTGAACAAGACACGACGACACGCAGGATGACATGGAACAGAATAAAATAAATTAATCTAATATCCTTTTTTTCCCTGGGTTGAAAAAGGGCCCGAATGGCATGATCACATGATTTTATTTCTAGATTTTGAAATATGTCATTTGTAATGAAGGTTGTGTTATTTTTTTTTTGTTTTATTTTGAAAGGCATTTAATTTTTAAGCTAGGGCGACCGAAATTGTAATATTTTACCTAAAAAAATAGCCTGACACTTTGGACGGCTTTGTCACCTGATTTGTATAAATTTGGTGATATAATTTTGAAAGCAATAATGAAAAAAAAATCTGCAGAAATCGGCATAAATATGAAACAAAAGGCTTTAAATATGAAGAGTGCAGTGGTAGTCGACTCATTAAATGAATATGTTACAACTAATGACGATTATAATTATTCATCACTAATGTTCGATTTTTAAATGAAATAAACCACTACGGGCTTACGACCGTCTTCTACTGTTATTTCGAAGGCTGGCTTAGTGTGATCACTTAGCGTTAACAACGTTCGCCATTAGATGGTAATCTCAAGTCTCCGAAACTCCTAATCATGAGAATTCTCAACATGTTCAACATGTCGAAAAACCTCATGTATGCAACAAGTAGAAATTTTTAATAATAAATGAAATATAAAGATAAAAAAAGTTGGAAATTATTGAGAACAAGAGAGCAACTAAATTTAAAGACTGCGACTGCTATCATGTATTCTGCTGTCATGCTTTAGACAAATCAGCTAAAAGAAAGATAATCTTTACAAAAAGTCATCAGAGAATGCACTTTGGAATACAATAAAAAATTTTAAGATTGAGACGTTGGTCTACGAAAGCCCACTCAAGGATTGAAGTAATTTATTGCTTTCTTTTTATTTGAAATGGACTACCACCAAGCATCTTCTTGCCCAAAAATTAAAATAATGACATCCGTTTGAAAAATATATCAATCAATCAATCAATTCTCCCTTTTACACCCCACTCAGGGGCATAGGGAGGCAACAAGAGCTCTCCATTGCGCTCTATCTTGCGCAATGTTTATGACCTCCTCCCACACCATGTCCATGTCCCTCAGCTCTGCTTCGAAGGAGCGGAACACAGTGTGAGAGGGTCTTCCTCGTCTTCGGGACCCTGATGGGAGGAAGAACAGAGCTCTCCTCGGCCAACTGTCATTCGGCATCCTTAACACATGTCCCAGCCAAGTCCATCTCCACCCCACAATGGTAGAGGTGATGGGCTCACGCTGGGTGCGCAGGCGTATAGCGTCGTTCGTGATGCGGTGGTACCATCTTACGCCCAGAATTCTCCTTAGGCACTTCATTTCAAAGGCTGAAACTTTTTGTGCCTGGGCCTTGGTCAGGTGCCAGGACTCACACCCATATAAGAGAATGGGCAACACACACGCATCAAACAGTTTACATTTCGTCTCGACAGTAAACGCCGACGCTTTCCAAATCTTGATCATGTTGTTAAAGGCGCCACTTGCCATACCGATACGTATCGGGAGCTCAGCCCCGAGGTCACCAGAGGTGGTAATGGTTGCTCCCAGCTATTTAAATTTATCCACTAGGGAGACCTGGTGACCGTCGATGGTTATCGGTAGCTGTTTATCGGGGCAGGCATTACTCGCTAAAAATATATACTTTGTTTAATAATTTTTATCCTAATTACCAATCCTCCTTCGTATGTGAGTTTTCTTGTCAAATTATTTTAAAGAATCCAAAAAAAAAACAACAAAATTAAAGGGGTAAAAAAAATGTGTCACTAATAATATAATTCCATTTCCATTTGTAACCTCAAACACGTTTTACGAGTGTTATATTTGGAATCCTAAAATAATTTCTCAGCCCTTGTTGATAATAATTAGGTTACTCACCCCACTGACACAACGCTTCACTTTTGATAAATCATATTTACCGCTAATCTCAGGTAGATTTTTTTTTATCATCTTCTCTTTTATGTTTTATCTCCTTCATCCTGTTCGTCTTTCCCTGAGGGATCGATTTGTGAAATCAGCGGCACAGATTGCCTCTATTCACAAGAAAGAGATTGCGTATATTCAGGAGAGATGAAATAAAAAAAAATACACCTCAAAAGTATGAGGATTGTTTGCTTGTACTCATTTTAAGAGGGTCTATTTTCTTACCACAACCGCTTCATATTTTTCAGAACAGAATTTCATTTCAACAATTGGGTATGCGATGTTTTTTCGTTATTGGGATTTCTATATTAAAACGGGAGCTAACACTTTGTGACCATTTTTAGGAGTATGAAATTTCGCACACTTATAGTTTATTTACTTTAAGGAGTGCCAAATGCTAATGTTTTCTTAAAATCATGCATAAAAATAGATTAAATCACTAAAAAAAAACATTACCAACACTACTGTAATGTTATATATTTGATACTCAAACACACACTTAGATGTATTTGACATTGATACAATCGCATATATTTTTTGTTTATATGTGGTCAAATTGAGAATATATAAATATTGTTTGTCTTCAATAATAATATAAAAAAAAACATTTATTTATGTTTTTTTGTTAAAATTTCAGATTTGACGTATCCATGTTATTGTTTTTGAAAGAAAATTTGGAAATACTTAGCGCTCGCTCATTCTTTGACAATGGAAGCTTAATTATGTTCAACCTTATAAATTAAGTAAGTAATGGTTGAATTTTGAGCACTGATTGACTATATAGTGTAATCGAGGTTGCAAAAATTGTGCAAAATTGAACGCAACGGAGAGCTCTTGTTGCTTCCCTATGCCCCGGAGTGGGGTGTAAAGGAATTTTGATTGATACACTTGTTTAGAAAATGATGCAGTTTTTTAATCCCCTCTTTTTAGTAGTGTTTTCCAAGAAACACAAAATAAACCTTGGTTTTGGAGATGTCTTTTTAATTATTTCCATATCTTAGCCCCTTTAATCCATAGAAAGATGTCACTAGGAGCTATGTGAGGAGAATATGGTCGATGAGGAAGAATTTACAGACGTAGTTCCACTAGCTTGTGGGGAAAATAATTATTTTGAAGAAACAATAGTTTTCATATTAGTATTTTTTATCTAACAGCTGAATTCATTTTTACCAGACTTATCAATCCCCCATCATAAAACATAATACCTACAATAATATAATGAGGCGTTTTGATATTGGTGAATTGTAGACTATTCAATTGGTTGTCTTTTTAGCATTTTGAAATTCTATAAGGGTTTTTGAAAGCCTTAACAATTTACAAGGGCAAATCAATCCATCTATATCGCATCAACGTTATCAAAAATCAGCGTTTACCATAGAGAAAGTCAGCGTTTAACCATAGAGAAAGTCAGCGTTTACCAACTAAAGTATCATTGAGCAATAGCATGTCGAACCCGAAAAACAAAAACGTGTATCCGTCGCGTCGTTCGGATAAAGAATTAAATTAAAATAGAAAATCTATAGGTAATATTTTAAGATTAAAAAAAAATAATAACTTAGCTATGGTAAAGATCGTTCAAATTAAGCCACATGTTCGAAATTCGAAAGTATTATTTTTGAATTAAAATGTTCCACTGTATGTGTATATTTATTTATATTTTCAACCATAAAATTTATGAGCTGTCAAAACAGAACGATTTTATTTTTGAAAAAAAAAAAAAAAAACCAAATACTTTGAAAAAAAAAAACCTCAAACAATAATAATTAGCTGATACCTACCCCTCGGCGAACCCCAAAAAGAACTCGTAAACAATTGATGCGTTATGAATTCTTGGGGTGTGTTCTCCATCCCTTGATGTGAATATTAAATTTTCTTATTGTTTTCTTCTTTTTCTTCCCCTCTTCCATGTTTGTGTGTAAATATATTATTTATTTATCCGAAAGTCTTCACCGTAAGCATATTATAAAATGAGATGCGGTGGAAATGGGATATTAAATTTCCCGATCGAAATAATATTTTGTGAGGTTTCCGAAGATGCGCCATATCGCACTGATTAAATTTAGATTCCGTGTTGCTTGTGTGTTTCCGGATTTTTATTGATTCTTTCCCTCGTAGAAATTTATGGGCGAAACCTGAACATGAAGAGATTTAAAATCTCGATTATGAAAAATAATGATTATTTTTCCTTATTAACCCTAAACTCCCCTTTGGTCAGCCTCAAACCTATAAGGGATGTGGACACGGTAACTACAGTGAACAATCGATGATCACTCGGCGGGTGATTTTTCTTTCATTTCAGCCATCCCTCCACTGCTGGATCTCTCCCATCTTCTTCCACTTCACTCTATCTTGGGCTTTTCTTTGCCGGATCTTCTCTTGAGCTTAATCTGGTAACAGAAGGTGATGGGTCTAGTATTGATTTGAGTATGCGTTGCAGTTTTTTTTTTTTTTTGGCGGGGTTTGGTTGTGGTGTAGTTATTGGGAAGAATCATTAATGATTGTTATAATTCAAATTAAACTCAAAGTTTCCGCAATTTAATTTAATTAGGTAGGGTAAGGTTGCGTTAGTCGTACCACGGCCTAAGTCGTACTCCCTCAATATCTTTCCTAATAGTTATAAAATGCACCATCTAGTGACGTCAATCTGAACTATTTAGTTGAGTGAGCGAACGTAAACTACTGGACGGCCGGCTGACATCGTGAAGCAAAAATATTGAAAAAGTAAGTTTTTTTGTACAGTCTTCATTAAATTTCTTGACTCATTCGTAGTCTTTTTATGGCAGGAATGTGATCCCTACCTATATTCTTTGTTATCGTCTATTTGTAAGACTTATCTGGCAATAGTTTACGCATATTCAAAGGGTAGAATATTTTTAGGTTATGTCAGTGGTTTTAGTTTTAAACATAGAACACCCCGCTGCTTATGTCGTACCTGTGCAAAATTCCTTACTCGTACCGGTACGACTTAAGTATTAAGAAAATTGTTTACTAATTTACCCAACTTTTTATCAGGTTAATACCTAAATATGGCGAAAAAAGTACAATACTTGGAAACAGGAGGATATAAACGAAGCTTTGTAGAAACATCGGAATGGAGGAAATGGATTTAATGAAGCCTGTAGAAAATTTAATATAGGTACCGAAACCTACACTACGACAACATTTGAAAATTTTTGATAAATAAATAAATCAAATTCGGAAGACCTAATGATATGTTACCAGACATGGAAGAGATATTAGCACAATATTTGTTGATTTTAAAATCTTGTTTAATCTCAATCTCAATTTAATTTCTATTTTCTACATTTTATTTACTTAGGTAGTAATTAGGTTTGACCACAAAAAAAATGTTTTAAGTTGATCTCAGACCGAATTTAGTTTAGTGTTTTTTTAAGTTATTCATTTGATTTCTGGTTATTAATTACTTTTCTATAGTTTATTATGTTTTCAATAAATTATATTTTCTAAGTACGACTAAGGCTATAGGTGGTACGAATTAGGCGACTAGGCGCCTTAATCGTACCGAAGGTATATTTTTGAAAAACGTTAAAATACCTATATTAATAAAAGATTTTCAAGTTTCTAAGATTGTTGATTAATAGGCAACTAAATAAAGATTTAATAGATGCAGATGATTTTGTTTTATTTTAATTGTACTGAATATTACAGTATTATTTCCTTAGGGGGTACGACATAAGCAACCTTACCCTATACCTTAATGTCAATTTAATCTGAAGATTTTCTTTAATTTGCACTTAAGTAAATGATTTGTTGCAAGGATCCTTTTTTTTTCTTCTTGGCGCGTCAGATGAAGTCCTTCCCCCGAGTAACACGGTAATACTCCAGCGTATGTCAAAATCGCCGCCATCTTTAATTTATAGGAGTGACTAAACTGAAGCTTTACCTACCTTATTTTTAGGTCATAAACAATTTGACAGTACCCCTATTCTCTGTTTTATCGGAAGGTAATCACGGTAGTAAAGTGAGTATTACACGATACATTTTGTATGGGAAACGTGTATAGCGTCGCCGCAAAGATATTTCTAGAAACAAAAGCGATTCTCGCATTCGATACGTTTAGACGTTTTTCATACAAAATGTATAGTGTAATACTCACTTTAGTACCGTGACTACCATCCGATAAAGCTGAGAATAGGGGTACAGTCAACAATATATTATGTAGATTGGTGAATTGTTTGCGATGAATTTTTCTAGACCCCTTTTTGGGGCCGGTCCCTTCAGCGTGTGTTACTACGATAAAATGGTCTTAAACCATGCTCCAACCTTTCCAATTAAACCTACAGGGTTATTCTCGTAGCGGTTTTATTGCAATCTTATTGAAAAGATATCTTAAAGGGCGGCTCGGATAAGGATTGGACCAATCAGAGAGAAAGAGGGAGTGTCTACAATACGATGTAGCCAATCGTGGAACGATCATGACACTCCCGCTTTCTCTCTGATTGGTCCAATCCTTATCCGAGCCGGCCTTTAAGATATCTTTTCAATAAGATTGTAATAAGACCGCTACGAGAATACGGCCGCAGTTTGGGGCAAATCGGTTGGATGGTTTTTGAGTCTATAACGGACATACAAACATTTTTATTCTTTTATAAATAAAGATTGTGTTATTTTTATGGGAAAATATGAACCTTGCATAATAATATCAGTGTGAAAAAAAATGTTATATTATTCACACTCCCTCACAATTACCTTATTATTTGAGAATAAATAATATACGAGGCTAATACTGTAATATGAGTGAGGAAGTATAAAAATAACACGAGGTATATATGAATGAGGTTATTTTTTCCTTCCTCCTAGGAGGGAACTTAAGGGTAGTCCCAGTCACTTAATGACGTTATTACTACAGTATGATATTGTTGCGCGGTACATAATTAATTATGTGACGGTTTGTTAAACGCGGTAAATAGAGTGCACTCCTCTATTCAGAACGTTGAGACTCCTCCACATAATGGGTAGGCAATTTCATACGATAAAAACATATTTTTATTCAAGCATATGCTGTTTTTTTTTTACATTTTTTCTACGGCGCTTGCTGAAATGTAAGCAAATGATGCGGTGTAATAAGACATTAAACCTCTCTCTGTGCATAGATTTATTCATCCGTTCAAATATTAGCGTAATGTTGTGAAAATTAATTAATTGACGTTGTTGTTTAACCTTTGTTGGTGCACAACGTTCTAATTAAATTAACAATTAACAAAGCCAATAGGCAATAAAGATGAGACATTAACAAAATTGGATATAGTCATATCCTGGCGCCAAATATATGACAGCAGTCGCAGTCTTTAAATTTGGTTGCTCTCTTGTCCTCAATAATTTCCAACTTATATCCCTTTATTTCATTAATTATTTAATATCTACTTGTTGCATACATGGGATTTTTCGACATGTTGAGAATTCTCATGCTTAGGAGTTTCGGAGACTTAAACATTACCACCTAATGGCGAACGTTGTTAACGTAAAGCGATCACACTAAGCCTTCGAAATAACAGTAGAAGACGGTCATACGACCGTAGTGGTTTGTTTTATTTAAAACTCGAACATCATTATGAATTGTTAGTCATTAATTTATACATTTTCTGAATGAATTAATTAATTTTTTGTATGCAGGTAGACAGAATGACAAAAATTATCCTTAAATCCGTTCGTGCGGAGGTCGTGGGTTCGATCCCAAGTGCTGACCATGTTCCTCTTTCACGCCACTATCTTTAATTAAGTTATTGTGAAAGAGTCGAAAGTATATTTGTGTTCACTTTGATGGAGCACAGATTCGTTAAAAAAAAAACCTTAAAAAAACTATTTCACGGAGACGTGGTGGCTCATAATGATCTAGACCAATCATAATGATGCCGCCAATTCAGGAATCAATGGATTGGGAGAAAAATTTTCTGGAAGAATAATATTATGTTGTTGGATACAGTTAAAGTGGTTTGTCCAGGTAAAAAATAACGCAAGGCTGTACTCTATGTCTACCCTCTCCGGAAAACGCCGTGTTAGGAAAAAATGTTTTTTCGGTTATCCGCTCCGTTTGGTTAAACATTATAAACTGTTGCTTAGGATTATAATTATTAGTCACTCGGCTTGTTTTCTACTTGACTACATATTTTTGTATTTAGATACTTACTTAAGGTCTGCACACTTTGAAACATTGAGGTGACAGCTAGAGTAATGGAACTATTTTCTATTACATTCATCAATGGATTATGAATTCTGAAGGTCTTATTTCAAAAGGGTGAGGGGTTTTATATCTCATAAAGAATTATATAAATAGGCATGTATAAAATACCCCTAAGATAAAATAGAACTGAAGATTTACCATTTAATATAAAGATAAATCCATTCCGGGTAAAAAAATAGCACTGGCCGAAAATGAAGATTTGCCGTTCAATAAAAAAGATAAATTCATACTGGGTAAAAAAGTAGCACTGGCCGAAAATGAACGTTTGCCGTTCAATAAAAAAAGATAAATTCATACTGGTTAAAAAAGTAACACTGGCCGAAAATGAAGGTTTGCCGTTCAATAAAAAAAGATAAATTCATACTGGGTAAAAAAGTAACACTGGCCGAAAATGATCTAAACAAAAATGAAGAATTGCCGTTACATAAAAACGATAAATTCATTCCGCGTAAAAAACTAGAATTGGCTGAAAATGAACCAAATAGCGCACCAGACTAAAAAAAAAGCTTTTGCAAACTATTTACATCTTCTTTAGAACCTGTTTTTGTGCTGCTTGAGTCAAATTATTTACATTATAAAGAGCGGGGAACTTACCTTCGTCTGGAGGACTTGGCACCCTTTGTCTCACCGTCGCCTGTAACAAACAAACAATCAAACCATAACTAAGTATAATATTAATGATTTAATTCAATAGTCTGTATATATTTTATTATACATAAGTAACAACAAAAAGGAATTCGTTCGTTGAGCGAGAGATTAAATTGAAAATGTATTATTTAAAAGCTTTCAATGCAACGGGAATTGAATAAAAGACAAAAGTTTGGACCGGGGAGAGCACCTTGAGGGACGACGACGTCAAGACAAAGATATCCCCCGTAGGTACTTAACTACCCCCTCGCTTATTCCGCCTTATCATTCAGACAACGTGTTGGACCGACGATATTACTTTGATTTCGTTACTCTTGATGGGATTGTGGTTAGTGGAGAAAACGTATTTTAGGCTGCTTTTAATTTCTTCGTGTACGATTTTTAATACCTCAAATGACCCTCCAACTAAAATCCAGATTGTTTTGAGGTGGATTGATTTCTTATACCAGTGGTAAGACTATTTCAACTGAATTGGAATCACTTGTTCGTAACACTGTACAAGTACTTTATTGACTAGAATTCTTTTCCAGTTAATAATAAATATAGTTCTTCCACCGAGTAATGCATGCGACCCCCCTCTATACCCCTTCTTCCATCCTGTCCATTGTCCCACCCTAAACCGTCCATTGGCGCATCAAAAATAGAATGGTCCATTACCATAGATTTACATTTATTTACATAACTGTATGTACAACTCTCTTTGTATTGAAAATTTTTACCCGGTTCGCGTCCGCCATTTTTAAAAGTGGAAGAAAGACGATCATGTTGTGTTGTTGTCATCAAATCTATGGTTGAATTATGTGTCATTTACCTCTATATGTGCTAGTTGACTCTGTTTTTTTCTATTTTTCCAATTTTTGTAATTTTTATATTGCAAATAGGTAATCGCATTCAAAAAGTGTGTAGTTCGCCAAAGCTCAAGAAATGTGTTACTTTAATGAAAATAAAAAATATTCCAGGATTGTAATTTTTGCAGAAACTAGTAGGTATTATTCGATGTAACAAGACCGTTGATTTTTTAACTTGCTTAGTTTATTTACTTTTTAAACATCATTGCTCACTGCTAGGGGATGTTTCACCAGCAGCTAGAGGTAAATTATTGTTTGTAATGACTCGCACAGACACGTACCTACTTTAATAAGTTCCGTTTTTTTTATTTTTCAGAAAAGGATGGTTACACCTCGTAATAAAGATTAACAAAATGGAGTAAGGTTATCAGAATTTCATTCCGTATTAAGAGAAATATCTGTATTAATGGCAGCACCCTTACTCTCTGAAGGGCAGGATCCTTTGATGAAGACTGACACTGAGGCGGACCACTTGATCCCCTTTATTGTTCTCCGGCGGGCGGGCCGTGCGTGCCTCGAATAACAAGTGCCAACTATATCCTGACACGGAGACTTCTCTAAGGTAAAAATAAAGAAATAACAAAGTAAAGACAACTTTATTGTATTAGCAAAGGTAAGGAAAGAAGAATGTCAAAAAAGCGAAGTGCAAATTCAGAAATGTTTTTTTTTTCTCATTCTTTTTTTTTGTCATAATCTGTATTATAATAGAATAGCCCAGAAAAGTGACTAATTTATTCACGGCGCCGACTCGAACTGATACCTGCTGGCCACATTGTAGCTATCGATGTAATGGTGCGTGAATGGTGTTATTTGAAATGGGTGGATACAAATACATACAGACATACCCCAGGCAAGTAGTAGTGCTTTAGTTAAATTGTCTAAAGAGAGAAAAATGTTCTGGAACGAGCACATTTCCAGGATGGCGGCCACAAGATCTGGAAAATCAGCTAGGGATGACATTCCATAATCTGGCAGACTTCCAGGACAACCATTCAAAAGATGGAAGGATAGTTGGGAGTCCACGTCACAAGAGGCAAACAACAGCGGGAACGCAACAGGCTAAAAGTCCTAGTAGGTAAAAGAGTATGAAGTATTTTAGACGCACAGCATAAATTAATACAAATTTTCTAATCAATAATAGTCCATTAAACGCATTATTGGTGAGGTTACTTAATTACCAACAATTTCAACTGATTAAACAGGCGATGAAATACATCTCATGATGCAGACTGACCCTTTGTTATAAAAAAAAACAATTCAGACCCAATAACTCGAAATATTAATGCATATTTTTCCATCCGATTGAAAGCATCTTTGATTCACTATTATCAGGTGAATGGCAGATGTGCCGATTTTCTCCACAAGTGTGGATGACTGGATTCCCCTGGTTACGACTGCGGAGCGGAAAAACACATCACAACCGAATGCGACCTCAGATCATACGCGGGGAATTTCAGGGATTTCCTCTTGCTGACTGACACAGCAACTGAATACATTTTAAATATTGACCTTAACCTTTGACAATCAGACATCTGTGCTATTATTACTGTTTTTTTTTTTTTTTTAAAATGAATCTGTGCTCACTCAAAGTGAACACAAATACACTCCTTGACTCTTTCACAGTAAGCTACTCAAAGCTTGTGTCGTGAAAGAGGAAGATGGTCGGCACCTGGGATCGAACCACGACGTCCGCAGTACGAAAGCCGGCGTTGTAACCGCTGGGTCACCAACCACTTCAATCTGTGCTATTATTACTGTTTTATGTCTAGATTTTAAGATGTGTTGTAAAAAAAGCCATACGATAAATAAATAAATATTATCAGGTACACAAAATTTCATAAAAATCTGTCCAGTCGTATATATATTAAATCACATACATAATATGGTCAGAAGAAATTTATATGTTCCTATATATAATATGACGAAATGAAGTGCCTCAGGAGAATTTTGGGTGTAAGATACCCATCGTGAGCTCATCACTTCTACCATTATGAAAAGGAGATGGACTTGGCTGGGACATATGTTGAGGATGCACTATGATAGTTGGCCGAGGAGAGCGCTGTTCTTCCTCGCATCAGATTCTCGAAGATGAGGAAGAACCTCTCATACTGTGTTCCGCTCCTTAAAAGCAGAGCTGAGGAATCTGGACATGATGTGGGAGGAGGTCATAAATATTGCGCAAGATCGAGCGCAATTGAGAGCTCTTGTTGCCTCCCTATGCTCCTAAGTAGGGCGTAAAGGGTGTTTGGATTGGATTGGATAATGTAAAGATGAAAGTATGTCGTAACTTCCTTTATTTCGAAAATATCTTATTACGTTAGTAAAAAGTTTGCAAGTTGGAATACAGGGTCGGTCTTTAATTAGATGTTGACAATGTGTATGTACACGACAAAAAAGCTCGTTTTTCGTCCCTGTCTTGGATTTCTCAAACGAGTCGCGATACACAACGATGCCACGTCGAAGATTACCATAACTTTGAAGCGAGTCCGAGCAAAAATATCCGTTTTAATTAAGCGCCTCTCGGATTCCTTTTAATTTCACCTAATTTGTTAACTTGGATTTAAATGAAATTAAAGGAATATCAAAGCTGAACTTATCTCGATGATGTGTCGCGTCTGATGTCTTGCCAAGTTAAGGAGTGCCATTTAGGGGTGCGAGGGATTTCTCTCAGAGAGGGTAGATGGGACGCAGTTTGTATTATACAAAACTAGCTGATAACCCCCTTCTTAACCTTTGATTGAAAAAACACACGTACCTATATCCTAAGTTTAATAAAAATATTGTGCAATTATTGCGAGCATATTGGAGTGATTTTAAATGTAACACCATCCGTGTCAGAAATGATAACTATCATTTTTGTGTCGTCATTTTCATAAGTATATTATTTTTTTGGCATCGCATCCACAAAAGGATAATACAGATCTTCTGAACAATATTAATTTTAGATACTCAAACAGAAATAATGCATAAACATATGACAAAATAAGTTTAAGAAATCTTCTTCACATATTCATTTTTTTATTTTTTTATTATTCCAACAACATAATATACATTTCAATTACAAAAGCAACATAATACATAATGGACTTTATACAAATAATCTAAATTACAAATAAGTCTATGACAAAACTTAAATAAAAAACCTACCTATGTGGAGTGGAAAAAAATTATAAAAGATAGAGTTAGATAGGGACTTTAAGGATTTCAGATATTGCTTATGAGCTGTCGAGTCGAGAAGACCTCATTGAGAGTAATTTTATTTATTCATTTTGACAAAACATATTACCTACATAGTATAATATTGATTTAAAACAATTAGTATAAATGGTATAGATAGTCTGCAATTATGTTGGGTTTTGCCCGTAAAGAAAAGATCAAGTACATGAAAGATATTGAAAAAAAATGTAACAAACCCCGCTATGCAACAGTATGACACAAACGAAGTTTAGCAATTCATTGGATCAGTAACGTGGTTTGTAACCATTCCACAACCCGTTAGTTACTTGTTATTATCAATAGATGTGGCTGTTACATTAATCTGGCCATTATTGTCAAAATTTTAGGATGACCTATGAAGTTTGTTAAACGATGAAAGGTGACAATCACATTAATTTTTATATATAAAGATAAGAGGTGTTGGGGGTTGTTTCGCAACCCAACTAATTGCAAAATAGCTAAACATTCCGCGCTGATAGAGACGATCCAATGGCGTCGAAAGTCGACAATCTTTTTTGGGCGTTTGTATTTCTTAAATTACATACAGCGTGTTCCGTTTGAAGAAAACTGATGCAATTTTTATCGCAGAGAAGATTTTGAGTATGGAAATTGTAATACTTATTTGTGGTTGGGTGTAAGAGATTAGAAATGAGATTGCAACAGAGTATTGCACAAGCATGTAGACTATCTGATGATGTTGAGTTTAATTTAGGAACATTCCCAAGAAATAGGTTGTCCAATAGTCCAGAATAGCCGTTGCTAGGAATGAAGATTGTCCAGCTGAGCCAAATGCAGAAAATTTGTCCATTTGGACCGTAGGAACCAAAATCTAGAGGCTGACAAGACAACATAAATATACAGCCATAAATATATGGATTCACAAATCACTATTTGAGGGTGCTTAATGTATTAAGATACGGATCAAGAAAGTAAGGAGGGGTAAAGGCTGTACCGCTTCAAACTCAAACTATAGGGAAGATCGATGAATTCGCCAGCATTCGTATGTGGTATGGCATTTTTTTGTAGTTCAAATAGCTCTGGTTCATGTTTGTTTCACCATAAAGAAAAAAATGAGAAATTGAGAAAATAATTAAGACTGTCAATACAATCAAAATAAAAAAAAGTATTTTTGTTATAAGGAAATGGAAATAAAGCCACATTTTTTTTAATATGGTGGAGAATATCGAGGTGGTTGGTAGACTATCGGATACAACGCCGGATTTCGTACTGTTTCGTGCGGAGGTCGTGGATTTGATCCCAGGTGCCGAACCATTTCACGACACAAGCTTTAAGTAGCTTACTGTGAAAGAGTCAAGTATTGTGTTTGTGTTCACAAATTCATTTAAAAAAAAGTTCTATGTCAATTTTTTTCAGTTATCAGAAATTACAACGTCAGATGGCATCATGAAAGAAAAACCACCTTCCTAAAAATAACCTTATATTATACAATTTGTTTATTTTTTGGTAACTAGATGGTGTAAATAACCACAGCGCATCATGGTAGATAAATTTGAATTTCGTCTTCAAATTTTCGGTACGTCGTAATACTTTATTGACGAAAGTTTTGGATGGTCTACCGTTTGCGTGACACCCTGTTTGTTGTAATAGTAGAGAGGCAAATTGATATAATTTTGTAAAAAGCGTTTATACGCACAAGATTTGTCCCCAGCAATCGTGGTGCCATTTTAATTACACTAATGGTGCTACGTCGAATGTTAATTACAATTGAAAATCCTAAAGCCCTGAGGCAAGGCGGGGTTTCTCATACTAATCATAAATAATAATGGGTACACAGTAAAAGTGTGTGGAGTTTAGAAGAAGGGAGAGTTATGGTAGAATGGAGAAGATTGGTGGGTGGATTGTGGGCGTAGTTGTCCAAATATAACTTCAATTATCGGAAATTTTTAAGCGTTAAAAGATCATTATAAACCAATCTTACAAGAAGGTCGTGGATCCATAGTAAAGTGGTCCCGAGTTTAATACACGGAGGGGTCAAAATTGTATTCAAGGTTATTTTTTATCTCGGAGCTGGTTGACTGATAGAAAATGATTTAAGCATTAAGTTCCACCGGTTACACTGAAACCTAAGTACGAGTATATACGAGTGTTATTTATTCGTTTATTTAATTAGAAAAAAAAACTCCGTCTAAAATATTTGCTTAGTGGAAATCCCCCTTTTACTAAACAAAATTAAAGGCACGTATTTTAGATCCCACGGAATTCAAATTGCGTTTTTTTATTATTAATCATACATTCAATAATGTAATAACAAAAATCAAAGGAAAAATTCCGTTTATTTATAACGAAAAATACCTGTAAAAGGCAAATTTGGTACCTATTTATGCCTGATTTTTCATGGCAAAATATCGTTTTTCATTACTAACATTACATATTTAAAAGATTTTTGTCATTTAGGGCAGAAATTTTCAAAAAGGGTGATCTGTACAAAGGTATCTAAATTTCTTTTAATTTTCCTACATATAAATTTCATACACAAGTATGTAATTTTTCTCAAATCGTCATTTTTAGTTGTGGCCTTTTACCGCCTAAATTAGAAAATCTGTCGGAGAACAATAATTAAATAAAAATATGCAACAGACAAAAATATTGATAATTTTTTAGAAGGGATAGGGAATTTCAATTAGCTGGAAAGAAAATCTGTCGGATGAATAAAAATAATAAATGATTTTTATCCGAGTGAAAGGAAAAATGCAGTTTTTGATGTGAGCCATCTCGTTCAAATCTAAACAGATGTCACAAAGGAATGGTCGAACAACGCTGTTTAAAGTTATTGTAAAGAGAACAATGAAAAATAGAAAACGACAATGCAAAGATAATTTTTTTAGGGGTAGCAACACTGATAGATACCATAAGCAAGATGATGCACACTCTGAAGAATGGCGAGTCGAACATATGCAAATATTGAGCAGGTTCGTGAAACTGTAATTAAAATACAACACTTACTTACTTCCCGTATCCGGTTTGATGTTTCGGTGCTGAAAGGATTAGCCGGCAGTAATACCGTTACCAAATACAACATATTATATAATAATATACATACATTCTCCCTTTAAGGCACCCCGCACACCGCAAGCCAGCCCGGTGGAGACCAATCCGCAGCAAACCCGACCTCCTAGCTCGATCGAAGCAATCAAACCAAAAAGCCGGCCCCGGACAAATCAAGCCCGCCGCGAGCTACCCCCAAACCAACCAGCAATGCGAGGGCCTAAGCCCCACTCGGGAGCATAGGGAGGCATCAAGAGCTCTCCATTACGCTTGAAGGCGTCCGAAGCTCATTGTGCCTTTTCTGACCAGTTGAGATTTAAGGACGTGAAGTGGTCAACCTCACGGTCCCGATCTGATTTTTCGATTTCCTGCCTCTTACAGGATGCTCGAAAAATCAGCAAAAAGAGCAGAGGTGCTATTCTTCGCCGGCAACCTCACGGTATATAATAATATACAATATACTTATATATTCATTTTTTTTTTCGATAAAGAGAAGATGACTTAAATACTCGTATATTAAATTTTTCTCTTCGTCATAATTGAACTTTTTTTTTTGAAATGTTGTATCTGTTGGTAAATATAGACATAGACGATACATAGATTTTTATATATAACTACCTAGATGGAGTACTCCTATATCTGTACAGTACGGTGGTCAAAACGGAACGTTAAAAATGATGTTAACATTATAAAGAAACCTAAAAATGATCAAATTTCACATATTTCAACGTAAAAATACGTTTTATTGTAAAAAAACCACAAGAAAACAACTGAATAAATATACGCTGTACCGCGTTCTTGGAACCAAACTGTCAAAAGTTGCAATATTTCGGCTTCACTTTTAAACGCGAGTCGGGATTCTAGGTTATTGTATAGAATTCTGTGGGACGATACAAAAAGAATAATATAGTTTACATGAGTAGAGTTCTACAAACAACAATATGTGAAAAGATATACTCCAAAATTTCTGAACTCCGCGATTCCATCCGTCTTTTGGGCATAATGTGATACTTTTAACCGAGACATGGCTGGACACGTACATTAGTTTCTCAGAACATGGTTTTACCAAAATACCAGTAATAAATCGAGATGTGGTGGAGCTCTAATTGCTGTGGAGATTGTTTTTTTACCATAGATCTCTAAAAATATAAAAATATTCAGCAAATTATTGTTAAGGTGGATCTTCCATTGGAGTCGATAATCTTTGGATGTAATACATACAAGAGGTATGTATAATTTAAAATTTTATGAAATTTGAAATCAAACTACTTGTCAATGAATACTTTCCTAGATATAATATGAAGTCTCACAGATGATATTATCATCTAGGCAACCATCAGATTTAAAGTGTCAATCGAGATTGATAAATAAAATAAGCTTAAATATTAGTTTTGGTAAAAGTCAGCCAAGGATATGCCAAAATTATTGATCTTGTGCTACTTGCATCAATTCTTTCTTTTTTTGGTTTTTGACCTATTCTTCTGTTCATCATGCAAGAATTAAAAATAAGTTAAGACAAATACCTTAAATCAACACAATTTTTTGGAACCCTGCTGCTGAAAATAAATTTTTCAGTCTTTTTAAGTAAACATTAAAAAAAATACTCATATTTGACCGATTCTATTGCAGAAAGAGATTCAACTTCCCGTCATTCATTCATTTGAAAAAAATAAATAAAATGGCAGCAGTCGAAGGCATTCAAGTCGGTGTTTCTGTTTCCATTTATCAAAGAAAAACACTGTCAAACAGTTGTGGGTACATCGTACCATAGCTAATATCTGTACCTTAGAGCATAAAGTGTGGGAGTCACATTTTAGTAATTTTGCAGGAGAGAGGATTTAGTGAAACTTGAAATTACAAAACGCGAACTTTTTTTCTATATGAAAATAATTAAATCTGAAAATATTTTTTTTTCACCAATTAGACCATGTTTTATGTTTAATTAATACAATTTTCAATATTCTTTATAATAAGAAATATAATGGATTATGCTCTAACAAAAATTGGACTTAAATATATTTTTAATTTCAAAAGTCACCTTTTTTAACAAGTGATGACTTCAATATTTTGACCACTTATAGAACCTTCAATTGCGAATAAAACTGTATCATTAAGTCAAAATCGCAAAAAAGTGGACTCCCACACTTTATGCTCTAAGGTACAGATATTGAATCGCAGAAAAATGGTACTTGCTTACCTAGGATGTGTTTACTCAGTACATTGTATGTTTAGTTGAGCGGGTGGATTTTTTTTATCTCTGGTTTATCCCCATATTACGGAAGCGTTCAAATAAAAACTGGGAAATTTAAAAAAGGAATCATGCACTGTGGTTTACGATGCGACTTGTAGGGCTGCCAAAATTTTCGAAAATTTTATAAATTTCATTTTATCTCGTTACTGTTTATTTTCAATGTTTTATAAGATATTTTTCTAGTTACTCGTTTTATTTTATTCTCATATTTGAATACGGTCCCTCGGGATATTAACAATTATGGTCATTGTGATATATTTTATCGACTTTGACGACTTTAGTTCGAGTTTTGTAGGAAAGTTCATACGCGTTTGGATATTTGAGCCGACTATTTGATTACTATATGGAAAAGTGATGAAAACACTCGCGTGAGAAATTGCGAATTTCCATTTTTTAATGAATTATTCTTGAACAAACCTTTGTTTACTTACTTATTGATTTTTTTATATTATAGGGAGATTAAACCCGCTCAGCCTCAACTATCATCCTGACATTCTGTGGGGACAGAAGATGCCGCAGATCTTCACAAATCATAAGAAGGAGGCTATATTATGAGGCAGATCTTCGGGGAGCCGTGTCGACTGGGATGCAGCAGTGGGGATAACAAGGGACAGTGTAGCATGGCCAGGAATTGTGCGGACATGGAAGAAGAAAAGGAAGAAAGTGAGTTTTTTAACGATAACCATAATAAGCGACAACATTAATTTTTATTGTTAGCTTAGTAATTAACAACATTAATAATAGTAGTTAGTTCTTAATTTGTAAATTCGAACGCGTGTTTCTTGATTTTTTAAATATTATATTATGATGAAACAAACTAGTTTTTGAGTGTTGACAACCCTACGTCGAGCTGGTTCGGGGGAGAAGGTTGCATGAAAAGCCGCTCGCTTTCTGTCAACACGATCATAGCCATCGTCAAGCGGCACGATTCCTTTGACACAGCGAGTACACACACGGCCACTGATGGGTACCTACCACTACTGATGGCATTGTTAACATACTCGTAAATAATACACAATGGTTCTACCATCACCCCGTATCTAGTCTACATTGATATAATGACTGAATTGTGGGATTTAGGGTAGCTATCTATCTGATCGGTAGTACCAATTTATCCCTAGTATTAGCCGTCATAGGATGCTGTCGATAACGACTGGGTTTTATAAAAAAGAACATGAAATATACCTACTTAAAATAGTAGAATTTTTGATTTGATGTTTTCCAGGACTAGATCTTATTACATCAATCATTAATTAATTAAATAGTAGTACCTTGGTATTTTATTTTTCAAATTTGAACAAATACACGTATTCTACAGCTGTTTTGGCTAATAAGCGGCCGAAATTCAGCTTCGACTTACATAATATGTTACTTTATATGTGAGAGATAAATTACGTTGTATTCGTTCCCGGATACTTTTACGTCTGTTATATTATTATTACGTCCGATATAAGACAACTCTGTTATACAAGTAAATCAGAGCTTTAGTTTAATCTAATTCTAGAACTGATATTAGATAATGTTCTAAACTGACACATTCATCGCTGTTTATAACAGTATCGTATTCCTAGAAAAAAAACAGACCGTTTCGATTGTCGATCATTCCAAGTTTCTCCATCTATATATTAATACGTGTGGGTGCATGAGCATTTACGCAAAGGGCATGGGATGTTGTTATGTCATTGACGCCCCCATCTGACGACATAAAAAGAATTCATCTGAGACTCTCGATCGAATGTAATAAAATATCTATATTTTCTAGTTATCCGGTCCAGTCCAATCTGAGATAGACCAACCATGGGTAGTAATTTCATGTGAAAAAAAAAAACACCGAAAAACTCTCATCAGGAATCGGACACGGGACTTCTTGATAGGAAGCAAGCGCCTAACACCACTAGACTTCGGAGCCCGTTTTAATAGATTTAACTACACACACGCACTACATACACACATTTAACTACATACCTACACACATTCTCCTTTGAGGTCCCCCGCACACTCGACACCAAATCCGCAGCAAACCCGACCCGCACGAAACCAACCCCTAGCTTGGTCGAAGCAACCAAACCAAAAAAGTCAGCCCCACACAAACAGGGCCGCCGCGGATCTCCCCCTCCCTAAACTGACCCACAATATGGGGGGCCTAAGCCCCACTAAGGAGCATAGGGAGGCACAAGAGCTCACCATTGCGCTGAATAATGCACCTTTAGCCCCCACCTGCCTGAACTCCCCCTGATGCGACTCAGGCAACCGAGGCTTATTTCTTGTGCCTTTGCTGACCTGTTGGGGTTTAAGGGCGTGAGATGGTCAATCTCACGGTCCCGATTTGATTTGTCGATTTCCTGGCTTTTACAGGATGCTCGAACAACCAGCAAAAAGAGCAGAGGTGCTTAGGCGGAAACTCCACGGCAAGCCAGATACACTAAATCACGTACAAATTAAAAAGGTTGCTTTCCAATACAATAAGCTCCTACATTAGTAGAAAGACCTAATAAAATGAAGAGTATTTCGAAATAGTTTTATAGTACACCCTAAGAGAAACGAGATGGAGCCGAGCATCCGTTTCCCATTCCGGTGCGGGTCTAGGCGCGCCTCTTCCCTTCATCCCTTTATCATCTCTGGCGGTGATACAACGATCTGATAGCCGAAAAAGGAAGTTCGGGAATTCAAAATCCTATAAATACGACACTGGGGAAGATACTCGATGAATCGGAAGCGATTAGTTGATATACTTTCTAGAAGTATGTATCTTTAAGAGAAACTACTACCAGGATATTTAATTTTAAGGTACCTTCTAGGTAAGTACCAAATCGTTTCAAATATGCACCTACACAATAATTCAGTTATGTACCTATGTATTTATTTTCGTATGTTGGCACATCACGCATAAACCGCACACTCCAGGTTTGATTTTAATCGTCGTGGATCTTTGCAAGTATATTTATGACGATCATAATTACATTATTTTCCAATTTCTCAAATATTTTTAATGTTATTTAGAAAAATGTCTAAAAATTTTAATTCTTCATACAAAATTTTTAATTAACGAGACAAGTCTTATTTTAAAAGGAAAATTGTTAGTGTTTAATTTTTGTATAAAGAAAATTGTATAATTTTTGTGTATTTTTTTTTTAGGTTTTTTCGATTTTGAGAAATATTATAGATTTTTTTCTAGTTCTTTTTAATTTTGTTAAGAAACATTTTTAAATATTTTGTTTCTTTTGTTTTTAAAGGGTAGATAAATAAAGCCACCCTATGTCGCCGTATCCATATCACAAATATTTTAAAGGGTAGTTTTCTTCTAATAAATTAGGCTGGTAATATTTTAAATTTATTTATTTCCGCCGATACAAAACTGGAGTGTGAAAATTGAGATAATTCTCCGTAAGGGGTGGCTGCAGGAAATAGTTGTTTTATCGTGGGCCCGAGTAATGCGATACACTCACTAAGGGTAGTTACTTTATGTAACAAATTATTTACTTTAGCATTGTATCTATTATTAATGTAGGTACTCACTCTTATTTCATACTATTTTGTCGAAAATACATTAATTGAAATCCTTTTATTTTTTAATCACATTTTTTATCCACAGACCATCATCATGTAACTATACTTGCTTTTGATCCTACCCTTTTCAAAAATAATATGTATCCTATATATACAGATATGTATTTGTGGTTTTGTATTGTTTGATCCGATGATTCCGATGGTGAAATCAAACCTATTAATACAATTATGATAATTCACACTTTTTTATACAAAAATAACAATATAACGAACAAAAAATATTGCCTGAGGCGTATTTACAGTCCCATCCAATCCGAGACTGGAGGAAAATATCACTTTTAAAATATTTTGTTTTTTTTTTTAATTGTAGATAATATATCGACTATTGATAATAAGTGAGTGTATTCGTTTTTAACAAACTCTTAAGAAGAGAAAGATTTCAATTTTTATTTATTTACAAATCTACAAGATCTGCAAAGCAGCAATCAAAAAATCTACAGAGTTTACAAAACTACTAAAAAAAAGGTATATTAATTTGTTTTAAAAGCGGATATCGATAATATGATCTATTAGTCAATCAGTATCAATTCTATTGAATTTTAGAACTCATCAGTCTTTGTATAACAAATGCAGTATTAAAATGTAGTAGAGAAACAATTGAATACAAAATCGATAAACAATTATAATCCCGGTACAATAATGTGTAGGTTAGTCCCTAAACTCCGCATGTCTGCTTAAACTTCGTGCAATCCCACTCCAATTAAAACCTTTCGTCTACTCCTAATTGCAAAATAAATTATCCCTAATCTGGAGAAGCCACTAGTACCTGAACGCACACTATAGCACTAGGAGAGAATATTGTAAATATAACGGCACCAGAATACATCCCTGAGGTACCCCCTTAGCGAGCGCTGTATTGCGGTTAATCGTTCCTGCAAATAGGACGTACGTATTCCCTGTGAAATATTCTGGTTTACCCTGTCGCGGCGATGTGTTTTCTCGGTGGTTAATTACAAATCTACAAGGACTTTCTTCCCATTATCCTCCAGACAACATTGGCGTTACTCCCGTGTTAAACTGTACTTTATTGCCTCCGAATAGATAGCTTACTGCTCAGTACTTAAAAACATGGACAAATTATTACTATTGTGATGCTACTTCAAAATTGAATGTGGTTTTTATTATTATATTGAAATCAGAAAAAGGATATTGTGTTAATCTTGTATTCATTTTCGGGATAAGATATTAGCATGACATCATAATACCAAATGTGACATAAATAAACGATATTATATAAACATAAATTATGTACGAATTATCGTAATTGTAATCACCAGGCCGTTGACCCAGTGGCTAGTTTCGTTCGAATCTCGCAGGCACGTGGGATTTTCCGACAAATTGAACATATCGAAGACTCCCATGATGACAAATCTTGGGGTTTTATTTGGTTTAATTTCCACGCTATGTAAGAATGTACTATTTTGTAACAATGTTCTGTCTCCATATGCTCCCGAAAAATCTTTGGTTTATCGGTGAGTTATTTTTGCCTCCCTTAGAGTAAACACATGTAGAATGATTTGGCTGATTACTGACTAACACTGGGGAGGGCTCAGAACCATCTTCATCGAACAGTCTTTGCTCAAAACTCATCAGCCAGTCCACTATCTGGCAGATCTGCACAATAGTTTTCCCTGGTTCATTCTTTTTCCTTACTATCATGACAGATATTTTTTACTAGTATCCTATATTTAGTTGGTTATGGCTGGTAGCAGAAATGTAAGCAAGAAATTAGTACAATATTTCATGCATGTAAACTATTTATCGCGTTGTCAAATGGAAATCTTACCGAAGAAGATTCCTGATCAAATACTTATAAAAAGATGAGACCAAATGAGATTTACAAATACTTGAATTCTCTCGAGTTACTTTGATGCTCTGCTCGTAGTCTAGCGGATTCATTGACGGCCTATGTTGGGGAGATCAAGGTTCGAATCTTCAGCGATACACTTTTTTTTCTCAATAATAATATTGCATCCAAAAAGAATGATAAATACAGGTCAGTTCGGTGGAAAATTCGAATTATACTAAATGGTTAAAGTTATATTGACGTAAAAATGCACACAATTAAACCACTGATCAACATGGAACATATAAAGATCATTAAAAAATAGCTCGTCGTAAAATGTGTGAAAAAAGGTTGTTGTACTAGCACCTCCTCAGAAGATTAACAGTAAAAAAACTAAAACTTTAACGATAACTCTTTGGATAAAAAAAATCAAGCGATAAAACTTATTCGAAAGTCCCGTTAGCCGAAATTCTTGTTTATTTATCAATTAATTAAGGGAAATATTCCTAAGCTCTATCAGACAGCTACCCCTCACCCGAGCTCCATGGAATCCTTAATAAGAGCCGAATAAAGACACTTAATATATAATAATATTGGTTCCTGCACTCCAGACACTATCCTGAATTACTAAATTTTAATCCCGATATTAATACGAATATTCCAGACTGGCACTCGTTGTCTTCTCAAAATCTCATTACGAAATTAAGCCACAATCTAAGCTGGATTTTCACTTCTAAATACTGCGTCGTTGTAGAAAGATACATATGTATATATTACATTTTTTTTTAAATAGACGCTGCTCGATTGCGTTCGTGGTAATGAATTTAGTATTGGGAGATTTTGATCTAAATATATAAGAGAAAGTCGAGACTTAGGCCCTGTCCTAGCTGGTCGCATGATCGCACGATCTTGCGGTTGCAATGATCGCATATACAAAAGTATAGCTGGTGGAACTTATTGCCTGATGCAATTTTTTCCAATCTGAGACAAACCAGCTCAGGGTAGAGATATTGTAAGTAATTAAACACTTTGAAGATCGGGAAACGAACATGGACCTCGTGATCTGAAGTCTACGCCATTACAACTAGGCTACCGAGGTCGGTGTAAAAAACAAATATTACAAAATATAATATTAAAGTTAGTATTATGGAACAGACTTTCTAACAACAACGCCACCTGTGAAAAAATCAATTTAACAATTTTAATTTATCAGACAACCAATGAGTTGCAAAACATTGGTACCTACGCTGATTGTTGATAGAATTTCTTGCAAGTTTTCATACATACTTATTTAACATGCATTATACTTATGCGTATTTTTATATTTTTACACCATTGAATGAATGGTGTTTTGTGGATAAATTTTGTGCAATTATCTTTTTAGTATCATCTGACTTATTAAAATTTTGAAAAAGGAGTATGTGTACCCTGGTGGAAGGATGATGACAAAATAGGACAAATTTGGACCAATTTTTTAACACTGACAGTCGAATGACGTGACTACTTGGACCACGTCCATACGATTCGTTTGGAGTGATGGACGAATAGCTTGAACCGATTGAATTTCGGACTGATGGACATCCGACTCACCCTGTCTTAATCCACATCATTAATTTGGTTTTCTCCACTCACGCTCATTTTTGGAGTGACGTCTCTCCATTTGGACGGATCGTGAATGGAGGGGCCTCACGTAAGCTGACCAAACAAATCATTTGGTTTCTTGTATTGTTTCTTCACCACCCAAAACCTTGAACACTATTCAGTAGAAAAAAAGGATAAATTTTAATTTACAAGCAAACGTTATCAATGCTGTGCCAGGGAGTTATATTATGAATTCCAATTATTGTAGCAATAATCGTGTGTAATATTTCACTCAGACAGCCGTGGTAATATATCACATATCGCGCACAGAAATTATCTTGATTCAAACATTGGCAAAACACACCGCCTCTTGTATTCCTTTTGGTGTGGTCTCGGTGCTTCGTGAAAACGATATGAGCACACTAAGACCACCGCTTAGCGATTTCCGATTTTAATTTTTTTTATTAATATTTTTATTGAGTATGTGGAAAAGACTTGACATATTATGTCGATAAGAAGCTTCTTAAGTCTGAAAATTCCTATGGACACCTAGCCCCAATAGGCCAGGTAGTGCCATATTTTAACCAGCTAAAACTCCTCAGGACCTTCTACAGCACGGTTTCCTTCTAAAGGTCTAATCCAGTGCTGCAGAAGGCTTTTTTTTAGCCCTGATGATTTTGAACTCTTTGCTCATCCTCCACTTTGAAGCAAATTATCTTATTCAAAATATTTGTACATTTTTACAATTTAAAATTTCATCATTTAGTCATCCACTCATCATTTTTTCTAGCACACTCAGCAGCGTCATTTTTGTACAACCTTCTTACATGTTATCCAACAGTTCTCTTATTTTGCCAAGTTCACCATAATTATATTGAAATTTTTGTTGTTCATTTTGTGAGTTCGAGTTTGTAAAACCTCAAATGTACCCAACGATCCACTGAAGGATCCATGGATGCTTGGTATATAGGTCTTAGTGATAAAACCAATGTCGTAGAAGTCATGGGTCGTCTTTTAAATACAATTTACTGTACGAACAAGCGTTCAGAAAGGGATGCGTCCTATCAAAGATTTTATCGTCAAACACAGTTAGTACAGACGAAAACCGACTGGTATTCTAATAGGTATGTACAGTGAGCTCAGAACAATAATAGTGTACTGAAGAGTATTGTATTCCCGAGAATGCCCTCAGGCAATTTTCTGGGGAATTTCACGTATACACATACACACTCTTTAAGAAGAAGACATTTGATAGGGCAACACTAGATTCCATGTCTGCGTCTCTACATAGTATGTTATTATGGTGGTGCATAGCCAACCGATATTGTTCTAACCAGGAACGTACAGAGAAAACATGGTGAGATTTTATTTGAATTGTACAGCTGAAGTACCTACTCTCGTAATATGAAATAATAATAATAATAACGAACTCGGTGTATCTATGGTTTGGTTTCAACCATCAAGTCTACACTTTGTCTGTGGTTTGTTTAGCTTAGAACGAGTTTAGATAATCAACAGGTTTTGACTGACTGATACGTCAGAATTATTATTTGAGTTTTAATATAACAACTATTATTGATGTGTTTGTGTTGCAATACACTCTATCATTAGCAAATATGAATATTTCAATCAAACTTTTATACTCTGCGGCGGGTGGATTTCCAAATACTGTAATGTTCGGATTTGATTTAGGTATATCGCCATAATTTACTATCCATAAAATTGACGGATTTTCAATATTCATGAATGTAGGTATGTTGTAGAAGTACCTAAGGTTTCATGACTAGCATTATCTTTAATTTCAAATCTATTAAAGAAATCCATCACTATCCCACATGTTTTTACTTCAAATTGGTAATTCTTCAAATCAACTGAGATTTTTTTACAACAAATTGGACGTAGTGTTATTTTTTCAAATTCGAACCGCTACAGGCTTACAACCATCTTTTAGAGCTACTTTCAAGGTTGTTATAATGTGATCACTTAACGTTAGCAACTTTCGCCGATAAGGTGGCTAAATTCCTTGAATTCCCTGTACATTTTCATACAATCAATTTAAATGTATGTCACTATAAAAGAAAGCCATAGAAAAACGGACGAAACCTCAACGATGCATTTACATGCTTATGTCAAGTTCATATTATTGTATACTTGCATTTTACAATCACAGATGATAAGGTACCTACAACTTTTTTTATAAATATCAGATTCACAGTATTTGAAAACTTTTAAAAACATTTCGATCAGTAAGCATAAACGTAAAAGCGTTTCAATCGTTTTTATCAATATTTTTGACAGGACAAATCTTTTTTTTTTTAAGCTCGAATGAGCTCCGATATAAAAACGTTAAAATATGAAGTGAAGTTACATAAATCTGTATTGCTAGTCTTTTTCTCGAAATAAAACCGTTACACGTGGATAAAAAAAAAGAGGCGTCACAATCTAAAATGTTTTGTCAAATGGCGTATCACGGGGGTGAGTGAGTGAGTAAATAATTTGTGATGTGATCGAAGAGTGATACGAATAAGGGAAACAACATTAAACATTTATAATTCTCGTCCAAACCTCGGGAGAAATTATAAAGGGAATGCTGTGTGGAACAATTGATCAGTTGCGTCACTTACACTTAAAACTTTGTAGAATCTTTTTCAGCAGTCATTATTAATGGTTAACTTCTGCAAAGTAATAACCAGCTTCTACAGTTTTTTTTTTTTAAATTGGTGGATTTGAACAGCTTCTAAAGCTTATCTATCCTGAAATCCTGATCTCTCACTGGCTGCCACATTTCAGTGATGCTGACTTAGAGCCCGACAGTCCGTAACAAAGCCATCCATCCGTTGTAGCTTTGGTCTTCCTGCACTTCTACTGATAAGGTCATTATACAAAAACATTTTCCGTCTATTTGGAGCAATCCAGCGAACGCTGTCAGCCATTCAATGAATCTAACTACGCTGATGTCCTGGTAAAAACCATAGAGCTCCGTGTTGTATCTTCTACGCCAAGTTTGAGCATCAGCCATACAGTACTCTGCGTGGAATTTTTACTTCAAACACCTCCTGCCTGTTTTCGTCGTGCTTAGTCAGTGTCCAGGTCTCGGAGGCATATTATGTGCAGACTCTATTTATGTCTTATTTAGAGTGGCTTTGGTCTTCCTGAATATAAGACGCAATTTAAAGTTTTCTCCCAATCTCCACAATCATATCGTTTTCGTTAGAGTCAAAAAGACTTGAAGACTGTAATTGGTCGGATTCCGATTCATTATTTTGGAAATTTTGAAAAAAAATCAAGATGAATAACACTAAGATTATGTATTGATATTTTTTTTTGAATAAATGAAATCTTAAAAAAGTTAATACTGTCGAAATTTTATAAGATTAGGTATATTTGGTCCATTTCCAAATTTCGCATCGAGTAAAAAGTGACGTCATAAAAAAAACTCCGAACAAAAATGACGTTTCGCAATCGCTTTCGTAAGCGCAATGTAACACTTGCCTAGGGCAGCTGATGCTTTAGCGAATTTCGATAATTTTTTAAAGGCATCTACAAAGTCAATTGAAAAATTATGCTAGGACATCCTATCAGAAAAAATACAAAATGGACGCGTTAAATGTTTTATATCGACATAAAAAGCCAGCGATTCTATGGGTTAAAATAATATGAAGCAACTCGTCCCAGAGCTGATAATGAAGAATCAATAATGGATTAAATATTAGAAGAGCTATCACCACACCCCGAACCTGCGACGTCATGCCGTGATTAGGGTCTGCGGCCCGAACTCTGCTCTCTGGAGAGATTAGGACCTCTGACGGGGTAGATAGAGAGTACCCCTATTTTATCAATAATAACATTATCACAATAACTAGATACTGCCTGACCTGAAGTGTAGCTTACCATCATGCTTATATTGGGACAAACAGGATAATAATTTATTAAAGTATGCTGTTTAATACATCGTTATAGAGGGAAAATAATATGTATATTTTACAACGCCGACACTGTGATTTTGATAAGATGCTCTCCAAAGCATCTATCAATGTAAATCTACAAATTAATGTTCTTTGTTCTGATGTTCTTTACTGGGCGTTCATAATAATTTGACCGATGAAGACCAGGAGGGCTATTCGTGAATCTAATGTAAATATTAGCGTATTCTGACACTAAACCTACAATAAAATTTGAACGGTATAATATTAAATGATATCTTTTTTAAATTCTGTTGGATTAATAAATTGTTTAAGTAGGTAGGTACCTAGTTTTTTTAAAGAATGTGTTACTTTTTAAATCACAGTGTCATATTATGCAGAACCGCCAAGAAATTTGCTACCGATATAGATTTTGTTGGAGTGACTGTCTAAAACTCAAAAAAAATAGTGACTCAAATCACTCGACAACGAGTGCAAAGGGTTAAAAAATATATAGCGTCGAAAAGGGTTAACATCTGAATAAGATCGCATCTATGTAGACCCTATTAAATTTCACAAATAACTTTCCAAGTTCACCTTCACGAGGTACCCTCTGCTTGAAATCTAACGAGGCTCTGACGACCGAGCGCAACTAAATGTATGCCCCCTTGATAATGGTAAAAGGAAGGAAAATTTGTACTGTACCCCTATTCTGTAGCAAGTGTAGGGTAGTCATTTGAAAAAAGTGACTATTAGGCGATACATTTTGTATGAAAAACGTCTACATGCGATTCTCGCATTCGATACATATAGACGTTTTTCATACAAAATGTATCGCCTAATAGTCACTTTTTTTTCAAGTGACTACCCTACAATTGCTACAGAATAGGGGTCCTGAACCCATAACAACCGCTTGGACAGTGTAGAACGTGGTATGATGTCATATTCAGTGCCTCCTCAGATGAGGGGGTGGCCTTGATCAACAGTGGAAGAAATGGGCTTGAAAGAAGAAGAAGAACAAAACAATGATAAATTTATCATGTACCAACTATAAAATAATTTAAGTAGTACACACGTAAAATGTTATACACGAAATTTTAATTTGAAATGACGAAATCTTTAATAATTTAACACGACTTAAAATCGATGAATAATTGAAAACGATTCCAAATTTAAATATTTAAATCGTAATAGAGAACACTAAAGTGTCATAGACAATAATAGTCAGGTAGACGGGTAAGTACTATTGTATTATTACTGATTCCGTTAATATGTATTAGTATTGGGATTGAAAATTCTAGTTGAAAGATTACCTTATCGGTTTACCAGATATCAACGGCTCGTGCCTACCTCCACGTGATATGGGTCTCTCTAATTCACTCGGACAACTTAACGGGCTTATAAGTAGTAGGTAGGTATATCGTCAGAGGGCGCGTGTGTGTGATCGTGTTATTATTATCATCATTTTAACGGGGCGTTAAATAGTAATGGGATGTGGTTATTGAATAGTTCCCTTCGTAAATATTTAAACCTACCTGATTTCATTTCACCTACCTACAATTTATATGTACTGTTGGCAAATTTGAATAGACTAGTAGCAACATCAACGAAAGAAATAAAAAAAAAAATATTTTTGATATTTCTTCCGCACATAATAGTTATGTGTCGGACCTCTCGTCTATTGCGTTATGTTATAAATCAATAAAATAAGTACCTACCACATATTTTATTGTTATAGCATTTCCGCAGAGAGCTAACTATATATTTTCATAGCACCAAATATTGATATACTGACAAATATTTTTTTTTGATGTAATGAATCTGGGTTCACTCAAAGTGTTCACAAAGAGATCACAAATAAACTTTCGACATCTTTCACTTAAGCAATGCTTGTGTTGTGAAAGTGGAAATAGTCGACACCTGGATTCGAACCCATGACCTGCATGTACGAAAGCTGTCAACTGACACAACTGGGCAATCAACCACTTATAATATAAGTATGAAAAATATTTTGCGTGTGTTTAGAATACTTCAACAAAAAAACTATGTTACGGACGAACTTACCAATTAAATAAAAGGCTTAGGTTGATTTTTCACTTGGCTTATTTTCTTGGGAAAATTGTATAGTACTAACTAGATTTTGTTTCTTTTTTTACAAATATTCAATTATATCTACAATAAAAATGCATGCCGCCGTATTTTAATTTATTATATCACTCCACCAAATGTTTTTGATTATATAGTTATTCATATTTTTCACTGATTTAGATTAATTCTTCAACAGTTTTTTGCACAGATTAGTGTTTATTATTTGTTTTTATATATTATTGAAGCATGGTATTTTATTGAAGGAATGCCACAGGCGGTCAACGATGACATTTCTAAATGTTTACATCGTCTTGTCAGTGGTTCCATCATTGAGGTGCAATAAATGTTGCCATTGCTTGAAGTTATGTGTGATGTTTTTTTTTATGCCATTTTGTATGAAATGTTTTCGCATTTTGATTGTAAATTAATTTCTTGCATCTAAATTTGAAATATTATGCAAAGTATCATGTCTAGCTGTAAGTTGATTTTTGTATCTTAAAATTGTTATAGGTCTTATTAAGACCGTAAACTTAATAAATAAATAAAAAAAATCGTGCCGTGAGAAATATTACGGAGCATTGAAAAATATTTTATATGTTTTCAGAAAATATTGTTTACCCCATAGGAATTAAGGAAAAATATAAACGTGAAATTAGGGGATGATTCTATTAAAGCCCCGGTTAATATCAATAAATAAAAATATTGAACCAAAAAAAAAAAAAGATACAAGAATAATAAAAAGATACACTCAGAAGATTTATAAAATAAAAATACGGAAATAATAATGCGAATGTACGTAATAATGCATCATAATAATATGAGGGGGTTAGGGGGATGTTATTGTAAAAAATGGCTAATAAATCGGGTCCCGGGGAGTTTTTTTTTCTATATGTCTATTTAAGTTAAAATATTATCTTGTAATTTAGTAGTATTATATAGTACGCCTGCCCACCTCTCTTATTGCATCATAAAAACCTACTTGGATACATTCAGAATAGTTGGTTAAAAATATAAAATTATTGTAACTTAAGTGATTTTCGATAAATTATGGTGCACTCAAAATGAAGCATTTTTATTATAAGCATTTTAATCGTCTACATAATAATTCAGATATGTATTTTTATATGTCATAGCATCAGGCCTTAAAAAGAAACATAAAGTTGATTTTTTTTATCCCAGAGCCGTAGAAAAATCTCCCAGAGTGTTTGTAAACACAGTTTACTACATTTACTGTAATATTTTAAAGCATTAATATTTTGTAAATACCTATCTAATTTTGTCTAAATATTTTGTAGAATTTTCATAGTAACATCCCATTAAACACAGGTAGCCATATTTTGAAAACCAAATTACTCATGTAAATGTTGCAGAGAACTACTCATAGACAATTACTCAATGAAGATGTATTTAAAAGATTAAAAATTAATTTAATTAATAAAAAAATGATTAATTAAAATAAATGCAATTCATACCAAATTAAACATTTAAATAAAAATATTGTGTAGTGCATTTTCACATATTATAGTTTGTACAATTCCACACATAGAGGGTGCTGATGTAGCTAAGTCTCAAACCATGTGAGAGAAAATAGTTCAATAAAACTTGCATGTATGTATGAAAAATAATATTCTGCCACGAGAGTGGCTTCTTTCTTTCTTTTCTAAACATTAAAAGCTACATTATCAATTGATATTACAAGAGGAATATGTAATTATACATGCAATATTACGGGAACCTCAGATACGAGCCTTAGGTGCCGGATTGACGCTAGTTATCCGGATATGAGGGATATCGGATAGTAACAAAAAAATATCCGTTTCATCTCTTGTTAATATTCTCATAGCATCAGTCCTAAAATAGACGGTAGACTTCCCAAAATATCCTATAAAGCAAACTGGAAAGAGGAAAAAGAAAGCACGGTGGCCAACGTAAGAGGTATAAGGATAATCTATACACTGCGTTAAAGAGTGTTAGTAGGGAGTTTAACTGGGAACAAACAGCGACAAACAGGCCTGAGTGGAGGAAGATCGTTGCCGCAAGTCAGAGAACCGAGATACAGAGAAGAAGAGAGAATACCCGTGCTCGGAATGTGGAGAATAGGCCTCTACAGCCACACAATATGGCATAGAAGACAGAAATAGTCTTTTTTGTGCTCCTTATTTATTCTCGACTCACGAGCAATGGGCATTATTTTAGTATTAATATTTTCAGCAATAAGGAAACGACGTGGGTGGATGAGAAAGTAATAATAATTATTGTTGAACAGTTTTCGAATCATGAGGAATAATAGTTTAGGTTAAAATTTAGGGATTCGTTTTAAGATAAATCCCCGGTGGAAAGATATTGGGAGTGTAATAGAATGCATCCTGACAAATGGTGGTCCGGTTATTTCCCAAGACGCCGCGGCTTTGCCACGTTCCGGACTCGGCGGCCTCCCCCGACTCGACGTAATAATATGAGAATATATGGACGACGCGGGTTTTGCAAAATAAATCCTAAATAAAAACAGACAATTCTTTCGTTCCCTGCTGAGATTTGAATCGATGACCGCAATATCGAAACAATCTCCTTGCAACAGGGTTGCCAAAACTGTTTTAATATAGGTATCTATCTAAATAATAAATAATTATATCAATATACTAGGTTAACCTTTGTTTATATATAGTACACAAAAAAACTGAAATAAAACTTGATGGTTTATACACAAGGTTTATAAACAATCGAGTATATTTTCATATAATGTTTTACATTCCTTGCAGATTTTACTTATTACGTAAAAAAAATATTTTTTATTTTATATATACATACAATAATGATACAAAAATCCTTGCACAAATTGTATGGACAAGTAAACCCCAGTAATGTATAGTCACATGCACACATTAACAGCAAATAAATAAAAAAGGCAGAAAAACAGAAAAAACTTATACAACAATATGTGCAGCCTCAGCTGGGGGTATAAGGATGTGGGCAAAGGGTGAGGGACATGAAAAAGGGGCATGGAAGAAGCAAGAGAACAAAATAAATTATTGCTCCGACTTCAGGTGTGTTCTTACATTTAAGCTAAGCGAACGGTACCACTAGTATAAGTTTTAACGAAAGAGTTTCGAAAAATTTCCATACAAAAATGATCGACTGATTCGATCGTTTGATTTTCGAACACTATTTGCACGCTTATAAGCGCTTATTAGCGTGCAATTAGCTTTCGATTAAACTCGTACTAGCCCCACCTGATAGGACGAAAAGGTGTCTGTTTAGCCGAAAGAAGTTAAGTATATAATTTATTATAATTAATTATTGTTTCTTTCTTTATTCTTTATTCTTTTATTCGTCCACCATAGACCCACTTAAGGGCACTTGGGGATGTCAAACTTTACAAAGATAACATAACGTTTACAAAATAAGACATATTACACAAAACATATAAATTAAATTAAAGTGGGTGTAAAGGGCCCAACCATTTTCATTTTCATTTAGGTTTGAATTTTGAAAAAACAAAACGGGGAATCCCCAAGCTGTCAACAGGTAAGGTGCGGTCAACAAGCGAGTTAGCATTATGAATAAAATTCTAGTTCTAGATCTTATAGTTAACTTACATAGAGTGCTTATCATATGGTTGCTGAAACATTCGGCGACCCGAATATTAGAATTGTTAGAAGTGTTTGGTAGCCTTGCAGTTCAGTAGCAGACTTTCATTCCAAAGGCCGTGGGTTAGTCCTTTTCGCAACACAAGCTTTGTTTTTTTTGACATCATCCCAAAATAAAATTAAAAAAAGTGATCTTTATTCACTTTGGGTGAGCCCAGATTCATATGAAAATATAAAAAATGCGATTTTGTTTACGCTGAAATTGATTTTTTAAGTGTAATATGGAGGCAACCCTTACAATAGGAAAGAGCAACACAATGATATACTCAACTTATACATACATCTACGCATTTGACCAAAATTCTCGAAAATACATTTATATTTCAGATTTTATTGTGAAACTATAAAACATGAAATAAATAAAAATGTATCATTGTGTTTGGTGCTAATCTGTATTGCGTAGAAAGTGAGGTATACCTACATATTAAATATTTTTTATTTACAATTCTTCAAAACTAAACTGTGAAAAACTAATCTTCTTTTTCTTATTTGGCAGCCGTCCCTCCACAGCTGTATGTAGGCCTCTTCTGAAGTTTTCCACCTTTTTCCATTGTGTGCTGTTTTCGGCCAATTTTTCCCCGCGACCGGATTCACATCCACAACCATCTTTTTTTGGGTCTCCCAATTGGGCTCTAATTCTCTTAGGGTCGCCATTTTGCAATTCTGGGTGCCCTTCTTTCATTTTCCTGTCTCTCCACATATCCAACCCATCGCCAATTTTGTTTCGCGACACGGTCTTTTATATCTCCGATTCTTTTTCATGGTCTTTTCTCTCCATTTCTTATTTTTAGATGAAAATGACATTTAAAAAAGCCTGTAAAAATTTTAAAAGATGAATTTCTATGGCAAAAATTGGGTGATTTAGCGGTAATTCAAGACCAATTTAGATTCTCAATGATTGCTTTAAATACGAGAGCTATTCAATTGCTATTTGATCAAATTCTTTAGTGTTGCAAGAACTCTACAAATAAATTATGATTGAAATTGATCTGCATTATTGACGAATTCTATCGAAAACTATATTCGTATGATTGCATAACTTTACATACATTCAAGTTTGTCTAAGTAAATTATTATAATACTGACTGCATCTCGTCCGTATAACTTAGCAGAAAAGTCCTCACGTACAATTCTGCAGTCATTAAGCTGGTATTGTTTCTGCAGTAAGGAGAGAACACAATTTATATCTATAAAAGACAAACAATATTTCTAGGTGACAAAACAAACAATATTTTTAGGTCATATATAATACCCCCTATTCGGATTTTAGAACGTTCTTATTATTAAGAACGTTCCAAATGATTTAGAATTAAGTTCACTCGAACTAAAATTCGTATTCGGAATTATGCCGTGTTCTAAAAACCAATATTTGTTCACCATAAATATTATTTTGAATTATAATTAATTGTCTATGGATCGAGTATGCGCCTTATTGGTTGATGCTGACGAGCGGACAGCCAATCGGAGAAGACAAATTCAAACGAGCTCCATGTTCCAAGCAAGTTTCAAATAACATGGTCGCCGGAAACTGTCGAACCAACCCGAAGTGTAACGAAGACGACTGTATGATTGCATTGGTGTTCAATGACAATAATTTTAGTTGAAATCAGACCTTCAAAGTGAACTGTCACGCATTTTTTCGTTTGAAAGTTATTTCTCAGTTTTACGAACAAACAACACATTAAACCGTGCAATAGTTGTGATTGATCGAATTAAACATCGTGTAAAAACTGTGAATATTCGCAAGACCCAAAACATAGCACACACAAAGTTTTCTGTTATCAAAATCATTATCATTTGACAATCCGTCAAATTTCATATTGTCGTTAAGTTCCATTTTGGCCGGACACACTCTGCGACTGTCTCGTCATTGGCTGTGCAATCAACGCAAGTCCTGCATCGCTGCCACTAGCGCCACTCTCGCTGAACTAAAGTGAATTCGAGTCAAACAGGGCTGCCAAAGAGGTACTTTTTAAATACAATATACATCAACAAGTTCTTAATAAATTAAATACTGTTTACTACACACTTATACACCATGAACACCGAAGAACTCATACTAATGGTAAAAAACGCTGCATTGGGCCTCTCTAATATCATAAACGAACCTAACAACAAATTTACCAAGGATCAAATTGGAAAAATAATGCCAATTACGGTGGAATTTATGTCCGCTATGAGTCTGGCAACAGCTAGGATCGCCAGCCAAGAAACCGAAATTTTCCTCCTTGGCAGGCAGCTTGAAAAAGCCGAAGAAGCAAAAAAGACCACCGACGGTTCTGCTGACACCATCTGCAAGGCATTGACTGAGTTGACCGACAGAAATACAAGATCAAGAAATGTTATCATTCAAAATGTCCCTGAGGTAGACCCATCCCTACCAATCAACGATCAAAATGTCGTGGATCGTGCTCAAATCGACAAACTGCTTGAAGAAATTGCAGAATTTCAAAACATTAAACCTACCAAAGTATTTCGATTGGGAATGCGAAGGGATGACCGGATCAGACCACTAAAGGCGGTTTTCGAGGACTCGAGTGAAGCAGTGACCATTATGTCAAATAGGTTTAAATTCCCTAAAAACATTATAATCAAGCGGGATCTTACTGTGATACAGAGAGACGAAGTACGGAAACTGTGGGAAGAGGTGGACATACGTAAACGTAATGGAGAAAGCAACATTACAGTCAAATTTATCAACTCCACACCGAAAATAGTACCTTTAATGTCAAAAAACATATAATAAAATCACACATTAGTATTTATTATCAGAATGTTCGTGGACTAAAAACCAAGCTATCTACTTTAAGAAAAACAATTGCTACACTTAATCACGATGTGTTTATATTTACGGAGACGTGGTTGGACAAAACAATAAAAGACTCAGAGCTGGGTTTTGGACCATCATACAATATTCACAGAAAGGATAGAGACCACAATACAAGCATGAAATCTAGAGGTGGAGGAGTGCTTATAGCTACCAGCAAAAGACTACAGGGTAACACATTGAAGACGCTAAACAAAAATATTGAGCAGGTTTTCGTCATGCTACGAGCGGGACGGTCGAGGATTATCCTTGGTACAGTATATTTACCCCCAGCTACAGACAAAAATCTGTACGAACTGCACCGCGAAGACTTGGAACTACTGCGGTCACGCCACAATGCAGCAAATTTCATCATAGCCGGGGACTATAACTTGCCTGGTGCTCGTTGGAGGGCCGACGGTGCTATGGACATTGAGGGATCGTCATTGGATGAGTCCACAGAAGAATTACTCGAGATTACTAACTTTTTGGGACTGCGCCAGATAAACAATATCCCTAATCATAAGGATGGACTTCTGGACCTGGTTCTGTCAGATCACCCAGACGTCAGGGTTGAAACACCACCTGAAAATGCACTACCGATAGATCAGTACCACCCCACTCTCGCAATCGAGGTGAACATACCTTCTTTGTGTAAGTCCAATAATTTCATTAGCTTTCTAGACTTTAAAAGGTGTAATTATGCAGAAATTATTGATCACTTATTTTCCTTGGACTGGTCATACATCGTCGATGGTGACGTTGATGTTTCTATCCAAAAATTTTACGCACTCATCAGCAAAACCATAGAAAAGTATGTCCCATTGATTTCTTTTAAGCCTGATACATTTCCCAAGTGGTTCAGCATTGAATTGAAAAATAAAATTATTGAAAAAAAAATTGCTCACCAACAATATAAACTCTCTCAGTTGCCACATGATTATAATACATTTAGCTCTCTCAGAGACGAGTGTGTTAGGTTGAGAGACAAATGTTACAAAGACTACCTGGCGGACGCTGAGTGCACCACCAAGGACTGCGGAAGCTTATGGCGGTTCAGAAATTCGCTGACCTGCTCCGATTCTGGTTATCCAAGTAGCGTGTTCCTTGGTGAAAGGGTTGTCTGTGATGGGGATGATATGGTAAACCTTTTTGCCTCCTTTTTTGCTAGCGTTTACGAAGTCGATGTCCCTCCGAATGAGTGTCGCGGTTGCGGGGGATCCCTTGACATTGAGAGTGTCGTCCTTGACCTATCGGGCGTTGAAAAAGGGCTAAACAGCCTTGACGAGAAAAAGTCTGCTGGGCCAGACGGTATTCCGCCAATTTTCCTCAAAAAATGCGCAGTGGCTTTAGCCATTCCAATCACCTATCTTTTTAATGAATCCCTAAGAAAGGGAACTTTTCCAAATGTTTGGAAGAGCGGCCGCATCACTCCAATATTCAAAAAGGGTGATAAAGCAAATATTGAAAATTACAGACCCATTTGTATCCTCAATACAATAGCAAAGCTGTTCGAATCGTCCGTCCTGGCGGTCATCTTGCCTCACATAATAAAAATTATAAGAATTCAACAGCATGGTTTCCTCCCAGGACGGTCCACATTAACCAACCTCTCAATATACGAAAACTACATTGCTAACAGTATGTCAAGAAGAATCCAAGTAGACAGCATTTACACCGACTTCCAAAAAGCGTTCGACAAGGTCAGCCATAGCGTACTCTTGAAAAAGATGGAAATGCTTGGTTTTCGGGACAGTCTCCTAAATTGGTTCGGTACCTACCTGTCGGGTCGAATACTACATGTCGAGATTAATGACCGAATTTCCGAGGGTTTTATTGCTACGAGTGGTTTACCCCAGGGGAGTCACTTCGGGCCGATTCTGTTCCTCATATTTATTAACGACGTAATCGACGTTTTCAGGGACGTCGAGGTCCTCCTCTTTGCAGATGACATCAAACTTTTTCGGGGCATACGTAGCGAACAGGACTGCTTGGTTCTCCAGCGGGCTCTGGACGGTCTGTCCGAGTGGTGTAAACGAAATCGACTATACTTAAACGTTGCAAAATGTCAATACATCCGTTTTACTCGAAATAAAGATAAAATTGATTTTACCTATCAAATTGATGGTGTGAATCTGGAGGTCGTGGAAGAGGTGAGGGATCTGGGAGTGATTTTTGATAGTCGGCTGTCTTTTGTTAGTCATGTGACGGATGTGTCCTGCAGAGCCATGAAGTCACTGGGTTTCATGTTCAGAACAGTATCGGTGTAACGTTGAGTGTTACTTTATTAAGAGGGCTCGACCCTCCCTTGCTCTCTCTTAAGCAAGGAAGCTCTGCCTCTCTTCTTAGCATCAAAAACGACAGGAACCGATATCTATTACTCTCATACAATATTATGCCACGGACTTTGAGACTCTACAGGGGGTGAGCTGTAACGATCATGATTATGTCCTGAAAAGTGTTAGGTATTCTATAATTATAAATAACATGGGTTTCACATAAAAACTGAATTTATTCATTCAATCAATAAACATTGTAAATTACATGAATTCAAATAACTAAAATTAATTAAGTTTTTTTACAAAATCTTCCTGCAGATGGTTGCAGGTTATCTTATTATATGATTTCCAAAAATATAGTAAAATATTGTCAATGCTTCGACTTATTACATCTTTCTTTCCCTCAACTTCTTTTATAATCTTACATAAAGGCCATTTTTTTTAATTACTAAATTCTATGAGAATATATCAACTACCGATTTGAATATGAGCATACCATGATCTATATTAAATAAAAAAGTTAAGAAAAGATTACTCAGCTGTGTTTCATTCCTAAATTTGAGGGACACGACCTGAACCTCTGAACTTTCCTCCTCTCCAACTGGTTCCCAAGAATTCGCCTTGAAATCTTTTGGTTCACCCTTGAACTGACCTACCCACAGGTCAACTGTTCAACGCGTATGGAGTAAGTACGAAGATAATCCGTCTTTGATTATATATGTGAAGTTTACAACCCTGGAGCTTCTCTCTTCCCCATCCAAATACTTAGGCATACAAGACTCGACGGAGTTTTGAATATTCGCCGTAATTTGATAGTTCCTCACTTTCAACTAAATACTTTATCCACCTCTGCCATCCGAAAATTATTTATCCAGAAAAAGGAATTATACCCTGTATTCTACCCCGAGACTAGAACCGCATATCTGAAAATTATCATTCAGATATACTTAATATTTAATCTTGACTTGTCTATTTTAATTTTGTCTACTAATGTTACAATTTGTAGATTTGAAATCAACTTTATCGAAAGAAAACGTACCTTATTTCGTTGCGGATTCCATCTTAGACTTTGCACTAATAAAATGACTTTTTAACTGAATAAACTTTACATTATCCTTCAATATGTATGGATTACATTTTATAGTTAAAATTTTATTAATTACTTTCGTGTCTGAGACATGTCGAGCAATTCACTCACACACTGTCCGTCGCCCCACCTAACCTTCTACGTGCCGGCCAAAAATCCTGTTCGCTGATTTTTTCGTTACCGACGTGACGCAGCAAGCGATATATCTATCTCACTCGCACCCTTGCGATCGTCATTATATATTCGCTCTAACTAATGTTCCTACTATAGGATATCTCGCTACAATACCCCTCTTCCCAATTAAATTTTTTGTGTATTTGAGTATACACAAAATATTTCCCTCTAACCGTCTCCCTCCGAATAGCCGAATCGACTACTTGTCCCTCGCTTCCATTTTTCATCTCCAAAAAGGAAAAGAAAGAAAGTTAAATGAACTTATTGTCTCATGGTACGCTCAATAAACAAATACACCTAACTTATCATCTAGAAAATTTTATATTTAAAACAAGAAATTACTCATAACCAACACATCCTAATAGCGGACCATCTTTTACTAAGAAATTCATAATAAAAAACATTAATTTTCCTTTGAAAATTTAACAAAGGTTTTGTAAGAACGAATATTCAATAATAATGACATGATACAGTATATATCTAAATTTCAATTTCGAGATTGACTTTGGGTGTCCTTTCGACTAACTCAACAGCTCAAATTTACACGTACGTTCTTATTCGTACATTTTAGTTTCATTATAATGAAACGTAACCCAGGCGCCACCATAGAATTTTTGTTTGTTTAGAATATAATAACTTAAGTATGCGAGAAATAACAAAAGCCTTGTGTTCTATGGAAAAAACAACTTCCTTCGCATACTTGAGGCATTTTTATTAACTTTAACCTCTTAATTGCCTCGGTCACCCAAAATCACTCTCTATACTCAGTTAGAGTATTCCTTGGTTACTCTATAAATTATAATTTAACTACTATATTACACTTGTCTTATCATTATGACCTTATCCTAGTGTACTGAGTATTTACATGGCACGTTAAGTCTATAGACTTAAATGGCGACAGGTCATCAAGAGTCAAAAAATTTTTCTTATCTTTTTCTACACGAACAATGATAGTTATAACTCGCTCTTACATGAGACAAGGTATAACCCATGGCTCATTCATTCAATAGATACAAAAGCATTGACTCTGAAATCTCTAAATTTAAAATTTTTAATTTACACAAATAGCTTAAAATTATACATATGTTCCCTTTTTAAACTAATAAATTTTTAATACTATGACTTTAAATCTTCACTACTCATACTGTATTCCGTCGGCCACAGTATGTGCGAAACCTTCAGGTGAAAATTTTACACCGATTTTTCTCTTATCATAAGTAGACTCACCCTCTTTCCACTTTTCGCTCTTACCTCTCGATTAATACTATCACCATATGCTACGTAACACACGCCCGCTGCGCTGTGTATATTTTCATATTAGACATTTCACTAGACAACCTTTACCTTTTACAAAGTCAGACACATTAGACAGCCTCAGTTTTGGATTCATACAAATTTTCAATATGTTCAACACTCTTCCTTCAAACTTTTATTTCCTCTTTCACTCTAATTCCACATTCATCCCCGGGGTAATATACACTAGCTTACTTCCGCATCCTTACCCATTCCTAAATATCTAAATTATCCCCTTAATTTCCTGGCACGTTTTTTTTTTTTTTTTTTTTTCTTGGAATGTCCAACTAAAATTTCCCACTTAATGCCTGTCTACTTTTTGAATGTCTCTGACGTGGTACCTATTTATTGCCTTGCTTTCTACGTCCTGCAATACATAGATCACGTCCGATACTCTTTGAATTACTTTACTATTGACGAACCTCGGCGCCAATTTCTTCGTGAAATATTCTCCTGCTTTGGATTGAGTGAAGTTTTTACGCCAAACGGAATCGCCTACGTTGAACAGCCTTTTCGATCTTCTCAAATTATAGTTCTTTGCGTATTTATCGTAAGCTTGCCACATGTTTTCTGCAACAATTTTAAACGTTACTGCCAAATTCTCCATCCTCTTATTGTATATGTTCCGATCCTGATTTAACGAGTCGGTTCTAGAAATGGCTCGAACATCCACATCCCCATAGACCGTACCATTTAATATGACCTCCCTACCCTTCGCCAAGAGTGAAGGCGTGTATCCAGTAGTCATGTTTACGGTATTATTCATCGCGGATTGCACTCGATCGAGGTAAGTATCCCAATCTCTATGTTCGTCTTTGACGAGCATACCTAACGTGTATTGCAGGCCTTGATGGTACCTCTCAACGCAGTTATTTTGAGGAAAATAGAGGGCGTTATAAAAGATGTTACGTACCCCGTAATGTTCCAACATTTCTTTAAATTCTTTTGAGACAAACTGTCTCCCGTTGTCAGAAATTAACGTTTGGGGCACCCCTTCATGTAGGAAGATTTTCTTCTCTATGCAGTTTACGATCGCTTTGGCGGTCGCCTTTCGCAGAGCGAAGAACCACACGTATTTGGTAAAGACATCTACCACACTCAGAATATTGAGGAACCCCCCCTTTGACTTGGGCAAAGGTCCGACAAGATCTACGCTCAGCATCTTGAGGGGTCTGTCTACTAATTTCCGATTAGTCATAAGTCCAGCTGGAGCGGCGTTGGACGGCTTATATTCCTTGCATGTTTTGCATGACGAAACAAACCTCTTTATTTCGTGGTACATATTTGGCCAGTAAAAATCCCTCTCTACAAGTTTGAACGTCTTGAATATCCCGGTGTGTCCTACGTGGTGGGCCCGTTCCACGATTTTGTTCCGAAACTCCTTCCTAGGTACTTCTCTCCACGCAAATTCTTTCAGCAAAGGGTTGTCGTCCTTGGACAATCTATATAATTTGTTACCTTCCACCTGATAGTTCATGAACCTCGTCGGACTTTCCGCACAACCTTTTAAGATCCTATCATACCACGGGTCTTCTTCCTCTTCTACGTTAGGCAAGGCCAGTTCATTAATACTGTAGGGTAATCTGGACAGAGCGTCTGGTACCTTGTGCGCGCTCCCCTTTCTGTGTTCTATCTCGAACCCAAACTGTGACAGTCTCGCGCTCCACCTGGCCAATCTTCCCGACGGGTTCGACAACTTGGTCAGGAAGCGTAACGCGGCATGATCCGTAATGACCTTGAACTGCATACCCTCGATGTATGGCCTGAAAAATTCTATCCCGTCTAGGATGGCAAGTAGTTCTTTCTCGGTGACGCTATAGTTCACTTCCGACTTCGACAACGACCTCGAATAAAATGCTATTGGTTTCTCTTCTTCGCCGAACTTTTGATGTAAGGCCGCGCCAATTTGATGCTGACTGGCATCAGCGTGGAGGATAAAAGGTTTCGTGAAATCAGGGCAAGTCAGTACTGGCGCCGTCACCAGCGCCTTTTTTAATTTTCCGAATGCTACGGCGGCTTCCTCGTTCCATCCGAACGTGGAATCTCCCCTCTTTACCCTCAGGAGTTTGTTCAGCGGTTCTGATAGCTTACTGCAATCCTTTATTGACCTGCGATAGAAACCTACCATGCCGAGAAACATCCTCAACTGTTTCAATGTCCTCGGCTCAGGATATTCCGCTATACATTTCACTTTTTCTGGGTCTGGTCTTAACCCTTCTCTGTCGATCAGGAAACCCAAGTATTTCAGCTGGCTTTTGCAGAATTCGCATTTCGATAGTTTGACTGTCAATCCTGCTTCCATTAATCTATTTTTTACCTTTTTTAACAATGCAATGTGTGCATTGAAATCATTACTTATTATTATCAAATCGTCTATGTAACAAAAGACATTATCATCGAATTTCGGTCCAAACAATCTGTCTGCTAGTCTTTGAAGCTCGCTGGCTGCATTTACTAGCCCAAAAGGCATTTTTGTGAATTCGAACAACCCTCTTCGGGGTACGACGAATGCGGTCTTTTCACGAGAATTCTTTTCTAAAGGGATTTGCCAGAAAGCCTTAGACAGATCGATAGAAGATATGTACCTGGCGTTCCTTAAATTCGATAGAGTTCTGTTCAAGTTGGGCAGTGGATAATTGTCTCGTTTCGTAACGGCGTTCAATTTCCTAGAATCCAAACAAAACCTACCGGACCCGTCGCTCTTTGAAACTATTAGTGTTGGACTCGCCCACGATGATTTTGATGGCACCACGACGCCTAGTTTCAACATATCGTCTAACTCTTTCTCGACTTGTTCCTGTTTAGCGGGTGATAACGGGTAATAGCGTTGCCTAATTGGTTCCCCCGTCGTCTCGATCCTGTGTTCGATCAGGTTCGTACAACCTAGTCCCTTTTCTTCGAAAGAAATTTTTCGAAATTCCTCCTCAATTTCTTCTAATTGTGCTTCCTGATAATTGCTCAGACTCTCTCTATTTTCTATTTTTCCCAATTCTTCGATGCCTTTGTAATTCCCATATTCAATATCTGCGAACAACTCTGGAGCCAGATCAAAACTTCTCCAAAAATCGACGCCCAGTATAACCCCCTGATTAAGGTTTTCGATTACGAGAAATTCCTGAATTTTCGACGCATTATTATAGTCAACTCGCAATTTTAAACTTCCCAAAATCTCTTTCCTACTTCCGTCGGCCAAAGTGATATGTTCGCCTGAATGAACTATAGTCTTTGCCCTATTCACGAAGAATTCGCCGGTATTACGGCTCATCGCACTAATGGACGCCCCGGAGTCCAATAAACAAGTGAATTTTTCCCCTTCTATCTCTACGCGTAGGTACGGCCTGTTGTCTCCTTTTTTAGCGCAAACTAACGGAGCCAATTTATGGGTTCCAAAAAAAAGTCTTACATAATCTAGCCAATGTTCCCATTCTCTTTTCCTTTCTTCGTAAGAAGGTTTACTCGTTAATCCTTTTGTTTTATTTATTGTTCTATGAGTCCATTTTCTTCCCGCCTTTTTCGTATTTAAACGACTATGGCAATCTACCCGTTTATGCCCTGTTTTATTGCAATAGAAACACCGTATATTACTGTTACGTTTCACGAAGTTATTTGTTAAGTGTTCGTTGCGTGAGCTATTTTTGCTCGTGAAATTTGAATTCGGCTGACGATTACTGTAACGAAACTCATTCTTTCCCTTAGAATCCCCCACGACACAGATGTTTCTCGCCCGTTCGGTAGTTCGACTGGAACTACAATGTTGATCTACTTGGCTACACGTAACATTGTCATTTGACAGTTCCATAATTTTCCCGGATCCCGAGTTATATCTGGTAGACTTCTTGTTGACATATGAGTCATATTTCGCACACACGCTCATTAATTCCCGCGTATTAGTTACGTTAGTCGTTGCCAATAAACCTGCGTATTTTTCAGACAGACCCTGCTTAATAATTTCTATGAATTCTTCACCGTCAATCGGAAAATCGAGTAACTTATTCTTCGCGACCAGTTCTAGAATAAATTCGCTTGCAGATGTACCATTACTCTGCCTTGCTGACATAATTTCTAATTTTAATTCTCTTTGCCTATTAGTGCCTTCGAATTGTATCAAAAATTTTCCCTTAAAGTCTCCCCATTGCCTCTCAATTTCTGTTGCTCTAAACCAAACTAAAGGAAAACCTGATAGAAGAATGGGCATGTACCTAACTAAAGAGTCCAAATGTACATTATATACTGACGCTAATTCTTCTACACGCGTCAAAAAATCGCGCGGATCGGTATTTCCCGAAAAAGTTATATTCCATTTCCTCGGATCTACATCTTTTGTTCGACTCACGCCGCTTGATATAACTTGACTCTCCTGGTTCGTTAATAACGGTTTAATATCCTTTTTCTTAAATGAAGGCGATTTCCTTGTATGCTGTTTCACATTCACCGTTTCCGGTAGCTCCGAATCTATATTTTGATACTTTATACCGTCGCCGTCCGATAATGTTGATGTTAACTCCACATCATCTTTAGGTACGCTAAGTTTAATTAAGGGATCTTTGTCCATTTTGGCTGATGTTTCACCAGAAAAGAAAATTATAAAATACTAAACTAAATCTATTTCCAAGCCTGCGTAAACCGAAGTAAATTTTAACCAAAGCTGAAAATAAAAATTTTCTTCTTTGTCTCTTCCTAATTATAAAAATAAAAATTTTCGTCTTCAAAAGCCGAATAAAAAAAAAACTTAAAAGAATTGCTAAAGAGATTTATCAAATGATATTTAAGTGTATCATCAATGTAGCTAACGTCAATCTTCACTCTACTAATTTAGGTATTTATTTACCTTATCTATAGATAACTAGGAAAGTCACTATTTACTTTAATAAATATTTTGTACAAGGAAAAAAAATTAACTCTCTACAACTAAAATCATTACAAGGCACTTAATCAAAAAAAATTGTAAATTCCTGCGCTCCCAATCTAAAACATTACAAGCTCGATAGACCTTGCTAAAGATTTCTCGCGCCTGCGCAATATTCTTTTCAATATAAAAAAAAACAAGTTTCTGACTCAGCACGAGCGATCTATTAAAATTACTTCTTGCACATTACGAGATGTAAACAAACCCGATACATAACCTCTTGACTACAAACTTGCAATCGATAAGAAACGAATTCATAAAAAGGTCCGCTGTGTACTTATCTCGCTAAGGCCACGCGTACACGACTACCTATTCGTATTTGACGACTTCACTCTTTTAACTGAAGAGTCGCTGCTTCCTATTCAAAAATTTACCACTACCACCTCGCTATGTTCAACATACTCAGCTATGTCTATTCGATAGACCCCCCTTCAAAGCAACACAAAGGTAAAAATGGAGACACTCTTCAATTTATACCATACCTCATTCTAAAAATTTTTTTCTATATAAAATCTAAATTTGCAAACGCTTCTTTCAGACCACTAGTTCTTTCTCACACACCTTTCTCAACACGAGCAGTAGAAGTAGAAAAAAAAAAAAGAGTCCACTAAACTTCAGTAACATATTCAGAATTGTTATTCAATTGTTAAAAAAATAAAAAAATTAATTCAAACATCAACTTGCGGTTTTGTTTTTCTTCTTGAAAGTGTAAAACAATATCTCCGTGTATACATATTTGGTCATTTTAATTAGCGTTTAGAAATTTTTGTTCGCACATCTGTGTGGTCTCAGGAATTTAAACAGCATTCACAGTGAAAGAATTCCAGCCAAAACCTTAATGACTTCATCAATAACATGGATCTAAAACATAGTAATAATCGAGTACATTAGATTATATTCCATATAGATGTCTTAAATATTGGGTTTCATATAAACTTTCGTAAATTGGGTTTTTTTTTTATTTTATTCTTCAAAAAAAATTGTGATCAGCATTTGATCCATCAAAAAAATTATTTTCATGTATTAACACATTACTATTTTGTTGCCTCCACAACTTCTTTAAAAAAAAAAATTATTCATACCCACACTTATAAAATTTCAGCAGAAAAATTCTCTACCCACTGTACAAGTGTACTTGTAAATTTCAGCAGAAAAAATTTTTACCCACACAAATGTTTAAAAAATTTGTAACAAATTTTTGTTTCAAAAAAAAATTAAATGACCCAACTACTGTTTCTTTTACATACAAAAGTAAAACTGATTAAAAGACTTACAACTAGCTTAAAATTAAATGAGGATTTGGCCGTCACTTTTCGCACCAACACTTTCCAAGACATGTACAAGTCGCTACCCCAATGAATTAATCAAATTAGAACAAAAGGAAAAAGTTGGATAATTCGATTTTGTGTCGTTTCTGATGCCTCAAACGTTGGACGCCATTTTGTAACGTTGAGTGTTACTTTATTAAGAGGGCTCGACCCTCCCTTGCTCTCTCTTAAGCAAGGAAGCTCTGCCTCTCTTCTTAGCATCAAAAACGACAGGAACCGATATCTATTACTCTCATACAATATTATGCCACGGACTTTGAGACTCTACAGGGGGTGAGCTGTAACGATCATGATTATGTCCTGAAAAGTGTTAGGTATTCTATAATTATAAATAACATGGGTTTCACATAAAAACTGAATTTATTCATTCAATCAATAAACATTGTAAATTACATGAATTCAAATAACTAAAATTAATTAAGTTTTTTTACAAAATCTTCCTGCAGATGGTTGCAGGTTATCTTATTATATGATTTCCAAAAATATAGTAAAATATTGTCAATGCTTCGACTTATTACATCTTTCTTTCCCTCAACTTCTTTTATAATCTTACATAAAGGCCATTTTTTTTAATTACTAAATTCTATGAGAATATATCAACTACCGATTTGAATATGAGCATACCATGATCTATATTAAATAAAAAAGTTAAGAAAAGATTACTCAGCTGTGTTTCATTCCTAAATTTGAGGGACACGACCTGAACCTCTGAACTTTCCTCCTCTCCAACTGGTTCCCAAGAATTCGCCTTGAAATCTTTTGGTTCACCCTTGAACTGACCTACCCACAGGTCAACTGTTCAACGCGTATGGAGTAAGTACGAAGATAATCCGTCTTTGATTATATATGTGAAGTTTACAACCCTGGAGCTTCTCTCTTCCCCATCCAAATACTTAGGCATACAAGACTCGACGGAGTTTTGAATATTCGCCGTAATTTGATAGTTCCTCACTTTCAACTAAATACTTTATCCACCTCTGCCATCCGAAAATTATTTATCCAGAAAAAGGAATTATACCCTGTATTCTACCCCGAGACTAGAACCGCATATCTGAAAATTATCATTCAGATATACTTAATATTTAATCTTGACTTGTCTATTTTAATTTTGTCTACTAATGTTACAATTTGTAGATTTGAAATCAACTTTATCGAAAGAAAACGTACCTTATTTCGTTGCGGATTCCATCTTAGACTTTGCACTAATAAAATGACTTTTTAACTGAATAAACTTTACATTATCCTTCAATATGTATGGATTACATTTTATAGTTAAAATTTTATTAATTACTTTCGTGTCTGAGACATGTCGAGCAATTCACTCACACACTGTCCGTCGCCCCACCTAACCTTCTACGTGCCGGCCAAAAATCCTGTTCGCTGATTTTTTCGTTACCGACGTGACGCAGCAAGCGATATATCTATCTCACTCGCACCCTTGCGATCGTCATTATATATTCGCTCTAACTAATGTTCCTACTATAGGATATCTCGCTACATCGGGTTTCAAAAATGTAAATACACTGAAATTATTATTCATAACCACCGTGCGTAGCATACTAGAGTATAATTCCCCAATTTGGTCCCCCTGTTTCACAATTCACAAGAAAAACCTAGAAAAAGTCCAGAAAAAATTCCTGAGATATGTTAATTTCATTCTGAATATTCCCAGAGCCGACCTTAACTACGATTTTTTGTATGCACTTACCAAATTGGAAAAGCTCGAAGACAGAAGAATCCAAAGCGATTTAATTTTTCTATTTAAAATAATAAATGGTCTGTGTGACAGCCCTAACTTGGTCGCCGAGGTGGGACTCCGTGTCGGCAATCGAAGTACTAGGAACAATAACACATTTCATACAGACAATTCTTTTAATACAACCTACCTTCGTAACACTGTTGTCCCCCGTTTGCACTATTTAGGAAACCAATACCTCGCCGACATAGACATCTTCTGTAGTAGCTTACCATCCTTCAAATATAATCTCAAACTCAGTTTCGCGGAATGATGCGTGTAAAAGTTGATGAATGATACATTTTATTACCTATTTTAATTGATTTACTATTTTATTTTATTAATTTTTTTTTGCACATAGTAGTAGCGGTCTTACTCATTTTGGCCAACTTAATACGCTTTAATTCGTTTTAACTGATTTCAATTCATTTTATTTAAATTATTATTTCACTTTATTTAATTTCAATTTAATTTTTGTTTAAACCATTTTTGTGATCTTATTATTCCTATTTTATGTGTGTGTGTTAGTGTGTATTTTACTCAAAGAAATGTTCAAATTAAAATATTTTTTTTACTAATTGTTATTATAATATTATTATTGTTTCTCTTTTTTATAGTCTTCTGCATATATTATTATTTTATTCGATCATAACACATCATATATAATTTTTAATGCTTTTATCTACATATCATAACCATCTTTTGATTATTCTTTTTTTTTTCTGTTTTATTTTTAACTGTTTAGGTTGATCTCTTTGTGAGTACCTATAATTTTCATAAATTTGTATAGATAATGATAATTTTTATAATCCTATTATTCCTATTTTACGTGTGTTTAGGTGTGTATTGTTATTCAAAAAAAATGTTCAAATTGAAATACTTTTCTAATTATTGTGTCTATTGTAATTATTTTGATCATACAGAATTTTAATGCTTTATCTATCATGTCTGTTTATTGTTGTATTTTTATATGTTAATTTGTAAATGGCTAATAAAGCCGTAGAAAGAGGAAATAAATAAATAAATAAATAAATTTTTGATGCTATTATTTGTATTACTTATTCGGGGGAAATGCTTAATATTTTTTATAAAAATAAACTTGTTTTATAATTATTTAGTTAAAAAAAAACGTTTATCATAAAAATATCATCAGATATCTTTTTAGACGCATACAGTTAGGTGTGAACTAAGATAAGGAACGTTTTGACAGATAAACGCACTAAAATTGACATAAATAAGAAATCCGTATACTAAAATGAACTAATTTCAAACTGAAGTCTAATTAGGAACAAATTGGAACGTTCTAAAATTTCTCGAATACCAATCCGGCTAACTAAAATTGGAACGTTCTTATTTTAGTTTAGTGCGCACTTAATTTGAATTGGAATAGGGGGTAGTATGTCCGTTATAGATTTCGAAACTATCTTATTGAATAACATGCATTTCTTGGTGGAGTTTATTTGAAAATAAAGTTCAAATAAAAGATTGTATAACTTTTCCACAAATTTTTATTATCCTGACTAGTTTCGTAGGCACACGTCCTACATGGTCAAAAGTTTCTTAGTCTCCTGTGACCATGTAGGACGTGTGCCTACAAAACTAGTCAGGATAATAAAGAAATGTGGAAAAGTTATACTATCTTTTATTTGAACTTTATTTTTTTTATCGAACAACCTCAAACCAGCTTCACTAGAAATGTGGATTCAGAATACTTAATATAAAGAATGATCGTACTGTTTCGCGGGTTCGATCCCAGCTGCCGACCACCTTTATTTTTCACGACACAAGCTTTCAGCAGCTTACCACTTACTGTGAAAAGATCAGATAGTGTATTCTTGTACACTTTGAGTGAGCACAGATTCATTTTCATATAAAAAAGTGACTTAAACTGTTCACGATTATCAATAATTCTTATTGAGACTAACACTACTGTTCCGTACCCCTATTCTAAGTTTCCGTGACGCTAGCGTGAAGTAACAAAATTTTGCATGGAAAACTGTAAAGCGCTCCTGCAGAATAAATCTCCTGCGGAAAACTCCGAAGCCCATTCGAAATTCCCCTGGGATTTAAACTTACACTGATTCATTAAAAAAAATAGTAGATAGTAATAAAAATACAATAATACAGAATATCAATACAATAAACACTCATATATCGATCATTTTGTGATTATCGCAACCATCATGTGATTTATTTTTTTAAGCGCAGAAGCAAACACAGGGTATCCGCTAGTATGGGATATAAAATGGAGATATTATTATAGCGGCGTGTCCGCGGGCATAAGTTTCCCATTGGAAATTTATTAGTACGTACGTGATTCATAGGATGCATGCATCCACTGGGCTCCATACTCCTGGAGACGCGTCCCGTTCCCCGTTTCTATGAAAAACTTTATTCATAACTGCATTTGTGTGTTTTTTTATTACCATGCCCCCATACTTGTGCTTTAACGCTGTGCGACAGCAGCCTCTAGAATAATGTATCTTCTCTTTGTTCTCCGTTCTTTGTGTTTTCGAGTGTTTCGATATCGAAATGACGAAAAAGATATACCTATTGTAGAGTACCCTTTTTTAAAGTACTTCTTCATATTATGATCACTCGCAATTAGACCTCAAGAGATGTTTGGGCTTAGCCCAGACACTTCATAGTAGTGAAAGGTTTACTGGCTCGAGGGATCTTCGGTGAAGATTGGAGAAAATAACCATCTCTCAGTGATTTCATGCCGCCCATCCCATCAGGTGGGTTATTGCTAGTTTCAATCACAATAACTAGGTCCAATTTCAATGATAATCATCCAATCCAAATCAAAACTCCCTTAATACCCCAATTAGGGGCATAGGGAGGCAACAAGAGCCCTCCATTGCGCTCGATCATGCGCAACGTTTATGACCTCCTCCCACACCATGTCCAGATTCTTCAGCTCTGCTTCGAAGGAGCGGAACACAGTATGAAAGGGTCTTCCTCGTCAGATAAAGATGTCATTATCACATTTATGGTTGCTTTGCCTAAAATAGTTATACAAAAAGCATAAATAAGGCAAATAATTATGTAACAACTAATTTTATTTATTTTATTTTATTTAATCTGTTAAATATCAGTGCAATAGACTTAACAGCTTCAAAAGCCTTTGCGTCTATTACACTTACAAGAAAATACATAAAAAAACAATAAACAAAGAAGAATAACTAAAAATACAAGCTATTTTCATATTAAAGCAAATCATTTCCATTTCTACACCAAATACTCGATTCGCCTGCAGAAAAGCTCGTATGTAATATTGAAAATATCCACATCATTAGACAGCTGATTCATCAACAGCATCGCTCGGTTGATTGGTGAATTTTTTATAACGTTAGTACGTCCTCTATGCACATAAAATAAAACATGGGAGCGAGATCTCATGTAATCGTCAGGGACGTAGAGGCTCAGCTCAACTAGTACTTGCGGGTTATTAATTATTCCATTTATAAGTTTAAAGAAGTGCCTACAAAGGTATTCTCTTCGTCGTCTTTCCAACGTAGTAATGTTTAAGCACCCAAATATAAATAATGATGGGTACATGACTATAACAATTCATTACTGATGTTCGACTTTTAAATGGAACAAACCACTACGGGCTTACGACCGTCTTCTAATGTTATTTCGAAGGCTGGCTTAGTGTGATCACTTTACGTTAACAACGATCGCCATTAGGTGGTAATATTTAAGTCTCCGAAACTCCTTATCATGAGAATTCTCATGTATACAACATGAAGATATTATTTAATAATTCTTAATGAAATATAGAGATAAAAGTTGGTAATTATTGAGAACAAGAGAGCAACCAAATTTAAAGACTGCGACTGCTGTCATAAATAAGGATTTTTAAATTATTTTATAGTATTGAAAGCATCGACGTGCGACATTGAGATCGGGCTAAGTTTCAAGAGAAGCCGTCCTGAATCGAAACGGCAAAGAAATCCTCCCTTTATGACGATCCATAGATCCCTGTCATCACTCGTCAGCTACCTTGTGTCAATGGTGTCCGGTTACTTTCTTATTGGGCAATCTTCCAGTGTGATTTGGCTTGAGGTTTCCCTGGGTTTTTGGTCCCAACTCCAAGAATTTCTTTTGGTCTCCCGATTTTTCGCTGTTCTGTAGGTTCCAGTCCATCTATTATTGATGCTGTTTTTTAGACCACATCTTTACCTTTTTTGTCTATAACGATCATTGGCCGCTCTGTTTATATAACAAATGCGTCTTATATTATTCCAAAAATAAGATCGACAGTTTTGTATTAGGTGTACGATTTTCTCAGGCAGCACGCAATACAACATATCAACCCCAAGGCCCGCAGGTAGGTAGATTGATCTTCTCACCCCGTAACTATTGTCGACGCAAGCCAAAACCACTTCCTACTTTGATTAAGGTCGCTAAGCATTATCCCCGCCGCGTGCCCTTTCTAAATTCCTACAATGCATAATTAATCACAATTTTGTTAATTTATATAAATAATTCTACATGTCATGACGTATGGTCGTTAAAGGACTCCAGGTTCTCTGCTGTTTCTCGGACAGAAGCTGACAATTATAAATCAGGATAGAGCTTAAGATAAAAGGTGAACAATATAGAGTAAATGCAATATGCTTACGTAAAATATTTTAACGATTTCCTATACTTTTATTGTTCGTATCGTTGTTTGACTTGATTTTATTTAGGGAAACGTATGAAAAACAGTTTTTCACGAATGTAGTGCACCCAAAAGTGCAAATTTTAAAGAAACTCACCGGTAAATTCCGATTTTTTATAGAATTAAATTCTAATTTTTTTTCGTAACAAAATTGTCCGTTCTTCTTAACTGGAAGAGATCCCTTGGCATAAATCAGCCCTTTGATATTCGGAATTTTATTTTTACGTTGTCAATAAAGTTTTATTTATTTTTTATCGTTTTCTTTGTGGTTTTGATTGAGTGCATTGAATGAACTGTAGATGGATGTAGGTGATACGAATTTACTCTTCATCATTTACATCAGTATGTTATCGGTAGATAGCTACCTACCTAAAATATCGATACGGGAACACAATAATATTCCATAATACGAAAATTAGATCTATGTATATAAAAGTGAACACGCCAACGCCGACAAGTCTTTTGTTGAGACTTGGCGTGACAAAATCGTGTAATTGTATATTATATTATACTAGCTTTCCCGAGAGACGTTGTCCTGTAGTCCTTACTATGAATATTGAATATTACTATGAATGGTAGTAAGGTAAACAATAATTTTGTTGTTATATACTTTTTCACAGATGGCGTTGTTGTCAGTAAATCCGTTCCTTACTAACTTTAATATTATATTTTATATTATTTGCTATCCATTTTTAGTAATTATTCTGTTATCTGGAGCGGAGAAGAATTCTCGTTTCATTTAAGTTCAACACTCCTCATAAGCTAGAGTGTCGAGTCCTTTTTGATGTCAGGTATATTAGCAGTGCATAAATCTTTCAAAACAATTAAAAGGAAGAGGCTTGTTGGGTGGATTCTGTGATAATGGACCGTGACATATGCACGCAAACATCCCGAGGAAGAGGACACCGCATTGTGCCTCGCATCACGGGCGGGGGAAGGTAAATAAGGGACAAGATACCTCATCAGGTCATGAGAGATGTAAATTAATGGTCGACCACCTCAAAAAGACAATGCGCTGGGGGGAATGTGTGATGAGCAGGGGTGCGTACCTGGACCTTCATCAGCATCAGTCCCTAATTTATTTTTATGTTTATCTATTATTGTTATTTTAAAGAATTATGTTTGAGTACACTGATCTATATATCTAATAGAGTTAATATCAATATCTACTTATCTCTGTATATAAAAATTAAGTCATATACCTATTTTCGTGGTCATCGTATGCACGAATGTCTGAATTTCAATCTGTTTGCTATTGTCAGAAGATTCTAACGGATGAAAAAATTAAGAAAATTTCGCGGAGATTTAAAAAAAACGTTAATAGCTCTCATTCTTAGTGCTTTTACAATATAATTTTATACTACATAATATTTTTGAAATTAAATAGCGTTTAACTGTCAGTTGTTTGATAGTTAATCGATTGACATAATGCGGATGGAAAATATATTCTTCAAAATAGATGCATCGGTTGGTTGAAAAAATGATTCACTTATCAATAAGTAGATAGGTATAAAAAATTAAATTTCATATTCATACTTAGGACCACAGGACAACGTCTGTCGGGAAAGCTAGTTAGTGTACAAATTTATTCAAAGGACGCTTCTTTTCTTTCAGTTAACTATGATGAAATTTCCAATCAAATCGATGATAATAGGTATTTATGCTTTCTTTGAGCAAATCGATGAAGTGGTTGGTAGACCAGTGGTATCAGTCGGCGACTTTTGCGGCGACTTTTGCGGCGTATTGCAGGTCGTGGGTTCGAATCCCGGTGTCGACTATTTCCACTTTCACAACACAATCTTTGCTTTAGTGTGAAAGATGTCGAAAGTGAAAGTGTTTATTTTGGGTGATTCATTTTTACACAGATTCATTTTTATTAAAAAAAAATCACGGGTAAGGTTGACTATGAGAACGTAGCATTTAGCAGATTCGTTCGAGGTGTTGTGTAGCAATTTAGTCACAACCTCTTGGGCTGTAGGACCCTCATCACGACACCCGATGTGACAACCCTCACCCTCTGAGCACTCTTATTAAAGGATGCAGGGGTTTTTATATTGCTACCCCTTAATTACAAGTTACCACTGCAGTCACTTCCATACAAGTACGTGTTTAGAAGAGAATCAACTGTCAAAATAGCACTCGTTAGTTATTTGTAAATTCAAATTAAGAACGAGTTTCTATTCGTTTTTTGTTAATTCGAATAAAGAACAATTTTCTATTCGTTTTTTGTTAATTCGAATAAAGAACAATTTTCTATTCGTTTTTTGTTAATTCAAATAAAGAAAGTCTTTCAATTCGTTATTTTTTTTTCTTCGTATATGTTACGAATTTTAATTCGTTCTTTATTCGAATTTATATGTTTTGGCCCGCCATTCGCAATCACTCCAAATGAGTGAAATCTAATGGCTGTGATCCGTTTGGAAAGTGAAAGAAGTGAAACTGAGTTTTGAGAATCACTATGATCGAAAATCACAACGTTAATAAACACATTTTGCTATTATCTAATAATAACTAAAAGAGTAAACATTTCAAATACCTATTAAAAAAAGGAACACGTCTTTATTGTTTATATTATGTAAATTCAAATAAAGAACACGTTTTTATTTGTTATTTTTGTAAATTCAAATAAAGAACAAGTTTCTACTTATTTGTTATTTATTTTGTAAATTATAATGAAGAACACGTTTCAAATATCTATAAGCTTCCACGATTAAAATTGCTTGCAATACCTATAGACAGACACTCTTATTATAATGTTTGTAATGATTTTTTATAAATATCAGGTACCTACCTTAATAATAATATAAATTTTAAAAACTAAACAACTGGTTTTGCTATAATTGTTTTTTTTTATTAACATAAAAATAAATCTGATTTTGAATCTTCTTTTTTAAATGTGGTAATGGAGGAGTTTTCTTAAATGATTTGTATGTAAATTAGAGAAACAAAATAAAAAAAACGAATAATCAGCACAAAATATATTATTGGACAAATATTAGTGGTCGTGCAATAAAAATAACAATAAATAACTTAACATAATAGGAATGAAAAACTTGTGTACAAGTTATGTATGTATTACATTTTCTTGTTATTGTGACTACATATTATTGTATTGAGCAGAATCCTTTCTCTGGACCCTTCATTGTTCGGGACGCGCATCCCGACAGGAAACCCCACCATTTGGACGTATTTCACTGATTTGACACAATACATTGGGTCCAAAACTAAATGTCTTGTGACAGAAAGTTTGCATGTGAAGACAGGAAGCCAATTTCTATACCTACTATTCCTTCCCAAATCCCTTTTCTACTTAGATTAGGAATTCACATTGATTTAACATTCTCTTTGAAGGATGACAGTATTGATAACAGTTATAGCATGAATTATTTGGATTAAAACTGTTATTCTAAAGTGAGAATATTACTAGAGGACTCCCGTCTTGTTTTACATCTTCAAAATATGGATTTTTTTTTAAATTTAAAGCACCATCTGATCGTATAATATTGATTATTTTCCAAAACTGTAGTAAATTGGTAAACATTTTTACCTTTTCGCAAAGCTTATTAATTGGGGAAGTTTTTCCTGTGGTTTTTACGCCAAGTATATTATACTTTTTTGGAGCTTAGAAAAATCGAAATTAAAACTGAAAAAAAAAAATGACTTGTGATTTAAAAACGTCATATTTATGAGGATTTTGAAATTTTCTTCTTGATTTTTTACTTCAACCATTCTTTTATTCTTTAACTATTAGAAAAATTTATTTTAACTTTCCTAAATGAAGTACTTTGTTCACAATTTTGATTTTCATGTCAAAAGGTGACAATTGAAAAAAAAACTCTAAAAAGTGAAATACCTTCGAAAACCACTGGTATTTTACCGCTGGTTAATTGGAACAAAATTGTTGGAAATTTTCTCTAGTATAACCCCTTACAAGGAATGTATTGAATTACCAGTCACCCTGTGTATAGATTAACTTCTAATAAATATTATAGATTAGATTCATGTTCATGTTATATTTCGCTCTTTGAAAAAAGGAATTTATTTAAAAACATAGGTTTCATAGGGCAGCATATAAGATTAATTATTACAACCATGTATACCTATATGTTACATTATTTAGAACTTATACCTATGGTCCTGCAGATAAGGACAGTGACATGGAGTGGTGTCCACGCGATGACACTTCCTCAAGCTTATCTTCCTGATGCATGACTGTAAGAGCGTGAACAGGGTGGTGATGGGATGATGGGCGGATACACAGATAGAGGGTGCCTTGTGAGAGATAATGAGAGCTGCGATGGACGGTGGTGACAAAGGACGAGGAAAGACAAGATATTTTGCGGATTGTCCGTATATTAACAATGAAGACTGATACGAAGATGAACTACAAAGGGATGAATGAGAATATCTACATAATATTTTAGTCCGTTTATATTTTTGAAGGCGCATCAATCGTAGAAAACAGACGTTAAGGTCAGATATTAATATGCCCAGAGCCGTACAAAATGCTGTAGAAGGTTCTTAAATACAATTTGCTGCATTAACTTTAATATATTTAGAGCTATTTAAAAACTCAATTTTTTAGGAACTTCATACAAATTTCTCAAAAAAGACAGTAAGTCATCATTTGGAAACAAAATTACTCATGTAGAAGTTGAATGGAATCTTGGTACTACGGTATGAAAATGTAATAAAATAATTGTAGATTGATTTGTTATACATATAAATGTTATTCAAATCTTATTATTCTCAATAAATAAAGATTTAATGAAAAAAAAATGCAAAATAGTTCCTCCATTTTGAAGTTTGACAGCTGCATTTATTTATCACACATAGCACAAATCACCCTCTATGGGTGGAATGCCTAATTAATTATCACAGTGTGTAGGGAATGTAGCTAAGATTCAAACCACAGAGCTCTCTATGAAAACTTGCAAATTATGTCGGTAGGTTCGTATAATATTATGAGGTCGGTAAAACAGCTACATTATAGAGGTCTGTTAAGCAATGGGAAGCTAGACTAGAACCTGTTTAATTACCTACCGATCAAGCCTGACAATCGGAATCAAAAAACGTAAAGCAAGACGGGTATAAGCTAGTCTATAAATATAACAGAAAGTTGGAAAAGTGGGAACCCTTATAACTTGAGATCGGCTGGACAGATTTTTATAATGCTTTCTATATTGGATTCTTCTCCGCTTCTAATATCAGAGTAATTATTAAAAATTCGAAAAAAAGAAAGGCAAATAATAAAAAATATAATACAAGTTAGTATGGAACGGATAAACTGACAGCATTTGTGAAAAATTTCATAAAAACACATTCTTTTTTTTTTTTTTTAAATGAAACTGTGCTCACTCGAAGTGAACACAAATACACTTTTGACATCTTTCACACTAAGCAAATGCTTGTGTCGTGAAAGTGGAAAATGGTCGGCTCGGCCGGGATTTGAACCCACATTTTTACATGACAACTTGAGTTTCAAAACATTGGTATATCGATTTTAGATTTTTTTTTTCAATTTCATAAATAATTTTTTAACATTCAAACAAATTTAAAACGTATTTTTGTATAAATTACCAATTCGAAATCAATATTAAAAGCTAGGACTGCAGGTCAACATCTGAGGGGTAGGCTAGTTTTTTTACTCCTCGTATCCAATATTTTTTTTTTTTATAAAAATGAATCTGTGTTCACTCAAAGTGAACACAATAACACTCCTTGACTCTTTCACAGTAAGCTACCGAAAGCTTGTGTCGTGAAAGAGGAAGATGGTCGGCACCTGGGATCGAACCACGACGTCCGCAGTACGAAAGCCGACGTTGTAACCGCTGGGTCACCAACCACTTCAAAAAGTTGTAAATAATTAAGTGCAATATAACTATATATGTAAGGTTACCCATTTAGTGAAAGTGGTTAATTCTTTTTTTAATGTTTCTGGGCTCACTCAATGTAAATACACAAATACACTCTATCTTTCACAGTAAGGTCGTATCGTGAAAGAGGACGATGTTCGGCAACTGGGATCGAACCCGCGACACCGAACGATGGAGTACGTAAAACGGCCGCGTAACCGCCAGGCACCTTCAAGCACCCACCAGTTTGGGGCTCTTATTCTCAAAACTAGTAGAAGATATTAATATCTTATTAGATACTTAATATCCAATATTATAAACATTTTGATTTGAAAAATTATGAAAACAATTATCAGTTTTTCACCTTAAAATAATCATTATTATTATATTTTGTATATTCAAAACATTCATTTATAAAAAAAACTATATTAAGTATTTCATAAAATCGAAATAAGGGGTGTATTTTGGGCTCCAAACACGAAAACCATCCAATTATCTATGTACATTAGGTTTTGGAATAAAATATAGTATTTAAGAAAGTCTTCAAAATGTTGGCTTAAATTTTTGTATTTTGAAATGTTTTAAAATTATAATAATACAAACTTTGTATACAAATAATACAAACAAGACATTTTATTGGTAGATCGAAAAAAAAAACGGAATAAATCTCGTGGATATCACTTTACCCTCGGATTAGAATAAAGAAAAGACAGAGTAAGAAAAGACAATAAAACATCTTGACCTTTACTTTTTTAAGTAAATCCATAATTTTTTTGAAATTTCATTGCTTAGCGAGAAATCTTGAGTTTGAGTTGAGAATTTAATATGCAAAGATACTTATAATGGTTTCATAATAATTTTCATTTTTACGCATATTATTATTATAGTTGAAAATAAATCATAGCCCAAGCATCAGATAAATACTTGTAAAAAAAGGATGTGGAAAACACGACGATTATTACTTACATCCTTCAGAAAGAACTACATTCATACAAAGATATAAATATAAGTCCATATCATTATTTCGTGGTCCATTTGTTCGTGGAGAACCCTCTCCGCATTGGAGTGGGGCTGTTTTTTAAGGGATGGTCGAGTTGGATAATAAATTTATGTACCGAATACTTACCGTGTAAGGGGTGATTATTCTTCCACTGGAGGCTGCCCTGGGGCCAACGGGTGGAGAGAAATCGTCCCATTCAAGGTAGCCCAGAAACCTTGGGATAATATCATTCCTAATCAGGGATGCCGAGTTGCAAGATATTGGATTCAAAATGATAATTTGTGCACACGGTGTTGCAAATATGGCTGATGTAATTTCCATACAAAAGTTAGAAATTGCTACATACCTACTAGAATTGTGATTCTACTTACTAGAATTGTGATTCTACTTACAAGATTACCACTTACTAGAATATTATTGTCATTCTACTTACTTGAAAGTTAGAAATAGCTACTTACTAGAATGTCAATCGGTTATTTATTCAATTTTTCTTGGAGATAAGTTTTAGCTATGGCAAGACTTTTCGAATCATCTATTTGAGAGTCGAAACCAGCACCTCCTTCTCAAAAGGTAAAAAACAAGAAGTGATATATTTTTTTTTACAATAATAACATTTTTATTAAATGGATCACTCTCTCGAGAGAGTGCGTTGCCACATTCCAAAGAAGAAGAATATTTATTGTATAAACAAATAAATTTAGATTTGTCTAGTGCTTTTAACACTCAATAATATAATCATTATGGATAATCTACCATTTCAAAAAAAAAAAAAAAATAGATTTATATAAATTTTATATAATTGTATAAATCCTGATCAGATCAAAGCCCTGTCCGGAATATAAGACGAGCTGATGAAGCAAATTGTAGGATTGCGAAGTTCCCAAATCTATATTCTTACGTATGCAAATTGAAGGCGGTCTTTGTGATTCTGTATACATAATTCTCACTGACACAATACGATGTTTTCACATTCTATCTTATGAGAATGTATCTGAAAGAATTAATGCTGAACACAGAAATAATAATTTACGTATGTATTTATTTAAGTAACATTCTAAGATCTGTTTACTTTTACTTGTGTTACAAGCAACAAACTTACATCGTTATCATTTCAATATATTTAACATTCGTTTATTATGTTTTCAATGTTGTATAAATGGATATTATATCCATTTAATGGCATAAATGAGTACAAAACATAACGAAATGACAATTAATAATATTGCAAAAACTCATAAAAACTCCTTCAAATCGCCCTACATAAGGGTCTATACAGACCCTTACAAGTCACTCGCTATTGACAATTTATTATTGAAAATGATGAAACATTTAAAATTGTGGGAACCCATACGTTTTTTCCTGCTGGGTGATAAATCCGTGACCACCACAAAACTTAAAAAAAAATGCCTTGAAATAAAATGACAATTTCTTCGTAGATGCGAGAACATCTGGGAAGTAACTCTGCAATCAGAATAACGGTGTTATTATTAAAATTAAATTTTGGTTGCTAAGTGTGTAAAAAGTTCCACGATTAGTATATTTTGAATCCGGTATTGTTTGGAAAAAAAAATGATACAAAAAAGGATTTATGCACATATTATGTACATTATCTATATTATATTAGTATGTATAATATAGAGAAAGTACATTTTGTCATGCAAAATATAAAAAAAAATATATAAAGTTCAAATAAAAAATTGTATAACTTTTCCGCAAATGCTTATTATCCTGACTAGTTTCGTAGGCACACGTCCTACATGGTCACAGGAGACTAAGAAACTTTCTTAATTAAAAATATATGATAATACATCGTTGTGTAGCGTTAGTGACAGCGCTGTTTGCGAATATTCACATATCTTTGATTTTTTTTTTCAATACATTAACGATAACAGTTACACCACGAAAAAGTTTAATAGTTTGCAATTGAGTATTTTGACAGCACTACAGTTTCAAAAACGATCCGTCGACATTGAAATCGGAACTGAATTTCAAGATATGATTATTATTATTCGAGAAAAGAAAAATATCCTTAACATAGTAGTAGTTCTTTGGTTGAGAATTAAAAGTTAAATAAATCAACAAAATATGTATATCGCTGTTTGGCAAAGCGTAAAGAGAAAATAAATAGAAAAACAAATAACGTTCACATGTGGACGTTTTTAATATCTGACTAAGGGTCATAGTGAAAAACCGGAAATTACGCTTCCCATGGTTGACGCAGGACCGGAAGAGGAGCCATTTTAAAATGGCGGTTGCGTCGCAGCTGTCGTATGTTTATCAACATCATTACAAACTTCTTCATTTGATACTTTTTCATCTAGCTGTCTACGACTTCGCTCATGCGATATATTCCAATAAAAACACACGAAACAAAACCACATTCGGGATTTCCTCTTAATATTTTGATATATTATGGTAACTTTACGAGTATCTACAATATAAAAGTTAGTCGGCTTAGTGCGAACACTTATAACTCGAGATCGTCTGAACAGATTTTTATGATGCTTGGTTTATTGGATTCTTCTCCGCCCCGGATAGCAGAATAACTAATAAAACATTGAAAAAGAGATAGAAAACAACATAAGATATATTATCAATGTAAGTATGGAACGGATTTACTGACAACAACGCCGTCTGTGAAAAATTCCATAACAACACAACTTTTATTTACCCACTTGACAACCATTGAGTTTCAAAACATTGGTATGCAGATTTTTGATAGAATTTCTTTCAAACTTTCAGAAATAATATTTTAACATTCAAGCATCCTTATATTTTAGACGAATTTTTGCATAAATTACAAGTTCGAAATCTTCATTCATAGCAGGACTACAGGACAATGTCTGTCGGGAAAGCTTTTATTACTTATATAAAAGAAAGTTCAATAATAAGTAACAATATTCTATTTTTATTTTGCTAGAATCCTACAACCTTTATCTGTCTCAAGCAAGAGGTTTACTAACTGGCTCTTTCTATACTATACTATTGATAATTTCGCATTTACACAAAGAAGCCTGGGAAATAGCGGATGATTCAGAAGGCAAAAGTCTTGCGATGATTGGAGTAGGTAATCCTTTAGGATGGAAATATCACAATAATGGATGCTAGGAGTAATACTTTAGGATGGAAATATCACAATAATGGATGCTAGGAGTAATACTTTAGGATGGAAATATCACAATAATGGATGCTAGGAGTAATACTTTAGGATGGAAATATCACAATAATGGATGCTAGGAGTAATACTTTAGGATGGAAATATCACAATAATGGATGCTAGGAGTAATACTTTAGGATGGAAATAATACAATAATATGTATTTGACAGGAGTAACACTTTTGGAATAGAAATCTCACAATAATGAAATAGCGATGGGCCCGATTTCTTTACTTGCATTACAAATGGAGAAAACACCTCTTGTGATGCACTTATTTCTGATGCCCGTACAACTCCTGCAGAATTTTTCGCAACGGACTCTCGTTGATATCCCACACCTAGCCCATCCAGGGCTTTGGTGACATTGTCCATCATTTCTAATTTCACTGTTACCAAAATTAGAAATACTGATAACTTTTAACTAAACCGGAGAGATAAAATGCGTTGACAAAACAAATGATCGTATACATTTTAAGATGTTCATAGAAAGAAGCAATATATGTTTATTTTAAAGAAACAAAATATTTAGTTTTTTCCACAATTTTATTCAGCTAACCAGCATGTTAACATCTACTAGCCTGACGAAGAAGACGTACGGTCTTCGAAAACCGGTTAGCTGAATAAAATTGTGGAAAAAACTAAATATTTTGTTTCTTTAAAATAAGTTCGAAGTATGTTCCACCAAGTAGCCACGGTCGAAAAGATAAAGCAATATATGTTGTATCTAAATGGAATAATCAGATTTTCTAAACATCAGAGAATCCGCTCCCAAATAATTTCCAGTTTTTCAGAATTCAGATATACATACCAATGCGTTATTTAAAGTCATTTTTCATAAGTATGTTAATTTCAACGATTTGGATCTGGCTTTTTGATTCCGTATTCTACCAGAGAAAAATGAAAACCTTTCTAGAAGAATATAGATTTTTGTCTTTGCGTAGTTTTTATGAGAACAGTGATTTTTGTTTGTAAAAATCATTCAACAATGAGAGTATCCTTAAACTTGGAGTCGAAACTACACAATTTTTCGTAAATGGGAAGGGTTCAGTACTTAGTGAAAAGAAAATTTAAACACAAATCAAATAAAAAATACGATAAAAAGCGTACATGGAGAGTATTGAATAGAAAATACAGCAGGATAAAAGAAATTTATATGATAATAATACAAAATACATATATCCAGGAATATTTTAGTGGTGTCTCTATTGATAAAAGATTTGGATGGAAATATAAAAAACATGTTTTTATATTATTGGCGGACTTAGATGGGAGCCCCAAGGCAATGGGAATTCAATCCATAAAAGACCCTTCGTCATATTTTTCTATAGCGCGTCCGTGATACAGCGGTGAGAAGTCATCGGTGAATAATGATGTCTGAGGATGTTACGAGAGAGGACAGAGACTGGGGAATATGATTCGAAATAAGATGAATTTTTAAGCAAAAAAAGTTTGATAAAATGTATTCAAAACTTCACTTTAGTTTCTTTTCCATATCAAGCCCATCATGTTGCCATAATAATTTGATTTTAAGCAAGTCATTTCTTGCAATATTATGTGATAAAAGTTTGAAATCACTGAAAACAAGAGAGCAAACAAATTTAAAGAATGCGACTGCTGTCATGTATTTGGCGCCAGGATATGACTATACCATTTTCGTTACTGTCTCATATTTATTGCCTATTGGCTTTGTTGGTCAACAACGTTCTAATTATGTCTAGATCCTTGTGACCTTTTTTTAGGACTAGATCTTAAAGAAAAAATAACAACTAATGACTCCAACAATTCACTACTAATGTTCGATCTTTAAATGGAACAAACCACTACGGGCCCACGACCGTCTTTCACTGTTACTTCGAAGGCCGGCTCAGTATGATCACTTTACGCTAACAACGTTCGCCATTAGGTGGTAACATTTGTCTTCCTAATCATTCTCAACATGTTGAGAATTCTCACAAGGAGTTTCGAAGACAAACATTATCACATAATGGCGAACGTTGTTAGCGTAAAGTGATCATATTATGTGTCTTATTTTCTACTACACCGCCACCTCTTGAACTTTATTAAAGTTACGTACGCATTTTTTTGTCGATTTTAGATGTCAAAAACGGTATTGTTGAACGCATCTATGTAATAAGTCAGTGACGGGTCAGCAAGTCAATAATAATATCCTTTTTGATCCCACAAAGGTAGCTAACAAGAGCTTAAAGATCCACTTCATTCTGCACAATATCTCTGAGCTAATGCCTCTGCATGTAGGTAGGTTCTCGGTAGCCGTTTTCCATTCCACTTTTTGGACGGTATGCTCACCGTTTTTTGCCTTGTAATTAATTTGACATTTCCACCATATTCATGCAGTTATCTTTCAACCCATCGACATTCGTGACTCCTCAAATCGCTTTCCATAATTCTATGCTTACTGTCAATTGCACCGTTGATTTTGTTATAGTTTGTTACGTTAGCTAGTATTACTACTAGCACAATCTAATTTGTGGTAGCGATTCACCTTTTGCTAAGACTGACAAAGACTTGGTTTTTTAATATTTCGTCTTATACCTCAGTTTAAATTGTGTGCCCTCGTATCTTCATTTTCCTAGAAAGGGGATGTCCAGCTTTATCTCCACCTCTTGAGTGATCTGCATGTTTGTATAAAGTCAGCTTCTATTTTTATAATCCCTAAGTATCTCTACGTGATCTTTCCATTTTAATCATTTATTTTTGTCTATCTTTGAGGTGAGCATGGTAAGTCTAGTCTTGCTGTTGACCCCACTTTTCGAGATGTCCTAGGATGATATTAGATCTAGTACTTGTAGCAAATAATGCCTTATTTATGTTGTTATTCTAGTAAAGAGTAATCAATACAATTGATTTCCAACCCCCTCATCACTTGTAATATACGACATTTCCAGGCCATATATTTGACTCTCCCTCCAAACACCCTTATATGTCATAACAGTGAGGCTGTAGATTATTATGAATGGATCAGGATAAGAAAATAAAAATATAGGACTAGGGACTAAAGTCTTAACACTTGAACTTTAGAACATTGTTATTTGAGAATGTCTTGAACGTAAGTCTATTTTTCTAATGGGTAACCATTAGGCAGTCAAAAAACGTAAACAAGTCATGTTATTGCGTCAATTTCTAGATGTCACTCCATTGGTTGATCATCACATTTTGTTCCATACAAAGTAAGGACATTTTCAGAAAGCGATAGTTCTTCATTGCTAATTATTTAAGTTCAAGCAAACCAAAGAGTTCAGTGTTGTTTCGTTTTCACCATATTTTGTCATATTTAATAGGTCTACAGATACGGCAAAGGATGTTTCTTTCAAAAGCGTTCGGTCTATATTCTTGTCCTGCTTATTGATGTCGAGGTTTTTTTATGAAATGTCTTCAACTTCAAATAAAGTATGGCCATCGTCTTTCTTGATAGTAAACGAGACTTCAATTGTGCTACAAGTCCAAAGTAGCGGCGATTAGCTGCAAAAATCCTCCTTTCAATCTCCATATTTTGTATGTTACCTATTAGCTTTTCCGTCAGATGTCAAACATACACCATCAGCGCAAAGGCGAAAGCTGTAATGCTCAATGAGATTTATACTAGAGATGCAATCGAGTCTAAAAAATGGCATGTAAAAAAATGTACCACCACCGAAAATGTGCCACGCTCGTGTTTTAGTCGTTGACAACAGCTCGAGCTTGACAGATGTGTCCGCGGTAATACGTTGTTCTTGAAAATGGTGGATTTTGTGGGTGAAAAAAAGTCGTTCCTCAACAGAAATCAATATAGGAAAATCCTTTTATCAAAAAGGACGTATTTTATATATTTTAAGTGCATATTATTGTGATAAAATGTTTAAAATATAAAAATATATTTGACAATTATTTTTGTTTTATTAGTTAGGCCCACATCACACTGCGGGTGCATACCGAGCGGGGTTAAAAAAACCGCGTCTGTATGAAACGCGTAGATACATTTTTATTTCAATTTATAACCCAGCGGTTCAGTCGACGGCTTTCTTACTACAGCATACGTCATGGGCTCGAATCCCTGTGCCGACTATTTCCACTTTCACAACACAACTCTTCCATAGTGTGTGCAAGTTTCCAAATGTATTTGTGTTCACTTTGAATTAGCCTAAATTCATTTAAAAAGATACACCCGTACGCGGCGTATGCAACAGTGCATAGGTATATTTCTAAAAAAAATTTTATTCTATCAAGGTTTTTTTTTATCAATTTATTTAGAAAAAAGAATACAACTTATATTTAAACAGAGTGCTCCCTAATTAAAATTATATATGGAATTTAAGGATGTTCTGCAAACAGAGGTTTTCCACTATCAATGAAATTTTTTTACGAAATCCATCATACAACTGAGAAATCGCCTGCGGTTTTTCCCACAGTGCCGTATTTCTGACGGTTCTCGTTTAAGCTGTGTGTATGAGCCCTTACCTAGCCGGACGAAATTTAGAAGCAAGTACACTATAACTAGTGTTTTTATAAAAAGGGTCATTTTTGATTCAAATAAATAAATCATTTTTTACATTTTCGAAAAATATTTTTTATGAATGTGCTTTTAAACTGTTCGTTGTCTGCCTCGCATTAATAAAGACGAGAGATCTTTTTCAAAAGGTTCTTAGACAATTCTGACAAATACATTCAAATCTCACGCACAAAAAGAAATTTCTATTAATGTGTACCGGTAGAAGGTGACAGCACTTAGCCGTTTGGCGTATTATGTGTGACAAAGACAAAAATATTCGTCAGTAATGCTTGATTGCATATTTTTATTTAAGTTCAACTTCAAATTTACTCGTGATGCTAGTTTCAAACTAAAAATTGTATGGAATTGCATCTCCAGTATAATATCTCATTGGTAATGCTGGTGGTTTTTTATATTGTGATTATATTGTAAAATAGTTATGTTGTCCTGTCCTAGCTATGAATATTAAATTCGAATTTGCATTATTACAAATTGATTAGTTTACCAATGTAATTCTGGCCAAAGCATTAGTTTTAAACGATGGTTATAGGGGACATTCTGACAATCGGACCAACTGTCAAATTTTCACAGATGTCAAACGTCATTAAAATGAAAAAAATGTATGGAAAAGCTAGTCAAAAGTACTAAAATAGGTCACCTTCTTTAAGTTTCATAAATTATCTAGTGTTCGGCTCAACCTCTTTATTTTTTCTTTCATAACAACCTTCTACTGACAACAGCATTGTTTTGTCTTCAGTTTGGGGAAAAGGTAGATACTTTTTAATAAAATTCTTGGATCGTTTTAGAATGCGTCTTGTCTTTATTCCAGTAATGGCGGAAAACACCGGTAGCGGAAATACATAGACTTAAGTATGTAATAATCAGACATATCCATAGATAATAATAATTATTGTCAGTGCGGCATAGAGCGCTACAAATCGCCTCGCTCTATGGCGATGAAGTCCTGTGCCAACAAGCATACACAAAAAAAAAAGAATTTGCGAATTTGCTCCATCCATTCACGCGTGTGCGATGACCAACAGGAATTTCTTATACTTTTTTTTTTATCTATACAGATTATCACCCGGAGCCCAGTTACAATAATTATTGGTCCACTATTGTATCTTTCTTATTAAAGATAATATTATGTCAGCTAATGTTTCTTATAAGTATGTCAGCAATTTACTCGTACATGTACATACATTCATAGAATGGTAACGTGATAAAGACATTTGTACATTAAGTACAGCGTACCGTACGTACGATTAGTAGCCCACCAAGTATGTTAGTAAATACATCCTATTCTGTTGTAGGTGTTTCTGCGTAATTTGGACTGTGTAAGTACCTACCTACTTATAATGTGAGTAGGTAACTTACTGCTATGTATTGTGTTATTTACGTCGTGTAGGTATGTACAAACAAGATTTTACGGCCACCCATAGACATTCATACAAATAAACAAACCCTTAGTCCAAATGGTAAACATACAAATCCCAATTGATTAGCCCTGAGTGCACTGTTTCTCAAACATCGTGACCACTATTATCTGTATATAATATTAATACGCGAAGCAAAAATTTTGTGACAATTTTAACGAAAATTGCGTGGATGGAAGAATGTGAATTTCGCACAATTATAGTACTTACTTTATAGAGAAGGAGTGGCGAATGCTAATATATATTTAAATATGCTAAAAAATAGATTAAATCAATAAAAAACATCACAACCAGTACTTTTAATTTAATATTGATACTCATACATACTTCGATGTATTTGACATTGACACAGACGCATATATTATTTTGTTTATGTGTGGTCAAATTGAGAATAATTTAATATTGTTTGTTTTTAATAATTTATGCGAAAATTTATACTACTCTGTCTGCGCAATTTTCGTAAAAATGGTCACAACATTTTTGCTTCACGTATTAATTTATAGATAATGAAAGTGCATTATGATAAGATTAAAAGAAAACACAGTTGCACTTTGACACTTTCCCTTACCTAACTCACTTTGTTAGCACATTCACTTAAATCACTTAAATAGAATTGTAAAGCGAGTTCTGTAGTGAGTATTTTACTTATCGACATGCTGATAAAAATCAAGAAGCTTAGGAATGGTTGTTGATGTGCGAGTTAAATTCATAATAGCGGGAGCAAATTAAATATGGAGAAAAGGGTATAATGCACAAGGCTTTGGGATGAAGTGATAAAGAGACGCCGTATCGGGGGCATTCTGGGGCGACAAAATAGTGATGCGGCCCGCCTTCTGGCCCCATTACAACACCATAAATCCAGACTCCAGGACCCGCCGACATAAAACACTGGCTTAGCCTTCACCAACCACTTACCCTTCAAAACAATCAAACAGGGTTGCCACACATAATACTACAATCTATATATTTATACGTGAAGGAAAATCTTTGTGACTACTTTTACGAAGGAGTGGTGAATGCTAATATTTTTTTCCAAATTATGCATAAAAGTAGATTAAATCAATAATAACAACATTACGCCCACTACTGTAATGCTATGTATTCCATACTCACCCACAGTTCGATGTATTTAACACAGATATTTTGTTTATCTGTGGTCAAATTCAGAATAGATTTTTTTTAATAACCATAGAAATAACTTTGAACATATTATCCACATTTCAAATTTGACGTATCCATGATTTGAAAAAAAAATTGTTATATAGCGCTCGCTCCTAATCCAAATAATATTTTGTAAATTATCCACCTAAACCACCACTAAATTTGCTTAACAATGACCTCTTTCTTTTTATAAACCTATATTGTGTAACACCGTCTTATGCGGTGTTCACACGGGGCGATATTATAAGGCCGGACGATTTCGCTTGCATAAAAAAAATATCGCTCGGTCGCCCATTGATCGTCTGATGTGTTCTCATGAGTCCACCGACATACATTCAATCTGTCAGGTGCGCTGATAGTTTTAAAAATGGCGGACGTCGAGGTAGAAGTCGCGGAGTAATTGGGGTTAGTTAAAAATATTGTTTTAGACGATATAAGGAGACTCCTAATTGAGGAAAAATAAAAAAAAACGCAGATATTGGGTGCGGAATTGGATTCTAAGGAGAAATAAATTTAGAGCAGTGCTGTCAACTGTTAAAAAAAACAGAACATACGGACGCCGCGCATATCTGCGCATGCGTGCATCGTTTCACCAGATACAAAAGTTGAAAGGTGTTCAACTAGGCGATATCGCTTTCAACCATTTTTATCGCTTCAGATTTATCGACAATCTATTCACACGATTCAATTGGCTGGCGATATTTTAGTGTCCTGGCAATATTCGCCTCGTCTGAACACCGCATTAGTCGGGTCAAGTGCCCCGAATAAAACGGTGGTACATTGTACTTCCCCTAGTTTCTCATAGTTCCTTCTAAATGTTTTTAACAAACATTCTAGAAAATACAGCATTTGGAAGCGATCTATTGCAGAAAAATCCTTGGCCTCTATCCTGTGTTTTGCTGAATCCGCTTCAACTCTATTATTTAAGGATCCGATGGCGAAGATCTTTGTATCTTTGGATTATTCGAGAGGTGCAAACCATATTCTTTTGTTTTCTGGTTGCTGACGTAATGCTCTAAAGGATTTTGGCCTCCATGGGATTTTTGCTTGGTCCAGTCGCCAAGTGTTTTTTTGTGATGTTTTTTACTTTAAGTTTTAAAAATGGTTATATTCAATACGAAATCTTATCCGATATTCTGCATTCTTCGATGGCATTTTTTTATGGAGGCCGTGCACCCAATTGTGTGGGGGATAAGCCTCGGATACAACTGAGTTACAAATGCGAAAATCTGTTTCAGAACTCATTGAGATTCCAAGGTCAACAAGATACATACAGTGGTCGGGGGACACCCCTTAGGGAGTCAAACATGCCCCTATCATTTCGAATTGGGCATTCAAAGAAGACATGGTCCAGGTTCTCGATGTCGAGACCACATTAAAGGGAATCAATAACGCCTAAACGAAATAAGTGTGGGGATATGCAAAAGTGATCAATACGCATCCTAGTCCAAATCGAGACAGCTTTACTAACATATTTGCAACAACACTGCAAGGATGTGATTATCTCTGTTATAAAACGTACGATATTTTGTATATTGTGTAAAACGAAGGCATTCACCAACTGACAAAATACTATTTTGGTCAACCCTGTCAAAAAATAAAGGAGACAGGCAAAGTGCGTTAGGGACACACTACACACTAGTGAATGACTTTACTAATAACATATCTTCATACAGTTACATACATACTCATAAGGATACCTCCCTACTTAAACATAACAACGCAAAACAAGCACCGCATAGATAGACGAAAAACCTCTGATATAAGAGAGCAAATTTGAGCTTGTGTCCACGAATTCAAAAATCTTGTGAATGCATACTAGGTTTAGTATTATTATACGTAGAAATAAGAAAAGTTTTACAGAAATAGAATGTATATGAGTATGAGGACAGGCATAAAGTGTTATTAGTAGTTTGATTGTCAAACAAATCAGTTGTATCCTCCCATGTTGAACACTACGGATAATTTGACATTTTTCTCTCCGTAGCAATAGTCAAAAGTTGTATGAAGGAACTGCTGAGCCAAGTATCGTATATTATATCTTCGATACAAAATTTCCCACAGATAGTCATAGAAACTATCGACTTTCCGATGAAAATATGTATAGGGTGGAGCAAAAGTCCCGCTACCATTTTGATTGCATATAACTTTCTTCAAAGAAAAGATAAGAAGGTTTGGTTTTCATAAAAAGTTTATTTTTGGTCTTACATAATTAATTCGATTGAGTTAAGCTAATAAAATATTAGATTACATTTAAATATTTCCAAAACATCCATATTTCATTCGTATTCAAAACTCAGGCGGGAACAATGGTTACGGTTTAATTTTATTGTTTTGTTTTTGTTATTCTGGCTTGAGTGTATGTATCTTGAATTTGACTGTTTTTTGCTTTTTACCGTCACTGATGATTTTGTGATTGCAATTGTCATTGCAATTATTATTTTTTGTTTGCATGTGTCCTTTGTGATGCTTGTTTGTTGTATGTTGGTATGTTTTTATTTTCTTGAAGTAACTTACTCATTGAATAAATAAATACAACCCTTTAATCCCCCAAAGCACGAGCTCTGCTCAATTTTGGGGGTAAAAAATATATATATATATATATATTAAAAAAAATTTATAAATTTATCATTGTGAATGTAATTTTTTAATGTTTTTTATTTCCTTAATAAAAATATTTGAATTTGAACAACGCTAGAATATAATATGCGCGCACAGACATTCTGCCTCTATGTGCCCGATGTTGACTTTGTATGAAAATTGGAGAAAGTGGGATGTGGTACTGTAAGAGCGGCAATTACGTTTGCAAGAATGAGAGGGAACTACCATCAAATTTTGTTGTTATGGCTTGGCAGTAAATCGGTTCCATACTAGATTTAATATTATATTTTATACTATCCATTGTCCATTTTTCAACTTTTTATTAGTTATTCTGTTATCCTAAGCGGAGAAGGATTCAATAAATAAAAGATCAGAAGAATATGTTTAACCGATCTCGAGTTATAAGTGTTCGTACTAAACCGACTTTAATTTATATTAGAGATATATAATTCTTTGAAACAAAATATTTAGAACATGTAGGTATATATACGCCATACCGTCTTTAAACTTTTTAACTCTCCAATGCACGAGTTCGCAAAAAAAACTTAAATAATAATAATAATAATATGAGGACAATTTTTAGAGCGCCGTTTAGTGACAACAATAGTCACCTCAAGGGCGCTTTTAGTTTGCAAATAAAAATACTACTATTATACTAACGCTTACACCTTAGAAGAACTAAAATTAAATTAAAAAGAAAGATAAATAAAAGTAAACAGCATACCATACCATTTACCTGGATATAACCTAGTACAAGTTATAATTTCTTTAAAGTAAAACGGATAATATTGCAGTTTAAGAATGGACAAAGAGTAAAGATAAATAAAAGAAAAAGAAAATTAACAATAAATATAGGTCAACAGTGTAACATACCGTTTACCTAGATATAACCTAGTACAAGTTATAATGATGTTCCAAGTACATAGAAGGATAATAATATTACAGTATTAACAAGGACACTTATTTAAAGCAACCTGGTTATCTCAATATCGTGAAAGAATATTAATATTAAATTAAAGAATTAAATACCTAAAGGTACCCATAACATAGTACATATTTTATAATGATGATTAAAGTAAAAGGATAATATTACAGTTTATGAAATGAAAAGGGTCACTTATTTAGACATTAAAATGTTCTCATAGTAACACGGTATATAATTTTACGTAAACAAATTTTGAGCATGTGAGGGATAATCTGGATATGATTTACGAAATAAATGAGTTTTCAACTTCTTTTTAAATTCATTAATATTCTCAACACTTCTTATATTTGTTGGAAGATTGTTCCAAGACTTTGGTCCAGAAACACTGAAAGATCGGTTAAGGTATTTCGGTTTGTTTGAGAGGTTGGTCTCAACTAGTTTTCTGTTGGAATGGGCTATTGATCTTAGTGAAGTTTGTTTATTGTTGGGTGAAAATATAACACAAAGCTCTGATAAATAATCCGGGGCCATGCTATTGAGTGCTTTAAAGACCAGGAGACAAGTTTTGAACTCTATACGTTCCGGACTTTTCAGCCAATGAAGTTTGTGAAGTGTTGGTGAGATATGTGAGAAACGATCAATCTGGTAAATGTAACGGGCTGCTGCATTGAGAATGAGCTGAATTCTATGAATTTGGCAATGAGGTAGATGTGCCAAGATAGCATTACAGTAATCAACACGGGAAACAATCAAAGAATTTATTAAGACTTTAGCAGCATCCGTCGAGAGACATCTTCGGATAGGTCTTAGCTGTCTGAGAAAGTAGAAACTTTGTCTGACTATGGAAGAAATATGTTTATCCATAGAGAGAGCACTGTCGATATGTATTCCAAGAAATTTTACGCAGTTAGAGGGAGATATTTCAACATTCTGAATTAATATTGGATCGTTATTTATGAATTGTTGCCTACGAGGTGAAGCAAGCCAAAGAAATTCGGTTTTTGTTGGGTTCAATTTAAGCTTGTTCATACTCATCCATGTGGATATCTGATTAATGCATGAGGACACCTCGTTTGTCAGGTGGTTTTTGAGTTCAGGTGAACAAGACTTAAAGAGAATGCGGTCATCTGCATAGGCATGCGTATTAAAGCCAAGATTTTGAATGAGATTTTCTAATTTGTTGGTATACAAATTAAAAAGAAGTGGGCCAAGTATAGATCCTTGTGGAACACCGTATAAGGATGTAATATTGTTTGTAGTACTGCCTTTGAAAACAACTTTATACTTACGGTCTATTAAATAGGAAGTTAGCCATGCCATGCAATCATCCCCTAAGCAAAATTCATGCCTAAGTTTGGAAAAGAGAATATGGTGGTCAACAGTATCGAAAGCAGCGCTCATATCTAAAAATGAAATAAGGGTAATCTTACCTGATTCTGCTTGATTAATTAAGTCAGACAATATTCTAACTGTCGTTGTTTCTGTCGAATGGAATTTTCTATATGCAGATTGATTTCGGGCGAGAAACTTATGAGAATCCAAGAAGATAGTAAGTTGGGATGCTATAACTTTTTCTTTTCGACAAAAACGGAATATTAGAAATGGGGCGATAGTTTTCTGATGAATTCGGATCCAGATTATCCTTTTTAAGAATTGGGGTGACTATAGAGTATTTAAATTTATTTGGCACTACTTTTAAGTTTATTGATAGATTGATAATATATAAAATATAATTTAGGAGTTCATCTACACACTTTTTTAATAACCAGGTTGGAAGAGGATCTAGTTTGCACTGTTTATTTGCCTGTGAGTTAATGATTTTTTTGAGGTAAACTGCATCTACACAATGAAAAGTTTGTAATGTTTTTGTATGCTGAATGGTGGGGACATTAAAAATTGAGCACTGTGGTGACTGAAGGGATTCACAGAGTTCCGCCTCGGATCTTATCTTCTCTACTTTCGTTTTGAATTGATTGGCTAATTCCTCTGCATTGAGTGTTGAATCTACAGATTTCTTCACTTCTCCACAGATCCGGTGCATATCCTGCCACAACAATTTGGAGTTTTTCTTGTTGGATTCCAGTTCTTTATTCCAGTAAGAAGCTTTCTTCCTCTTTGATTCAGCTCTGTATTTGTCAAGGGATTCTTTCCATTGTAGACGATGCGCTGGGTCCTTGGTATTTCTGAAGATTCTTTCTAATTTTCGAGTGTTTTTCTTAAGAAGTCTGCACTCTTCATCGAACCAGATATGTGCGCCTGGCTTTCTTTGCCTGCACACTTTTTTTGTTTCTGGTACCAGTGAGTCTAGTATATCGGTAATAATAGTGTTATAGTTGTCTACTGCGTCATTTATATTAATTGGAGGCAAGGCCCGTTCAACATTTAGGTTCGAATTTAAAAGTTTTGTTTTGAATTCATTTATATTTAGCCGACTCCAGTTTCTGCTTATAATTTCCTTATATATTAGCAGTGGAGGGGAAAAGTCTAGCGTGAGACGGATTAAGTAATGGTCCGATAGCCCGATTTCTTCCACTTTTAGAGATATTGGTAAAACATCCTCCCTTGCTACGACTACATCCAGAATTCCTCCTGCATCATGAGTCGGCTCACTTACTAATTGCTTGTAATGGTAATCTTTGCATATTTTATTAAACCTAATAGAAGACGAGTCCTGATCTTTATCCAATCTAATATTTAGGTCACCAACAAGTAATACAGAACACGAATAAGTCGCTATTTGCTGGAGCAATGTGGCGAATTCTTCGAAGAACGTTGAGCTGAGAGATTCTGATCCTGGACGGTATAGAGAGAATATTATAAGTTCCGAGTTTTTTTGTTTAATTTTAGTACCTTTAATTTCAAATGTTCTGAATTTATGATTTACAACGGGATAAAAAACAAAGCTTTCTTTAGCAACTATGGCTACTCCACCGTGATTCGTGAAGTTAATATTGGTTTCCTGGATTGGAGGAACTTCTCGAGCCTTTTCTACTATTTTGTAGCCTTTTTCTGAAAGAAGTTTAAGACTGGTGGCATTGCTGTCTTCATGCCAAGTCTCCGAAAGTGCCAAGATGTCGAGGTGTTTATTTGTGAATAATTCATCTATATCATCCACTTTGTTATTGATGGAGCGAGCGTTCCATACTCCTATCGTTATTTCAGAAACAGCCACTCTATGACGACCATTTGAGATGTCATCAGTTGAAGATGTTGTGGATGTTTTGTTTATGTGGATCCCTTTAACGTGTCGACCTGCTCTACAACCCCGGTGCGTTTTTTTGCGTGTGGTTCTGAGAATGCCATGTGTGACTAGGATACCCAATAGTGTGGGTGTGGGACTAATTCGTCTGTATTGATCACTGATACTTAATAAAAAATCACTGCTGTAACTGACAGCATTTGGAAGCAATAAATTACACATGACACACCAATATAGACACTATGTACTATGCGATATTATCACTTCATGTTTATATTTTGATAATTTTAAAATGCAATTTCGCATTTTGGCGAGTAATAACTAATGATTTAGTAAAAACAAAAACACATTGTTGTAGGAAACATTAAAACGAATTTCACATGATTTTTTCAGAACTGAGTCTACGCTAGAACTTAGAAAAATTAAATAAAATACAAGAGCAAACTATTTTGCGTCCGGCTGCTACAGAGCGCCAGGACTAACCTAAAATCAACAATGACAAATAAAGGTATGTGAATTTTTCAAATTTATTCAAACTAATATAGAAAACAATTATTAATACAATTACTTTAATATGTATGCACTACACAAAATCGATCCAATTTCAGTCTTACTAACGATGAAATTATCACACATAGATTTGAGTTTCTATATAAAATTAGTTCCACATCTGCCATAAATCTGGCACATAAAATAGAGATGATTTTTGTGTCTAGAGGTGCCTGCAAAGGTATAGGTTCATCTCTGCGCTTCTCCAATGTCGCCATTCGCAGGCATCCGTAGAAAAATAGCTTTGGATACGAATATGGAAATAGTAAATATGATTAAAAAAAATATATATATAACAAATTTTAACGTCGTGTATAAATGGGTTTAAGAAACTTCTCAGTGTGAAATGTGTCAGACAGGCCAGACCTATTGGCAGATTGTTTTCTTTGTTAGACAGGTCCGCTCGAAGGTCCGCAGCGCGTGTTTAATAAAACAGTAATATGTGGCGATACAGACGTTGCCAACAGAGAGAGAGAAAGACTTTTTGACAGCGGTCGTGTTCCAAGGAAATGTCTCTAAATTCAAAACTTTGTTTTGCGAATAATAATAACAAACTGCCCCTACCGCAGAATATGTTCGAACAATCGCAGAGCGAGTGAAATTATTTTCTTTGCATACTATATTACTATACAGTAGGGATCATCCGTCACTCTGTGACGCGATACAATTTTGATTCGACCGTCGACATGTAAATATGGCTGTAAGTAGGTATCTATCAATCAATCAATCAATGCCTGTAGTACGGACGTTAGATGAGCAAAACAAGAATCTAGAATTTGTGTCTTCGGTGCCACCCGCCAAGCCAATTCGGGCAGAAGAAGACACATTACTGATCTGCAATACGCAGATGATTGTGCGGTGTAGGTACCTACCTAAAGTTTTTGTCTACACCAAACTATTGTTTTTTTGTAAAGAACTCTTAATTCAAACCTTCTGTATTAGTTCACATTTCTACCATCGGGGTCGCTGGCATGTTTTGTTATAAAGTTCTCTCGTTACCAGGGTGGTAACTATAGTAAAAACTACCTTCCGATAAAACTTAGAATACGGGTACAGATCGAGTAGATGAAAGATGTACGTATATTATTAGCTACCTATGTAGGTATGTATATGCATTCAACATCATTGAAAACGATTACACTTGCATAGTTACTTTTGCTTAATATGATAGCTGGCTTATAATAATTTTGTGTTTGCGCATAAGAAATGTTGTTCATACGAAACTTGACAGCCTTCCACTCCTTTATGTTTAAGAATACGTTTGACCTAAGATGTTCGCTGTAGGGAAATCCACCTAGATACTTTCAGACTTAAAATTATTCCATCTTTGATATCACGTGACGTTTTTAATGTTCTTGTGCTTATTTCCCATAGTACTCTCATTCATTGAATGCAGCGGAGAGATCTTGTTGGCTGCCTACGCCCCTAAGATCAGATAATTATTGATTTTATTAGAATTCGAACCTTCGCCAATTCAACACTGAACGTTGTGTCTACTGGATTGTGGGCTGATCTCTGTAGATTTTAACCAGCCATGTTGGATTTTACGTCAACTGACAGCTGTTTCCAATATACGCGAACGCTTTCTGTAATAAATACACTGTATTTGAGTTTTTTCCCCTTCCAATTATGTGCTCCCTTTATATTTACGTCCATTGTATTTTGGTTTATCATATCAATCATAGGAAATTTAAACAAAAAAAGCAAATATGCATTTCTGTAATCATTCGAGGGCTTATAGCTATGATGCACCAACTAAATTTATAAGAAATATAATGACGTTTTGAATAAAATACCTACTCAAATAATACTTTTAAAGTAGGTACAAATATTAAAATTGAAGTGATCAAACATGAATTAGTTCATTTTGGCTGAAACATAAAGTTTTCGTATGATTTATTAAGGATTTAACTGTATTTTGATATAGAATAAATAATATAAAATAAAGGTACCTATTCTGCATCAATAACTCGTTCAAATCTGATATAGCGCATCTCAGTTGTAAACACTCGGGGATTAAATATTATTTTATAAATAAATTAAAAACTGATCAGTGAATTATACGTAATCTTACGATCTTGGTTATTTTGTTTTGAAAAAGGATCGTTATCTACGCAGATGTAAACAGTCCGTGCTTTATATCCGTGCCTAATATGTAGGTAGTTACTGCGAATCACATTTGCCCTTACAGAAGGAACACCATTGATCAGAGTTAAACGAAGGAGAAATAACACTAACAATCAATAGTTTTTCTCTACATTACTCTTTCCGTTAGGGCTGGACTAAGAATCGCATTCACTGGTATTGTACAATAAATAACATTCGTTTCAAAAATAACAACACTTACCTAGGGTGTGTTTAAATCAAACGCACACAGAGCCAGATCTAGAAATAGGGCATATTTTCTAAGCAACAACCAGCAATAATTAATACCGATGTATAATGAACGATGATAGATAACGCGCGCCAGAGTTCTAGTTCATCATAAAGAATTCTCAATTTCTAAGTTAGGCTCTATGTTCGTTTGGTCTGAACGAACCTTTATAATATAAATATTGCAAACGGTGTAAAAGTAATCAGTTAGACAAACAAACATTACATATAAATTAATTGAAAGGAATTTCAGAAAATATTCGTTTTTCTATTTATTTATTTATTTCATTTTCCACCATATTTTCCAGACACTTGGGGACGTCAAAATTTTCACAATTTTACATGTATAAATTAAGAATATATAGAGATGGAGTCAAATCAGATCAATACAGGGTCAAGATATCATAATACAATTAATTATTCACAAAAATAACATAAGGGGAGAAAAGTATGACTGTAAGCGAGCAAGTAGGGCTTTGTAATGAAAATCTATCTATTTGAGTCATGCCTGGGTGTAAAGGTCCCATTCACGCTCACGTCAAAATATATAAAATAAAACAAAATAGACAAGACAAAACATGGAGCTCAAATTTAAATTCATAACATGACAAAATTAAGGCAGATGTTTTGTAATTGTGTTTGCTAGAAGAATTTATTGAATAAATATAATATTAAATGTTTATAAATAAAAATAACTTTGCAGTATTACATATATTTTTTTTCCGAAATATATTTTCGATCGACTAAGCGACCATCGTCAGCGGAGAGTTTATTAGACTAACTTAGTCTAATAAACTCTCCGCTGACGATGGTCGCATAGTCGATCGAAAATATATTTCGGAAAAAAAATATATGTAATACTGCACAGTTATTTTTATTTATAAACATTTATAATGTCTAAGTATTACAAAGTTGAAAATAATGTGTTTGAAGAAATATAATATTATCATTAATTATTGTAAATATGCATATTTTAATATCAACAAGTACCTACACAGAATTTGGCGAAGATGCTATGAGAGACTTGTAATGCTATTGTTTTGCTGACATTTTTAATCCCGTAAATATAATTCTCTCGTCAAAGTCGGTAGTTTCGATATCTAATCTAAATTTGGAAATCGCATTCACAATAGATACTCTTAATGCAGAGAGAAGATGAACAGGAAAGGCCGACATTTTCAAAGGAATACATACAATACAATGAGTATTTGTTCTTCAGGAAACGCTGGTATTTTTCTCCAGAAAAGCTAAAAGAGGTGAAAATCACCCATGTAGATGACTGGAAGAAGAAAGCGGGAGAAATATATGTGGAAAAGACTGTGATCCAACAGCTATTAACGATACAGATGGTACAATGTTCTTATTCCGTCTTCATTTGTTATTTCGATGGCTGGCTTAGTGTGATCACTTTACGTTAACAACGTTCGCCATTAGGTGGTAATGTTATGTCTCCAAAACTTCTAATCATGAGATTTCTCAACATGTCGAAAAATCCCATGTATGCAACAAGTAGATATTTAATAATTATAAATGAAATATAGAGATAAAAGTTGGAAATTTTTGAAAACAAGAGAGCAACCAAATTTATAGACTGCGCCAGTATACGACTATATTCATTTGGCGCCAGGACATGACTATATACCAGATATTCAGCGGTGTGGAATTTTCGATATTTGCTGATGACCTAAAAATTTATAGAGGGGTAGAGCGGCTCACTGACTGCTTTCTCCTGCAAAAAAATCTAGATAACCTGAAAGACTGGTGTAACCAAAACTATCTATTCTTAAATATAGACAAATGTCAATTTATTAGATTTAGTAGAAAGAAAAATAATATTCACTACACATATTGCATTGAGAATACGGAATTATCTGAGGTTGACGAAATGCAGGACTTGGGTATCATTTTCGACAGCGGGCTGTCATTCGTTAAGCACATTTCACATATTACCTCCAAAGCAATGCGTACGCTGGGTTTCATTCTGCGCTCAACTCAGGACTTTCGAAATATTGACTCTATCACCCTATTGTTCACCTCATTGGTACGAAGCGTGGTCGAGTATAACAGCCCCATATGGTCTCCAACCTATCGTGCACATGTGGATAGTATCGAGAGAGTCCAGAAAAGGTTTCTAAGATATATTAACTTCAAACTGAAAATACCCCGAAACGAATTAAATTACAAGTTAGATACTGTTAATATAAAAACCCTTGAAAGCAGAAGAATTTTTTACGACCTATTATTTATGTATAAAATTATTAATTCGCTTTTTGACAGCCCTAATCTTGTTAGCCTGGTAGAGTTGCGTGTGCCCAATAGGAACACCCGCAATAATGACACTTTCCATTGTAGAAACATTGCAACAAATTATATTCGACATACCCTGGTACCGCGGTTACACAGTTCTGCAAATTTATACCTTCAAAACATAGATATCTTCAATTGCAACATAAACGAATTTAAGACACTTGCTAGATTAGCAATTGATGCCATTTCTGATTAAATTTTGAGGAACCATTGGCATTCGGTGTGTTTCGTATGGGCCCATTTGGATTCTGATGGGTAGCAACGCTGTCGCGACCAGTGCATGGTGCGAATCAAGCACCACAGCCCGATCTTGGTCTACCGCTTATGCATCTTCACACACTTGAATCACACTTAATATTATGTACTCACTGACTGATAACCATTCCTTTGTATACAGACTGTCTTATGTAGTTGGAGTGTAGAGGTAAGGGTGGCATGCGGGAGGGAACAATCAAACACTTTGTCTCACATGGTGTAGTTTTATTGTATCAAAAATAGAATACGTAGACAAAACACCCATATAATTAAGATACAAACCTGATTTTTTCGATACGACCAGTCCACGAATCTGTATAATGGTCGCGAAAAGGCTACCTACCTGTGTCGCATAAACGGGAACAACATAAAGGTAAAGAATTAATGCTTTTTGGGTTGCGGTGTGCTGCGCAGGTACTAACAATAAGACGTGGGACCGTTTGGTTTGCTATTCCTCTCTGTTTTGCAATCCATCTTCGTATTGTATTACTTGCCGCAAATGCTTCTAAAACAGACGTAAACTCCGCCATTGTCTATCTGACGTTTCAACGTCAGCGAAATAACACGTCAAAGTCTGCACAACTGCGAGTGTTGCCAGAAGACAAAGCTTCATTATTGTATGAAATAAAAATAAAAACTATTTTGGTTGTCTTGTACCTTTTAATTTAAATATTGTTATTTTATATTGTTGTATAGTGTTGTAAGTTTTTTTTTTGTAATATATATGTATCGTTTACTGTTCAAGGCATTATGCCGTAAATAAATAAATAAATAAAAAAAAAAAAAATAAATAAATAAATATCAAATTTTTATAATCGTTAAAAAAATTGATATCTAAAAATAGCAAATTGTTACTGGTCTTTGTGCATCACACCATTTATCGGATCGCTCCTATAATTTCTATCAAATCAATTCAATACACAGATCCGATAGTTTTGTTTCACGCATCGAAAGAACTATCGATGGGTGCGCCTAGGATATTCGCAATAATAAGGGAAATGTTTGTATACGAAATTCTGATAGATTGGATCACGCGTGAAAATCGCTACCTATTGTGATTCGGATAACAAAAGGAAAATAGATCGCGTAACTTTTGATGGTTTTTTTTTTTATGATTCTTTTTAGTTTGGTCGTAAAGGTGTTAAACAAATGGATTTATGTTCTCGCTTCTATATGGGAAATTATTTTTTTGTTGTTGTTATAACGGAAAAATGGTTTAACATACGCATATTATAATATTGTTACGGTATAAAAGTATGAAGAATATTAGTTCACTATCATACACCTATGAGACAATAAACCGCTTATTCGGAAATATCTGGCAAAGGTTGAAATACTTTTTCAGGAAGATTTTATACTTTAGTATACTTTTCGAACCCATGACCTCCAGTAGGTACCTTCTCTCAGGAACAAAGAAACCATCCACAACATACCTATTTGTTTTACTTTTAAAAAATTCATAGCCTGCAATCTCACTTCTCTGTTCGCTGACCTTTTTTAAAGAAGTTTTAAAAATTTATTTAATTTTAAAGGTCAGTCGACGTCAATAGTAGGTACGTGATATCCTATATTATTATTGGTAAGTTCGTCAAGTAGATTAATATTTTCTTTGTAACATTTTATATAAGCCAAGAGTCTTCATACATGGACATATGGACAAACCTAATGCAACTACAGAAAATATTTTTCAATCTTATCATACTTGTTCGTCTGTTAGTCGATATTCGTGGCTGTAACAGTAGGTATTCACTGGCAGTATTCTTTGACGAAAAAATTGAGACTTGATCAGAGGTTTCTACAAACAATATAATAATTGTAATAATTGTTGTTGCTACGGGAATAAATGCAAAACTGTCCGCAGTCTCCTACGAGGTAAAGTAAAAATATTGGTTCCACCTAAAAGGACGATATACTTAACTGATTTATAAGAAAAATCGAACAATCAAAGACTCTTTTCTATTCCTGTCCTCTGAATGGTCGGCAAAACAGTATAAGCGTGTACTCGTGTACACCAACATAATACCTAAGGTCCTTTCTCAAAGGTAGAACAAGCTGTAATTGTAAGAAAAATATTCATTCTGAGATTCTGAAATACTTGATTAGCATTCCTACTGTCTCAATTAATAATAATTTGATTTCAGAGTATACTTTCACCCAGCGTTACTCAAACTTTTCTACATAAGACAGTTAAGAGAAAATTTGATTCAAAATGAGTAATTATTTTCCTAGAACGTTATGAGCTAAACGAATTAGAGTGAACGTATGAACAGAAGGTGGTCGGATTATTTGCCCACCAAGTTTAATGAATATAACCTCGTGAAGCTTAAGCCCGCATGGTACCACCGCATCACGGACGTCGCTATACGTCGGCGCACCCAGCGTGAGCCCATCACTTCTTATGTGGAGGAGATGGACTTGGCTGGGATATGTGTTAAGCATGCCGAATGACAGTTGGCCGAGGAGAGCGCTGTTCTTCCTCCCATCAGGATCCCGAAGACGAGGAAGACCCACTCACACTGTGTTTCGCTCCTTCGAAGCAGAGCTGAGGGATTTGGACACGGACACACTTGACCATCTATTTGTGTCTCCATATTCTTGCCGTTATTATTTTTATCAATCTTGTAATTTAATTTTTTTGACGAAAAGGTCACAAGAATCTAAACATAATTAGAACGTTGTGCACCAACAAAGCCAATAGGCAATAAATATGAGACATTAACAAAAATGGATATAGTCATATCCTGGCGCCAAATACATGACAGCAGTCGCAGTCTTTAAATTTGGTTGCTCTCTTGTTCTCAACAATTTCTAACTTTTATCTCTATTTTTCATTTTATTATTAAATTTCTACTTGTTGCATACATGAGATTTTTCGACATGTTGAGCATGTTGAGAATTCTCATGATTAGGAGTTTCGGAGACAAACATTACCACCTAATGGCGAACGTTGTTAACGTAAAGTGATCACACTAAGCCAGCCTTCGAAATAACAGTAGAAGACGGTCGTAAGCCCGTAGTGGTTTGTTCCATTTAAAAATCGAACATTAGTAATGAATTGTTAGAGTCATTAGTTGTTATTTTTTCTTTAAGATCTAGTCCTGAAAAGGTCACAAGAATCTAAACATAATTAGAACGTTGTGCACCAACAAAGCCAATAGGCAATAAATATGAGACATTAACAAAAATGGATATAGTCATATCCTGGCGCCAAATACATGACAGCAGTCGCAGTCTTTAAATTTGGTTGCTCTCTTGTTCTCAACAATTTCTAACTTTTATCTCTATTTTTCATTTTATTATTAAATTTCTACTTGTTGCATACATGAGATTTTTCGACATGTTGAACATGTTGAGAATTCTCATGATTAGGAGTTTCGGAGACAAACATTACCACCTAATGGCGAACGTTGTTAACGTAAAGTGATCACACTAAGCCAGCCTTCGAAATAACAGTAGAAGACGGTCGTAAGCCCGTAGTGGTTTGTTCCATTTAAAAATCGAACATTAGTAATGAATTGTTAGAGTCATTAGTTGTTATTTTTTCTATAAAATGAGTAATTTCACTAGGTACTTATTTCTACCCGGGATTCGTCGATGTAGCATCATTCTCTGTCACAAATTTTCAGTAAACACCGCTTAGAAAGTATCAAAATAAACATAATTGCTCACGGGTTTAATTTAATTATTAGGAGTGCATTTTTTTACTAAAAGTATAGGTATTCACAAAGCATGATCTCCATACACTGTTCCACGTACACAAAAATTAATATTAGGTATAATAAGCCACGGTATAGAAGACAACAACACATTATATTATAGTACCTACCTATTCGGTTTTAAAAAGAAAGAAATTCGGGAAGGGATAAAAATCATTAAAGATATCACAAAAAAGAGAAATAGAGAGATAGAAACGGGTTGATAGCAAGAAAAACCTAACGTACAGAAGCATGGACAGATCTTTAGTAAAATGTTCCGGAGTTAAAATAGTCCCCCGTTCGGATCTCCGGGTGGGGACTGCTCAAGACCCTGTCACAAAACACACAGAAACAACTTTACAGCAAAGTAATAAGAACAGAAAGGCACGATGCAACAATGGCTACGGACGCTATGCAACCTGGAATGTAAGAACATTGCTGCAAAACAGCAAGCTGGGCAATCTAAAACAAGAAATGAAAAAGATGAACTTGAATGCCCTGGGAATCGCAGAAATGAGATGGAAGGATCCGGGAGATATTTGGACTGAAAATTTCAGACTGATCCACAGCGGAACAATAGATGGAAAGCCTGGTCAAGGAGGTGTAGGAATAATGCTGGATAAGGAATTAGGAAAAAGAGTAAAGGGATTTGTGCAATATGGAGGAAGAATTATACTAGTCAAACTCGAAACTAAGCCAGTAGATACTATTTTAATACAAGTATACATGCCAACCTCTAGTTATAAGGAAGAAGAAGTCGAAATAATATATGAGAATTTACAGAAACTATTGGATGATACAAAGGCCGAGGATAACATAATAGTGATGGGAGATTGGAATGCGATTGTTGGTGAAGGCAGAGAGGGGAACGCTGCAGGCCCTTTCGGTTTGGGAGAGAGAAATGATAGAGGGAATAGGCTGATTGAATTTTGTACAAAGAATAAATTATTCATTGCCAATACATGGTTTCAACACCACCACAGACGACGGTATACTTGGAAAGCCCCTGGAGATAGGTATAGATCCCAAATAGACTATATTATTGCCCGAGAGCGATACAGAAACCAAATGAAAGATTGTAGAAGCTATGCGAGCCCAGACATAGACAGCGACCACAATATGGTAACAGCAAAAAGCCTTCTTAAATTTAAAAAGCTCAAAAAAAAAAAAAAAAAAAGAAGAAAGCTGATAAATGGAATTGCAAGCTGCTAAAGGAGAAAAAAAAAAGGAAAAGATACGAAGATAAAACACAGGTATGTGATATTGATAACGATGAAAACGTGGATAAGATCTGGGAAGGAATAAAGAACAGTATAAGTGCAGCTGCAAATGAGGAAATTAAAATTGAAAGACCACTAGCCAGAAAAGAATGGATCACTGAAAATATTCTGAAAATGATTGAAGAGAGGAGAACTTTGAAGAACTCCACAACAGTAGATGGAAAAAGAGAATATAAAGCTTTGAGAAATAAGATCAATAGAGAATCGAAAAAAGCAAAAGAAGAATACTTACAAGAAAAATGCTCAAAGATAAACAGAAATATTGAACAAAAGAAACTGGAAACAGCATATTCTGAAATAAAGAAATTTTTCGATGATGATAAAACTATGACAAAGGGTGCCATTCAGGATCGAAATGGGAAACTGCTGTTTGAGGATGAAATGATTGTAAACAGATGGAGAGAATATATGGAAGAATTATACAAGGGAAACAATCAAATCACTGAAAGAGATACCTTGGAACTGGGTTCAGATATAGAAAACAATGGAGATAATATTCTTAGATGCGAATTTGATTACTCTATCTCAAAATTAAAAGACAGCAAGGCACCAGGAATAGACAATACTCCATCGGAACTGCTGAAGTGTGCAGGCACAGGCACACTTGACACACTTTACAGACTTGTCTGTAAAATATATGACACGGGAGATATACCCAAGGATTTTACTAAATGTCTTATCAAAACTCTACCAAAGAAACAGGGCACAACAAGATGCGATCAACATAGAACGTTAAGTCTAATATCCCATGCATCGAAGATATTAACGAATATTATAATGAAACGAGCAGAAGCGAATATTGAGAGTGTACTGTCAGAAGATCAGTTCGGATTTAGGAAGGGAACAGGAACAAGAGATGCTATACTGAGCCTGAAACTTATACTTGAAAAAAGAATAAGAAAGAATAAGAACACATATGTAGCTTTCATAGACCTGGAAAAGGCCTTTGATAGAGTGGACTGGAAACAGCTATTTAAAGTATTACATGAAATAGGTCTAAGTTTTAAGGATAGACGAGCAATATGGAGCCTATACAAATGTGAAAGCGCAGTAATAATGATGGGAGAAAGCAGTGCTGAGGCAAGTGTTGGTCCAGGAGTGAGACAAGGCTGTTCGATGTCGCCAGCATTATTCAACTGCTATATACAAGGAGCTATTGATCAAATGAGAGAAGAAATGCTAGAATGGCCTGGTGTAAAAGTACAGGGGCAAAAGATTGACATGGTTCGATACGCAGACGACATTGCATTGATCGCAGAGACAGAACAAGAACTGAATGAGGCCCTAAATAGGATGGAAAATATCTTGAAGGCCCACTATAATATGAAAATTAATAAAGCTAAAACAAAGTGTATGGTTGCTGGAAGAGACGAGGTATCTGCGAGTGTATTCCTGGATGGCGTTCTTATTGGGCAGATAAAGGAATTCATATACTTGGGCAGTAGAATTTCGCAGGATGGTCGCTCAAAGGCAGAAATAAAGAGTAGAGTCCACCAGGCAAGAGTCGCATTTAACAAAAGATCTAAAATATTTGAATCCCCCAATATTGACATCAACGTGAGGAAGAATTTGATCAAGACTCTTGTCTGGAGTGTACTGCTATATGGAAGCGACACGTGGACCATTAACCAGAGCGAGTCCGGGCGATTAGCAGCCTTCGAAATGTGGTGCTACAGGCGCATGCTGGGGATCCATTGGTCGGAACACATCACAAACGACGAGGTACTGAGTAGAGCCGGGGAAAAACGGCAGCTCCTAAAAAGAGTTGCCCAACAACGTGCCAAATGGATAGGCCATAACATCAGGCACCCGGGTCTGCTCTTTACTATCGTCGAAGGAATGATTGAAGGCAGAAACCACAGAGGACGCCCCAGGGATAACTACATAGACCAGGTGATCGGAGACATGCGCTGCAGCACCTTCCAGGAAATGAAAAGGTTGGCCAGTGACAGGGAGGAGTGGAGAAGAAGAGTCAGCATGCTTGGTGCAGACCAATCCTAGGATTGTGACTCAAAATAAAAATAAATTTCAGCATAGGCTGAAATCTAGTATAATAAAGTATAGCCAAAGATTCTAAAACCCAACGAAGTTGCAAATATTTTAAGTATAGCATCAGTTATCCATCGATAAGCGACATTTCAACAATCAGCAGGAAACACAAGCTCAAGTATCCTAAAAATATTATTGTTATGGAGTGCATTTTTGTGAATAAAAAATATTTAAGGTTAGTGAGTCGTTAAAAGGATCATCTCCTGCACATAAACATTCACAATCACGTACTAAACACAGAATCATAATAAGGGTACACTCTAGTCTGATATGTCGGCGGGTGAGGGTCTGAGGGTAGTTACGTGCAAAGGGGATGATACGAGATGTCTTTATCTTAATTAGCAAGATGTTTGTTAACAAACAAAATATTTTACCAAATAATAAAATGGTGTACCTACTACCTACCTAGAGTCGATCTCCTGCTCCTGCTAATCATGAAAAGGAACACACGTCTATGGAAATTATTTCACTGTTCGTAAATCTAAGCTGTTAAAATTTAGGAAACATTGTATCAAGCTAAGTACACATTAGGTACCTAGATATAAAAAAATTATTACTAATGTTTTACCAAAGATTCGTATTTTGGCTAGTTTTGTAGGCAATTATTGTCTTACATAGTCACAGGGGACTAAGAATTTTACGTCTGTGTGGACAATGAACATATTATGGAATGTGTCTACGGAACTAGTCATAGCCTGAATTTTCATAAAGGTCGGAGGCTCAATTCCTATAAGAGCATGGAATTTATACAACGTTTTGTAAAAATTCTATGGTGGATCTGGTGGAATTCTATGATGGTGGATATTTATTCATTTATTTAATACAATACACGGCGAAAAACGCCTATTACATGTTATAAATTACAAAAAAAAAAACAAATAAAAGCAAACACACTACACAAGCTGGAAATCACACAAAAATTTGCCCGGACATTGAGTGATCGAATTGAAGAGAACAGCAGAGAATCGAGAGAAGTGGATAAGGAGATGTTCACGCTTGCTGCTAACCAATTCACATGATTGAAACTGCAAAAGAAGAATGGCAAATTAATACCTACTGTAAACGTAAAATTGATTATAGTAATGCCTTGGTCACACGTGCCGACTGCCGAGTAAACGGGCGAAACAGTAAAATGTTACTCGCCCGAGAGAGTGATGAGCGTTTAAACCTTATGGCCGAGCACTCGCCTTAAGATTTAGACGCAGCGAGTACTCGGCCGAGTGCACTGTCTCGCCCGTTTACTCGGTATGCCTACAAAACAACAGCGCAAGACGATGGTAAGACCGTTATATTCCAAACTTAAATGAGAGCTTCTCCAACTATGTTGTGAGTTTCCCTCTTTTCAGTTTTCATCTTTGTTTCAAAGGCAAAATCTTCATGTTTCTCACAAACACAATAACCATTCTAGAATATTATTATGTTTCTACATAATCTTCAGATGGTTTTTGAAAAAATGACCTCCAGACATACAAGAAAATGCCAATCGATTGCAATAATTATGCAAATGCGTGTAACTCCATGCTGATGCTGGAGTGGTGGTTTGGTGTGGTTCTATCCATAAGCAACACTGTAGGTACATCTTTTTTATGGGTTGTGTAGACTAACGCAGATTTTTTTTTAAATTTAAATACGATAAAAAGGCACATAATATGTGTTCACATTAGAAAACGTAGTACGTTCCTATATGTTTGGCTTACCTCTTTATATTATGTCCATCATTTGTTCAACTGTTGTAGGGTGTTAGGTATGCGTCGAAATATTACGAGTACTTTGTCAAAATCATCCCTTACGAGGTGGCTGCTAACGAATATTCCCGTATCCATCACCCCCGCAGCAGGCCTGGCGTCCCCCAGGGTGCTCTCCCTGAGACTAAGACCACACTCGTGTGTTGCTTAATTTGCCTAGAGTAATTACTCTCCCTTGAACCAACCACCTTTGTCTATTGTAAAACGGGAGAGATTTCAGTAGTAACCTTTGTACTGTGTATAGGTATACATAAGCGAAGCCCAGCAATCACTTGCAAATTTCGATTTTGTTTCTGCCTTTGAAATCATTTTTTACTGCAAATTTTAGAGTTTTTAAAGAACTATCAGAATTATAGACATACAAAGTTCTGAGACTAAATACAAACTATTCTTTATCCACATTCGTTTCTTGGTTGGAAGTTATTGACTTAACTAGCCCTCAGTGGTCTTCGTGGTCTCAAAATGTTTGAAACCGGCTGCATTAGCACTTGGTGTCTACTATAGAATATCCAAAGAAACAAACAATGACATGTGGTAACTAGCAGACGTGTCAATGGACTCAGCAAGGCATCTGTCACTACAGACTGTTTAAATCCCATCAAGAATTTCAATTGTTCAGATTGTATTCAATATGGGAGAAGTAGTAAAAATAAAAAGCATCCAGAAATTTTTTAATATTGGCCTTCGTACATGATAGGTTTAACGCATAGTAGAAAAAAATCTGTTCTGAATAATATCTATTAATTGTATTCACAAAGGTAAGTGGTGTGCTAGCAGTCAATGGCTTTCGTACTTAGAGCGTTTTGAAGGTCGTGGGTTCGAATCCAGATACCGACAATTTCCACTTTCGCGACACAAGTCTTTGCTAAGTGTGTGACATAATATGTCAAAAGTATATTTGTGTTCACTTTGAGTGATCCATCCCAGACTAATTTTTACCGAAAAAACTTCAACCGTTAATTTCTAATGTAACTAACTAAATTAAAATAAGGTTATTTCAAATTCATTTTAAAATACAAGTCGTTGGATAGCAAACCATCCAAGACAGCCCCATCAATCAATCAACCTGAACAGAATTTGTTCCTGCAAGAAGAGATAAATCTGTTATTCCGAAGGCACCCTCTGTGGGAGTGGGGACTAGTTCGGGGGATGATAATCCTGGGGGTTGATTTGGAGAATAAATCCCATAATTTGCATAACCTTTGACCAATCAACACCGTAAGATAAAAGGTAAGCCCTGTCAGGTCCTATACACACACTCTACATATTCTTGAGTATTTTGCATATTACTATTTCTACCTTTCTGATTTTCATACGCAAAGAACGCCTTCGGACAGATTCCCGTATGCGCAATTTTCCAAAAATAAAAATATATAACTGAACTACGATTTCGAATAATGTATGTATCCACTTTGTTTATATGTACACTACAGATAAAATCTAGGCTTCATCACTGGATTATCAGAGGCCTAGATTTTATTTTATTAGATGACCATAAATGACAATGGATGATGATTATTGGTAGTCAAATCAACAAATTCGTTGATAGTACTTATCAGTCTTAGACTATCATCTTGACTTAATTGAATCTTTAACGATTCAGGAAGCTAGTTTCTTTGCTAAAGTAAGATTTCTTTAATTCGAATCCTTATACTCTCGAGCCCTTATCAATGTCTATGGAACCTTTTACCTTTGACTTGCATGGACTTGTTAACAGAACTGATGACTGCTAAGTATTAACTTATTATATATCAACGGTACCCTTCCCTTCTCCCTCCCTTCCTTCCTTTCCCCTCCCCCATACTTTTAATTATTGTTAAAAATACTGTGTTTTACTAAAAAATCAGGTAGATACTTTAATTGGCGCAGTAAATTATAAAATGTTTTTCTTGAAAATTGTAAATATATAATATTATGTGATTGGAGACCTGCAGTCCCTGGGAGTGAGGAACTGGCGTCGCAGGACGGCTGACAGGGCGGAGTGGCGACGACTACTTGAGGAGGCCAAGACCCACAATGGGTTGTAGCGCCGTGGATGATGATGATGATGATAATATTATGTAAGCTGTTGTATCTTTAGAAAATAAAATAAAAAAAAATATATATTTTTGAGGTTAAACTAGTTTTACCGAGTCTTTACATTATAATAAACGAGTCTCAATTCAGACCTAAACTAATCATCATTCAGATCTCTGTTGTTTTTTGTTAAACCAAAAATAAATTGCGATTTAACGAGAAAAAAGCCTCAAATTATAGCAAAAAGGGTTCATTAGAAAGCTACGAACTAACAATAGGACTAAGAAAAAGTTATTATTGGTGCCAAAAAGACGATACGTCGTCGTCGCGCGGCGTCCTGGTGTTTACACAGTTGAAATCTATTTTTTTTTTTGTAAAATGTCGGCTACTACGTTTCGCCTGTTGAGCGAGACATTGAGGTGGGGTGAGAGATTCCTGCACGATAAGATATTTGGAATATGAGATGGTTGAGGGTCAGATTCAGACGTCAATATTTACACTTTAAATATTGGGCAATCAATCAGCAAAAAACGATAGAATTTATACGGGTTGGATATTTCAAACGAAATATCTACCCTACTTTCTAGCTACCTGAAAAATATAGGGATTCCAAACTTTTATGAGCACTATATCATACTACAGGGAACTATATAAGGAATGGTGAAATAATATGTACATACATTCCTTTATAATGTTTGATTTTTAAAAATGGTTATATTTTCTAGATTCTAAGGAGTAATTTGTGATTGCCATTGTCAAAGACAGAGCGAGCGCTATTTCACATTTTTCATTTAAAAATAATTTATTTACTCATTATTTACTGTACATTGTTTTAAATATACAAATAAAAACATTACATAACAAAGACATCACAGAATCAACATACAACCATAATGACATGGATACGTCAAATTTGAAATGTTATAGGTACCTTATGTTCAAAGTTTTTTCTACGGTTATTTACAACAACAAAAATATTAATCTATTCTCAATTTTACCATAGATAAATAAAGGATATGTGTCAAATACATCGAAGTGTGTGTGAGTATGAAATACATAGCATTTCAGTAGTGTGCGTAGTGTTTTTTTATTGTTTTAATATATTTTTATGCCAAATATAATATTTATAAGTGTGCGAAATGTCGTACTCTTCCGTCTGCGTAATTTTCGTAAAAACGGTCACAGAGTTTTTCCTTCACGTATTAATAAATAGATTTTGTGAAAGAGCTGCTGCAAATCCTTAGTCATCATAGCTAACACGTTAAAATATAAACCTTCCAAAATTATTTGTAGGTACTGCTTGATTTCAATTGCCTTGAAAAACACATCTTATGTTCACGTTAGGATTTTATCCCTATATTGGACGCTCTACGATTGTCCTCAAAACATTAATTATTTTCAATTAGAAAAGGTAAAACAAATAAACAAACCTTTACAATAATAATATTATATTGTATGTCCGTTAATATTTTGTTGAAATTATAGGAGTAGTGTCATATAAGGGACAGTTTGTGATAGCTTTTATAAACACTAATTATATTATGCTATACATTGTTGGGGGCTCTTTGTAAGGTGGTATCAGCAGAAACTATTCCAGGACAGGTTCCAGTAGTTATTTGTAGTAAACAAATGTACGGTAATGAAACCACGCACCCTGGTACTAACGTTGGAATTATGAGACATAAATAGTTTAGTTTTTAACCTCTAAATTCTAATTCAAGTTAAATTACATCAAATACATTGTACATGTCATGCATCTCAGGAGAAAGATTTGGATGGAAAGAGCCATGCTAGGTATCACACTGAGGGATAGAGTGAGGGACGAAACGATACGTTAGAGAACAATGGTTGTAGATATTACACAACGTTTCTCTTCTTTCAAATTGTGGTGGGCAGGTCACATGGCAAGAGACCAGATAGAGAAATGGTCTATGAGGGACGAAACCTGGAGACCCATAATGACTACCAAGACAAGTGTTGGGACGAACTCATGAAACACGTTGGTGTCAACTGGATCCTGAGAGCCCAATATGAGGCGGGGTGAAGGAGATAAGAAGGCTTTTGTCCAGAAGTTGATGGGTAAAGGCTGAGAAGAGGATTGTGTTAATGTAAAAATGAATAAATTAAACCATCTGTCAATGTATAATCTTAGTTTAGTGTAATGTTTTTTTAGAATAACGTTTACAAGCGTGTTTCTTCTGCTAAATTAATACTATACGACCTGTCACATAACAGGTGGGCCTTTTGAAAACTCGATGTCCCTTCACCTCTTTAGTGCTCTGACCTGGACATTCTTTCGTGGAGTTGGCCTATGATTTTTAAGTAAGTCCGAATGAGTACACTCACCCAGTGTACGAATACCAGAATCTACTTTGATGCTCTTCTTTATCCAGGACGTCACAGATTACCGCAACTGTTAGCTCTAATGATTCAACTATCCTTTTGTGTACAAAAGTATTGATTTAGAAATTAAAGATTCAAAATGCTTCTATCTTTATTCTTCTAATATTTAAATATCTATATGATCTTAAAACACAAAAGAGGTTAATAAGATGTGTAGATTTCCGTTACGTCCAATTTTCAACAATTTTTGTCCATGGTGCGTCAGCGATTTTCTTACATTCCTAGGTCTGCATAGGTGGGTAGATAGATGTAGCAAGTGGAAGCCCGCACTAACGCAATTACGCCAAAAGTAGTGGCGTGACGTGGTCGAATATGTGAGGGGGGGGTTTATGGGGGCAAGTTTGGACCATTGTAGGAAAACCTGAATTTCGGGGCACCATTAGAACAAGGTAAAGGAACATTGTTTTTTAAATAAAAGGCCATGACCGTTTTACGATGTTTCATAGTTTTAACATTGCAAATGGATACTTTTTGAAGTGTATATAATGTACCCATTTATTTATTTAAAAGTTCTGCGTAGTGCTTTAAAAATATGTCAAACAATGGGTGCGGGTAAATGTGGAGTAAACATGGTGAGTGGAAGTGATTGTTATCTAACTCTTCCAGCGTTGGTAAATACCAAGTCGCATAAAACGGAGATCATCAGATCACACGGTGAATCAGGCAATGTTGGTAGATCTTCTCCATCATTTAAATATAGGGAGATCTAAGAAAAACTTGCAATGCAACAAGATTTTTCAGAGAACGTCATAATAGAGGAAGACACCCATAACCGTAGAATATAGCGTTGAGTGGAATCTAATAGTCAACAGAAGTAATAAGATGGGAGATTTCCAGGAAGAACGAGAAGACAAAGATACTCATTTCGTTTTTTTTTTGCACTAAATGAAAGTTATAAAATAAATTCCGCTTTTTTTTTTTAATATTTATATAAACTGGACTCAATGTGTTCTGATATGGGGTGACTAATTTCGCAGAGGACAAAGAAAAGGACCAGACGAAGCCACGAAAGAGGCCAAATTGTGGGGAGAGGAAGCCAGAGCCGCTGTGCCGCTTAACGAAGGGTGGCGTCCGGAGACCAAAGGTCTTCATTAGAAGGCGATAGAGGGACAGGAACTCACAACAGAAGCCACCCACCCATCTATGTACATACATCCACCATTAATAGCCAATTCATTCAACTAATGAAATAAACCGCTCTGCTATCTCGTAGAGGTTAACAAATGTTGCAATTGTATACACGCTCAATCTTGCTTCATTAAGAAATGTTGCAATCTTATTTGCAGGATGTTATATTCTATTTCTTAGCAGACTAACTTGGTTAAGAATCACACACAAACAAAAATATAGTTTATCGTTCAGTATGAGTATTGAAAAAAATCCAGTCACGTGTTCTCGCAGTATCGGCTTCAAAATGACACTAAACTTGTCTTCTAAGCACTTCACACAATACGCAGTATGAAATAATTCGTAACAACAAAATCATTATGTTTACTTGACAACCAATGACGCTAAAAATATTGGTACGCAGGTTATTGATAGAATTATATTATAGACATAGGACAGAATTTATCCTAAGCTACTGCTGGGAGGGAAAAAAACACACACTTTCGACATTTCACACTCGCAGAAAGCAAAGCTTGTTTTGTACAGAAAGATGGTCGAACGCCAAGCCGGCGACTGAACTATTAACTACTAACCCTAGTTCTAAATTCAAATTTAAAGATGCCCAATTTTAATTATCTGCTTTTTTCTAACAATTAAGGTGTCTTGGTACATTTTTTGTTAAATTCAGTTAAAACTATTGTTTTTCGTATTCTTAATGTTTTATTGTAGCTTTACTGTATAATTAAGATCGTTCCAATATTCTATATTATCTTTAAAATCCATCGTAATTGAAAGGTTCGTGCGAAAATAATTACTTAGTAAAAAGGCAATCCGAAATCAAAAATGATTAATCGAAAATTTCCAATTAAGACTAAGTGAATGAGCGACTCATTGAAACTATTACACAAAGATTGAAAAACAAAACGTCATACTTTAAAAAGCATTTTCCAAAAATATCCGATTCCTACTTTGGATTTTAATTAAAATTGAAAGAGTTGAGTTTGTCTGTCTTTTGTGGGGCTCTTTTGAAATGATTCTGGCGTCTGAATCTTTCTGAGAAACAGAAGATGAACGAAGTCGGTGAAGATGTAAAGCTGAAAGTATGTCTGTATTAAGGTACTGTCTGCAGTATGATGTAAAGATTCTGTGATTTTATTCTTCTAGCTAGGGAATGAAACACTAGATGACAAAAGGGAAAAGACTTTGTAAGAATAAAGCATGCGGTATATTATGATGATACAGTGGAACCTTTTATAACGAGCACCTCTTGTAACGTGAAAAATTTGTCCCCGTAACGAGTAAGAAATTCGAATTGCAAAGAACGAAAAGAAGTGACAGATTTACATGTGTGCCGCGACTTCCGCGCTATTGCAATTTAAATTGTTTGCCCGTTTCGCTCAGTTTTTTCCAAATTTATATTCAGATAAGTACTCGAATTAGTTTATGCACAAAGTAAACATAGCTAATATATCCTTGAAAATAATATGTCCCCGAAGTGAACACAACACCTAAAATCTAACCTAAAATCGTACCTAAAATCATTGAACAGCTTCACCATAATAAATTTATTAAATATCTATGCTGTTCTACATTTTCACCAAATTTCGAAAACCCTGGATTGGTGATCCTTTAAACGAAGCAAAGTTTGTGGTACCAACAAAATTGTCATAAATTCATGCATTTTTATTCCCTTTTTATCAAATCTAAATATATTCCAAGTTGTTAAAAGCTATATTCATCAGAAATTTATAAGTGCGACTGTACATTATCGTACTTTCCAGGGAAAAATGCTTCGCATAACGGATAAGAGTGGACTCTGGAACATAGCATTCTCGTTATAAGAGGTTCCACTGTATTTTCATTAATGAGCTCATTGCAGTAATTTTTTTTTAAACAATATGAATGTATTTTTATTGTGGATAGACGGAATATCGAAAATATCGAGCACACAACGAAATAAGGTGCACTTATTCATAGTCATACCATTGTAATGTTCTTAATATTTCATAGTATTTGGGGTACATGGACAAACTTTTTAAATGCAAAATGTATGGGGTTAACTTGCAAAAGTTTTCACACAAATCATGCAGCTAGATTTTAAACGTGTTCCTGGACGAGAGTCATGCTCTGCGTTAAAGTAGGTACCGTGTAGAATCTACACTATCTTAGCAACAATATTGTTATATGTAGGTACCTACCTACCGACACCAAACGTTGTATTCTTGGCGTTGCAAGAAGTGATATCTAAAAACATTTATAATTTGGTACTTGCTTTACCACTACATGTATGCAACTACAGATGAAGAAGAACTCAAAACAGCGGAAATGAAGACACTTATCTAGGCTTAAGTCTCGGAGATAGAATCCCTAATGAAGAAATCCGCAGCACTTGCAATATCCAAGATAAAGGTGGAGAAGAGAGAATGCAGATACTACGTTGGCAGTATGGGTCCAGAATGATTGTTTTTATCATTGCACCTTATTGACATTTATTTATTGAATTTTCTAATTGCTATTTTATTTACTTGCCAATATATTATGTTGTTAATATTATTTTTTCTATCTATTTCTTGAAGATGTTTATGAAAGCGGATGAATTGTAACCTTTGCATTCTAATGTTTTACTTATTGCCATGTTAAATATTTTGATTGATTGCTTAACTAACCGATGAATGCGTGTTAATTTTATTGTATTATAATGTCTCCTGAGTGTATTGAATCTTGGCGTTTTATCATTCTTTTATTTTTAAATTTAATTGTTTTACTTATTCACTATTTGAATTTCTATCGTGTTCTTCTTCTTTGCCCTAGCGGCCCTAGCCTTTATCCCATTTACGTGGGGTCGGCTCACATGAATTTCTATCATGTTATCTTGTTGATTTATGTGTATTGTTTTTCATAAAATCTTATGTGCATTGACGTTTAAAAACTGTAAAATGAAGACTAACAAAGGTAACTGATTGTTGACTTAAGACGTGACGATTCAAATAGAATCTGAAAAAAAAATTTAAAGATTTCATGCTTTGCTGTTTGTGGAATTACTCAAAAACGAAAGCACTACTTCAAATAAAAAGTTTCGAAGAATCATTGGATTAGTAAGATTGATAAACCGGCTGTTCTTACTACAAAAAAAACACTAAATACCTAAGAATATTTTATTTGCTTGGTAGATGGTAGTACTTTCATCACTTTGAAAAAATCGTCATGTTTCGATGAAATAATGGAAGAAATTTAATATTATTTTACAATTTGGATTAAGATGAATTCCGTCAGATTGTTGGCCACCCTTAATAAAGCTGATAAAGGGATAATAGGTATGTCCAACAGCTTGCATTTGGGTGTATCAGGATGAATAAGGAGACTGACATGCTTGCTTCCGTTTCTGCTTGGCTACTGGAGGGAGACCAGGAAGGGAGTGAGGATGCGTCATCGCTCATAAAGGATCCTCCTTAATGAAGAAAGGAAAGCACCGATACTAATAATAATAATAAGGAGACAATTGTCGAAGATTGAAAGACTTTTCCTTTTCTGGATTAACAAGAATCTTCCATTACTTTTCCAGTCCTTTTTAAATAATATCGTAGGGATGATAAAGGGGTAAGCGAGGGGATGAGGGTACAAGTTGTACCATTTATTTTAATGGAAGCATCGCGAAAAAATAATCAATTATTTAAATGAGAGTTAATAATTAATTGAATTAATGACGAAATCTCACCCTTTTTCCATTATTGTTAATATTTAGAAGGGTAGCTACTCGTGGGCCGTTGTGTGTTTTTTTTTAATTTTTCAAAATATCTTCTTCATCGATGCATTAAATTTATTACATTTTTTATTATTGCAACAGATTGTTGATAAAAAATAATATAAAACTCCTAATTATGTTCAAAAATATTTACATGAACAGTTTTCGGGTTTGGTAGTACGTGTCAAAATTGGAATTTATTAAAGTTTCTTCTTCCTCTAGGTGTATTGGAAGCTTAGCTCCGAGGTCACCAGTGGCCAGAGAAGAAGTAGACTCTCAAGCAGAAGAAGTTCCGGTCAGAGCTTCTAGCGGAGCGGAGCTGAAAAGTCAATTAGTATTCTGCCGACCTCGGTAGCCTAGTGGCAAAGGCTCCGACTTCAGATCAAGAGGTCCCGGGTTCGATTCCCGGTCGGGTCAGAAATTTTCAATGTGTTTTTTCACTTGAAATTTCTACTCGGGGTTGGAATCCTGTCTCAGATTGGACGGAACCGGTTGACTGGTAGAGAATGTTTCAAGCATTAAGTTCCGCCTGCTATACTGACACCTATGTATAGAAGAGTGTTACTTATTTATTTATTTATTCTAGAAATGAATCTCACATAAAGGTCTTTGAGAATTTCACGATTTTTTGCATTAGAAATTTTCTTAGATTCTTTGAATAAATCGCTAAACACGGATCTACACAGGAGGCTCCAAACTGTATAAGTTAAGCAAAGTCGAAGGGGGGAAGCTCTAATGCGATAGCTGGACCAGATAAAGGCTGAAATGGTGTCGACGAAAGCCGAGGAGCCCCCTTGGATCCGCCCTTGATATCAGTTGGGACTCCATCTGCTTAAACGCCTCCTGATGGGATCCAGGCGTCCGATACTTATTCTTATTGCCTTTTCTGACCAGTGTGGATTTAAAAACTTTTCGATTTCCTGTATCTTGTAAGATAAAAAATATGTAAACGCAGGTAGACCCTCAGAATTAGGAGGTGGGTTGGACTGTGTCAAGAAGGGTATTAGTGTGACCTACCTGATGTGCTGGATCACAGATGGCTTCAGACCGGCCGGTTCTGCAATATTTCTCCTAAAATCGGGATGATATCCGAGAATAACCAGAAACAAGTCCTTTATCAAGAAGGAGATGAAAGAAAAGAAGGACCAAAAAGGGTTTCGATTAAATGAAATGAAGGTAGTGATGATGATTGTACGTAGGTTCCCTTACCTGTCGGTCGAATGATGGTGAAGGCGGGCGGGCGGGCTTATAATTAATTGATTTATTATAGGTTTGGATGTCAAACAAACGGGAAACTTTGTTCCTATGCGATGTCGTGAAAGTTGGCAGGGTCCACGAGATGACAATTAATAATAATGATTAATATTAAGGGAATCGGTGATGTCCCCAGTGGGGTCCGGGTGTGTGAGGCATTAGCTGCGCCAGAGATGTGCCAACAACTATAGAGAATACCAAATGTATTAGTTAAAGTCTAGCTAAAAACGACAATGAGAAAATTTACAGATTTTGTTGGTAAAAATTCTTGTACACGTAGATCTATAGACACTCTTTAAAAAAGAAATACATTCTTTCTTCAATAAATTAGGACTATAAGTGGCAAAAAGGGCTCTCCCCTGCACTTGCTCTTGCGCATTTTTTGTCATAAAAATGTCTTGTTTGCTTTAGCGGTTCCAATTTTAAATCTTTCAGTAACATATTTTCCCTCTTCTGTGTCAACTGCATCCAAACATACTTCTGCAATCTTTCTAACAAAATCAATCATTCTTTCAGGGGCCTGGCTATGCCACAGATTGATGGATTTTGACCACACGATTAAAATTTTCTTTATTTGAAACTATTATTTTACTAAAAAGTGACACTATAATTAATACGGAATACGAGGGTACTGGAAATATGCGATGCTGAAGATATAGTAAGATGGGGGAGGTAAAGAAGAAGATTCTAGTATGCACGTGTGAGTAGAATGGACTTCGACTTCGCCACATTGCATTACACGGCCAACCCCACGGAAGACGACTTACAAGCAGACCACCAAAGAGATGGATGAACAGCTGGGAGTCGACCTCGCAAGAAGAAGAAGAATAAAAAAAGGCTGACGACCGTCTTCTGCGCCCCATGTTGGAGGGTTGGAGTGATCTCTAAAATGTAAACAACGTTCTTCAAAAGGTGGACAAGTGCAAATCCACGGAATTTCAATCGTGAGAAGCTATGTAGGTACATGTGGTACAAAAATTCCTTTTCACCCGGTCTCAGTATGAATATGTCATGTCTATGCGTAATTACCATAATATCTGGAGGATCACGAATTTGATTGAACTGAGAAAGGAAAGAACGACTCCTTCTCTGTCCATAGTAAGAGAAGTTACTATATTCATTCGAATAAGTCCGAACATTCCACATTCCTTTAAGGAAACGATATCATGACCAATTTTGATATCTTATCGGGCATCTTTCAATATTATGATATCTATGGTCATGTTTTGAATCGTCGATGAAATACGTAATAGTAGGCCCTACGCCCAAACTATTGATGTCATAATAATTTCTAGCTTTCACGATTCAACTACCCCCTTTGTGTATATAGGTGAATTCGAAGGATTATTTAAAATACGTACAGAGGTGTCGTTCACAATAAAGACTTTGAAAACGTAATGATTCATTGCTTTTTCGATAAACCATCTAGGTAAAATGGCAGGTCCAAACTTCATAAAATAATTGGTAGGTACAGAAATCTAAAACTATAATATTATCATCCCAAAAACTACCCAAACAAATACTTTTTTTTAAATTTGTACTATTATTACCTGGGAGCAACCACTACCACCTCAGGTGACCTCGGGGCTGAGCTCCCGATACGTATCGGTATGGCAAGTGGCGCCTTTAACAACATGACCAATATTTTGGAAAGTGTCGGCGTTTAGTGTCGAGACGAAATGTAAACTGTTTGATGCGTGTGTGTTGCCCATTTTCCTGTATGGGTGCGAGTCCTGGCACCTGACCAAAGTCCAGGCACAAAAAATCTCTGAATTTGAAATGAAGTGCCTCAGGAGAATGTTGGGTAAAAGATGGTACCACCGCATTACGAACGACGCTATACGCCGGCGCACCAAGCGTGAGCCCATCACCTCTACCATTATGGAGAGGAGATGGACTTGGCTGGGACATGTGTGAAGGGTGCCGAATGACAGTAGGCCAAAGACGAGGAAGACTCTCTCACACTGTGTTCCGCTCCTTCGAAGCAGAGTTAAGGGATTTGGACATGGTGTGAGTGGAGGTCATAAACATTGCGCAAGATCGAGCGCAATGGAGAGCTCATGTTGTCTCCTGAGTGGGGTGTAAAAGGGAGAGTCGATTAATTGATGATTGATTATTAGAGACGTGGAATCTAGGATGGCGGACACGAGAGCTGTTAGGACGGCTAAACTATTCCTCAAACTTGAAGACTTCTCGGATAACAACCCAAAACATGAAGGACTATTTGGAAGTCCACGTCGCAAGGGCTGAAACAGGAAATATAACAGGCTTTGTACACGATGAAGAAGAAGATGTAATTTACATCAAATTCAAGGAACCTAGGTTATTTAATAAAAATCTCCCTTACCACAGAACATAAATAATATTATCTAAATATTATTATTTAAATTATAATTTCGACCAAAACCTCCAGCTACGGTTGCTGTAAACCCACATTATTTAAAACTAATATAAAATATAGCAATGAGATACCCCGAGATATGTAAATCCCGATAGGAAAAAATCTATGGGGGAAACCGCGTGACTGAGTCCATTAAAGAATGCAAATTATAATATTTACATTAAGGATGCATCTTGGATTCTCATTTTTTTATTCTGCATTTTCTTATCCTGTGTCCTTCCATCTTCTGCATCTTAGAAAGAAGTAGTAGTTGAAAAAAAAATATCGCCTACAGTCTGAGTTCGTATTCATCAAAATCCAGCATTAAATATTTTTGTATATTCTATTGTGTTCTTTTGCATATTTAAGTCTTTTCCAAATTGTAAATATACTTTTAAGCTATGAAGAAATTAACTCTATTCTATATCGTCTCGTCGCTCGTCTAATATGAAAAATGACTATGTAGGTACTAACCCGTGTGAGAACCGAGGTGAAAAAAAAACACAACTTCTTCTTTTGAAAAAGAGCGCAATAGAGAGCTTTTGTTGCCTCACTTTGTCCCTAAGTGGGTTTAAAACGAATTTAGATTGTTTAATTGATTGATTAACTTTATAACTTAAATCGTACAAAATAGTCAATAAGACTATAAAGCTCAATGAGGAGCAATTAGCTCAAGAGCAATAAGTAAGAACAATAAGCTGAAAAGCAATAAGCTCGGCGAAAAAATGGTTTAAAGCAGGTATCTTAGAAAGAAGTAGTAGTTGAAAAAAAAATATCGCCTACAGTCTGAGTTCGTATTCATCAAAATCCAGCATTAAATATTTTTGTATATTCTATTGTGTTCTTTTGCATATTTAAGTCTTTTCCAAATTGTAAATATACTTTTAAGCTATGAAGAAATTAACTCTATTCTATATCGTCTCGTCGCTCGTCTAATATGAAAAATGACTATGTAGGTACTAACCCGTGTGAGAACCGAGGTGAAAAAAAAACACAACTTCTTCTTTTGAAAAAGAGCGCAATAGAGAGCTTTTGTTGCCTCACTTTGTCCCTAAGTGGGTTTAAAACGAATTTAGATTGTTTAATTGATTGATTAACTTTATAACTTAAATCGTACAAAATAGTCAATAAGACTATAAAGCTCAATGAGGAGCAATTAGCTCAAGAGCAATAAGTAAGAACAATAAGCTGAAAAGCAATAAGCTCGGCGAAAAAATGGTTTAAAGCAGGTATTTAACACAAATCGGCGACCATTCTATTATATAGGCCTTTTGCTTATGGTTATATGTAAATATTCTGTTGTATAAAGTTCTTAAGGAAAACATTGTTTTTGATGAAATCGTGCGCTGTCCTTGGCTAAAATCCATAACTAAATAATTTCAAAATAATGTTATGCAAATGATTCTCTTGTCTATGAAAAAAAATTGAGTATTCTGTTACAATTTCAATTTCATAAAATTGTTTTTTTTTAGTGCAATTGAAAAAAGTGAACAGATCACCAACATTCAAATGTAAGAAATTGATATTTCCTCTAGGTAGTTAGAGTGGTGGGTCATGTTTAGTTCGAATATCACACTTGCACATTTATTATTTTATTCGAAATCTACATATTATGAAGCAAAGCAATGAATCTAAGGCTTGTTTTTTGAAGGGATAGACTGGTTGATTTATTTACTCATTTATTCATTTCTACGTAAGTATGTTGGTTTTATATTATAAACAAAAATAAGTATGTACCCACAGTAGGTATGAGAGAATAAAATAACAGTTTTGCATTTAGACATTGACGTTCTCGAAGACCACAAAACAGAGCAAACATAATTCGACAATAATAAATTAGAAATAAGTAGGTAGTTACTAGTTACATATTATTACTCACCGTGGTACCCATTTATTTTTACTAGTGGTCGGCCAGTGCTCCAAATTCGACCATAACTAATTTAGATTTTGAGTTTGAACGTTATTAAGATTGCGCTGTTAAAAACAGAGCGAGCGCTTTTTCACAATTTTCTTTCAAAATAATCACATGGATACGTCAAATTTGAAATGTTGAAGTTTTTTTTCATGGTTTTAATACAAAAAAAAATATTAATATACCTATTCGAAATTTGACCACAGATAAACAAAAGGTCTGTGTCAAATAAGGTCAAATACATCGAAGTGTGTGTGAGTATGAAATACATAACATTACAGTAGTGTGCGTAGTGTTTTTTTTTTATTTATTTATTTAATCTATTTTTATGCATAATTTAAAAAAATATTAGCGTTTGCCACTCCTTCTCTATATAAACTATAAGTGTGCGAAATTTCACACTCCTACGTCTGCGCATTTTCCGTAAAAATAGTCACAAAGTTTTTCCTTCACGTATTAAGATTAAATGTCAGAGCAAAAAAAATTTAACGCTAAGTCAACCTTCAAAACAACGGTAGAATACAGTAGTTCATATATTAACCAAAAATCGTACAGGATTGGTGCAATATAAATATCAAAAAGTTATGGTAACCGTTCATCTGAAAAGAGTTTTCAAAAAACAGCAAAATGCAAAACAAATAATTTCCAAATTAAAATTTGAGAGAAATAATTATTATATAAATACATACCCACGTTTATGATTGTTATTATTTGAAACGTCACAGACAGAAAGTCAAATAAACTTCCATGTCGAAGTGTTTATTATAATTAAAATAAAGATGCAGTTATGTATATACCACCTTATGCATAATGCCTCCGCCCCTGTCACTTCAATACCGCCTCATGGAATTCCAAAAATATTAATAAAATAAAGATCACATCTGCGTATGTAGGTATGTGAATACGCAGATGTGATCCCTTGAATAAAATCAATTAATCCCCCATAATTCCAAACGTCTCCTACCCGTATACCTACTTAATTATTATTGTCAATTTGTTTTAATCGAAAATACCGCAACCCTTTTTAGAAATTCGCATGGTTTCTTAGGCATTGAGAAACGTTAATTACTCCTTCTGAAAAGAGGAAATGACTGCATTGGCTTCCCATTGGCTTGAAACAATAATGAAAGCAAATAATAATACGCGACTACACGACATGCGTTTACTTATTGCTATGTTTTTTTATCATTTTCACATCTGCCGGTGCATAGGTGAATACTGTAATGCCGGCTGATGAAAGAAAAGCCGAAAATAAATAAATAAATATACCTAACACTGTTCTATACATAGGTGTCAGAATGTAATGCTGGAAGCATTCTCTAACAGTCAACCGATCACACCCAATCTGAGACAGCATACCAACCCCAAATAAAAATTTCAAGTGAAAAAAACACATTGAAAATTTCTGACCCGAGCGGGAATTGAACCCGGGACCTTTTGATCTGATGTCGGAACCTTTGCCACTAAGCTACCGAGGTCGATTTTCTGTGGAGGAATGTTTTTTTCGACTCGATTCGATGAGAGTAAATTTACATTAACTAATTCTCACTTTTTCCACCCCACTGAGGGGCACAGGGAGGCAACAAGAGCCCTCCACGGCGCTCGATCGTGCGCAGTGTTAATGACCTTTTTTGAAAAAAAATATGAAAATTTTACATTAAATCAACAATAATTTTTTGTAAAGTTTAATCGACACTTTGATTATCATAGTACGCGTGTTCGTTTTCTAAATTATGGTCGTTTCATTTGACAGCTTACATAAATATGATTATCATCCATTTTGATCGACTGTCGAGTCGATCATCGAGTATCTTTGATTTCGAGTACTCATTGCTTTAATTTTTCAGCCCTAATAAACTTTTAAAAGGTTGGTTTTGTACCTAGAACGACTGCGTATTATAATCTCTTTGTTCTAAATATGAACGTAAGCCATACCATTTCTATAATAGCAATCTTCTTCTTCATCTAACAATTTATTTAGCCTACACGGACGTCAATAATAAAGGAAATCAGGTGCAGTTAAATTTCCATCTGTCAAATTCGTGCAAGTAATATTTTGAAGTGGTTGGTAGACTAGCGGTTCTGTCGCTGACTTTAAACCTTAAAGGTGGTGCAATCCCATTTACCTTATTCCTTTTACACGACACACGAGTATTAACTGAGAAATATTATGTCAAAGAATGTATTGTTGTGTTCAAATCGAGTGAAAACAGATAATTTTTGTTAAAAATATATAAAAAAATCGGCTATCAATAGATTTCATAAACGTAGCATGAGAAATTTCGTCAATTTCCCTAAAAATCTATTGGTTGATCGTTAATCTATCCATGACGACATCGCTCTATGTCAAAGTAATTTAATTGTAAAACCTTTAAAAACGAACAAATAATTACGTCAATACTGAAACATTTGCTTAATTGTTGCTATTTGTTGCTCTTGTTAACGATCAAAACTGTGGTGAATAAAAAAATACGCAACATAAAATAGATAGAAACACATTTTCCGTTTAGTAAACAAAATAGGAATAGAAGGCAAGACAAGAGGTTATTTGTCGAAGGCCCTCCTCCGTTAATGCAACTTTATTTTCCAATTCCTATCAATTGCCCATTACCTTGTCAGTGTGTAGCCCTCTTTAATGTAACGATCTCTTTATGGCGACATCAATACAGCAACAGGGTTGTCACAACTTTAAAAATAAAATCCTGTTTTAAGTTCTTGAATTTATCAGATAATACAAGATTTCCTTATGAAAATACACAAATATGTTAAGCAAATCAAAGTCTTTAACTTAACTTACTCATCCTCAGTTTGTTTGTTTTTTTGAAGAAGGTTGACATCGGCATCGTAAGGTGACACCTGGACTTAATTTAAAACCATTTTGAGAGTTACCTGAAAATAAGAAAAACACATTGTTAATATAAATAATACAAATTATATACACATTTATTTCTAGTCAACCGGTCCAAGAGTTTATTATGTATGTTATTTTAAGAAAGGGAGAAACTCTATCAAATTAAATTGAATCATCTCTATAATATTAATGGCATTATTCAGTTTAAAAAAACATTACATTAACGAATTGAAAAATTAGTTTCTTTTGATAATACAATGTAAATTATTGTCATTATTGATGGTTTTTATGAAAACAAATATTCATATATTTATTAATATTCAAATCAGTAACATGTGAAATTAAGAATAGCCAATTAAGATATTGTAAATTTTTAATGAATAATTATTACTTATTTAAAAAAGTTTTTTCTACATATTTGTAAAACTAACACAATCTAAAGTTTCAGCAGAGTGTTTTCAATACTTTCAGATAGTAATTTTTATTTTATTTATTTTATTAAATAAAATATTGACCCCGTTTCTTAAGCGAAAAGACGCTTGTGTAAAACGGGTAATATTTTAGGTATTTAGTAATAATACATATTTTAAAGACTAACTAAACCACATTCGCAACCTTTCAACTTTTAAATTAAGTGTGGCTTTTCTTTTCTTCTTTCGTACGTATGTGACAAAACATTTATAAAAAAAATAAACTGTATAGTCTGATTGGTACACCCCTGTTTCGCGAATCTCCTAATAGATTTGTGAGATCGGTGCTTGTAAAAGCTTTATGAAGGCACTGCTTGTTCCTCCTCCACTGAGTGAGGATCATCTTCTTACTTTTATATTATGACACAACACCTCTCTATTTTATTGCATTGCCATTCTTTATATATGACGTAGTCTCGCAAAATGACGAGAATACGGAGGTGGATTTTTCGTATTTATACTGTTGTTGAACGTGTGTTTTCCGTGGATAATAATAATATTATATGTATGTCCTTTGTTTTACATAATAATAAGTAATAAAATTTATTTTTTATTCTTTTCTTTTTACGGTCCCGCATATGAGTATAAGGAAGCAATGGAAATTTTTGTAAAATTTTGCGCTATTCTCCAATTTTTTAGTTTGCTCTATATAGAGGTGGACCAGAGTATAAAAGTCTTCTTGGAAAGTACAGTAGGAGGATAAACACCGTAATACTGGGCCAACAATAATTTTTCATTCCCAATATGCGTCCCAGCCAGGAACGAGAGGTTGAAGGAGGAGATGTAATTGTGTCAGGTGACTTGGTTGAAATCATTGTTCGTAATGTAGTGGCACCATATTATGCTTCTTCTGAAGAATTACTTTACTCAATGTTTTATATTTGGAATCACATACATATGGAAAAGCGAAAGATTTGCTCACCGTTTGCCCATTCGACTGTAGACTGGCGCAGATTTGTCCTCTCAATTTTTAAAAAAAGAATTGATCCTAGGACTGAACTATACGCAAACATCAAGGATGTATGGATGTGAAACGTACACATGGACGACAAAAGAGAAAAATGTAGTATAATATAAATTCAGTAGAGATGAGAGCTATGTGGTAAGACTGTGTGAGCAAGTTTGGTCAATTCTACGCAAAGGAATGAGAATAATATAAGCAAGGAATGTGGTAGGAAAGTCAGTGTTGTGACAAAGATGAAAGTCAATGAGTTGAGATACATTGGGTATGTAGAAAGAATGGATGTACTAAAACAGAATGACAAAGAAAATATATAAGGCTGAAAGGAAAGGTGTAACAAAAGCGTGGACGACCGAGATTGACGTGGATCGAACACATCGATCCGTCCTCAAGTAAGACCAGGAGAGAAGTGGTTGGTGACCCAGCGGTTACAACGCCGGCTTTCGTACAGCGGACGTCGTGGTTCGATCCCAGGTGCCGACCATCTTCCTCTTTCACGACACAAGCTTTCAGTAGCTTACTGTGAAAGAGTCAAGGAGTGTATTTGTGAGTGAGCACAGATTCATTAAAAAAAAAAAAAAAAAAGTAAGGGAAAAAAGGAGAGGCTGTATGAAAAACGTAATGTCGGTAAAAGAAGACAATTAGTGTGTTTGGATAGAAGAAAGTGAAGGTCCGTTCCCTCTGCCTACCCCTCACGGGACACGGCATAATGGGTAAAAAAAAAACTATAGAACGCTGAGATCAAATTTCTTACAGTCTATGCAGATTAAGATCTTTAACAGTTCTTAGAATATTTGGAATCTATCTATATAAAAGAGAAACAAAACGAAACAGTTTCCGAAGTTGAACTCTGAATTGATAAATATTTTAATAATAATACTTAACTACCGACAGTAAAACATGTGATAGGGTGGTGGATTGTCACATCGCAGGGGAGTATTTTAATTACAACGTCGACAAAATAAACAAACATCAAGGATGCTGGTTTTAATTTATACAAAGAGTTACGTTCCCACATAAGGAAAATAATATTGAAAGTAGTTGAAGAGTCTTGCAAGGATGTATTTAGGGGTAGCTACCACCGTTGTGTTGACAGTGTCAAAGTTGGGTTTTGATCGTAAGCCACGTACTCGTTGAGCCAATCATCGGAATAGGGATTCGTTGGGATTAAGGCGGATTTTACCCCCGGATTAAATGCTAAGAGTTTTTGGATATTTGAAGAGATTTATTTTCGATATAATTTCTGAGTAGATTATAATTACTTTGTAAAGGTGTTTCTCTCGTCGTAAGGTAAATTTGTTTTCCATTTTATGTAAGTCTCTGTTATTAAATTAATATTAGGGATTTTATCTAAAATATACCAACTCAGGTATATCAGTCATAAAAACGTTACTTTTCAGTACATCCGAACATATCATACCAAATTACTCATAGTATATGGAATATACACGAGTCTTGTGATCGAATTTCAAAAAAAAAATAGTTTTCGCTGAAATTAATTTTCTCAGCGTTTTCGAGGGTGTAGATTCCAAAAATGCAAAAAAAATTTTTTTTTAATTTCTGCGTACCCGTACCCGTACGCGTACGCCAAAAATGTGTACGCATCCATAACTCATAGTAATTCTTATCCGATTTGATTGAAATTTGGTAGAACGGTTAGCCCCTCGATGTAGATGAGTCAGTAAAATGTTGAGATCTGTACCTTCAGGGGAACCCTCTTAAAGTATCCAAAGAAAATTTCACATGTTCTAGAAAAAGGGCTAAAAAAGAAAAAAAAATGTCTTCGATTTTCATAAAATTTATACGGGTTAGTCTTATGCTCCTACACAAGCACGTAAAATTTGAGGTCCGTAACTTCAGTGGGTCCCCCTTAAAGTACCGATTAATATTGAATATGTAGTTCTAAAGCAGATAATAAAAAGCTCCAATAGTCGAAATCATTTTAAAGTTTCTATAATAATTCCAAGGATAAATTCATTTTAATCGTAAAATTATGAATTTTTATGCAGAGATATGTTTTACACGAAAAGGCTGTTATAATATACTATGAGTTCTGGGCTACCCTAGGTGTTAGGAGCTTTTTTTATAAGTTTTTTGGATGACTTCATTTCCGTGCTTTTTTACCTAGATAATTTCTAAACATTTCTTGTTGTTTGTTATCTATTTAGGTACTTTCTAATAATTTCTTGTTGTTAAATGACTATTTACAGTCGGTGGTGTCGTTTGTTAAAAATTAAGTGACTTATACCTATATAGACTAAGCAAACTACTACATAAATAAAATAGAACAAAAATCATCAAAAGGTTTTTGTTTTAGGAGGCAAAGGACTTAGACTAGATGTTTAAAATATTGTCCATTTAAAACTATTTTACACTACAAATACCTACTTGTAATTCACAGTACCAACCCAATATCGGAATGGAACGAAGAAACCAAGATATCAAAATAAATATTGACTAGTTGATAATATCGCAGAGTATATTTGCCGTTGGGAGCGTTTCTCGATACCTACTCGCCGTCTGATTTTAAGAAACCAATAAATGATTGAAGAGTTTCTCGAAAAGTTTCGAGAGTCGAATAGGTATACTTGGATTTTAATCATATTCCTTTAACAGCAGGAAGGGTGCGGTAGATAATATCAAACAGTTTCGAGCGATATCTCAATCAAATAATTTTGAATCCTTTTTTTTTTTTTGTTTTTTTAAAAAGAAATATTTTAAGTACAGAAAAATGGATCAAGCTCTAAACAAAAGTCAGAAAGCAAAGAACCAATGCCGTCTATATTTTGGTCATCTACATACCTATACCTTTCATTTTTAATGAATCTGTGCTCATTCAAAGTATAGGTATATTATTATATATTATTTGGTAAGTAATATTTTATTGATTCCAAGAAATTCTAAATAACTTCAACATTCTCTCAAACTATTATTATAATATTTTCTGTATTGACTTTTATGTTGAAGTTTTGAGTGTTGTTGTGCCGGAGGAAGTTTTAAGAAGAAAAACAATACTGAAATATAAATTTAATTAACAATTCGGGTTATATTTCTTATGTACCAAGTTAATGCGTTTTGGTTTATTTTGAATTAAATTTAACGCTATTTTCGTAAACAAAATAAGTCTTCACATCAATACTTATATATCTTGAGGGTTTCAGGGCTCCGTATTGTTTCGTACTCCGTATTGGTCGTGGGTTCGATCCCAGGTGCCGACCATCTTCCTCTTTCATGACACAAACTTTCAGTAGCTTACTTTGAAAGAGTCAATGAGTGTTTTTGTGTTCACTATGAGTGAGCATAGCTTCATTAAAACAAATGTTCTTAGGGTTTTCTCATTAGAAGTTCTAACTGTTATCCCTAGGATAGGTTTTATTAGAGCTTTTATGCTAACCTCAATAGCTAAGTGCTCTGTGTGTGTGTTTTTTTACTTGCATTTTACTAATATCGGGATTAGCATCTTGTTTAAAATGATTGGATAAGATGCATTAAATGGACAGGATAAAATTAATGGGAAAATGGTCTAACAGACTTTGTTTGACGAGATGGTGTTTGTAGACTTCTTTCATATCAAATTTTGCGCAGATTTCATTTCTCATAGTGCAATAATACCCTCATGTTGTACCTAGCAGCAATCTCTGCATTTTATGTCCGATGATGCATCACGTATCTGTTTCTTCCCAAAAACATCTCCAATAATCTTCCCACTTCTTCACCCTCCACCCTCATTGGTTTTCTTTGGATTAATCCTGAATTTATGCGCTTAATCCTTGAGTAGCCGGTAACAAACTGTTAGTTTTCGAGCCAAAATAATACGGTGAAAACCTGTATATTTTGTAAACAGTTATGACCTTTTAATTTTTATATTATCCTCTTACGGCCGGTTTCATAAAAATAAAGAAGACTTTAAACTCCCTTTAAAAAATAACGGGTTTCATAACAACAAAACGACATTTAAACCGACTTTTAGCTAAAATATCGTTATTTATTATTATTTTTAGTTAAAGTCGACTTTAGTGTAGTTCATATATTTACCACCGGAGTTCATAGAAACTTTCGTGGCGCTTTCTCTGTCACAAAGATAAACATTTTGTATACGGTGACACTGTGGACAAAAATGACTAAAATAGGGCGGAAACCATAGCAAAACGGGAAGAATATTATTGTTTATAGATTTCGTTTACTAATTCATAAACCATAATAATAAATTAACACAAAAACGGCACTTTGATGCTTTATTGAGAAATGAAATTGACAGATCAACAAAATTTCCGCGAAAAATTAGTAAACAACATGTTTTCCATAGATTTCTATGGTAACACTACCAACTTTAAAATATTTTTTTGACATTTCAAATTTTAGCTGGAATATTTTTTATGAAACGCGTCAGCTTAAAGGAGTTTTTGAATTTTAAAACGAACTTTAACTAAAGTGTTCTTTATAGCTTTTTATGAAACCGGCTGTAAGTCTGCTTTATATGAAACAGTGTAAAGCTGCTGTCATGTTGTTTTTTGGCGATAAGTATATTATTTTTTAAGAAGTCCGTTATGGCAGTGAAAAGTATTTTATCATACCTATCTTTGAAAAAAAAACCTTTTCTTAAGGTAAAATGATTTATTTTTGACTTTGGAATATAAGATTATATTATATGGATTTGACGAAGATACTCAAAATATATTTTATTAACTCTAAATTATACATATAGAAATAGCTATGTACTATTCAATAGAAGTGGTTGGTAGACCAGTGGTATGTCTGCGACTTTCGTACGTACAGCGTATTGGAGGTCGTGTGTTCGAATCCCGGTGCCAACAATTTCCAATTTCACAACACAAGCTTTGCTTAATGTAAAAGATGTCGATAGTGTATTTGTGTTCACTTTAGTTGAGCCAAGATTCATTTTTATAAAAAAAAAATTTTTTATCATCCTTAGGTCCATTCGGACACTTGGAATCGTTATTTGAACATTTATCATTTATACAATACAATACAATACAATACAATACAATTCTCCCTTTTACACCCCACTCAGGGGCATAGGGAGGCAACAAGAGCTCTCCATTGCGCTCGATCCTGCGCCATGTTTATGATTTTATATACAATAAAAAAAAAAAAAAAACAGAAAATAAGACAAAACCAAGAAACATCATAGACAATAGACATAGAAATATACATGGAAAATAATAACAATGTCAGTGGAAAGCCACCCACATTTTAACTTAACAACAGCTGTCCAAAATATCCTATTATTTACGTGATTTTAACATGTTTTTTTTAGTACTAGAGCATTTCTTTTATTTTATACTTGTTTACATTATATTTGTTGAATAAATTGAATTGAATCCACTTTTATTCCTATAACCATATCCCAAAATCACTCGAATCCGGATGGAGGTCTATCAAAGAATTAAATGACTACAGTTCATTGAACGAAAAAATCCAAGCGTAAATGAAAAAAAATTCTCCAACACCTTATGTTCTTAATTGCTTTCCTTTGAGTCTCATTTGAAAATAAAACAACTTATTTACCAGGAAAAAATGTTTACGACCCTAGAAGAATTGTGCCGCGCTATAAGACAAATAATAATGAAGAAAACATTGCCAAAAGCCCTGGTTCTAATCCTTCCTCCGAACATCTCTTGATTTTTAAACAGCGAATGGAGAAGCCACAACCGCTTTCCTTCATCAGCCATGTATTGTTCCGTAGCATCCCTTAAGTAACAACTTACTACCCGCGGCTCTCTCTCTGTACATAGGGTGTGAAGCTGAGAAATGTATTCGAATCGAGAATACTAATTTCTTTACGTCAATATCACAGAGATTGATGACTGAGAAGCTTTGCCAACATACATAATCTTATAATATAAATTAAAGTCGGGTTAGTGCGAGATCGGCTGAACAGATTCTTCCGGTGTTTGATTTATTGCATTCTTATCCACTCCGGATAACATAATTTACTAATAAAAAGTTGAAAAAAAAAATGGATAAGAAATGATTTAAAATATTATATTAAAGTTAGTTTGGAACGTGTTTTCTGCAAAGCCACCGCCATTTATGGAAAATTATAATATAACAACAAAATTATTGTTTACCTGAAAACAGTTAAAATAAAAATATTAATTAATACGTACGAAGGTTTTTGTTTGTACTTTTTTCAAGCTTTCAGAAATATATTTTGTTATACATTCAAACGAATTTTAGTATAAATTACAAATTTGGAACCAATATTCACAGTAAGGACAACAGGACAACGTCTGTCGGGAAAGCTAGTTTTTATATAAAACAACCTCTCTTGATTATCAGTTCCTGGCAACCAAATATTATTTTTCTTCAAGAAATGTGGCTTACTGCCGAGAGCAAAACAACCTTCACTGATCGAATGAGCGAATGACTAATGCCGCCAACCCAAAACAAACCTGTTGGCCACAGATACAAGCAAAACACACATCTGCCGCTTTGATTGTATTGGTGCGTGAGTTTTGTTGTTTAAAAATACACGGAAAAAAAAGATCACTTTTTTTCTTTTAAATCAAGAAAGTTCATTCTTTTGAATAATTTTCTTGTCTTAAACAAATAAACTCTTAGTCCAAGGATATTTCTTTGGAGCAAAAAAATCAAGTTTTTTAAATACAGAATACTATTGTTTTAAAAAAATATTTTGAGTCAAGAAAATATATTTAAACTAAAACGACGTGTGCTTTGTTTCAAAGAAATCGTAATTATTTCTAGTGAAGAAAACATTTTTTTACCACAAGTATTTTATTTGTCTCAATTATTATTTTCAAGAAAATAATTTATTGATTAAAGAAAACTTTAGAATCAAACAAATACCGTCTTGATGTAAAGAATATTTTTTTAAGATCAAGTGAATTAATTGTATCAAACATACAAAATGAAATAACATTTAGTAAAAATTCTTCCCAGAATATTTTTATTAAAAACTAACTCGATCGTAAATCAATGATGATTGCGTAGCGAGTAAAAGGAATCGTGATGTGTGTACTATGGATAGTGAAGCGAAGGTCTTCTCTTCTTTCTGCCTACCCCGCGAGGGACACGGCGTGGGGAAATAAATAATATTATACCTAGGTGTATACAAAAAATGTCCTGTAAATGTAGGGTGCTGGCATAATAAAATTTATACTCAATAATGATTCGATAAGAAGAAGAAGAATTTTAAGGTAGGTAATTCGGGATTCCCCGTCAAGTCACGTTATGTATGCGGAAGCGAAAGACTGTGATTGGCTATCGCTATTACGTCGAACATTTTATGTCCAATCAGAGTACCGTTTTGATTGAATGTGGTTACACAGATACGCCACCGGCGTCCGGATTGCGTCATTTCTCTTTTGGGCTTGTTTGACAGCGCGGTCGTAGCAATATTTTTTTCGTTCGTTTTCGTCAAATAATTCATCGCGAATTCGTTTTTCGAAATTGTGAAGTGTTGTTATTATCAGTTTATCACTGTTCTTTCGATGAAAGCTATGTTATCCACGTTTGGTGTACCTCCGGCAATAATATCTAACTTTGTCGGTAAGTATCTTCTTCGGGTTTTTAAATTTGTTATGTTCTTGATTTATCTCGAGTTTTTTTATCTACATAATAATTCAGAAATGTTTGTTTTTTTATTTGCCTTTGACAATACTTTTCCGTATATGTGAACATCACGCTCAAAATACAAATACTACGTCAGATATGAATCTGCGCAGAGCGGTGAAATTTGCTCGAGAACGTTCTAAGATACAATTGGCAACGTTAACTTTAATATATTAAGAGCTATTTAAAAAACTTTATTTTTTTAGGATCTTCATACAAATTTTTCAAAAAAGACAGAAAGCCATCTTTTGGAAACAAAATTACTCATGTAAACGTTGAATAGAATCTTGGTATTACGGTATGAAAATGTTATAAAATAATTGGAGATTGATTCGTTATACATATAAAAGTTATTCAAATCTTATTATTCTCAATAAATAAAGATTTAATGAAAAATTTTGGAAAAAAAAATCCTCCATTTTGTAATTTGACACATTTTAAAAAATTTATGGCCACATTTTGTGTAAAACCGTCGTAGCCATTAGATGAGTAATAATTATGTAGCTACCTTTAAAAATCATATTCAAATGCAGATAGGTATAAAATAATTTAGCAATAATTGTTGAATCATTTTATATTCAATATATTTTATATTTAATAAAGTTTCTTAAAATCATTGTTGAAAAAGATTTGCAAGTAAAATAATAAACATTGAAATTGGTATGAACATTCCATAAACAAACTTGCCGGTAAAACAGTGACCGATAAATTAGATCATTAGGTACAGTGAACTTGACAGAATCGTTGGGAGAAAAGAAATAATATCGACAATAATTGAGAATCTTTAAATGGCATTCAGGAATACTGGATTATAATCAGTGTAGTAAAACGTTTGTTTTATCCACAAAATAGTTTAGAAATATAATAGTAAATAAACTCAAAACTATGTTAGCTTATTTATCATATATTATATTATGCAAAAACAGTAATATACAAGGTTCATTTAAAAAAGACTGATGGTATTGTTGCCGTGAAAATTTGTTTAAAAAAACAATATGCATAGAGTTTCATCGTGTCAAAAGAAGTATTCTTGAAGAAAGCAATCAATCAGAGGTATGGCTTGAAGCTTTTCTTAAAACTATCCAACGTTTGTGACAAATCATTCATCCTAGAACAAACACAAAAGATATAGGTACCTATAATGACGGATAATATCATTTCATGAATTTTTTGGGCTAGGTACACATTAATATGTAATCTAAAGTCATCTACATAATATTTTAGTCTGTTTATATTTTTGTAATGCAAAATGCCGGAGAGCGTTCTTAAATACACTTTGATGTATTTAAGTTAATATTTGTATCGAATTTTGTCACAGACAATGGTGGTAAATATTATATTGAATCTAAATCGTTATGTAGATAAACGCAAAGTATGGTAACTTATTTATCATATGTTATATTCTTTAAACAAAATACAAGAAAGATCATACCTATTGTTGTGGTAAAAAATCTTAATAGATGTAGGACGATCATCGTGTTGAATGAAATATATCCTTGAAAGACAGCAAAATACAGTGATCAGTAATGTTTAGACATTTTCTTGACGGAACCTCCAAGGTTCCTTCAATCCAAAAGAAAACCAAAAAGACTATGGTCATCCCATCCTAGAATAAAAACAATAAATTATGGTAGATAGTTATTACATGGCCACCATTATAAAATATGAAAACTTGAATCTATACCTGTAGATATATGATATATCTCCATTATACATCCATTCTCAAAGTATGCTCATAGCCTCATGTTGATTTTTTACACCCAACGTAAAATTTATTCCAGGACAAGAACCATTTATCACATCCATTGGGTTGTATAATATGTAAGTAATATAATTTTTGGTTGATGCTGGAAGACAAGGATTTCTATTAAAAAAGTGTTTATTCTACATAATTTAGTAAATATTACGTAGGTAGGTACATAGGGTAATCTAAATAAATAAATATTACCAGGTACTTACTTAGAAATATATTAACAGCAGCTATCAATTTAAAAAATATTCGAATTTTGAAAATGTTTTATTGTTTGTCAAAATATCGATGACAGCCAGTACGCCATAGATATCATTACGCCAGTACCATAGATTACCCATAAATTATTTGCGGTATTTTTTTGTGAATGAAAATTAAATCATGATATTTTTATTGAATGTTTTTTTTAATTTTCAGGTTTAGGATGTGTGAATTATAAACATTTTATATGAATTCATTTTATTGATACTTTTCTCCTTTTTAATAAATTCCGATAATAATTTAACACTAACTAAGAATATTTTTTTAGTGTGTTTTGGTTCTATGGTTCATTTGATACGTTATAAAAAATCTATGGATATGTCTAATTTTGTTGTCAAACTATAAAAAAATGTAAACATTGAATTTAGATATAAAATCAATTTTTGGGATTAATAAAACAGGTAAGCAAAGTTAATGAGTAAATATTATTTCAAATAATCGCGTAATTACAATGCAGCTAGCCAATTACATTAATTTATTTTCTGTTACTATATTTTTTTTACAGGATAGATTACAAGATATTTACAACAATATCAAGAATGAATTTCTAAAATGTACAAGTATGCATTTTATTACTGGAATAAGCAAAGCGGTAAGTCCCGTATTATTATTTGATAATTGTACATCATTTCATATGTTTGTGTATATAAATTCCATAATGTTTTGTTACAGATTAATTGTACTGCTTTTGTGCGTTTGACTTCTGGTGCCGACCATTTTCAACTATTACAACACAAGCATCGTTTTGTGTGAAAGATGTCAAAAGTGTAAATTTGTTCACTTTGGGTGAGTCCAGATTCATTTGTATAAAAAAATGTGTTTTGATGAGCTATGACATGCTAGAAGCAACATCGGATTCATACATTTAGTATGATTAGAGACACATTATCGTTGAGCATTGTATTTTTATGAAAAAATAAGCTTTTGGCGTGCCACAACACAATTGTTCACAACACGTCTGTAGGCCTAGACAAAATACATTTGGCGATCGACTACAAACAAATTCTTTCACAATGTAGAGTAGGAAGAAAATTAACTGTCCACTTTTTATATTTTTATAAGTGTCTTTGTTTGGTTTAAATAATTGTTTATATATTCCAGAGGACAGTTAATTTTTTCGTACTATACATTGGCAAAATCTTCGTTTGTAGTCGAACGCCAATTTGAATTTGTCTACGGGGCTGTTTCTACTGTAAGATTTAAATGTGAAAATTATTATGGAATACAAATTATAGCTTTTGGTAAAGAAGGTGCCCATATGATTTTCTATATTCTGTTTTTATTTATTTTTTTCTATTTTTAATCTGCTAGATCTAACAAATTATGTTATTTAATTTTACAAATTGGTAGTTGTGTTTATATTCATTGAAATATATGTAATTGAAATGAAATAAACAGAATGTTTTCATTTATTTATAACCAGAAATAAACTGAAAAAAAAATACATATTTATAGTGTTTTAATTTTCTATAAAACATCTAATAATATATTATTCTCCTGAACCACTTCCAAACAATAGATAATTTTATAATAATAAAATAATTTTATATTGATTTTTTTAGTTTTAGTCAAATAATCCATCAACGACAAGTTAATATAAAGGATGAGAAGTCATGGATTTAGCAAGTATATTTTCAAATAAGGTTACTGTGTTAAAATATCAAATAATGTGATATTTTAAAACAACTTACTACCTATACTATTATAGGTGATTGTACTAGCAAGTCATTTCATTTACATTTCTTATAAAAACATGTCCCATAAACAAAGAAACAAATACTCCCATAAAATGGTACATATTTCTAACTTTTGAAGCTTGCCAATTATAAAAGCATTGTAGTTACCTATAACTTACCAAATAATGACTTTATGACGTCAAGAGGAGCATATCAGTTTGTGAGATAGCTACATGTATGTTTGAATCATGCACTTTTCACCATGATTACAGGACATCAGATTTATAAGAAGAACCACCTACGGAGAATTTATAAATGTAAAAGTAGTCACATCTCAATGTGTTGTTATTGCACTTAAACGCAATAGATCTGTTGATGAAAAAGCTTAACGCAGGTTTGAAACTTGACGTGGGCCTTAAATTCTTCAACTGTTGCGTTATGTTTTGATGATTGGGTGCCGACTTCTTAGTTTACTTATATTTATAGACATATTCCATAGTGAGAAGCTTTACTTGAACAATTTTTTATAAGTTTTATCCACAAACAGGTTGTTGGAAGTTCGGTGGTATTAGTCAATGACTTTCGTTTGCACAGCGCACTGAAGGCTGTGGGTTCAAGTCCTGGTGGTCCCATTTGCACTTTCACAACACAACCCTTTGGTTAGTGTGAAAGATGTCAAATGTGTATTTGTGTACTTTAAGTAAGCCAAGATTCATTTTCTTAAAAAAAAATCATAAAAATCTGTACTAAAAAGTCAAAACTTTTATTAATACAGTTATATATTTTTATTTTATTCTATAAAAAATATGATTTTCAAATAAGTATGAATCCACCTTCACAATTTGTTAAATATAAGGAACAAAAAGCTGTGTTGGTACATACTTAATTGCAGAATAATAAAATCAACATTGTGGTGAGAGCCCATAGCTCACCACATATAAATTGAGCACTCTGTCTTTTTAACTATGGGGCAAGCATAGAGAATAAGTCAGCAGTCTATGATTATGACTTACAGCGCTTTCTTATTGCTGATGAGGTGTGACAAAAAAATTAAGTCCAATTAATTATAAGTACATTATGTAGGTACACCACACTTTTATAAAGCTCTGTATGTAAACTTCCATCGATCAGATTCTATAACTCCCATTATTCTACAACTTTTTATTATTATTGTAAACCTGTTTTTTTTTTGTTGAAATTTAGTTGAAGTTTCTATAATCAGACCTCTTTTCCTGTAACATCGAAAAAATTCATATTATTACAGACTGATATATTCAACATTACACCGTTATTTATGGTCAATTTTAAAATGCCATTTTTTTTTTTAACATTTAACCAGTACTAACTGGATTATGACTTTCTTCTCTTGCTATTTCGAATGGCTTTGTGTGATGACTTCACGTTAACAACGTTCCTTATTTAGGTGGTCAAATTGAAATCCTTGAGTATTCGACAAATTCAACAATCTGCCAAGATGCTAGCCACCGGGCCAACGGCCCGTTGCATTTATGCCTTCCATAATTCGTCTATGGAGCTGAGATTCCTAGGATTATATCTTATAATGAATGCAATGCCAAAATGTCTACAGAATTTTAAAATGTGTCAAAATTTTCTAGATATTTTCTCACAACAATAACATTTACATGTTTTGTATATCTCTTATTAATTGTCAACTCTTGGTATGACTTATATTAAGCACCTATGAGAGATGAGAGTTCTAATTCTCTAGAAGTACCTAAATATTTATACTCAAAATTATCATTTATTAAAAAGTTTTACCCTGTTAAATGAAGTTTATCAACTGCAAAATACCTTAGTTATTTATTATAAAAGTGTGTTTCTTTACCAATTATTGTATTGATTGTTTTATTAATGTAAGTAAAATTAATTTTTGAAATCCAAACTCCCTTTACGCCCCACTTTAGGGGCATAGGGATTTAATAAATTGGTGGTATAATTGCCATAGCAACTTGAAATTTTTATTATTACCCTATTCCTGTGTTTTATTTTTAATAATCAATCTACACTGATTTTTCTATTCACACGAAGGCTGGATGTGAGGTGCAGGTTCGAATCCTTGGCCACAAAATTTTTTACTATGCTTAAAATAATTAACACCCACTTCTGGTAAGAAATTTCTGGTTCCAATTCCCAGATGGGTCAGAATATTTATAGGAATTTTTTATGCAATATTTTCTTGCTGGCTATAGGTACTGACAATTTTTCATACAAAAGATTTTCAGGTACAAAATCACTGGCTCGGGTAGAGGTCTTAACACTTAAAATAATTATGTACCTACCTGTTAAATTTGATATTAAGAATAAATAAAGCTTTGTAGGTACATAATTATATTTTTGCAGAAGAACAACTAAAGCATTTACAGAAATCAAGTGTTCTATCTAAATGTACTTGAAGGGGAAGGTATAGAAAATAGATAAAAATGCTATGTTTATGACTCACCTTTGCTGCCTCCACAGCAATTCTACAAATTTCTCATACTATCTAATTATATCTACCTATTTACCAATTCAAATCTTACAGGTAATACAAACTCGATCAGTCAATCAATTCTCCATTTTTTGACCCCACTTAGGGACATACTTTATAGGTACCATATTTTATTAATCCATAAATCAGGTTCTGTAATTCACATTTTTCTCAACAAACTTCATCAACAATTTTATGGACGGGTAAAAAGGCTAGTAGAAAATAAGGTCGAAATCCATCATATTGATGAAATTATCAAGAATCCAAGACTTTTGGCTGAATTGTGCCCACCTGTAGGGGAAAGGATTAACATAAAAGTGAAATTTCAGAAGTATTTGGACGCCCAGGTATGGCGAATTCGTTTATTATTTTCATGTCGGGTTGATGGTCAATTCAATACTAGACACTCCTTGCTTCAAACGGGATCTCTCTATTTTCAAAAATATGTCTTGAGTTTTCCAAACGCCACCCAGCTCAACCCTATTCTTTGCAAAATAAGGCTAGTTTTATTTTAAGTTTATTTTATATGATTACTTATTATTATTGCAGGCACCAACACTTAATTGTTCCAATTCGGATAAAGAATCGGAACAAATTTCCGATGTAAGCATTGATATTATTGCGGATGCCGACCAGTATGAAGAGCCAATAAAAACTTTAAGGAAGCCATTTCCACAATTCGATTTGAAAACGCTCCTGGAGACGTCTCCATGTGGGAAAAGCATTTTGAATTATTACGAAGTTAATGGTATATTAGATGTGAGAAGAAAAAATAGGTTGACAGATATTATTTGTCGCCATTTGTTTACATATTTCCACAAGTAAGTATTTTATATAAATTGAAAGGAAATATTACTTTCTAGCAGCAACCTGTCATTTCTGCTTTTTTGTTCTTTCCAAGTGTCATATTTAAATTTCTACATAATGTTAATTTTATTTTAGTTTGTGTGCAAATTATTTAATCTTTGCATCATTTTAGTCGTATCACTTATGAAGAATACAATACCATAACATCAAAAATTATTGGTCTCTTCCCCAAAGAGTCACCTGGAACGTATTTTACGAGGCCAATTGGAAAAAAGCATAGTAAATCCGGAAAGTCTATAGTTGCTAGAGGAAAATTAGTAGACAAAGTCAGGAACTTGCTCCACCAATCTGGTGAAAGAAGACGAGCCTTACCTTCTACAGTTTATGAATAACAAACATTGGATAATAATAGTGATACATTGAAAGGTACCTACATACATAGATTTATTAATTTAATTAATTATCGAGCATTGTGTTTCAGGATGTAAGTATGTGATAATATGTTGCCAAGGTTTTAGTAATTATGGTATTTTTTTAAGATCTCCACAAAGAAAATTTATCATGGCTCAAATGTAACAGGGAGCCATGGGAAAAGGTAATTAATATATGGAAAGAAACAGCAGATATCAGGAAAAATTCTATGAAAAATATCAGCATACAGGAATTCCTGACAGAATGGAATATATTAGATGACAGGAGTGAAATATTGGTAAGAATTTTCGATATTTTTAGAAACCCAATTTGTTTTAGATAAAGATATTAGATATAATACAGATGGGAAAAAATTCTTTCAGATCAATTTGGATTTTGAATACCTTTACCCAGGGAAAACCAACAACTTTTTACGAAATTGGCAAAGTTTTTTTATAAAATTTTTTGATCTGAAGAAAGGAGAAATCCTCGATAATTATTGCACAGATATCTTGCAGGCACTGACGTCTTTCAGTAGCGAAGGTGAGACAATATCCCATAGGTCGATTTCTAGAGATGTAAAATGAAATACTTTCTAATTTATTTTTTATGTTATTTCAGAAGAAAAGATACCAAGTCAAATAACCTTGTTTACACATTTGTTGCCACCAAAAGGAAGGCTCTCGAGATGTCATAAATTTTCAACGCAGGAAGCCTTAGAAGGGATCATGTTAACTGTTGATGTGAGTATTATTTTTGTATATGTTTAAACAGGGTGTTTCAGTGTAGGGCGGGAGCCAAGTTCATTTTGGCATAATAATAAATTATATGCCAACGCAATTTGTGTAAACTTGAGGAATGCTCATGCAATGTTACAGTTCCATTGCCTTGCTCAGCCAAACCTACCTTAAGACATCTAAACATTTGATTTATAACATAGTTTATTAATATAATTTTTAATTTCTTATGGTAAAATTCTTTGAGTACTTGCAAAGCCTCCTATACCAGAGGATGAGATAACAAACTTTGGAATTTATTCAGTATGTAGCATTATAAACACTTAATTTATATTGTAATTTCAGATTGCCGGTGACATAAATCAAACTGTCCAGAATCAACGCACGAAGTGCATGAGAAACAAACAGACGGTTCAGCCTTACATTATACTGCAAGGAACCTTACAAAACAGCCAAGCCTATTATGTTATTGTTGATGACATCAAATATGTTTTTTACTCCGCCTCAAAAGCATTTGATACACTTTTTAAAATCTATCACATACTGGATGCCAGGTATCCATTAGCCGCAGAACATTTATATTTAGTTATACAAGTTATACAACGCTGCATTTATAAAATAGTCAACCAGGACGATAATGTTGTGTCCTATATTCAAGATATTTTAAACATTACAGACAATGATTAGATTGATATTTGGAAATTGCCATCGCGCTATTCTTTTATTACCATGAACTATTAATATCTAAAATGAGATGTAAAACGTGCTGCTTATGCTCTTTAATTCAAAAGATAGAGTATCTTTTGGTAATGAAGTAGTTTTTCAACAATTGATTAATGAACTAAATTTTTTGAAAGACACAGGCATAAATATTGAGATTGAAGAGTTAAAACAATGAACGTTAAATTTTGTCTGGCAGCAATCACTGGCGACAATTTAGGTATACATAACATAATGGGTCTTTACGAGTGTTTTTCAGCGAGAAACTTTTGTAGATTTTGTCTATCAACTAAAGATATTACTCAGACGCAAGCTACAGACGAGAATTGTGTATATTGTTCAGTGGATGATTACGAAAATCATGTTAATAGTAATATGGGTATAAAAGAAAAGTGTTTGGCATTCTATTGATGGGTTTCATGTTTATAATAATTTGACTTGTGATGTAATGCACAATTTATGTGAAGGCATTCAAAGATATGGAATGGCTTTAATAGTTAATCATTTCATACTACAAAAATTTTTCTCTCTTGAACAATTAAATGACAGAATAAAGTTTTTTAAGTTTGGTTATAACGATACAAATCCACCTCCACCTGTCACTAAACAAAATTTAATAAAGGGATCGATAATGTATTCTGCTAGTGAAATGTTATGTTTAGTAAGAAATTTTCAATCAATGTGTGGAAGTATTATCAGCGTTTGTTGGAATCAACAAATGTTTTGACATCTCAAACTTGTAGTGATGACCTTATACAATATTTGAAAATAATTATTCATAAATATGTAGAGACTATTCCTGAGTATTGTCAAATTGTTGATATTTATATTGGTGTTGAAAATATAAATTTGGTATTTTTTTACTGTCATATTCTAAAAAAATACATTACAATAGACATTTAAGATCTTATGAGGTTGTCTCGGTTTCCTTCTCCAGAATGCACTTTTTATAAGCGACCCTTGTCGCCTTCCCAAATTGCTGCTTAAGGTAACTAAGCCATATTATGTATTGTTTAAATATTTCCATAGTTTATGTTTATAATGTACCTATCCATTCTTTCATATTGTTGTAATATTTTTATTTTTTTAATAAATATAATATTCATACTTATTATAAAAGGTTTTTTTTCTTATTTATGCCTTGAAATAACATAATAAGAATATTTTGTTTTTTTTATTACATTATTAAAATGAGTATTGTACATATTTTTGTACTGGTGAGTACATAGATATTTATCGGTTTAGTCATTGAATTAATTAAATATTTTGTATATTCAATGTACATATTATATTTTATTTAAAATTAGCTGATATTTTAGTGAAAAGTTGATCATTTTCTTATGACAGAAATATATTTTGCTATGAATTTCACTGTCAACTAGAATCTGAATAAACCACTAAAATATCTTATTTTCAAAGTCAAATGTATTGTTTTGTTTACTTCAGTAATATAAACCTGGATAAATCAATATTTTCTATATAGAAAATATTGATTTTTTTAAGGTTTTTATTACTGAAGTAAACAAAACAAAAATAATATGTACATATTTTGAAATAAAATCTTTCGACTGAAAAACAAAGTATTCTTAGATTGAAACAATTACAGCATTAGCTTAAAATCAAAATGATTTTAAACCAATAATAAATTATCTTAATTAAAGACAACATAGGATTGATTGGAGATTTGGAGAATTTGGGCCAAAACAATGTTTCATTATCTTAAGAGAATATTATCTTGAAGCAAAACATTGTTTTTTTACTTTGAGATTAAATAGTGTCAGTTTAAAGAAAAAAAGTCTTCCTTGAAACATATATTTTTTTAAATCTACAAAAGGTACAGTTCACTTAAAATATGAATTCTCAGTTTAAGATGTTTTATCTTACATTAAGAATGTAATATGTTTAAATCAAGAGCGTGAACAGTTTTACATTGAGAAATTGGTGGATTTGAATCAAACAAACCAGGTTTCTTGGTTTAAGAAAATATTTCATTTTAATCTAAAAGAAGACCCATATTCTTAATTTAAAGAAATATTCGTTTGGTGATATATAAATCAGCATTTTCTTGACTCAAAGAAATTTTCTTGATTTAAAGCATTTATTTTTATCAGTGTACACTTAAATACCGCATAAAGATACTGCATATGTCTCAATTTTATGTGCACAAGAATATTGGGTAAATGTATGTATTTTTAGGAATATAATAGTACTTACTGCATTAAACAGCGTGTGTCAACATTAATGTGTCAATGGAGCAACGTCATAGACAATGGTCTATGTGTGTTACCCTACCTCAGCCGTATGTTCAGTGCATAGCTATTGACACCTTGTTATAAAAATTTTCATAGGTGGTGTTGGCGTCGCAGGAAATCCGTTCCATACCTACTAACTTTAATATTATATTTCATATTACTTATTATATTATAGGTTTTTCAACTTTTTAATAGTTATTATCAGGAGTGCCGAAGAATCTAATAAAACAAATATCGGAAGAATCTGTGGGGCTAGAAAGAGTAATATCGAAAGCTATTTGCACGCTAAAAACCGCTTTTTAGTGTCCAATATGAAGTGTTCTAACGTTCGAAGTTGAACCATTCGATCATTTTATATGGAAATTTCTTTCGATATTCGATCATCGAAAACTTATATACTAGGGGTACTGTTCAGCTGATTATGAGTTATAAGTGTACTAACCCGACTTTCTTTTATATTATAGAGGTAGGTCACACTAAGCCAGCCTTCGAAATAACAGTAGAAGACGGTCGTAAGCCCGTAGTGGTTTCAGCAATGAATTGTTAGAGTCATTAGTTGTAACATATTCGTAGAGGTAGATATATTTGTTTATCGTTGCTAATACCTACCTTTAATTTTGTACCGATAACACGTGAGTTACTAAGACGGAGGTATAAATTTGGGTTGATATACTTCAGCAGTGTGAAGACGTCCATGTAATTACATCACAAAACCCAATAGGTTGTTAATTCAGTGAGACCAGCGGCGCACACCTTCTGACGAAGCGTGCCGTAATCCATCACGTAACATGGAAGGCAGCGGAACAGAAAGAAAATCGACGAGCGGCATTAATAATAATATTGACGAAAAATGTATTAACACCCCCCCCCCCCCCCCCCCCAGCAACTCCACACAACGGAATTACCACCCAACCCGGAGTAAGGGGTAAATCTAATACTTTCATCTATATCTAACCCCAATAAGGCGAGCATGTATTATTGAGTCTAATCAGTTTGGAGAATCGGTGAAATCATTTTGTTGGCATTGAAGTATTACGACGTACCTACTACACACTAAAATTGGAATCTCCTCAAAAATGGGGCAGTAAAACAAGGCTCATTGGCCGTCATCTTTGCAATGATATTCGATGGACAAAACGTCGACGTATTCTCAAGTAGATGTTTAATAATTAATGAGATATAGAGATAAAAGTTGGATGTCATGTATTTGGCGCCAGGTTTTGACTATATCTATTTTTGTTAATGTCTCATCTTTATGACGTACTATCTACATACATCAACTAAAATTGGAATTTCCAAAAAAAAAATTTATGGCGGTGCTATGCACCTTTTCTTTACAAAATGTATCGTGTAATATTCACTTTACTTCCGTGACTACCTTCCGATAAAACTTAAAGTAGGGGTACAGATCAATGAGATGTTGTGGCAGTGTGGTTTTGTGTATTGTGTTAGTTTTAAGAATCAATCAATTCCCTTATACCAGCATTTTTTTGCTGCCTGGGAATCACCTATATGTTTACTGTACGATTTCTGATATTATTGTAAAGTACGTATTTTACTTGTAAAATAAAATAAAAAAGAAGGAAAGATACGGACAAGAGGTAATGAATCCTCAAAATTTCTATCTATTTCGCCCCGAATAAAAATAATGTAGGCACATACTTACTTGTATTCGCAACGAAAAAATTCATATCTAGCGTAGTCATAATTTCTATTTTTGGCTTCCTTTTTCCTATTAAAGTGTTATCTGTTAGCTGAGTCACAACTAAGAATGGCTCTTTATGTAATTGTGATTAACTGAAAATGAAGATTTGAGACATAGGTGATACACAGTTTCCACGGTGATTTACTTATGTCTAAAAAGTTTCACAGATTTGGCGAATCGCTAATAAATAAACACGCACCCCCGTCATCCCTCACGAATAGCGCCACTCACAGAAGTTCCTCTAATTCCGTAAAAGTTATTTAGCACACGCGTCATACACAGAACACGAGGCAGTGCCTACATCACCACTCTCTTAAGTCCTACTGCACTTTTCTGATGGGATAATGAGAAGCTCACCTGATGGCTACTTATGGGGATGGATGGCTATACACCATAATGTTGGGTCCCTACCATTTAACGATCATTATTTTTATGTAAGACTGACAGCCATTTCGGCTTTCTGGCCATTTTATGGGCTCAGATTTTTTATGACGTTACAGGCGATTGGAGAGACGAAGAAGCTCGCTGATGACAGGAAGTGCTGCTTTGAAAAATAAACAGGCAGATTGAGGTCCGAAAGATAGAGCATTAATATTATACTTTAATAGTGTTCAATTTAAGATATTAGAAGACTAATGTTTTCCACAAAATAGTAGTATTTTAAGTTTTGGATGTATTCGGCATTTTAAAGACATTATTGAAAATAGTAGTATTTCCCATGTCTCTATACGAACGATAAAAAAGGGAAGTTTTAGTAATGAGAAACTAAGATACCTAACCAAAGACCCAGGCATGAAACCCTTTGATTTTGAAACAAAGTGCCTACCAAAGTGGAATCAGGTGGTACTTACTTATACGCTGGCGCATCTTGCTTCCCATTCCCTGGTGAAAGGCAAAAAAGACGCTTTCTTACTCTGTCATGTTTTAGGAAAAAAATCACAAGGTCTTGCGAAGAATAGAGTTTTTATAACATTTCTTGCTCCAAAGTATAATCACGACCAATGGCATAGATCAAAGATTTATATTTCTAGAAAGTCTTTTCTGCAAACCTTAAATCCCAGCGATATTGAGGAATTTCTTTAACCACTATGAATGGTATTCTGATTTTAATTCTGTTGATATGGCCTCACCAGAATTTTCTTCTGTACGTGCCCTATCTTATATTATCTTCAATCGAGTACTTTATTTGCGAACATCTACAACAAACATCCACTTGTTTCAGAAAGAAATCATGTTGTTTCAGTGTGTTTCCGAAAACCAACCACGTCTACCACAATATTTTTCAGCTTGTCAAGCGACGTTTATTGCACTCTCGCATCAAAGCCCATTTGAGAGGTGTTGCACCGTGACATCACACACGAGCTGACACCTGGTTTGTGTCACAAGACTACACCATGTACCCCTTGATTCTCTCTACAAGCGGAAAATGAGTCAGCAGCTTTGAGGGCGCGTCTTTCCCACAACGTCGACGCTATTTAGCGAGGGCGTCCCAACGTCGACGGTATATGTTCGTCATATCACACCTGTAAACGGCATTGCTCGTTCACATCTAATAACCCCACTACCTGTCGTTATCCGGAGTTAGACGGGTAGATTAATTATTTTACATTAAATAAATATTAAAAAGCAAAGGTAAAAAATTATACTGATAAATTACGATTATTGAATAATGTTCTTTGCTTTCGTCGCCATCGTCAAACAAATGTGGAATTGGGCTGATGATCTGTCAAGATAACTGACTCCAAATGGACCAAAAAAAATTGTTGAGTGACGTCCGGAACTAGGCGGGAAAATGATGCCAGGCCTCAGATGGACTGACGCGCGACGTGGGAGGAGTTTCGGCAGATGGATAGATTCGGTTGGTTCATGATAGAGATCTGTGGAAGTCTCAGAAGGAGGGATATGTCCAACAATGGACACAAGAGGATTGTCAAAATAAAGAAAGAACCTGCAAATTCAATTCGTATGCCAATTTGGATTTTAAAAATATATTTCATGATATTGTGTGTTTGTCGAACCTCAATCGCTTTCATTTCAGGTTTGGATGAGGTGTCAAGTTTTTGCACTCTTCTTGTCTTATCATAATCATGCTATGTGCTTGTATTTTTCATTAATATATTATTTTATTTATTTTCTGTCAAAATTAAGCATTGCTCACCATTACAGAGTAATCCTTTGCGGTGAACAATGCAAAATATCTTATAAAATATAAAAAATATATCATATTAAGTTTTAGCCATCCTCACAACCGTATGTCATTCGTTTTTGCACTTCTTTGTTTGGTGTAAACGCGTATTAAGATAGGATATTTTAAAAGGGGACGAACAACCAAATATCACATTGTATTTATTATCACTTGGGAAGGCTTCGCATACGCGGTTGTGTATTGGATGTCACTCATACGTGGAATCACGGTAGACACATTGCTGAGCGGGGAGGTGCAAGCAATGTCTCTTTGAGCGAGGTAAGTTACGTCGTGAATGTTCTAATAAGCTCCTGTAGATACCTCCCTACCTACCCCTCATTATAATGTATTGAACGAACATTAACAATCGGCTTGATGACAGATTTATTTACACCAGGTGGAGTTTAATGATCGATTAGTAGGAACAGAAGTCAAAAGCTATTGTCTGTGAAGTTGTAATAAATATTATTTACGATTTTGGGATAACAATTCCATATAATAATGTTCCGTGCATTGAACGCGTGAGTTTTAAAAAGTCTTGAATTCGGTCAGGTAAAAAATTCTTTAGACCTTTATAAATGAAAAACATATTGTAAGGGTGCATTTACACCATACAAACATAGAATAGCAGCTAAAAATAACATCCAAGCCAATAACGACTAGAACTATAAATATGGCGAGCGTAATTTGTCATCACTCAATAATTACTAGTAAGGACATGGCTGAAAGCTGTGAGTGTTGGTCACGTGGTGGTGTGCCAGTTGGTTAAAAACAAACCTAGACCACAATTTGTATGCAGCGAAAATCAAAGAAAATCAAATTTTTATAGATGACGTTGACTGATTGTGAAACAGGCATTATTGAAAAGAATATTCCTTGTACTAACAGAGCATGAAAAAGCGACATGTCCGGCAACAAAGCTGTGCACTTGCGCCAAGTAGGTAATTTGTTATGGTATTTTTTACCATTTTTATAAAAAAAGAGTGAAATGTAAATTTCTTTTTATCATTAGGGTCGAGTAATCAATAAAATACAAATTTAATACGAGATATCGAAAATTTCGATATTTTTATAAGATATATCGTAACGAATCCTCACAATTTTGTATCGATATAACATATCGATACAAAATTTTGATATGTTATATCGGAAAAAATATCGATATATTTTTCACATGAACATTACTGTTAATTAGCTCTTGCTCGCTGTTTTTTGTTTGGTGTCATAATATATTATAAACCATCGTGATGGAATGCGAATTTCTTGCCTTGTCTCTATATTAGTTTGATGTAAGCCCACCCTTATTTGAACTTTATTCAATACTAAGCTTTCTACGTATTCTCATACTACATTGTGCATGTTACATAATGTATTTCTATATTTTTCTACCTATATTAATATAATATACCTACTATTTTATTCTTACTTCCTATATAATTACTAAAAGACATATTTCAGGTAGTACATCCCACGCACAAAGCATTAAAAAATAATTTACGGTCGTTAAGAAGGGTTCTCAACCGTTGGTTTCGAGCGCGTAAGAAATATGCGAGTCGGTATTCCAGCTCGTTATAATATTTCTATTTCTCATTTCAGTACTAGCTCCTAAATATTCCACCGGATTGCCAATAACGCTAACAATGAGCGTTAAACAAATCTCAGTCAAAAAAACAATTGTGTTTTTAGTTCTTTTTTCGAAAATCTAAAAAATATACACGCATAAACAAAACTTACACTGACATGTTTCAATAGTTTATAACATTACACAATACACATCCTATGTTATTTTTACTGCTGCCTTTAACAGCATGTTTCCATGATTGTGTGTCTGATCACATCTTGAAATAGAGCCGTCGATAGGTGGTCAAAATGGTAACTACATAGCAAAGTGGTTCGTAAGAATTATTGTTACAGTTTTCTACTCTGTGTATTCAGAATTTTCATTTTGCATGTCAATATTATTAAATATATCTTTATTATCTTTGAGTACAAGAAATAACATAAAATTTGGTGGATACGATTGGTAAAAGACGCCCACATTGCAGAAGTGTTTGCAACAGCTGATATGCAATGCAGTTCATACATCGAACTGAAGAGAACAGCGAAGAACCGAGAGGAGTGGGCGGACATTCTCGCATGCTGCGAAACAATACACAGGATTGAAACCGCAGAAGAAAGAGATCTTTTATTATAATTTTATTTCTCCTTTTACAACAGCATAAATGAATTATTTGCCATGCAACTACTTGCCATGTTTTTTTTTAATGCGAGTTTTGATATTTGAGCGCATTAAAAAAAGTTTGTTTAGCCCTGGAACGTGGAAAAAATCAGTGTCCGCTTTTCGGGCGTAGTTCCCAGTAGACACGGGTGGGGGAGTGCTACGCACAGCGGGCGCCTCCCATAAATCATACGGAAGAGGAACATCCCTTACCTGTTACAAATAGCACATATTTCATACTTAATTCTTTCTCCGTAAGTCGTGGTCTTAAAATATTTCATTTCTAAAATACACATTTACATAATATAGCGCATTATATTCGCGTCAGAATCAACAGTGTGCGAAGATATTTTATTTATAGCCCCATACCGCCGCCTTCGGGAGTAAATTCAAACAGACGGTATCTTCCCTCTAGCTATATTATTGTTCCGAAATAATGAAAAACAGATATTAAGCTTAGGTATATAGAAAAGACGAAATAAGAAAACCGAGCCGAAAATATGGAAATTTTATACAAGGCACAAATAGATACCGCGTAGGTTGTGTGCCTAGAAATGAACCAATGTAAAAACGAAACGGTCAATGATTTTTACTGAATCCGTGATTTGAGTGTCTATCAAAGCAGGTACTTTTAAAAAAGTATTCTTATAAAGACAAATATTTTTGCTTAGGGCAAAACCAAAATTTGACTTTTTCTTAACAATTTGAACAGAAATATTGCTTCTTTGTTTGTTTCTCCTAAAAGAGGTTGGCGGCCTTCACTTTGAACCCCTCGCAGTCTTGATCCAACCTTATCAGTGAAGCTACATCCGGTATTCGAAGCCACTCGTCAAGATTTTTGAGCTAACATACTCTCTTTCGCCCCATACACCATCTTCCTATTTTCCTTGAATCAAGTTGTAGGAAGGAATATTTTTCATCATGGAATATGTGTCCAAAGTATGCGGCCTTCTCTTGAAACTCGTCATGAGCTGATAAGCTTAGGAAAGATGATATTGGAAAAGAATGTGGAGTAAAAGTTACCAAAATGACTAATTTGAAAGGGATTGAGGTGATTTGGGCATGTTGAGAGAATATGAAGAAACAACGACAAAAAGGATCATTGGGTAAGAACACGTAGAAAGCAGATTCCGACCCGCGCCGACCGGCCCAAAGTATGATAGTGATAGTACTATGCATTTAAATGCATTTAAATGGGGATACCCAGAGAAAAAGCAATAACCCGCTTTCCGGTATGCCCATTTAAATGGATTGAAATCATATACAACAATCTTTGAGCCGGTCAGCGCGGGTCGGCATCGGCTTTCTACGTATTCTTACCCAATGAGTGCACGGAGATGATTATAGTGGTGCCATCTTAAAGGCGAGAAAAGTCGGGAATTAGGAATAGGAGATATGCGGAACGATATGCTCTTGAGTAAAGTGAAAGAGGTTTATCCGGATAGGAATGAATGGAAATCTGTACTCCCTGCCTATCCGCTCCGAGATATAAAGATTCTAGACTAAATTAAAGTAAGTACCTACATACTATACTGAAAGTCTTACATGCATAGAAGCTTAATAACTGCCACCGCTTTCATATTACGAAATTATTAAAGGTTCATTAAAAATAGGATTTTAATTAATCTCATAAGATTCCTTAGCTTGAATATTTTATGCTTACCACGTGAGTAGGTATGTGTGTTGATTCAAGGAAAATATTTGATTAAGAAGCAGGATGGGGTGGGATTTGGTGCACCATATTCGGATGCTTTGCTTTTTCCTCAATTTTCGCCAGAGTAAATATTAAACTTTATTACTGGAATAAGAAGTGGATTCTGCATGGTAATAATAATAATTATTATTCTCCTCCTACGAATATTATTATTAGAAAATATATATTATAAAACCCATACACAACACCCCCTTGCATTCATCAACGCATAATACGTAAATCAGGAGTTGGATAACTTTTCAGAAAATAACTCATTCTTATTATTAATGACGGTGTCCGGTGTGAGGTGATTGTTCTCTTTAGTACAAATGTTTAAATTATGATGAAATTTCATCATATTATTATGATCAATTACTGCTTTATAAAAAAGCTGTGATCAGTGGTAAATAAGAGTTCAGCAGTAGAAAATTTGCGATCAAGCCGTCGTCGAGGTAGTTTAACCCATATCGATTGATTTTGCGAGCTGATCTCTGTCGATTTCAGCCCGTCATGTTGGATTTTATGTCAACTGACAATGTTTTCGAGTGAACAACAACGCTTTCTGTAATAAATATACTGTTTTTAATTATTTTTTTTCCGTTCAATTAGGTACTCTCTTCATATTTTGGTCCATTTTGTTTTGGTTTATCATTTTGATAATAGAAATTTTAAACAAATAAAGCAAATAATATAGCATTCCCGTTATCATCGAGGTCTTACAACCATGATGTTCCAACTAAATTTATAAGAAATATAATGACGTTTTGAAGAAAATACTCAAAGAATACTTTTTAAGTGGGTAGGTACAAAATATTGAAATTCAAGTCATCAAACATGAATTATTGGTTTATTTTGGCTGAAACATAAAGGTTTCGAATGATTTAATAAGGACTTAACTATATTTTGATATAAAATAAATAATTAATAAATAAGGTAAGTACCTATTCTGCATCAATAACTCGTTCAAATCTGACATAGCGAATATTGGTAGTTACCACTCGCGTTGCGCAGCTACTATTTGTTTAGTTTACATAATTTTGTATGAAATGTCATCTTCATACATAACAAACGCGGATTAAATTTTTTTTTTATAATTTAAGTAAAAACTGATTTATATGGAATCTTACGATTAACGAAGTTAGACGGTAAATTTTTTATTAGTTTCAAATTTAATGAATTACACAATCGATCAGTATATGAATTTATCATCATTTACAAATATTTGCCTTAGTGAAAGAAGATAATCATTGGTTTTATTTTTCTAGTGTTTTTATTATATGAAGTAAGAAACCGTGACATATATATATATATATATATATATATATATATATATATATATATGTCACATGTAACATATCATTTGAAAGACAATTACAAAAAGTCAGAAAAATATGTACTTATTCAGTAAATAAAAGCTCGTATGAGAAAATATTGAAAAAAAAAAAACGAATATTTTAAAAGCAATGAAAAACAAATGAATATCGTGTGACGAATAAAATGGTGCGAGTTCAAACGATTTCAAAATAATAATATAATGTTTGCCTACCAAAGGTTACCGATAGGGGTGAAGAAAGGGTTAATCATAAGGCCAGGGGTCCCAATAGGGCTAAATACAATGTACACAACACGAAATCAAAGGAATAAATATGAATTTGTGTGTACACGGTAAGAGTTTCCCGAAGATTAGAAAATTTGGGAGATGAACATTTTCGAAACGGTTTTTGTGCCCATGATGTTGGCCGATGAATTTGGAATTAGAGATGATTATTTATCTTTGATATGGGGTTAGGAAGGGGCTGAAGATCCTCTACCCCAAGTTCGGAAAGGGATTTGTGCTAGAAGCTGAAGTTTCGGAAATAAATAGAAAATATTTCAAACCACAGCAATGGAACACAGTAAATAAAAGTATTACAAAAAAGTGATATAGAACAAATATGAATCACACTAAAAATTCATTACTTATGTTCGATATTTAAATGGAACAAACTACTATGGGCTTACGACCGTTTTCTACTGTTATATCGAAGACTGGCTTAGGTGGTTTAAATTTCGGAAACTCATAATCATGAGAACTCTCAATATGTTCAACATATCAAAAAATCCCATGTATACAACAAGTAGATTTTAATAATCAATGAGATACAGAGCTGCTAACAGTTAGAAATTATTACTGAGAACAAGTAGGCAACCAAACTTGAAAACTGCGACTGCTGTCATATTATACATATAAGGCGCTATCTTAGGTACTTACAACCATCAATTACGCGTTGAATCTGTAAAAAAGTGCAACGAGATATCGGATCCCTGGTTAAATTAAATTTGCAAAATGAAACTGTTTTTTTTTTTGTTTTCAATAAAATGAATGCATACCACCAATACCTTTGGCCCAAAACATCGAATATTAATACACTAATATTGGATTATGAAGCAAAAAAGCAGTTTCAAAAAAATTGTAATTAACGAACGGTAGTTCTTTTGCCAAAAACTATCAGGAGAATTGGGAAATTTAAGGGTGTGCAAAATATGATGGGGGTATATTTTAAATTGCTTTATAGACGAAGTGGCGCTGTAGACATGATAGGGGGTGGCAGTCGGAAGTAAAACTAACACCCTCTATCTATTAATACACGGAGGTTAAGCGAGTTCAAACGAATAATATGGAGATTAAAACTAGAGATTCGCTCTGACGATACCGTCATAAACTACAAGTTTCGACAATTAAAAACATTGGCATGCGCAAACAAACAGCGAATCATTTCAAATTAATTTCTCCTTTTTTAGGTCACGCGATCTCATAAAATATCCTAATTATTTTTCGGCGTTTTGTTTCAACGAATGGGATTGGATATTTTGTACGGAATTTCCTTTCAGGAAATTATTAAAAACGTTATTTTTTTTCATTTTCAACCAGTTAACGAATTGAAATTACATTTTTTCTACGCTTCATAAAAACACACAAGTTTAATATTGATAATTATTGATATGTGATGTTTCACTAGTAAGCTGTGACATATATTTTCGGACGGCTCGCACAAACAAGGACTATTAATTAGTTTCATGCTATTTAAAATATTTTATGAATAACTTCTTTTTTCACGACGAACTTTGTCCTGTAGTTCTTACTATAAATATTGATTTCGAATTTGTAAATTATACAAAAAAAAAATACGTTTAAAATATGTTTGAATGTTAAAAAAATATATCTGCAAGCTCGAATATTTTTTTTTTAAATATTTATTTATTCATACAAAATATTAACAGTGATAACAGACAAATGGAAAAGCTGCCCAAATAGGCCAAGCCTGTACTAGGACAATCATTGTCAGTAAATCCGTTCCATACTTACCTTAATATTCTGTTATCCAGAGCGGAGAAAAATCCAATAAATTAAGCATCATAACATAAAAATATGTTCAACCAATCTCGAGTTCGCACTAACCCGACTTTCTTTTATATTATAGATATTATAAGTTTTATGAAATAATCTGAAAATGAGTGAAACATGTCACAATAGCGATGAATGGTTTCCTCTGGTAGCACATTACCTGTGTATGTACTTGTATGGCGTTGATCTTGATGCGGTGGTACCATATACTTTTTAGGCACATTGTTTCAAAGACAGACTTTTTGCTCCTGGGCAGGGACCAGGCCTCACACTCATAAGAAGAAGACGTGCTTCACAATTTTGTTTCATCCCTTAAAGCTGACACTTCATACTTCACATATTATTGATATACGCCTAATTTTAATGCTCCATCTTATTCGAATATATGATGATGTATAATAGCTGTGTTGAAAAGGCACAATGAGCCTCGGACGCCTTCGAGCGCAATGGAGAGCTCTTGATGCCTCCCTATGCTCCTGAGTGGGATTGAGGCATCCCGCATTGTTGGTCTGGGGGGGATCCGCGGCGGGCTTGATTTGTGTGGGGCCGGCTTTTCCGTTTGATTGCTTTGATCGAGCTAGGGGTCGGTTTCGTGTGTGTCGGGTTTGCTGCGGATTGGTCTCCTCCGAGCTGGCTTGCGTTGTGCGGGGGGCCATAAAGGGAGTATGTGTGTGTGTATAATAGCTGTGTATAGAATGGGTAATAAAATACAATCACAAAACTTGTCAAATATGTCACTTTGATAGATAAATTAAATTCCTTTCAAAGCAACATAATATACGCTCCTACTCTGTTAGCCGATAGAACAATATGGAGTGTTTAGTATCAGAAGATAATGAATACTGAAGGTTTTAGTATACCTTCCGATTCGGTCGGACCCAACAAACATTCAATTTGTAATTCTTCAAACACATTATTTGTAACTTTGTAATACTACCAGATTGAGTTGGCTTGGCCATGTTCTCCGCATGTCCCCCAAGATACTTGAATATGCAAGTCTTTTCTACAATCCGGATGGGACAAGAAGGCGAGGCAGGCCGAAATTAACAATCAAGCGGGCATTCACTGCGGTTCTACAAGATGATGGACTAAGCTGGGATGAAGCTGTGCAACTGGCGCAAGATAGAGAGGCTTGGAGGAACTCGTGGCGTCCACATGCTCCACACTGGGAGCGAACGTGGATTAAGAAAGAAGAATACTACCTTGTCATTATAATATCAATTTATGAGGAAACAAAATTTGCAGTATTACTAGAATAGATTATATTATTTCCGAAATATATATTTTCGGCCGACAATCTTCAGCGGAGAGTTTTTGGACTGTTCAAAAAACTCCTAAAGTATGCTAAAGCCTCCAAAAATTTCAAAAAACTCTCCGCTGAAGATGGTCGCATAGTCGGCCGAAAATATATTTCGGAAAAAATATAATCTATTATTATAGTAATACTGCAAAGTTTGTTTCCTTTATAAATTGATATTCTATTTGTTTTCACGCTACACATGAATCCGGAGAATAGGAATGAAGAATGTGAGGAGGAATTAGCCTTTTTTTTTAAATGAGAATGCTGAAGGAATGATTGCTCCGAATTTAACAAAATTGTACTCAAAAAGACTCATTTTTCAGTGCAAAAAACGTAAACGTGTTATTTATTTATCCACAATATACGGAAAATACCTTTGAGAAAAAAAATTATACAATATAACAGCAACATAACAAAAATAAAAAAATAATGGACATAGTGCACCTACATAGATTTTCTGTTATGTTGGATGGTGATATTTTTAACAATTAAATGAATAAATTAATTGATCACGCTGAAAGGAAAGGTGTAAGAAAGCGTGGGCGACCGAGAAAGATGTGGATCGAATACATCGATTCCGTCCTTAAGGAAGGCCAGGTAAGAGGTAAGAGAAATAGGAGAAGCTGTATGAGAAATGTTATGTCGGTGAGAGAAGCGAAAGAATTATGCCTGGATAGAAAAGAGTGGAGGTCCGTTCTCTCTGCCTACCCCTTACGGGACGCGGCGTTATGGGTAAAAAAAAATTGATCACGTGAATTTTTCGGCCATTTTAAAGATATTCTGATAAGATTTTGACAACTCTGCTGCTGCTTAAGGTGGTGGGTAATCCAGTGGTATCAATCGGCGGCTTTCATTCGCACAGCGTATTGGAGGTCGTAGATTCGAATCCCAGCCGTGCCGACCATTTTCCACTTACACGACACAAGCCTTACGTATAAGCCAAGTACGAAAGGGTACTTACATCGCTGGAAAAAGTAAAGGAATAAGAGTGACTGTACTGAAATTAAATCGTATAGATTCGTTCACTTTGCCTACCCGTAAAGAGAATAGGCATCCATATAATGTGTTTACAAGGCTTAACCTTTATTGCGTCTCAACTATAGAAACCCTTATAAAATATCCGTTAATTTCTCTTTTAAGGTATCGGAAGTAAAAACAGGACTGTGTACTAATTAAATAGTGAATCATGGTATTATATAAATAGTCAATGCACATCGTTGCAAGAAAAAGCCGCACAACCGCAGAGTTACCGCACCAATGACACAATGTATTAACAGTATGATGTTGAATATGAAACACGGCACTTCAGACGGGGCGACCGCAGGCTATGAAGGTATCGAGACAAGGCAGACACTAGGGATATATCAACACGATATTATTATATTATAATTACACATACAATGTTTGCAATAAATTCACACTTAGAATAAATCTATGAAAAAGAGATGACCTTCTCCGTTCTTAAAATTACAATAAACTAGCAGAAAGACGACTAAAACCTTCAACATAGGTCTTGAGATTAACAATTACTTCTAAAATAACCCTGAAAATTGCAGGAATCAAAATAGAAAAAGATGACCCCGTGTTATTTTGAATTTATGACATAGAACATAATTAGTAAATTTTAATTTCAAATACCTACCTAGTTCACATGAGATAGCGACTTTCGTTATGTAAGTTTTTTTAGGTATGTACACAAACATTCAGTATACCTCTGGAATGGAGATATTTTAAGACATTTTTCACGAGATATGAAAAACGGTTTTTTTTTCTGTAAACTTTTTTTTCCACTCCACATTACTTTCTAATATTCTCATTCCTGGAGTGGATGTTAGCGTGGTGACTAGAATGAAAGTTAATAAATTAAGGTGGTTTGGGCGTGTATAGAGAATGAACGAGGAGAGAATGACAAAAAGGATATATAAATCTGAATGAATGGGTGCACGCAGACGAGGCCGAACTCGAATGACATGGTCCGATCATATCGGTTCAGTCTTAGAGGAGGGCCAAGTCAGGAGCAAAAGGAATAGAAGAACATGTATGCGGAATGTTATGCGTTTGGAAGAAGCGAAAGAGGTGTGTTTGGATAGGACAGAATGGAAATCCGTACTCTCTGCCTACCCCCTTCGGGAAACGGCGTGATGGGTAAAGGTGTTTTTTTTTAAATACTTAATATTTAACTGTACTCTTTTCTTAACGATTATTTTGACTTTGTTGGATCATTAATTTGGAGTTTACAGTCAGTTGGGTTGATGGGTCAATTTATTAAATTCTGGAAAAATTATATTATGTTTTTCTGAATATGATGATTGGTAAATAAAATAGTTATAGAGGCTAACAGGTAGAATTTTGGAAAAAAAAAATCATAAAAAGGGGAGCATCTAAAATCCAAATTTCAATTGTATACCATAGAAGTTTGTATTTTTCTAAACACCTTGTATTTGAAGAGTATTGCCATTGTTTCGTCACAAAAAATATTATATATTACATTCCTGGTACGTAAGATGGTACCACCGCATCACGAACGAAGTTATTCGCCGGCGCACCCAGCGTGAGCCCATCATATTTTGGGGAGGAGATGGATTTGGTTCGGACATGTGTTAAGGATGCCGAGTGACAGTTGGGCGAGGAGAGCGATATTCTTCCTCCCATCAGGGTTCCAAAGACGAGGAAGACCCTCTCACACTGTTTTCCCCTCCTTCGAAGCAGAGGTGAGGGATTTGGACATGGTTTGAGAGGAAGTCATAAACATTTCGCAAGATCGAGCGCAATGGAGAGCTCTTGTTGCCTCCTATGTCCGTGAGTGGGGTGTAAATGGAAGTATAGATAGATTGATTAAATTTCTACATAACATTACAGTCTAAATAATAAAAGGGTTTAGGGGAAATTTCCCGCTTGTCAAATAGTCAACTCCAAATCTTTGATACAGTCCATATCGCTCGGTTTGTCCAAGCTGGCATTCTATTGTGAACGTTAAATTAGTGGAAGTCACTGCCTGCTATTTTTTTCTAGTCAACAGGAACCGTTTGATCTGAGTAAACCATAGTAAAAAAAGGGAAAGAAATTTCACTCGACCAGGAATCGAATCAGGTACCTTACTTGACTAAGAAGGAAAAATATACAATATGTGAACGTAAATTAGTAACAGTTGCAAATAGACTCACGTGGTCTAATAAACTGGCTCGCTAATTTCTTAATACGAAATCCCGTTATACAGTAATATATTGTTTGGATGAACCAAGGTGGAGACTAGTAATAATATGGAAGAATGGATCATACGTCTATGTATTTATTATATTTTATCTTAATATATAATATGTAAGCGTGTTGCTGTGCTGTGCAGACAAAACAGAACGGATAAGTTTTTGCCTGAAGTGGAAACCTTCTCCGTATAACCTCAAAACAGGGCGGGTTCTAGGTTCTAAACAGCCAGATTGAAAAATGTTTTAAATCTCCGTACGCACCTGTTTCGGTATAATTCATTTTCATTGAGATTTTAAATAGTATAATTTATATGATTTTTTTTTAACGAAACTATTTGAGTCGAACTGAATTGGACTAAATTGCTTCTAACTTAGATTTATTATTTACTAGCTTTCCCGACAGACGTTGTCTTGTGGAAGACGTTGTCTAGCCCAAAGTTGCCCGTTAATGTACATGATGTGCACTGCGCCCCCTTAAAACAATACAAAATTAATTCGATTGAGTTAAGCTAATAAAATAATAACATTAAACTATTTCTGAAACATCCATATTTCATTCATATTGAAAGCTCTGGCGGGAAGAACTTGAGAATAATGCGCTCGCGCACACACCCTACCTCGCCTATTGCCAACACGAATGTGCCCGACTTTGTGTGAAAATTTTCTAACGCTCGAATCGGTGCGTTGGTGGAGTAAGTGGGATGGGCTACTGTAGGAGCGTATGCGAGAATGAGAGGGAACTACCCGCGATGGCGTGGGCGCGTCATAGGTAACCGTTCCATACAAACTTAAATATTGTATTTTACATAATTTCTTATCCAGTTTTTAAATATTTTATTAGTTATTCTGTTATCCAGAGCGGAGAAGAATCCAATAAATCAAACATCAGAAGATTTTGTTGAGCCGATCTCGAGTTATATGTAAGTGTTCGCACTAACCCGATTTTAATTTATATAGTAGATGTCTGTCACATACGGTGTGAAGAGACACTTTTTTGTAAAATACTCAATATTTGTGCTCACTCAAAGTGAACACAAATACATTCCATGACTCTTTCACAATAAACTACTTAAAGCTTATTTCGTGAAAGAGGAAGATGGTTGGCACCTGTGATCGAACCACGACGTCCGCACCAAACAGTACGAAAGCCGGCGTTGTAACCGCTAGCCCACTTCTACATTATTTGGTAAGCTGAGTGCTTTGAGTGCGTTTTTGAAAAAAAAAATGAAAATTCAAAATAGGGGTTCAATTACATTTCATGGGTATAAGATGGTACCACCGCATCACGAATGACACTATACGCCGGCGCACCCAGCGTGAGCCCATCACTTCTACTATTATGTGGAGGAGATGGACTTGGCTGGGATATGTGTTAAGGATGCCGAATGACAGTTGGCCGAGGAGAGCGCTGTTCTTCCTCCCATCAGGGTCCCGAGGACGAGGAAGACCCTCTCAGACTGAGTTCCACTTCTTCGAAGCAGAGCTGAGGAATCTGGACATGGTGTGGGAGGAGGTCATAAACGTTGCGCAAGATCGAGCGCAATGGAGAGCTCTTGTTGCTTCCCTATGCCCCTAAGTGGGGTCTTAAGGGAGTTTGGTTTTTGATTGGATTACATTTCATAATATAATATTGTGTCCATCTTTATAATATTTTGAAGACCTTTCTTTTTATACTCGATAGTCTCAATTTATCCACTCAAAAATCCTTTATTGCCATATGTGAAAAAGTCAAAGTCGTGTTTTTTGTTCACATTGAGTGAACCCAGATTCGTTTTGATAAAAGAAAAAAAACTGATATAACTTTCTATGGGAGTAGAAAATTTCTATTTTTATTTTTATTTTCCTGCCATTTTTTCGAGTTTATGCAATACACACGCACTGCTACATTAAATACTACTCAATATGATTATTTTCATTTAAAAAGGCACTCTTTAGTATTGTAGAACTTAAATATAAATTGTTATATTATTAAAAAAAACATCGATACACACTAGGCAACTGCCTCAAATGGAAAATATCTCACACCGGTCCTGTAGCCACCCCTGTCCTCCTAAACGCCCCTAACTCCAGCCGGTCTGTGGCTCATTACTGAAAACCTCACAGATAATATATTGCCTGGCTGTTGATGAGTTTGCATTACCACCCCGCCTGCTTGGCCCTCATCAGACATCAGCCATCTCTCATAATACAGTAGGTATATGTGCTGCAAGTTTCTTTCACATATTACGTAGGTACCTACCTACAACAATACACCTCTCCACTTTTCATTTTGGCTTATTGTTTTTGGAGAACAAAGCTCAGATTTAGTTTCTTTTTTTGTGTATTAATCTTATGAGAGCATATCCTTTGCTATATACAGAAAATCTATAAGTGCAAAGTTTTGAAATCAAACAGTAACTTTATATTATGCATTTGATCATTTCCTTCACATTTTTAGCCGGCTCAATTGGGCTTACCCGAAGAATGAAAAAACACACATCCGAGATATTTTACATCGTGACCTTATGGATTCAAACTCATGACCATCAGTTAGCTGGAGGAAAGTCGTCCATTTAACTGCTGTGCTATCAACACATCCAAAAATATAGCTTTATTGTTTCAAAGTACGGCGACAGTAGTTTTGACAGTTTAAAGGGCGGACTTATCCCGAAGGATCTCTGCCAGCCAACCCAGTAAAAAACATAAAATAAATAAAAATGTGTTCAATATAAAAAAAAATATATAAAAAATAAATAAGAATAAAAATAATAAAAATACATACATATGTATTATATAAACATATAAATACAAAATGAGGAGATACACTTAGGGTTAGGCCGGACTGGATGTTGGAAGTGAATAGGGAGGAAGGTGGGAACGCTTCTCATATTGCCATGAAGAATTGCAGATTCAAACCTTTTATATGTTTTCCCTTTTTTATAGGTATATATATATTGGGGAACCAAGAAGACCAACTAAAATTAGTCTTGGATTTTTCTTTTTTTTAGTTTCCTAAGATCGAGCGCAATGGAGAGTTCTTATCGTTGGCAATCTATGCCCCTGAGTGAATGTGTAAAGGGCGGTTTGATTTTTGATTGATCCTTCCAATCCTCTTATCTAATATATTCCAAGAATTTGAAACAGTGGTTTAAGGCACTACATTTGGATTATATTCTGATTTTTTTTTCATAATAAATACAGTCCACTGATATTAATAATTCTTCTGTGTAAGGTAATGTTTCTTAACTATTGTTGTAAATAGAAGCAGTCCTTAAAAATAGTCATTTTAAAACGCTGATTATAATTTAACTTCATCATTTACAAGGTATTCTTAAAAAGGCTATAAGAATAATTATTGATCTATCCTGTTAGCCTAGTAATACCAACAGGCGCCGATTTGAAGGGATTTCTTTCGATTCCCGGTCGGTTAACACTTTTTACGCATTTTGTCTGAAAGTGTACGGGACCGGTTAACTGATAGAAATTACCTAAGGTATTCTGACACTACCCCCTTATTCGGATTTTAGAACGTTCTTATTAAGAACGTTCCAAATGATTTAGAATTAAGTTCACTCGAACTAAAATTCGTATTTGGAATTATGCCGTGTTCTAAAAACCAATATTAGTTCACCATAAATATTTTTTTGAATTATAATAATTGTCTATGGATCGAGCATGCGCCTTATTGGTTGATGCTGACGAGTGGACAGCCAATCGGAGAAGACAAATTCAAACGAGCTCCATGTTCCAAGCAAGTTCCAAGTAACATGGTCGCCGGAAAATGCCGAACCAACCGGAAGTGTAACGAAGACGACTGTATGATTGCATTGGTGTTCAATGATAATACTTTTTGATGCTATTATTTGTATTACTTATAATAAATTCGGGGGAAATGCTTAATAATTTTAATAAAAAAAAACTTGTTTTATAATTATTTGGTTAAAAAAAAAACGTTTATCATAAAAATATCATCAGATATCTTTTTAGACGCATACAATTAGGTGTGAACTAAGATTAGGAACGTTTGGCAGATAAGCGCACTAAAATTGACTTAATACGAAATCCGAATACTAAAATGAACTAATTTCAAACAAAAGTCTAATTAGGAACAAATAGGAACGTTCTAAAATTTCTCGAATACCAATCCGGCTAACTAAAATAGGAACGTTCTTATTTTAGTTTAGTGCGCACTTAATTTGAATTGGAATAGGGGGTACTTTTGTTAAGATAAATTATTAATTTAAAGTTAATTCATTTATTTAATAAAAGTTTTACAAAGCAAACATTATCTTCCTGTTGGGATATTTTTAAATAATTATGCAGTGACTTAAAAAAGAAACCATTTTTCAAACCCCCCTTAAGACCCTACTTAGGGGTATAGAAAGACGAAGGAGAGTTTTTTTTTAAGTTTCTTAAGTGTGATCATAGCACACTTAGAATAAAAATATACTCAAAATTACTTTATATTTCAATTTAATATAGTCTACTAGACTAGATTAGAGTAAAGACATTTTGTAACTTAAAAAAAAACAACAAAAAAAATAATAATTACAAATGATTTTACTAAGCAGGTACAAGTACCTACTGTGTTTCAAACGTTAATTATTTCAAACAAAGATCCAACGTTCACCCCTATGTTAAATAAATATAAATTAAGAACGTTTTAACCCTTGAGATTATTCGCATCCACCTACAGGATAAGGATCATGACGCACTGCGTATTAGCACCTGAGAAGATACTTAAGAGTCACTTCTATGACGTTGATATGTTTCCATATTAAGAAATATTTGCATACACTAAGGTACGACTGTCAGTTAATATGACTGTAATAATATTATGCAAATAAATATGTATGTACGTACAAAAAGCGTACATTGAAGAAACGCAGGAGTTGCAATGAGAGTTTTGAGAAGTTGGTGTTATGATTTTTTATGTAGCAAACAGTCATTAAAATTGTTAAGAGGGAATGAACGGACCTCTGGTAATTTCTGTCCAAACATCGTACGCTTCTCCATTGGTCTTCAGATTCACCTTACATAATATTAACATACTATTACAACAAACGTATTGTCATTTTCTTGGACAATCAAATGATGCTTCAGTCTCTTCAATCGATAGATGTACCGAACTCAGAAGCCTAGAAGTAAAGGGGAAAATTTCAGATGGCGAGGTCCCGGGTTCAATTCTCGGTCGGGTCAGAGATTTTTACTTGAAATTTCTACCCAAGGTTGGCCTGTTTCAGATTAGATTAGTTTCTACGGACCAGTTGACTAGGAAAAAAATCCTAAGGCAATAAGTTCCGCTGACACCTTTGTATAGGAAAGTGTTAATTTATTTATTTATGTAGGTACCTGCACAATTTGAATGTCTAGATTCCACAAAATGGCTACAGGTCGATAGAAGTTGGGTCCATATTTTTTAATGAATCTGTGCTCACACACATTAACAAAAATACGCTGTTGACACTTTTACAGTAAGTTACTGAAAGCTTGTGTAGTGAAAGAGGAATATGGTCGACACCTGGGATCGAACCCACGACGAAACAGTACGAAAGCCGGCGTCTTAACCGCTAGACCACCAACCACTTCGACACCACTTATTACAAATTCTGAACTGCCTCCAATACCTGGGTATTCTTCTCCTTGTCGAGTCATACTGTGTGCCAGTGTGTGCTTTCGAACATTACATCACTTTAACTACTACCACATTATAAATTAATCTAACAACTAAGAATATTACCTGGGTATTTTGGAATCATGGGTAAAGAGGAGGCCGAATAACATGCCAGAATAAGCGCAGAAAGATCCATAGGAGGTTACATAACATTCTCAGAACAAGCCTTTAAGAGCTTGGTCAATTCAATAGGTAATAAAATTTTGGGCAAAAATTGGAATTTGAGAAGGAATTGATTTCATTGAATAGAGGGTTAGTTTTCAAAAAAAAAAAAAAAAGCAAATAGGGCTCCTTAAACGGGCTTGGATGGACACTATCTAAGCCTTAAATAGGACAATCTTTAGATTCTATTCAAAGGATAATTGAGAAGGAACCACCTGTGATGTATATGCTCAAAAAGAAATAACGCTCTCGAACTGCCCATAATCAACAACTTACTATTTTGGTCGCAGTTACTATGATAAAAATGTGATTTTTCTAGGTATATTATTTAAACATAAACTTCTCCGCTCCGGATAACAGAAGTAATAAAAATCGTTGGAAAATAGTACCTATAAAATATAACACGAGTTGGTATAGAACTTATTTTCTAACAAAAACGCCATCTGTGAAAAAAAAAACCATTAAAACACATTTTTATTTAGTTGACAGCCATTGAGTTTCAAAACATTGAACGCAGATGATTGAAAGAATTTCTTTAAAGCTTTCAGAAATGTTTTTTTTTTTTTTAACATTCAAACATAATATTTTTGTATAACTAAATTAAAACGCTAAAAGTGTATAAAAAAGAAATGATTTTAGTTTGATTAAAAATTTGTTTTGAGGTTATGCGGTTTGTCATCCAATTTTTTTTTTGGTTGTTCGATTAGCGAATTTTTATTTACCACGAAATTCGAAAAAACATTCGTAGTTAGGACCACTCACAGGACAACTCCCCATAATATCTTCATCAACAATAAAAATTTGGTTGTTGATAAAGATATTATTATGGCACTCATACGGAAGATTAGATTATCTACATAATAATCTGGAGAGTACAAGGCTTACTGAGTGGCGTCATGAGGATGCGTCGTTATGTAAATGAACGAATGCAATTATCACGGTTATGATTCTCTTAATTATTCTTGAGGTTACCTCACGGGGTAGGCAGCGTATATAAGGACTTTAATACGACATACGTCTTATTAAACACCCAGCTAGCACCACGCTTCCTAGAATGAGTTTTGTCGGTTTGCGTTTCAACGGTGTAATTGAGATTTAGAAATAATCTAATAACGTAACACGGGGAGTTATTGTGATTTTATGGTGATTGTACGTGGGCTTACTGTAGACTTCTGCTAAAACAATAGTATTCTGACAGAAGTAGTAAAAAATGGAATTGATCCAAACCTTGAAATTCTATCTTCAACTAGCTTTCCCGACAGACGTTGTGCTGTATTCCTTACTATGAATATTTATTTCATATTTGTAATTTATATCTACAAAAAAACGTTTAAATATTTTTTATTATTAAAGCTCGAAAAAAATTCTATCGAAAATCTGTCAATATTGGTTGTCAGGTAAAAAAAAAACATGGTTGTGTTGTTTTAGAATTTTTCATAGATCATTTTTCATTGAATTTCATAGATGGCATCGCAGGAAATCCGTTCCATACTATCATTATATATGCATGTTTTTTTCAACTAATTAATAGTTATTATATTATCCGGAGAAGAATCTATAATAATATATCAACGCACTAACCCGACTTTTTTTTATATTACAAATGACATTCATTCTCAATTAACAAAATCTCAATAATTTCCTTTTTATAAAGGTAATCTGGCCTTAACTTAAGTGAACACATACACATTTTTGACATATTTTTTTTTTAAATGAATCTGTGCTCACTCAAAGTGAACACAAATACACTCCTTGACTCTTTCACAGTAAGCTACCGAAAGCTTGTGTCGTGAAAGAGGAAGATGGTCGGCACCTGGGATCGAACCACGACGTCCGCAGTACGAAAGCCGACGTTGTAACCGCTGGGTCACCAGCCACTTCAAACACATAATATGTAATTATAAGCATGTTTTGTGAAAGAGGAAAAGGTCGTCATCTATCGAACCCCCGACGACTGAAAGACTGAAATTTAGTTTCACCACGAAGACTGAAATTCTAAGCTACCAACTTTTCTTCCGTTTAATTATTATTGAGAATCATTACCTCTGGGCTTGTACGAATATGAACACTTTTTTCGACCTCTTTAGGACCCATATTATATTTAAAGTACAATAAACTGTTGGATTCTTTCAAATATTCCAAACAATTTATGACATATGGAACTCTACATTGTTCAACGTCTTCGTGGAAATCTCACGCATTAATGGCAATGGCTCGTTATTCAAAATCATGAATAGAAAGATACTCATGATGCCTTCATAATTTCCACTCCATCCTTTGGAGATTTCAAACGAATTTCACGGAAGATATAACAAAGAGCGGTGGCGATCTTCCCTGGTTTAGGGGAAGACGGCTGACAATTCGAAGGTGAGTGCCTCAGTGGTGTTCCACAGGGGTGTTGAGGAGGTCCTCACACCTGCCGCCTTGTCTTTTGTATCATGAAAACAGGTCTATTAGCCAAGGTGCGTTGGAGTTGTGTACCTGACAGAAACGGAATGACATTATTTTGTTACTGAAAAACGTTTGAAATAAAAATAATAATAGTTATATTTAAGAACAAAAATGTTTACCAACAAACATGTAGCTTCGATAGATTATTTGACAAGATTAGCGCGAGAATCACAAACCTGTAAAATTGTTCGTTGTTTTAAAGTGTAAAATGTCGTGCCTCTCTAATGAAACCAGTAATAAAGGTCGAAGATGGTTTCAAATTCTGCAACGATAAAAGTACCTAATATCAAAGTAGATGACCCGGCCGTCGAAATTCGAACTTACTCAAAATAAAAAGAATCATTTTGACTTATTTATTTTTTCAGTTTTATAAAGTTATATAAAAATCTATTTTATATCTTATAGCAATTATTATTGTGTGTTTTATTTATTTAATATACTTTTTTGGAGTAGCTCCCTTGGAAAAATCGAAATTAAAAATGAATAAAAACTGACTTGTGATTTTAAAATGTGTATTTCTGAGATTATTTTAATTATCTTCTTGATTTTTTACTACAACCATTTTGTTTTTTCTGCATCTATTTTAAAAAAGTATTTTAACTTTCCTTAATGGAGTTCTTTGTTCACACTTTTCAATTTTAGGTCAAAAGGTGGAAAATTGGAAAAAAAAACTCTAAAAAGTTAAATAACTCGAAAACCACAGGCATTTGACCCCTAGTTAATGGGAACAAAATTGTTGCAAATTCGCTCTAGTATAACCCTTTTCAAGAAATGTATCGAATTACCTGTCACCCCGTATAGTTAAAGTTTTTAATTATCGATAAGTAAATCAGGGATTTTAACCATCTAGAATCTAGGTCCATGGTTAAAAATCTGCAAAATTTTCATACTGATAAATTTTGACAGCCGAATCTAAGTTATTGTTAATTATAATGATTTTTCCAAAGCATTTGACAGGGTTGGTCATAGAATTCTCGTTAGAAAATCAGACTGCGTTAGTGTATAATATAGCACAAAAAAACATTCGGTCAAAATATAAATTATAAATCGTTTCGTTGAAAGCACTGTCGACAAAATGAACAAACTATCCTCGTTTCCTTATAATTTGACAGTAAACAAACAATAATTGTCAGGGATGTAGTCCTTTTATGTCCGGGTAAGGGTCCCAGTCCTGGGACTGCTGGTTTCACCACGGTGGCGTAATCTTCATTAACAGCGGCAGTAAGGGCACTTCCACACTATATGGTCGAAGGGTGAGAGTAAACAGATACAAACCTCTACCTCATAGACACCTACAGTGCATGCTCAGATTTTATAGAACAGCACCATAGTGTAGGTAAAAGTCGAATTGATCGTCTAAACTCGATCCAAATGGGTTATCAATTAGCTTCTCGGTGGTTTGTACTACAACTGTAGTCGATTAATCTTAATACTGATTTTTACTAGATAGGTACCTACTTGTAACCTCATCAGGCTGAAACTACAGTTCCGATATTTTACTCGATTTTTCTAGAAAAAGTGTGAAATCATACGGTGTGTACATAAATTAGATAAGAATTTTTCGAATTTAACGGTTTTATTTCCCAAATACATCAATAACAAGTGTGAGGGGGTTTATAAATATAAAAATATTCATATTATTATTTGCTTGCCAGTTGTTTTATGTTTGTTTGGCATTTCCAAACTTTGAGAGCGGCCCAGAGGTTATATAAGTATTAAACAAATATGTTTTAATCTACCTTAATGAACTTATAGATATTTAATTAAAACAATGTACCTAGATTATTTTATTTCATCCTATTTTATGAAAATTTCCAAAGGTGGCAATAAAAGCAACAATTATCAAATAACCTACAAAAATTGTCCATCGAATAAATTTGAGTCAAAGTCAAATCAACTACCGAATCAACCATATTTCATATAGAAATACATAGGTCATAAATGTAGTCCAACTATTAAGAATTAAGACCAAATACAGGCAGAATAAATTTATATACAAAGACACTGATAATTTTACAAAAAATGAACCTTCAATTCGAATGGTGAAAATAATAAAGTCAAACGAGTAATACCAAAAAGACAAGGTATGTAGGATAACCTAGGCAAGCCTTCCACACTCTATATTTTCTAAAGACGTTTTAGCTTAATAGAAAAAGAATCGGATAATCAACCACTGAAGTGACAGGTGGATACTAAAAATTTCGTTGATAAAATAAAGTTAGGTTTTCTCCATTTCCTAATGTTTAACTACTACAAAGAGACAGAGAGGGGGAGTATTTAACCAATACAACAAAATAATATGTGCAAGACATTCTTAAACAGCGATACTCTTAATAGCATCAGTGAGTGTATAGTCGCACAAAGGTAAAAGATGCCTAGAGCCTGCACTAAACAACATCGAGGTCCTGGGTTATAAACAGTTACAGGCCGCCGCTAACCAACACAAAGAAGGGTGGCAAGGCAGTTAAAAGTGTGCGCTATATACATACATACATACTGTTATCCCTAACAGGGAGCAGAGGGTTAATAACTGTCAGATTTGCACTTTGATTTTTAATTGCGTATAACCTTTTATTTCTTACAAAGGTTTCGAATTACCTAGCCCAAGTTTATATCAAAAGTAGGTGTTCCTGGAAGTATTAGCAGCAAGTAGCTAGTAGTAGGTATCGAATATTAGTAATATTTAATAATTAGTATCAGAAGTAGGTACCTTGTAGTATCAGAAGTAAGTTCCTTGAAGTATTAGAAAGATGTGGCTAGTAGTATAGACCATTAACGGCCACGTGGATTTTGACGTTTGCCGGGCGGCATGAAAAATTATAGAGTTGGTATGAGTGTGTTTATCGGGTCACGGATAGAGTAAATCTACAGATGTCATGAGTCAATTAGAGTATGATATAAATAAATAAATGACAAAATTTAAGAAAATAAAGCAATGATATATAATATTTACCATATTTACTTTTTATTTTGTATAAGTAATTCTATAACAGATACAAAAAATATAAAAAAAGAAAAAGGAGAAATTACCAAGACACGAGAACTAATCACAGCCCAGTAAAAAATACCAAGGTTAAGACAAATAAAATCATATAAAATTAAAATTATCAATAATTATAATAAAATAATCAACAATGAGACACTAAATCAATTTTCGGATGACAAAAAATATAGGTATGATAAATAAAAGACAATCATTATGACTGAGAAGAATCATTGATAACATAATATGGAATAAAATATTTTAATGTGTAATTATTAGTTATTAATACAAAAAATACAGCATTTTTGTATTTTAGAAGAAAAATAACATATTATTGTGTTTTATTCCTGGAAAGTATCACAAAACTTACCAAAGTGAGACGAATAACCGATTCGAATCACTATTGATTCGCGCAGTTCGGGTCGCTATGCAAAGTGATATGTTACCCATCACTATGGTTTATGCATGTGTAGTGTGTGTGTGCCTTAGCCGCCATCGTGTCGCCCGGTAAACGTCAGATGACGTCCTCCTTTAATGGTCTATTAGAAGTAGGTGCCTAGTAGGATCAAAAATGTTGGTTGGTAACCTAACCTAACAGTATCAAATATTTGATTAGTTCTAAACTTAAATTTTCACGTGAGGAGCTCTGTAGATTATGCAGTGCAAGGTGCAAGCGAGCTTATTCGTTCGCTATTCTTAGAATGTGTCCATTCTATACACTTCTTCGCTTTTAATCAATCTTAAAGTGTGTCCGGTCTCATAAGGCTCGCTTTTCAAATTTTTCTTATAAGATATCGAGATGTGCCAGCTTATTGTCTTCAAAAAGCCAGATCTTAACAAAAGCAGACGAGTCCTTTTCAAAAACACAACGATATATTTAAGTAAATATAATAATATACGTATACCAGTTTAAAACTTATTAGGAGCCACTTAAAAATCATCCCTTTTTATATGTGCCCTTTTTCATCCATTTTAGTAAAATTTTGAAAAAATTGCCAAATATGCTACTACTCATTTCTATAAGAGAATCTATATGCCAAATCTCAAGTTCGTACCATGTCTAGTTTCCGAGATATTCCCATACTTTGATAAACATTCAACCATATTTTTCACCCCAAAGGTGTGGAATTTCCAAAAGTTCTTTCTTAGTGGAAGGTTTTGTATTAAAACCTACCTGATTTCCATATTTCATTTCTCTACGATTAGCCGTTTGGGCTTTGCGTTGATGAGTGAATATGTCAGTCAGTCAGTTAGGCACTTTCCTTTATTATTATAGAAGATTTCGAATAGGTACACAAACTCAAATCCGTCTGCGACTTCATTGCCGAGAATAATGGTGTTTGATGTAAGGAGACAGACGACGTGCAAAATCTTGTGGGATATTCTCATACATTTATGTACTGATACAGAGAAAAATACTTCAAGAACTTCAAATTTGTATTACAGCTATATTGTGCTAGACGTAGTCGGGACAAAAAGACTATTTGATTAAGTAAGTATAAGGGTGCAATAACACTAAATACGAACTGGAGATTCAGCATTCTTTCATAAACGTTAATATTGACACCAAAGGCAAACACCAGCGAACAAGAACTAGAACAACTCTGGCCCGCGTAATCTGCCATCGCTAGAGACTGGAAAATGGTGGTGTTATTTTTTGTGAATTTCGGTGTTATTTTTGCTCTAAAACACGGAAATTCGCGTTATTTTTTCAACGTTGATTTGTTCAAAATGAAGGTAGATGTTATAGCAAAACAAAGAATACTAACAGCATTTTTTAGAACTATAAGTATGATTAACAATATTACCAACGGTTCCTAACATTTAGGGACTGCCTAAGAAATCTTAAGTAACCCCTAGCGTTAATTTGGCTTTCACCACACCACCTTAGACGCTAAAAGTTCCCTAATTCTGGGAGGCCAATTTCCGCCACCTAAACGCCTTCTTAAGAAGTAGCTGTCATTTCGTAAGTAAAATGTTCCATAAAATATCATTATTTTCAATAATTGTTGGTGTATGTACGATTTTTTTAGTTTTGTTCGATATAATATTAGGATTTAGGGTTTTTTTGTAATAATAATACGTATCTGTGATATTTATTCTGCTTTAAAATTATCATAAAAGTTCTTACAAACTGACAGAAATGTATGCAAATAGAATACAGCAATACATGGGTGGCCAAATTATAAAGGACATTATAAAACAAAAAATAAAGAAAGAACTGCCACGACCCTTAACTAATTAGTTGTTGTTTCCCCGGTGTCCAATATCAACGATCATGAAAAGAAATTCTATTTTCTAGCTCTGGCTCTATATTCATTTGGTATAAACCCACACTGAAGTGCAGCGATCGAACCATTCGATTTTTTTGTATGGAGTTTCCTTTCGCCCCAACATTACATTTGGAAATCGTCAGTCCGGGGATAGCTGGACCTCGATATCTTATGAGTAGGTACTCTCTGCAATAAAATAGACTTAGTCTTTTTCAGGATACTTATCAGTTTGCCTCATTTTGTATGGTATCTTTTAAAAGGGGTATATGCTCCCATATTTGGAAGACATTTAATTATATTATACTACCAGCCTAATACAGAACTATATAGACAACGCAGTGCTAATATTATGATCTGACGGACGCCTCTCGTACCCCTTGGTGTACCGCTAAGTCCCTTTGTCTCAAGACGGTTACTTACACAAGAATCCCATTATTCAGTCTAGAGACACCATAATACTATTTCATACAAGCGTCATACACCTACACACACACACACACACACACATTCTATTGTCTAAAATTGAGATTAGTCTTGGATAGCATTCATGAGCATGGAATACCGTAGGTAAGATTTTCTTGATATCAAATGGCATTTTCGTTATTTCATATACTGTGTTATTCCACAAACCTATTAATTTTTGTGGTTAAAAAAAAACAAAGTTTAAAGTGGATTTGCATGTAAATAATGCAATTTGATTCACACATTAAAAAAAAAAGAAGATGAAATGATCAAGAACCACAGGTAGCAGATGATTGAGTATCCTATACAATTTTTTGCTAGAATAATCGTTGAATTAATGTATTCCCACGGAACATAATATTATAATTGCGAATGAATTCAGAACAAGAAATGTATCTACATACTTATAAAGAAGAGTCCAGAGCTATTTCACAGATAGATGTTTAAAGGAAGACTAATGAACTGCAACTATTAGTTGTGGTGTACCTCAAGGATCCGTTCTGGGCCCTCTTCTCTGGAACATTCTTTATTACGGGGTTCTTAAGCTGGATGTACCTAAAAGCGTTGAACTAACGTCAAACGCAATCGAACTGGCCATTACCGTAATGGGTAAAACAGAAGACGATCATATGTCAAAGATGAATAACATCCTCGAAACAATATCAATATGGCTTAAAACAAATAGCTTTCAACTGGCACCTCAGAAAACGGAAGCTTCACTCTAGATAGGGAAGAAAAAGAATCAACGTCCTATGAGGATTTTCCACTTCTCCCAAGAAAAAATATATAATGAAATGAACCATTGGGCAAATAATATAATCTAAAGTAGAAGTACTTTGAGATATCAAGACATTCATGTTGGCAAATTATGAACATAATGCCAATGAGTGGTATGATAGGCATTACAGCATACAAGGATTGCTCTTTCGAATGGATATTTTGATTAATACCATCAAGTCATAAACATAAGGTATAACACTTTCGCTAGAGTTTAGTTCAAACACGTCTAACTCCCATTTTAATTATGCATAGGGCGGAGTAGTGTGTAATTGGACGAGAGCACGAATGATCATTACTGCGATTCGATATAATTACTCACCGCTCTAATTACTAAATTAATTTTTACAATTATGATTTCAACCCTCTAACAATAAACCATGAGTTAATTCACAAACTCGTAATATATTAAATTTCTTCGATAAACTATGTGGAATATTCTATGACGGTGGCAATATTAGTTACATAGAAAAGACTGTTTCTAGTGGTTTCTGAAAGTGTGAAAGCGAAATCAATACATTTGGGTACTCTAATAACAACTTATTTCAGAAGGAGGATGATCAGTAGGTGATGATTTAAAGGATCAATCAGAAATAAGTGATAATCTTAAGAGACAATACAAACCAATGAACTTTATGAACTTTATGGTACTAAAAACCTATGATAACTCTTTATAAACTATGCACAATAACTAGTTACATTATATTATGTATATCAGTCTCATATCTTATGGTAAGTCATTACATTATGTTATTATCAGAGATCTTCAAGAAACAGAGAGAGAGAGATGAACCTTCTCAACAGTCTACAAGAATAATATAAAACAATACTATCTTTTGATAGGATAGGTATAATATCTAAAATCTTTAAAAATGAATAGTTTATAAAATGTATTTGTAAAACCACCATTTATGGATACCACGTTTTGTTTTGTTTTTTATGCAGCAATATCTAAGTTGCGCCTTTTCATCCATTGGCAGACTTCAAACAATGCGAAGTATGGTTTTGCTACGAGCTCTCTGGCTATCGCAATTTACACTGATAATGCCAAATCGTCCGTGTAACATGTCAACTCCACGATTGAAAAAGTGCTGTGCGTTACCACATTTATTTTATTCATTTAGCAGGATCAATTTATACATTTTCACCGCAAAGGATTACTCTGTAATGGTGAACAATGCTTAATTTTTGACAGAAAATAAATAAATAAATAATAATAATAAATAATAATATAATTTTCCTCTTCCAAGTGATTAAAAAGGTGATGCATTGAAAAAATGAGTACAAATTCTCAATATCAAAACCTTTTGATAAGAAAAATGTTCAAGTTCATCTTAACCAGCAAGTTCTCAAAAGCGTTGACAATCCAATTTCCAGAATTAAAGCAAGGACCTCTATTTCGAGTATTTCGTAATCCGCCCCTCGTAACCTCTTTATTGTAATTTCACGGTTGAAACAGAGATACCGTTCGATTCGAGCATTGTTCATATCCCAGATGATACTCGGGGTTGGGGGGGAGTATAATATGTGATACCAGGATACTAATATGATATTCGGGATTATTATATTTACTCAGGGCCTCTTGACCGCAAACGCCCCACGTTGGGCGCCCTCCACTTCGGCGTTCATTTCATTGTCGAAAATCAAAGGCTTGCTCTAGCTAGAGTAAATTATTATTACTTATATATTACGGACATCTTGGTAGAATTGTGGGTTCATTCTTAAGAGTGTTTCCAAATGTCTGCAAATAGAATGTGGAAAATTAATATTCTTGAAATGAAAGCCTATAATATTGATTAAAACAGGAATTTGTTTATATGTGCTTTCAAAATCATATTATAATATGAAATTTTACATCTAATAATAATGTCGGACCAGTCAAAGAAGGAAACCGTTGGCGAGTCAACAGCAATGTATTGTACGAATCAAAAGATCAGAGTTGCCAATTATTTTTTAATAAAAAATATGGATCTGGGCTCAACTAAAGTGAACAAAGGTACACTTTTAACATAAAGCTAAGCTTGTGTTGTGAAAGTTGAAATAGTCGACACCGGAATTATACCACAACTTTCAGAACGGTGTACGTATGAAAACCGTCAAATAATACCATTGGTCTATCACTTTGCTGGTAAAAATAACATTATCCGTAAGACCCGAAAGGAGAAAGAGTACAGAAGTCAGATACTGGAGGTACCTGAGTTCTGGGAATAGGTGACAGGCGAAGGATAGCAGCGGACAGGGTTGAAGCTTCGTTGATGTACTTATGTATAATCATAATGTCGAAATCACATCAATGAAGCAACATTAAATTGTAAAGGAGAGAGAATCAAGCAGTCCTTAATGGCATGGTCAATGATTGATGAAATCATCAATAGCTATGAAAAAAACTAAGTTATTTCTTTATAGATAGGTAATGCTAAAAAGGTAAGTCCACTTAAATGTAAGAAATATAAAAAATAATTTTACTTTAATGTAAGAAACATAAAAAGGTGAGTTAAATTCAATGTAAGAAATGTAAAAAGGTAAAGGTATAGTTTAATGTAAAAACCTTACTGAGTTGGTGCGATGAAAAAATTTGAAGAAAAAGAGTGTAGAAGAAAATAACATAATAAAATAAAATAATTTAATACCATTCTTACAAATTACTTTCTATAGGGTGAAGTGAATTGTTTTTAATTTTATTTTGTTATTTTTTTTTATTTGATGGATCTTACGATCTTTTCTTTATCTTTTAGTTTGTTGTATGGCGTTACATAATCTAAAGAATATATTTTATTTTGCCACCAATAAGTAAACACTCTTTAACAATAGCAGTTTATAACGTAAGTAGCTACATATAATTTATTAAAAATGTTAAGTTTGTTGATTTTTGAACTTGAGTTTTGAAATTTCTCATTCCTTCGGCGGTTTTTTTTTTTAATAAAGCTCCCCAAAGAGTTCGGGGGCCTGATCAAAACCCAGGCATATAAAATACCCAGAAGAACAATAGTAAAGAAATTGTGAACATGGTTAAGGCCAACCCCTCTTTCAAAATAGGGGAAGGTGGACATTATATTTGGCTAAGATCCTGTGACTTCTCTCATCAGCGAATTAAGGATGAAGGAGATCTCCTTTCCTACGAAGTAAAAACGGTAGATTTGCACATAAAATGACGTCATTTCTATTGTGAAAGATCTTTTGCCTTAAGAGAGTTATACGGAAGGTGAAATGAGAATTTAAAAAAAAGTTCGATCCATTCTAAAGATACTGCCAGTGTTTGATATATTGTATACGTATACTTGTATAGATATTCAGCTAGATCTAATAACATGTATCGTACAGTATTATTATAATATACGGCATCTACTAAAATAATAGCTGGGATAAATGAGAAAAGTTTGAACATAAACAATAACAAAAGGAACGGACAGAAAGAAGGATCTGCACTCGGAGGTAGTACTCGCACCCAACACCGGTGTCGCTAGTCGCTAACGTGTTGCCATGCTCGCTACAGTGTTGCCATCATGAAAATAATATATCGCGCTTTAATAATATAACAACCCAACTTTTTACACTTGTCTTGCGAACAATATTTTTTTACTAGGTAGGTACTACCCTTTACTCAGTGTCCCATAAGAATGGCTAAAAACGACAGCTTTAATTTTTTTTCTAAATCATCCACTCACGTCCTTCTTAAGTTCTATATCTTCCTTATAGAATACGCTTCGCTCAAAGATACATTTTTTCATTATATGATTTCATCGTCAGCTCCTAGCTTGTGAATTGGTCTCCATTAATGTCCTATATTATAAAAAGACCGAAGACCTTATAAATAAAACACTCTTCTATACACAGGTGTCAGTATAGCCGGCGGAACTTAATGCTTGAAGCATTCTCTACCAGTCAACCGGTCCGGTCCAATCTGAGACAGGATTCTAACCCCGAGTATGAAATAATTAAAGTCAAAAAACACATTGACCTTAAATGTTTTTCACTTATTTTTGCTATTGCTTTAAACCCAATCTCAATGAAGGAATATGTCCAAATTTATCATGCAAAAAAAAAGAGGCGAAAAGATACATGGTCTTTCAAAATTTAGGAACCGCTGATGATTGTCACTACAAGTCATAGACTATACCTAAAATAACTTTTTTTATTGCAGTTACATACAATTTTCAATGGTACCTATTGGGTGATAATTTCTTATATCTTGGGGGCGTTATATATATATATTTTTTTTATTTATTTATGATACAATGATATGTCACTCAGCATAACAGTAAATACCTTTTCGCTGAGCGCCATGAAACAGTTTTGTACAAATTACACAATGATTAGGTAACAACACATCACCAAAACAATAAAAAAAAAACAAAGCAGCGATAGTACACAAGCTCTTAAATTATGATTTCTAATACATTAACAAATTCATTATATGTTATATTGAATATATCTACAGATTGCGGTAACTTGTTGAAAATTTCTATCACTCTATTAATGGCAGAGTGGTGAATCATATTTGTTCTGCCTGTGGGTGGATAAAATAGTTTGTGATGTCGAGATCTGCCATAGGAATCTGGTACGTAGAAATTAATTTTTTCTAAGATGTCAGGGTTATGAATGATACCATGCAGTAACTTGTAGAAGTGCCTGCAAAGGTATTCATCCCTGCGCTTCTCCAATGTCGCCATTCCGAGGCATCCATAGGTACACAAAAAGTGTTGGATACAAATATGGATAGTATCCATACCTCATCCTATAGAGGTGCCTTGCGAACCTTTTTTGGACTTTTTCTATGGTCAATATATGAGACTGTTCACTAGGCAGCCACGCAATCGATGCTGACTCTAAGACGGATCTCACCAAAGAATCGTACAAAGTGACAAGAGTATTGGCGTGTCTGAAAAATATCGAATTTCTCAAAACAAAACCCAGCGTCATATATGCTTTATCCACAATGTTACCTACTAATATGTGTTCCGAATGATAGATCGCTCACATATATGAAGCTATGGCGGTCTTAGGTGAAGAAAAAATCATCTTTTGGCCTTGTAGCCTTGCTGAAGAATACTCTTATGTATTACCTATCTTATTGGATCGATATTTTGCAAGTGACGAACCATGATAACAAAATAGTTTTTTTTTTTTTTAATTGTATTGAAAAAGTTATTTAGTATTTTAAAGTGTCATTTAAACATCACCCTTTCATATTTAATTTATAATAACGAATTCGTGATATAATTACTACTTGGACAAAATGACAAATTTGAAACGAGTTTACATCGATTCTTCTTGAAGAAACTTAATTATCATTAGAAAATGGATTAAATTAATTAAATTCTATTTATTCCAGGATACTCAAGGATTTCTTTGCTCCAACACGGGTCATTATCATAATTAAATAGTGAATTCATTAATTACAGAGTCATCCACTTATCTGCTGAGACCCCTTTCCGCGGAAATTTGTCAAAACTCCATTATTGTTGATGCTGAGATGAGAATTTCTCTAAGATGCCGCCGCGCACGGCTCCTGACTTTGATGGAGCACCTCTATTCTCCTTTCAATTAGGCAAAAATTACCATTCTAATTATAAGGAAACTCGGGGGTCGAAACATTAAAAGTGAAAACATCTCAAAGAAAATGTTCGTTTTTGTTTCTCAGTATTTCAACAAAAACTGTATCCTTTGCCACTTATATTGTATTAAAAATCTTACTCCATCCAAATAAGATAGAGTTCACGATCATTTCTAACGTATATCCGTAAAGTATGTATGTAAATACTTACATAATTATCAGCAATCATAGAATCAAGAGAATGGAATTGACCAAAGCTGCAGACTTTCAGCACGACCACCTAAACGCTGTAGGGATACTACTTGTCAGTCAGCTTCCCAACAGGACAATATAGCAAGAATAACAGGACAGCAGGCGTAATGAAAGAGTAAAAAGAAGTAGATGTGATGACATTTTTTGATAGATTCGCCGATTATAATGCCGTCTTTTTACGTAATCTTGTCTTTTTTCTAGCCCTTTCTTCAAAGGGGTTACTATTGAATGGACATTCACACCACCAAAATTTACCATCGCTAGCGATAGACCAATTCCCGTGCAATATTTCCTATTTGTTTGAAATTGTCATCAAATTTTGACTTCTCTTCTTTCGGGTATCAATCCGTTAATTGGTTTATCCCACGCACTTTTCCGTCTCCATGACCTGTCGTAAGCCAGCCTCTGTGCCCAATCACTTGTTCAGTAACTGTTTTAGGGAAGACCTCTACAGTTGTCGCCTTCATGAATTTCTTCCGAGGTGGTTCAAAGCAGACCCGGGTGCTGTATATTATACACGTCGACTTCTGTTGTATTATTATTTCGATGAGTTCAATATCTTTAAACCTGCTTTTTAAATAAAACTTCTGATTATCACCTCTATTAGATTCTGTCTTCAAGTGCCCGAATTTAATTAGCACTAATGCTAAATTTATCTTTTTCACCGGAAGTATATGAATGAAAACGGGAAAGAGACAGTGTTATCTTGAAACTTATTGTCAATAAGCGTAGCTTGGATACCGCAGTTAAGAATCCAATGAAACAAAATGTATGATCGTAGTTTTTACTAGGTTGAATTCAAAAACTTCGCAATAATATTAGTTATTTGGAAAAATTGTCCAAAAAACCTACTACTCATTTCTATAGGAGAATTCATATACCAAATATAAAGTTCGTACCATGTCTAGTTTCCGAGATATTCGTATACATTTTAAAACATTCAACCCTATTTCTCACCCACTTAGGAGTGGAATTTCCAAAAATCCTTTCTTAGTGGAAGGTTTTGTATTAAAACCTACCTGCATTCCAAATTTCACTTCTCAACGATAAGCCGTTTGGGCTGTGCGTTGATGAGTGAGTATGTCAGTCAGTCAGTCAGGCACTTTCCTTTATTATTATAAGATTAATCTTGAAACTTAGATTTTTTCTTTTTGGTTTAACGGCCGTACAATTAACGATCCGCTTTTTTAGGAAAATATTGCATTAGCGCCAGAAGCCGTTTTTTTTTCAAAATTTAAATCATGATACAAGCGTCCGGGGTACAAGGCACGCAAAATATTTTTGACAGTTTAGATTATCACCAGGTAAAAAGAAAATCGTTATTAATTACAGGCTATTAAAACGACAAAGATAACCAGAGATAAAGAAAACAGGACAAACGCCATAAACAATGTCCTCACCCCGGTAGTTAGTCGGAGGTGTAATTTATGGTTGGGGGCGCGATGGTGCGCTTGCAGGGAAGGCCGCGAGACACGAAGCGACTAATCAAAGGGTGCAAGACTGTTTAGACGGTTGCTTAGCAAGCCCCTCCGCGACATCTTGCGCATTATTGTAACATTTATATTATTATGGACTTTTTATTTCTGGTGGTGTTCAAATTGTGTTTTGTATCACTTAATTGCGACACGAACCTTTCTTGCCCCCCCCCCCCCCCTGTACTTTGTACGATTTCATTTTTTTATTAATTCGTTCTCCTATAAAAATATCCATATACTTTGGTACATTTACGACCCTTCTAAGCATGTAAGAAAATATTGGTTCAGGAAATCGATACTTGAAGAACTTTTTTGATGTTTGATCGTATTTTTACACAACTCCTTGCAGAACTAATGCAACGCTTAAATCTAACTTATCAAGGTGATATATTAAGATGGTCGAACCCCGAAGCCAACTATTACCTCTTTACATTTGAAAAAAAAATAGATAGTAAGTGCAACAGCTGAATTTGTAACCAATTGGCCATGAAATGATCTGATTTTACCAAACGGATTACTAGGAATAAAATATATCCTGACCCACAAAAATGGTTGAAGAAGGAAGAAATTGAGGGAACTAGTGAGAATGCAAGACGGGAGTAATCTTCGACATTAAGGGTATGACTGAAAGAGATCACTAAATAGAAGCAGGGTTTTAATGAAAAATGGCCGTTGGTGGTGCTATAACAATATTTAAATATCTCAGACATGTCCCAACTTTATGACATCATTTACGCCAGATCGGATATCTTTTACGTAAGATCTAGCAATATTTTTTGGCAAAAATAGAAAGGAATTTCTTTCATAACTTACATTATATAGTTTAAGTCAATTCCATCAGTGATCAAATCTTCCCCTTGATAAGTGAACGCTTCCAATTTATTGTTCAAAGATGTTTTGGTCAATGCTGTCAATGTGTTGGGTTAACCATTTCGCGGGTTTCTTGTTACTCGAACTGTATTAATAACGAGTTGCTTGCTGTTGAAGCAATCGGTTACCATTTTCAAGTTTTAATTGCACAAAAAATATCTTAGTTTTTTCTCATACCCTTCTCTCTTTCTATCTCAAGGGATAGGGAGATAGAAAGGATGTCCATTTCATTATATCCAAACAAACTTCTCTTGCTTCTTCCACACCTGATATTTCTATTAGGTCTTGATGAGTTGAATATTGAAAAAAATAAATTGAAAATCATGATTTAATTCTTCGAAATAATATGTTATTCCGATAAATTATGGCAATCTAAAAATACACTATTTAATTGAAGGCTTTTGAAAATCTTGGTTGTTCAACCCTCTTGGAGTAATATCATGTATCAGGCGAGCATAAGTATGGGAGGGTGAGACTGTTAGGAACGCTGGAGGTATTATCAGCTAGCTGATGGCTTCAACATTTTTCGGAAATGAAGGTAACTACACGCCCGTCAACCGGACTTCGCGTGCGGTGCTCAGCCGTGCCAGCCTCGGGTGTCCCCGCGCACAGAGCGTACACCAACGCTTTCCACAGGCTTTGTTATTATTAATAACTGGCTTAGACACAGCAGAGCTAAAATGCCGTTTTGAAAGGGTAGGTCTATGCGTAAAATATCCATGAACAACATTGCAGTAATAAATCGATTAAAGCCGATAAACGTGTAAGAAAAACCATTAAACAATCTTACATTGCAACCCTTTACCCTTGGTTTCTGTCAAACCGCACTCTTTCAGGCTACAACCCTGTCGCACTTCTATCTCTTTAACTGCGATTATCGGATTCTTCTCCGCTCCGGATAACACAATAACTAATAAAACACGGAAAATGGGTAACATATAATCTAAAATACGAGTACAATATTAAAGTTTGTATGGAACGGATTTACTGACAACAACGCCATCTGTGAAAAATTCCATAACATCAGCATTTTTATTTACATGCAAACCTTATGATTCGAAACATTGGTACGCAAATTTTTGATAGAATTTCTTTCGAGCTTTCAGAAATAATTTTTTGAAAAATATTTTAAACTTATTTTTGTATAAATTACAAATTTGAAAGCAATATTCATTGAAAGGACTACAGGACAATGTCTGTAGGGAAAGCTAGTTTATAATTAAAAAAAACACATGATCATAACATCAAAATTGCATCGTCTTGCTTAAAAAACCGTGACTGCCCTCATAATGGTTCTGAACTTGGTTAATTCTTCTTCCCAGTACCAAGTCAAGTCCCTCTGACTTTGACTATCAGTAAAGTTGAGCAAAGGCATAGCTGTCTCTAACTGCATGAATCAGTTCTCCCACGGTCCGAATTCTATTCCACGCTCCTATGTCCTGAAACCATGACATCTCTCTTCTATACCCACACCACGTCTTCTTCAACTTGGTTATACAGTTTACCTCCTCATGTATATAAACAGATTTTTTATTTGCAAGATCTTTTGATCAGTGATCATGTTCGTATTCGAACCAGATATATTCCGAAAAAATGTCTTACATACCAAAATACATCAAGTTATGACTCTAACAATGCACTAAAACTCTTCGATTTTAAATGGTTTGAACAACCACTACGGGCTTGCGATCATCTTCTACTGTTATTATATCGAAGACTGGCTTTTGTGATCACTTTAGATTAATAATATTGGTCATTAGGTGGTAATGTTCAAATTAGCGTCCGGCCAGTTGGCCCAGAGGATACCGTCTCTGCATGAGATGACTAGGAAAGCAGGTTCGAATCCTGCCGGGGGCATGGGAGTTTTCCACGTGTTGTCCATCATTATTAGAAGTGTCATTCGGGGACCTGATAAATAATTAAACTGTCATTTTTAAAATGGTGATGCAAAATCAAGTGGAGCTTCATGCATAAAAATATCTTTATATTTTGAATAAATGGTGAGATCGATTCATAATTTTAAAGGACTGGCTAGACGCTGAAACTAATGAGGACGGTATATTCGCAAAGCATCTGTCATAAAAGGCATGAAATAATAATAACCATGTATATATAACTATAAGCAAGAGGGCAGATTGAATAAAGGCGAAACTTGGAACATACTCCAGGCCATTATTTGAAATCTATTTGAGCATTATCGATAAGAAAAACCGATAATAATTTCGCCTCATGAAAATGTTGTTGGAGAATTCCGGGCATTGTAATGCCGCCATTAGGACCCAGAAAGTTCCCCGGAATAGGTTTATTATGATTTTTTATTTTATTTTATTGTTCTCGACATCCACAAACTTTGGCGGACATAATTCGTTTTGTTTTGTGTGGAAACCAATATCTTTGGAGCATAAGTGTTCATTGTTGTTTCTCTATTATTATTATTATTATTTTGTATTGTTTTATTTATGGGTTTTCATAAAAAAGTCTATTGCAGTCTATTTTAATGGTGCTTAGCAAATATTTTCTTTTTTGTCAGCATTGAAATGTTTTTGGATAAAATTCATGATGGACCGATACACGTAGTTCTGGTTAGCTGGTTTGTATATAACCAATTAAATCTTAACTATTGATGAAAGGAGAGCTAAAACAAACATGTTGTTAACATGGTATGTTGTCTGTATATGATTTCAGTATTCTGTCGGTTTCAAGAAATTTAAAAAATAGGTACATAATCTACATAATAATTCAGAAATGTTTGTGTGCTTTCTATCGTATATGTGAACATCACGCTCAAAATACAAATGCTACGTCAGATATGAATCTGCGCAGAGCGGTGCAATTTGCTTGAGAAGGTTCTTAAATACAATTTGCTGCATTAACTTTAATATATTTAGAGCTATTTAAAAAACTCTATTTTTTTAGGATCTTCATACAAATTTCTCAAAAAGACAGTAAGCCATCTTTTGGAAACAAAATTACTCATGTAAACGTTGAATGGAATCTTGGTATTACGGTATGAAAATGTAATAAAATAATTGTAGATTGATTTGTTATACATATAAATGTTATTCAAATCTTATTATTCTCAATAAATAAAGATTTAATGAAAAAAATTGCAATATGATTCCTCCATTTTGAAGTTTGACAGATAGCGCAAATCACCCTCTATGGGTGGAAAGCTTAATTAATTATCACACATTAGGGAATGTAGCTTTTGTAGATTCAAACCACAGAGCTATCTCTCTCTCTATGAAAACTTGCAAATTATGTCGGTAGGTTCGTATAATATTACTAGCCTTTTTACCCGTCCATAAAATTGTTGATGAAGTTTGTTGAGAAAAATGTGAATTACAGAACCTGATTTATGGATTAATAAAATATGGTACCTATAAAGTATGTCCCTAAGTGGGGTCAAAAAATGGAGAATTGATTGACTGATCGAGTTTGTATTACCTGTAAGATTTGAATTGGTAAATAGGTAGATATAATTAGATAGTATGAGAAATTTGTAGAATTGCTGTGGAGGCAGCAAAGGTGAGTCATAAACATAGCATTTTTATCTATTTTCTATACCTTCCCCTTCAAGTACATTTAGATAGAACACTTGATTTCTGTAAATGCTTTAGTTGTTCTTCTGCAAAAATATAATTATGTACCTACAAAGCTTTATTTATTCTTAATATCAAATTTAACAGGTAGGTACATAATTATTTTAAGTGTTAAGACCTCTACCCGAGCCAGTGATTTTGTACCTGAAAATCTTTTGTATGAAAAATTGTCAGTATAGCCAGCAAGAAAATATTGCATAAAAAATTCCTATAAATATTCTGACCCATCTGGGAATTGGAACCAGAAATTTCTTACCAGAAGTGGGTGTTAATTATTTTGAGCATAGTAAAAAATTTTGTGGCCAAGGATTCGAACCTGCACCTCACATCCAGCCTTCGTGTGAATAGAAAAATCAGTGTAGATTGCTTATTAAAAATATAACACAGGAATAGGGTAATAATAAAAATTTCAAGTTGCTATGGCAATTATACCACCAATTTATTAAATCCCTATGCCCCTAAGTGGGGCGTAAAGGGAGTTTGGATATCAAAAATTAATTTTACTTACATTAATAAAACAATCAATACAATAATTGGTAAAGAAACACACTTTTATAATAAATAACTAAGGTATTTTGCAGTTGATAAACTTCATTTAACAGGGTAAAACTTTTTAATAAATGATAATTTTGAGTATAAATATTTAGGTACTTCTAGAGAATTAGAACTCTCATAGGTGCTTAATATAAGTCATACCAAGAGTTGACAATTAATAAGAGATATACAAAACATGTAAATGTTATTGTTGTGAGAAAATATCTAGAAAATTTTGACACATTTTAAAATTCTGTAGACATTTTGGCATTGCATTCATTATAAGATATAATCCTAGGAATCTCAGCTCCATAGACGAATTATGGAAGGCATAAATGCAACGGGCCGTTGGCCCGGTGGCTAGCATCTTGGCAGATTGTTGAATTTGTCGAATACTCAAGGATTTCAATTTGACCACCTAAATAAGGAACGTTGTTAACGTGAAGTCATCACACAAAGCCATTCGAAATAGCAAGAGAAGAAAGTCATAATCCAGTTAGTACTGGTCAAATGTTAAAAAAAAAATGGCATTTTAAAATTGACCATAAATAACGGTGTAATGTTGAATATATCAGTCTGTAATAATATGAATTTTTTCGATGTTACAGGAAAAGAGGTCTGATTATAGAAACTTCAACTAAATTTCAACAAAAAAAAAACAGGTTTACAATAATAATAAAAGTTGTAGAATAATGGGAGTTATAGAATCTGATCGATGGAAGTTTACATACAGAGCTTTATAAAAGTGTGGTGTACTTACATAATGTACTTATAATTAATTGGACTTAATTTTTTTGTCACACCTCATCAGCAATAAGAAAGCGCTGTAAGTCATAATCATAGACTGCTGACTTATTCTCTATGCTTGCCCCATAGTTAAAAAGACAGAGTGCTCAATTTATATGTGGTGAGCTATGGGCTCTCACCACAATGTTGATTTTATTATTCTGCAATTAAGTATGTACCAACACAGCTTTTTGTTCCTTATATTTAACAAATTGTGAAGGTGGATTCATACTTATTTGAAAATCATATTTTTTATAGAATAAAATAAAAATATATAACTGTATTAATAAAAGTTTTGACTTTTTAGTACAGATTTTTATGATTTTTTTTTAAGAAAATGAATCTTGGCTTACTTAAAGTACACAAATACACATTTGACATCTTTCACACTAACCAAAGGGTTGTGTTGTGAAAGTGCAAACGGGACCACCAGGACTTGAATCCACAGCCTTCAGTGCGCTGTGCAAACGAAAGTCATTGACTAATACCACCGAACTTCCAACAACCTGTTTGTGGATAAAACTTATAAAAAATTGTTCAAGTAAAGCTTCTCACTATGGAATATGTCTATAAATATAAGTAAACTAAGAAGTCGGCACCCAATCATCAAAACATAACGCAACAGTTGAAGAATTTAAGGCCCACGTCAATTTTCAAACCTGCGTTAAGCTTTTTCATCAACAGATCTATTGCGTTTAAGTGCAATAACAACACATTGAGATGTGACTACTTTTACATTTATAAATTCTCCGTAGGTGGTTCTTCTTATAAATCTGATGTCCTGTAATCATGGTGAAAAGTGCATGATTCAAACATACATGTAGCTATCTCACAAACTGATATGCTCCTCTTGACGTCATAAAGTCATTATTTGGTAAGTTATAGGTAACTACAATGCTTTTATAATTAAGAAATGTAAATGAAATGACTTGCTAGTACAATCACCTATAATAGTATAGGTAGTAAGTTGTTTTAAAATATCACATTATTTGATATTTTAACACAGTAACCTTATTTGAAAATATACTTGCTAAATCCATGACTTCTCATCCTTTATATTAAGTTGTCGTTGATGGATTATTTGACTAAAACTAAAAAAATCAATATAAAATTATTTTATCATTATAAAATTATCTATTGTTTGGAAGTGGTTCAGGAGAATAATATATTATTAGATGTTTTATAGAAAATTAAAACACTATAATATGTAATTTTTTTTCAGTTTATTTCTGGTTATAAATAAATGAAAACATTCTGTTTATTTCATTTCAATTACATATATTTCAATGAATATAAACACAACTACCAATTTGTAAAATTAAATAACATAATTTGTTAGATCTAGCAGATTAAAAATAGAAAAAAATAAATAAAAACAGAATATAGAAATTCAAATTGGCGTTCGACTACAAACGAAGATTTTGCCAATGTATAGTACGAAAAAATTAACTGTCCTCTGGAATATATAAACAATTATTTAAACCAAACAAAGACACTTATAAAAAGTGGACAGTTAATTTTCTTCCTACTCTACATTGTGAAAGAATTCGTTTGTAGTCGATCGCCAAATGTATTTTGTCTAGGCCTACAGACGTGTTGTGAACAATTGTGTTGTGGCACGCCAAAAGCTTATTTTTTCATAAAAATACAATGCTCAACGATAATGTGTCTCTAATCATACTAAATGTATGAATCCGATGTTGCTTCTAGCATGTCATAGCTCATCAAAACACATTTTTTTATACAAATGAATCTGGACTCACCCAAAGTGAACAAATTTACACTTTTGACATCTTTCACACAAAACGATGCTTGTGTTGTAAAAGTTGAAAATGGTCGGCACCAGAAGTCAAACGCACAAAAGCCGTAAAATTAATCTGTAACAAAACATTATGGAATTTATATACACAAACATATTATGAAATGATGTACAATTATCAAATAATAATACGGGACTTACCGCTTTGCTTATTCCAGTAATAAAATGCATACTTGTACATTTTAGAAATTCATTCTTGATATTGTTGTAAATATCTTGTAATCTATCCTGTAAAAAAAATATAGTAACAGAAAATAAATGAATGTAATTGGCTAGCTGCATTGTAATTACGCGATTATTTGAAATAATATTTACTCATTAACTTTGCTTACCTGTTTTATTAACCCCAAAAATTGATTTTATATCTAAATTCAATGTTTACATTTTTTTATAGTTTGAAACAAAATTAGACATATCCATAGATTTTTTATGACGTATCAAATGAACCATAGAACCAAAACACACTAAAAAAATATTCTTAGTTAGTGTTAAATTATTATCGGAATTTATTAAAAAGGAGAAAAGTATCAATAAAATGAATTCATATAAAATGTTTATAATTCACACATCCTAAACCTGAAAATTAAAAAAAACATTCAATAAAAATATCATGATTTAATTTTCATTCACAAAAAAATACCGCAAATAATTTATGGGTAATCTATGGTACTGGCGTAATGATATCTATGGCGTACTGGCTGTCATCGATATTTTGACAAACAACAAAACATTTTCAAAATTCGAATATTTTTTTAATTGATAGCTGCTGTTAATATATTTCTAAGTAAGTACCTGGTAATATTTATTTATTTAGATTACCCTATGTACCTACCTACGTAATATTTACTAAATTATGTAGAATAAACACTTTTTTTAATAGAAATCCTTGTCTTCCAGCATCAACCAAAAATTATATTACTTACATATTATACAACCCAATGGATGTGATAAATGGTTCTTGTCCTGGAATAAATTTTACGTTGGGTGTAAAAAAATCAACATGAGGCTATGAGCATACTTTGAGAATGGATGTATAATGGAGATATATCTACAGGTACCTATAGATTCAAGTTTTCATATTTTATAATGGTGGCCATGTAATAACTATCTACCATAATTTATTGTTTTTATTCTAGGATGGGATGACCATAGTCTTTTTGGTTTTCTTTTGGATTGAAGGAACCTTGGAGGTTCCGTCAAGAAAATGTCTCCAAACATACTGATCACTGCATTTTGCTGTCTTTCAAGGATATATTTCATTCAACACGATGATCGTCCTACATCATTAAGATTTTTTACCACAACAATAGGTATGATCTTTCTTGTATTTTGTTTAAAGAATATAACATATGATAAATAAGTTACCATACTTTGCGTTTATCTACATAACGATTTAGATTCAATATAATATTTACCACCATTGTCTGTGACAAAATTCGATACAAATATTAACTTAAATACATCAAAGTGTATTTAAGAACGCTCTCCGGCATTTTGCATTACAAAAATATAAACAGACTAAAATATTATGTAGATGACTTTAGATTACATATTAATGTGTACCTAGCCCAAAAAATTCATGAAATGATATTATCCGTCATTATAGGTACCTATATCTTTTGTGTTTGTTCTAGGATGAATGATTTGTCACAAACGTTGGACAGTTTTAAGAAAGTCATACCTCTCATTGATTGCTTTCTTCAAGAATACTTCTTTTGACACGATGAAACTCTATGCATATTGTTTTTTTAAACAAATTTTCACGGCAACAATACCATCAGTCTTTTTTAAATGAACCTTGTATATTACTGTTTTTGCATAATATAATATATGATAAATAAGCTAACATAGTTTTGAGTTTATTTACTATTATATTTCTAAACTATTTTGTGGATAAAACAAACGTTTTACTACACTGATTATAATCCAGTATTCCTGAATGCCATTTAAAGATTCTCAATTATTGTCGATATTATTTCTTTTCTCCCAACGATTCTGTCAAGTTCACTGTACCTAATGATCTAATTTATCGGTCACTGTTTTACCGGCAAGTTTGTTTATGGAATGTTCATACCAATTTCAATGTTTATTATTTTACTTGCAAATCTTTTTCAACAATGATTTTAAGAAACTTTATTAAATATAAAATATATTCAATATAAAATGATTCAACAATTATTGCTAAATTATTTTATACCTATCTGCATTTGAATATGATTTTTAAAGGTAGCTACATAATTATTACTCATCTAATGGCTACGACGGTTTTACACAAAATGTGGCCATAAATTTTTTAAAATGTGTCAAATTACAAAATGGAGGATTTTTTTTTCCAAAATTTTTCATTAAATCTTTATTTATTGAGAATAATAAGATTTGAATAACTTTTATATGTATAACGAATCAATCTCCAATTATTTTATAACATTTTCATACCGTAATACCAAGATTCTATTCAACGTTTACATGAGTAATTTTGTTTCCAAAAGATGGCTTTCTGTCTTTTTTGAAAAATTTGTATGAAGATCCTAAAAAAATAAAGTTTTTTAAATAGCTCTTAATATATTAAAGTTAACGTTGCCAATTTGTATCTTAGAACGTTCTCGAGCAAATTTCACCGCTCTGCGCAGATTCATATCTGACGTAGCATTTGTATTTTGAGCGTGATGTTCACATATACGGTAAAGTATTGTCAAAGGCAAATAAAAAAACAAACATTTCTGAATTATTATGTAGATGAGGTCGGTGAAACAAAAATTTTAAAAGTGTCATTCTTCTTTTCCTGTGCTTATGTCAGTTATATAGGTCTGTTAAGCAATGGGAAGCTAGACTAGAACCTGTTTAATTACCTACCGATCAAGCCTGACAATCGGAATCAAAAACGTAAAGCAAGACGGGTATAAGCTAGGAATATATAGTTGGAAAAATCAAAATTTCCTGTCTCACTTGATTTGCGATGCTTTATATGTAAATAATGTGTTCAAATAAAAGCGGGAATCGTATAATATAAATGAAAGCGTGGTTAATAGTTAAAAATGGTAAAGAAATAATATAATATTAAAGTAAGTATGGAACAGATATATTGCGATGCCGTCGCCATCTATGAAAATTCCATAACAACACAATTTTTATTTACCTGAGTTTCAAAACACTGACACGCAGATTATTAATAATTTTATATTTTCATTCAAACGTAATATTTTAAACGAAGATGTATTTTTGTATAAAATTAAATTTGATGTCAATATTCAAGGACTAACAGGTTAACGTCTGTCAGGAAAGCTAGTTAATCATAAAACTATCAAAGGTATCTATTTTCGTAACTTTTTGGATAATCTACTCTGAAATTTTGTAACGTTACTTTCACTTAATCAGAAATTAGAAAAACAATCAGGCAAGTTTCTTAAAATATGTTAATACTACGATACAATCCCTAAAATGTACAACTTGAAAAGCTGTAAATGTACAACTTGAAAAGCTGTAAATGGAGAAAGATCACCAGGTACAAGATCGCAAATTCGCTGGACCAACCAAGTTAGACACATTATCTAAGCCATGACACTTTACAGAGCCGTACATCTTGTAGCGGACATGACGACCTGCAGAACAATGGCTTGACGAAGAATATACATAATAATATGATCAATAAGGATAATGACTGTTGTAAGGTAATGTAGGTACAATTTGATCCGTTGTTACCTCCTTAACCTGTTCACTATTGAATAAAATCTGAAGTAAATTCTAAAGGTAGAACTTCAAGAGGCAATTATTATTAGTAGTTAACCCTTCATCTGCTTGCATTGTTTTACAATGTATATTATTATAAAAGTACGTCCGATGCAATCTTGGACTATTCGACATCCCACCCTTGTGCCTGATAGAACCTCCCTTCACCCCCTCAGAACCACCACTCAACAACGAGGTAAATATTATTATTGTATAGGTCCGTATAGAAAGGAAATATTACATTATGATACCGTATTCCCCATACATTAAAATATCTCGTTCACGTTGCGCCACTGTTCCACTCACGAATGCACATTGCATAATTTGTTACCCGATTCCACGTGACTTTTAACCAAGATGAACAGTGGCGTAGCTTTTTTATTTATTCAGATATAAGTAAGTTATTTAATAAATTTTATATCTACCTTTATCTCCCTGATATTATTTAGTTATATCGCCTGTGGTTGGGTTTCCTCTTCTTCAAAGCCCTGTTTTTTAAACCTTCTACTAACTAACAAAATATATACTAGATCAGTCTTTCAAACATGTTCCAGCTTTCTTTTCTAATCCATCTAATATAAAGGTGAAAGAATATGGCACGCGCTTTCGGCATACAATATTATTTTTTCAACCAAGACGAGAGAGCGAACATGGATCATGAAAAAAAAATATTTTGGCCAAAAATCTACTTAGTTTGTCGTAGAATATTACTAACCAATACATATTATCTTATTTACATCCTCGCGGATTGAATACTAGATTTTTCCTAGTAGGTAACATAGGTAATCAAACTAATGTATTGGGAAACAATCTCAACAGACAATGATTCTATCAGATCTTGGACAACAGAGCTGAGGGCTTACAACCTCCTAGGCCAGGATAAAAGTGCTTTCTACTACTAGGGAACATTCCCTGTTCTCTGTTGCCAATTGTCATTTCGTTGAATCTTGTATATACCTACAGTGAGTGGGGAAATTTCAAATTTTAACGACTTTCGAGGTAACTGACATCTACATGGATAGATTCAAAATGACAAGCCTTTTCGAGTGTTGGACGAATGGATTGACGCGATTGAACTTAGACTGATGGATATCCGACTTATTTTCACCACAGAGTGATAGTGAATGGGGAGTTTACATAAGTATATAGGCATATACAATCATTATAAGCCGTCGAGACTTGGACACATTTAAGGCATTCAGAAACGGTTTTAAGCTCGCTTTAAAGATACATAAACATGCAATTAAAATAATTTTTTATTAATACAATTACGCCAATGTCTAAAAATCCAGGGCCGTGGTAAGGAGGAGGTTGACGTATAGCATGCATGCAACAAACAACGATATTATTGCCAACTTGTTCAATGCGCGTACATAGGAGATAATTTCTGAATAATTTCTCCTGTCAACCGTATCCTGATATGTCGCATTTAATAACATCGCATAATTTGTTTTTATTTTTCCCATTATTTGATTTAAATAGCATGTATTATTTTTTGTATTCCAAGCTGTCAAGGGTCTTTTATTTGACTCGCTAAAAAGATGATAATTTTAATTGATGGATATTTTTATGTAAATGAATCTGTATTTACTCAAAGTGAACACAAATACACTCTTTGACATTTTCACAGTAAGTTTGTGTCATTATAAAGAGGAAGATGGTCGGCACCTGGTATAAAAATTTTCAGTACAATAATGTCTTTACATATTTTCGCTAAGAATCAGTTTCATACCTTGCACAATTTTCTGTATATTTATTTTTGTAAGTATGTTTTATTTCATATTTTTATGTACCCACTTGCCTTTTATTTCTGTTAAATATTTTTTTTACCCACCAGGTTTAAAATAAATAACCCAATAGTCCGGAATGTTAATATTTATTCAGATTTATTCAATAATTACTGCCTTTTAAATTGTATTAAAAAAAAAAAAAGAACAACATAAAACAAACACACACCACAGCCAAAGACAAACGACACCCGCTCAGTTCAGCTTGAGTTTACAAAATACCCTGTAGTTGCGGGCTATCATACATAGGAACCACAAAGAGATCCATCAACACACGCATCAAAGAACACCAACGGAATTGCAGACTAGCACAGACAGATAAATCAGCAGTAGCAGAACACGGACTCAAAGACGGACATGACATTCAGTTCAAAGACACAAAACTCATAACTAACACAAAAAACTATTTCGCCAGACTCAACAGAGAAGCCATTGAGATTCATAAACATAACAACTTCAATAAAAAAGAAGAAGGCCTAAAAGTCAACAAGACCTGGATTCCTCTGTTGGAGTCTGCGAAGAATAGTCTTGCATCACATAACGCCATCACCAGTAACACAGAACCATCCAACACGCGAAACTCTACCGCCAGCACTTCATACGGCACCCGCCACTGTATAAATACGGGTGACGCAGAGAGCCCCGCGTCATTCGCTCGCCAGCCGCCGCCGCAGCAACACCTCCAGCCGGCGCCCTCCACATCCCCACGCGTGCGCAAAACAAGAAGATGTCTCCCACAGGCCCCGAACTAGGAGACGAAACGTTGGGCAACACAAACCCACCTGGACCACGGCCTAATAGCCCGGAAGAACCAATTTCTCCATATACATGAGAGAATGACTTAAAGGATATGTTTGCCCTAGTACAGGCTTGGCCTATTTGGGCAGCAGTTAAATTTGTTATCCATTATCATTGTATTATTATGTATGAATAAATAAATAAAAAAAAAATATGTATATCTGAAAGAATGGGTGCACGCAGACGAGACCGACCTCGAATGACATGGTCCGACCATATCGGTGCCGTCTTAGAGGAGGGCCAAGTCAGGAGCACAAAGAATAGAAAAGCATGTATGCCGAATATTATGCGTTTGGAGGAAGCAAAAGAGGTTTGTTTGGATAGGAAAGAATCGAAGTCCGTACTATCTGCCTACCCCCTTTGAGAAACGGCGTGATGGGTAAATAAAACACAATATTTTTTTTATAAATGATTCTGTGCTCACTCGAATAACACAAAATACACTTTTTGACATCTTTCACACTAACCAAAGGGTTGTGCCGTGAAAGCGGAAATGGTAGGCATGACCGGGATTCGAACCTACGACCTGCAATACGCATGAAAGCCGGCGATTGATACCACCAACCATCTCTAAAACAAAAACAAAAAGAACGGTTCATTCAATTCCGCATTTATGCACAATTTATTGTCAGTAAGTTATAACTTGAGTTACGTAAAAATAAGAGTTACGTTAACGAAGTAATTGATAGTCTAGCTCTTACTATTTTACTTTATTCAGTTCTATTTTTCTTTTAATTTTTTGTTATTATTATTTATGTATTCTTATGTGTTTTATTCTTATTTTCATTTTCTCCTTTTAAAGGATTATTTTATTGCTAATATTATATATTACTTTCTACATGCTATAACCTCAAACTCACTATTATCATTTACTACCTATTCATGATGTATTTATCTAATTCACTTTTTTTATGTAAAATGCGTATGGTGTAAGTATGAAGTATATGCTGGATCTGTTTTACTATCTATTTCATTATTATTTGTTTTATTATCTGAGTAATATTTATTGTCGTTTTTACTATTGATTATATATTGGTCCTTTTTTATCAATTTCGTACTTTTTATTCTGTATTTTTGTTGTATGTGTTTTATTGTTTTTGTTTTCCTTTTCTTATTCTAATGAATTATTTTATTGCTAATGTTGAATATTTATGGATATCTTCAAATTCTCTAGTATTATTGATATTTACTATTAATTAGATTTGAATTTATCTAATTGACTATTTATCCTTTATGTAATCTTATTCTTTTTGTAAAACATGTAAACTATTTATTTCATTTGAAATGTGTATTAATTTTATTTATTTATTTATTTATTTATTTATTTATTTATTTATTTATTTATTTATTTATTTATTTATTTATTTATTTATTTATTTATTTATATACATTAACGGCAAAAGCCCAAAAGCAAAAGCAAAAATGGGAAATCTGTCCAACTATGCTGGATATACTCTACTATCATTTTTATCATTATTATTTTCCATATTTTATTATTGTTTTTACTAATTGTATATTGTTTTTACTAAGTACTTTTATTGTTTTGATTTTTTATTTTATTTTATTTTATTTTATTCACACTGACTTTTATGGCTTATTTTAATGTATACCCCCACACACAGGCACTGCCTTGTGGGATTTTCGATTAATTGTTTTAAATACTTGTATTTGCTTTTTGTTTTACTTGTATGCTTGTTTTTTTATACTGAATTTTTATATATCGAAAATAAATCTGATTTATTATTATTATTACGATGTCGATTTTCGTACTGAAGGTCATGGGTTCGATAGGGTACCTTATTTAGGACTCAAACTTCTACTAGTCAAATATGAAAGAGTCGAAGAGTGTATTTGAAGGGCTTGGGGTATTATCACTGTATGCCACATAACCATTGTTCTAAGAAAAAGGAGTTTGAAGTTTAATTCAAATCCTCAAATCATACAAAAGAAACTATATTAATGTTAAATATTAGTTAATATAATATTAAATAATAGTTAACTTACATATTGCTACCACGAGTACCTACCTAGCTGCCTATTTCATGTTGTCCTATTATTTCACATTCGAATCAATACTATATCAATATTAATATAATAATATACTCTTTCACGTGCATTCAGTAATATTTTTAATTTATATTTTATATTATATTTTTTAATTTATATTTTTTTTGTTTCTATATTCTTTTCATTCGTATATTTTTATGTAAAAGGCTTTTTTAAGGCCGTTGATGAATGAATGAATCAATAATAGATGTGGTTACCTATTCTAACTTACCTCATTTATAGAATTTTAATAAAAATTTAAATAAGGCCATTTTTGGGGGGAAATGTGGTTTACAGTGTTATTGATGCAAATTATTTCGTAAAAAAGATGTGAATTTAAAATTTGTTGTAAGAAAAACACTGTAAGCCACATCACATAAAAATCATTTTATTTAGTAAAGATATTTTGTGTTTACCTTGAGTAAGAACTGATTCATTTAAAAATAAAAACAAAACCTACTAGTGAAATATGAAAATATGTATGTATATAACTGATATAAGTTTTTTTTATTTACTTACATTTTCATTGGATTCTTGGTGTTTTTGGGAAGGGAAATGTCAATTCGTACTCTTACCTGAAAAATAAAATAAAAAGAAATTATTCAGTACCTACGGTCTAAAAACTATAAAAAAATATGTTGTCTTCTATACATATTATATTAATACGTGAAGAAAAACGTTTTGACAATTTTTACGACAAAATGCGCGAACGCAGAGGTTTGAAGGAGTGGCGTATGCATCCAAAAAAAATATTTTATTGATTTTACATAAAAATAGATAAAATCAATAAAAAAACCTAAGCACACTACTGCAATGTAATGCATTCCATACTCACACACACTTCGATGAATTTGACATTGACTTTTGTTAATCTGTGGTCAAAGTGAGAATAGATTATTTTTTTTGTATTATATACCTAACCATGGAAAAAACTTTGAACATATCAACATTTCAAATTTCTCCATGTCATTTTTTTTGTAAGACAATTTTGAAATAGCGCTCGCTCAGTTTTTGACGAAAAAATAATGTTAAAGAATGTAGATAATCTAAATTAGTTATGGTCGAATTTGAAAATCACTATAAAAGTAACCTTTTAACATAGTTTTAATTTTCCTTTATTTTCTAATGTTTATTTTATTTTATTTTCCTCTTTCTACGGCTTCATTAGCCATTTACAAATTACATAATAATATAGAAATATAACGATAAACAGACATGATAGATAAAAGCATTAAAATTCTCTATGATATGTTACGATTCAAATAAAATATGCAACGGATTTATAAAAAAGAGAAAAAATAATTAGAAAAAATATTCCAATTTGAACGTTTCTTTAGATAAAATATATAGGTACTTACACACACATAAAACAGGAAAAATAGGATCACAAAAATTATCTTTATTTATACAAATTTATTGAAATTATATCTACGATGAGTTCAACCTAAAAAACAGTTAAAAGTAAAACAAAAAAAATTATTAAAAGTTGGTCATGATAGATAAAAGCGTTAATCTTTTTCAATAAAATTAGAATCTTCTCCCGACAAAAGAATTAGCGAAATTGGTCCATCCAATCACGCGTGATACGATGACCACGGAGAATTAGGCTCCATTTTTATATGTAGAGATGTTTATTAAGTCATGTAAAAGGCTTCAATTAAAAAATATATATATTAAGTCATAATAAAGTAAGTAAAAAGAGCAAAAATTGTTTGTAATATGTTGCCACGTGCGGTGTGTAGTTTATTTGCAAACAACAAGAACTAAACAAGAACAGTACAAGAACTTAGCGCACATCCTAATAGACTGCCTCAACTTAGGAGACTTTGAAAAATTTCGTTTATCACGAAAGAAACTTGAAAATGTAGGTCCAAAGGACGCCCTGTCTGCTGTCTCGTCTGGAAGTATGGCGAAACTTTTATTGAAATAATAAAAAAAAGCATAAAAAGTAGTTATTTATATTTTTACGAATTTTTTGATTGATTCGTTTGTAGATTTAGGTATCTAGGTACTTGATCGTCACGGCATATTCCTTTTATAAGAAGTTCATTGTCAAATGCATAAATATTTTCGTCAAAACTTTCGTCAAAATTTTTATTGTAGATTTTCTGTAATATAACTGATGTTATCTTCCCGATTTCTGTGTTTGCTTCTCACACTTGCATTAGGTAATAATAATTATTGTAGGTTATCTTCTTGTATTGTTTTACGAATCCTATATTTTTTATTAAATCTGTGCTCACTCAAAGTGAACACAAATACGTTCTTGATTCTTTCATATTAAGCTATTTAAAGCTTGTGTCGTGAAAGAGGAAGATTTTCGCCACCTGGGATCGAACTCACGACCTCCAGTAGGATCGAACTCACGACCTCCAGTAGGATCGAACTCACGACCTCCAGTAGGATCGAACTCACGACCTCCAGTAGGATCGAACTCACGACCTCCAGTAGGATCAAACTCACGACCTCCAGTAGGATCGAACTCACGACCTCCAGTAGGATCGAACTCACGACCTCCAGTAGGATCGAACTCACGACCTCCAGTAGGATCGAACTCACGACCTCCAGTAGGATCGAACTCACGACCTCCAGTACGAATGCCGGCTACTTAACCGCCAGGGTACCAACGACGTCGACCAGAGACAACACTATTATTACAAGCAAGGGCGGATCCAGGGGGGTCCCTGAATTAGGAAATGACCTTTTTTGAGGAAAAGTGTAGTTTCCAGATACCAAATTTTAGCCTTTTTTTACTATTTGACCCCCCCCTTGGCACCAAAGCTGGGATCCGCCCTTAATTACATGCGCATGCAAACAATGGGGATAAAAATAGTATCACAAAACACACAATTACATGTTATAAAGAAAGTGATCCTATGTCTGTAGATCGTAGGGTCGATTTAAGGTGTCGGTCAGCTTCCTCTTTTACGACACAATCCTGTTTATTATTATAATATGCTTTATAATATAATTTAATGCTACATTTTTTTTTTGAGAAATGATCAACAACTTTAAGGGTTCGTTACCACTTGAAGAAAATGTCATAAGTAGGTACCTAGTTGGGTAGGCATAAAAATTTTCGTGTTTTTCCTTTCAATTATCAATACCTACGCCATCTTTGATATAAAAAAAAATGATAATTATAGGCTTTTTGGTGTGAGGAACATCCAGTCTAAATTACGTCGTCATACAAGTTTTCAAGAGCCAGTTGTAACCCCTAAACCATTTTTTTTAATTCTGAACAAAATAAGACTTAGGTATGCATCTTAATGAATATGAATATAAAAAAAAACAGTTAATATCATAAGTATTTACTAGTTTACACCGTACGAAAAGGTGATGAAAGTAAAGTTATCCGCAAAATGAAGACATTTTCCGACGGTGCATGCCGAGTTTGTCTAAAGAGGTGGAGATTAGGTTGTTCAGACCAGCCAGCGCGGGGGTTGAGCAGGAAGATGGTCTTTAGGTATTTTGGCTATTGATTGCTTTTGAAGAATACAACACGTTATCGTTAAAATAATTATATTTGTGTGGCTGATTCAATAATCTAATAAGGAGCCTTATTCCCGTAATCAATCGCATTTAAAAATCACTTAACGATAAGATTAAGACATGATCGCAATCAGGTCGCCCTTGAATTTGACGTTTGTAAGATAGTTACGGGAATGCCGATTACATAGAATTTCATACTAATATTTCAAACATAACGAATTTTTAAGATATCTGCTAGATATCTTGTTTTGTGAATACCAATCCGCCGTTTTAATATTGTCAATCAAGATAGGAGCGTATTAAGATTCTTATAACTGTTCAACCTTTTTCGAGTCTTGTTCTCCAGGCTAAGATTGTTGAGCTCATAGTAAGTCACTTTTACATTGTATAGTTGTCATTTATTTATAGTATTCATAATTTCACTCTATCTTTAATGATGTATTTTTTTTGTTTCATATACTTAACTAATTTGTAAAATATCTCATATTCATTTATATTCTTTAGTCTTTGTCCATCTGAGGAAGGGAGTAGTCGCTCCCGAAAACATGTTTATGGAAATAAAATAATTCGTAGTAGCACAAACTGAAGACTCGTTATTTATTTTTACATAACTGAAAATGAACTACTACCAAGAACCTTCGGCCGAAACTATAAAAAACAACAGTTTTAAGATTGTTGGTAGGTTAGAAAAAAAAAATTCCAAGAATAATTTTGTATGAAAACGAGAATGCCAATAAACACACTTTGATTTTAAATGTATTTTGTTGGCTATCATAAATTTCACTATGACTTTTCAAAAATTCTAATTTAAGTACGATTATTTTAATTATTGATTCATTATTGAGCTTACTGTGAAAGAGTCAAGGAGTGTATTTGTGTTCACTTTGAGTGAGCACAGATACATTTATAAAAAAAAAAAAAAAATTATGCACGTAAATTTCTTATATTATGTACATATTTTTCATATTTTATTAGCGCTTCTATATTATATAAAAAACATAACATTTGGTTTATCGATTCAGTGTTTGTAATATTATTATTATGATCTCAGATAATTCATAAATTACCTTACGTGGACTTTCGAATTGAATTTTCATGGTAATCAATGGTACGAGAAATCGATAATCTCGTTTTCATAAGCGTGCCCACTTTAAAAACCTCAAATACATCTGAAAATTGTCTTGTTTTGAATACCATCATAAATGATCGAACTTCATTTAAATAAATAAAGAAATGTTGTACCTACATTCACAACCTTTTCAAACATTTCAGTTGCCAGTTTTAAACTGTTAGACGAATATTTTTTTCATCCTTTATAATATTTTGATTTTATTTCATTGATAATACATAGGTATTCCAATTAGGTAGGTATGTTTTTTTAAGTGTTATACTATTTTAAGAAAATGCATAAAGCTTTTTCTCATTTAATAATTTCAAAAACAAAGAAAGTCATACATAAAGAAACTATGTATTTGTTTTATTACACTTTTTTTTTCAAATTGTCTTATATAATATCTGTTATTGAGCTTAAAATCATGAGAGATCGCGTATTTCAGAGTTCGACGTAGATGAGAAGGAGTGAAATCGAGTAGAGGATGTTACTGCATTTACGTCCCGTAAGGGACTGGCTGTGCAGAAGGTAAATGGGGCGCATGCTCTCGTGGAAACCACCTCGCCTCAAAACAACCACCATCCCCCACTGGAAACTCCTACCCGAATGCCAAACTTTTTACACAACACACAGACGGCGCTAACGAACTAACACAGCGCCGCAACCACCCCCCGATGAAAACTTTTTACGCAACACAGAGGAAAGCAACGAACGGGGCTGTACGAAACCCCCCCTTTTTGGAGCAAAACTTTTGATACACACACACACACACAAATGCGGATACCCGGACCAAACTTTTAACATACACATTCGTAGTCTAAAGGCTACGTTCACATTGGTCGAGTATTTTCGAGTCGAGAAGCGAGTAGTTCCTATGTATAAAAGCAAAACCCTTTGTCCAATTTGGACCAATTTCGCTAATCTTTTTATTTCAATTTTCTATTATCTTATAGAAGACATAGTTCTGAATATTGCGTTGAGCATTAGAAAATTCAAGAAAACTCAACGTAGCTAACCTTACTGGTGCTTTTAATAGCATAAATTGTTATATTTTTGCATATTCATATGCGTCTTTAATCTGACAGTTATTTCAAAAGTTGAATGTGTGGTGCGGTCGTCAGAATATGGCATGTAAACATCGTTTAAAACAGAGGCATATTGGTTAAAAAGTAATTATCTAACTCGTTTTCAACCTTCATAGTTACATAAGATAGAACAACGTCTTGCTTGATTAATAACAAACCAATCTGAATACCTAAAATTTTGTCAACTAGTTGAGCCGGCTACTAGAGAGCTCTTGTTGCCTCCCTATGCCCCTAAGTGGGGTCTAAAGGGAGTTTGGATTGGAGTTGAGCCGGCAAATTGTCGAGAAGCTTCCTCTACCACAAGTCACTGGCCACATGTGGAGGGCGCTAGACGTGTGTACGTGAACCTATATTTTAGGCAAACTCATTAGTTTTCCAATAAAAATGGAGGTTTCCAAGAATGAAACTACATAATGCAGATAATATTATTTTATCTACATAATAATTCAGAAATGTTTTTTTATTTGCTTTTTACCGTATGTCATAGCATCACGCTCAAAATACAAATGCTACGTCAGATATGAATCTGCACAGAGCCGTGCAAAATGCCGGAGAAGGTTCTTTAATACAATTTGCTGCATTAACTTTAATATATTTAGAGCTAATTAAAAAACCCTATTTTTTAGGATCTTCATACAAAATTTTAATAAACATTAAAAGTGTCATTCTTCTTTTTCTGTGCTTATGTCAGTTATAGAGGTCTACAAAGCAATGGGAAGCTAGACTAGAACCTGTTTAATTACGTACCGATCAAGCCTGACAATCGGAATCAAAAACGTAAAGCAAGACGGGTATAAGCTAGTACTTTAATATACATTGGTTATAATAACTACACAAACCAATGATCTGATGTCTATTAACGAATTTCCACATTATTTAGAGCACTTTTCGTTTCTTTTAAAAAAAACCCCTTCTCGCTAAACCTATATTTGAATAAGGTGCGAACGATTTTTAGTTTTTCATCAAAAAATCAAATCAAAACTCCCTTTGAACTCCACTCAGGAGCATAGGGGGGCAACAACAGCTCTCCACTGCGCTCGATCGTAATGCTTATGACCTCCTCCCATACCATGTGCATTTCTCTTAGCTCTGCCTCGAAGGAACCGAACACGGTATGAGAGGGTCTTCCACGTCTTGGAGACCATGATGGGAGGAAAAACAGCGCTCACCTCGGCCAACTGTCATTCGGCATCCTCAACACAATATGTCCCAGCCATGCCCATTATCCCAGTTTTTTATAGCGTTTAATAATTCAGCTACAAGATCTAGTGTGAACTAGGCTTAAAGACTACGTTCAGACACAGAAGCCTCGGTTAAGGCTTACTACTCGACGTAGAACAACACCAGGCACATAATATTGTAGCTACCAGATTCAGAGGCACGTGATTATTTGAAGTTGCCGTGTCCACTTCGTTCCAACACTAAATTGAATGCTTTTCAATGCGGATCCATTATTTTCTCGAGCATGTGAAATTGCTACAGCTGCTTTTGTGTGGAGAACACAACAATTGATATAATCAACTTTCATAAAGTATGTTATTAACTGTATAATTGTATTGCAACATTTTATAAGGTTTGGACTGAAATAATAAAAAAAAAAACTGGAAAGTGTGATTTTGGTAAAAAGGAAAAATAACATAAGATAAACTTGTATCCGCAGAAGTAATAACAAAAATAAATAAATGATTCTTACCTATCGCGGATTGAATATATTTATTTCACTTCAGGCAAAAGGCAAGGTCAAGAATTTTTGAAGAGAAGTTTAGTCAATATTTTTTTTATTTATTTTTTCACTTACACATATGGACATTTTTTCCGGAGTTAGTTTTTTTAAATTAAGATCCTAATATTTTTTTATATTGATGAGGTCAAGTCGTACCTATATTATTATTTATGTAATTCCTCATTTAACCAACACCTAGTAGTATTAACGGAGAATAAATACAAATATCAGAAAAGTCTCTTAAACATAAACCAACCTTCCATTTGGGGGGGGGGGGGGGAGTTCTGACTGTTGTGGGGTGGGGTTTTGGGGGTGGGGGGTAGGGGGTTCCACTGCGAGGTACGAGGAGTTCTAAAACTTTTTACACTCACAATCAAACACTGGAGCTGTGTGTACGTACACTTTTTACACTCACACAAACAAGCGGCGCACACGAACACTTTTTGCTTGGATCTACGTATAATATTAATAATATACATACATACACAGATAGATAGAGGGTAGAGTGATAAACTTTTCCCGGCTGCGGGTGATTCTAGCGAGATGTACTGGAACCAGCTAAACAGACGAAGCCTCCACTAACACAAATGCACACACATACATAACACACACATTCACACTTGTACAATATACCTACAACCTAACCTATAAAGTTTGTAGGTAGATATATTATGAAGATGTATATTATATCATTATTTTCGTTATACTGAATTTACAGACACGGATTGGATTTATGTAGGTACCTAATTAGTTTCTAAATAAATGAAAAAAATATACGGGTGTAAAGTCAATGTAAAGAGACATCTACAGCCGCGCTCCACGAAGCTATCTGACATTTCAAATCCCATACAAATTCCCATACTAATGAAATTGGGTTTTTTGTTTAATATTTTTTTTACCTTAAACGACGTTTTTAAGGTGTTTTATGCCCCTGTTTGTTTTCAGTACATTGATTAGCAATATTCCTATTATTTTTGTTTCTCTAAGAAACATTTTTTTTCTGGAACTGATTCCATTTGTACAGATAAGCATAAATCAAAATGTATGGAAGAGTGGAGCGCAGAGCTGTCAAATGACGTCACACTTTTCACACGTAGGTATTGAGAGCCGAATTATTATAGTGCTTAAAATCAGGAGATGAAAGTTAAAAAGTTGAGATGTATTGATCATGTGGAATGAATGGACGCAAATCGAATGACTGATAGGAATGGTGGCCAACCGATAGAAAATAACGAGGATCAAACATATCCGTCCTCAAGAAAGGCCAGGTAAGAAGTGTGAGAAATAGGAGAGGTTGTATGAGAAATGATATAATGTCGGTGGAACAAACAAAATAAGTGTGCATGAATAAAAAAAGTGGAGGTTCGTTCCATCTGCAACTTGAGGGGTAAAAAAACAGATCTTTCCAGCTAAGGGAAGGTAACCCTTACGGAAGATTTACCAGAAAAGGCAAGAGAAAACCACTCCGGTTAACTCATTCCCAGGAATTCCAGGAAATCACCATGGCGAGGATTTGATCTTCAGTGATAAGCACCATAAGACCCAATTTGGTACTCTAAAAAGGAAAGAGGCCTAACTCCTTATATAGTGATCGTTTTCAAGCGTTTCTATTAGGAACTTTGAGAAAGATTGAAACTTGAAGCCTTGTTTCTGTGTATGGAGACTATAATACACTACAATATGTAGAAAAATAAACTATAGTAAATCTGTCTCAGATTGAACGATTGACTGGAAAAAAAATGCCTCAGACAATATGTATCGCCGGTTATACTGACAGATTTGTACAGATAAGTATAAATTAATTTATGTATTGATTGCAATATCCCGTGCCAGTGTAAACGACTGTTCATCTAATTTGAAAAATCCATGAATATCTATTAGATAATATCCAGATCATATAAGAAATCAAAATAATTTGGATAAAGTGTTACAATTTATGGATATCCAAATCATAAAAATAAAGTAGCAAATTAACATATGATGTTAATTTTCCGAAATCAATATTATTACTAAGGGTAAATCATTATTTCAGGTTGATTTTTCAATAGGTTAACATTGTAGATAACTAAAAATTCAACGCTAAACGCCGGCATACCCAGCGTAGGCCCATCACTTCTACCATTATGGATAGGAGATTGTCTTAGCTGGATCATGTGTTGAGGATTCGAATGACAGTAGGCCGATCTCATTTTTTCTACACTCAAGTAAATTTATTGTTAATAAGTAGGTACATTTATTTATTTATGATACACAAACTCAGAACATATACGAATGCTCCCTTTTAGGCCCCCCGCACAACGCAAGCCAGCCCGGAGGAGGTCAATCCGCAGCAAACCCGATCCACACGAAACCGACCCTCTAGTTCGATCGAAATCAAACCGAACGTAAGTAATCAAACCGAAAAGCCGGCCCCACACAAACCAAGTCCGCCGCGGATCCCCCCTGACCAACCCACAATTCGGGAAGCCTAAACCCCACTCAGGAGCATTGGGAGGCAACAAGAGCTCTCCATTGCGCCCGAGGGCGTCCAAGGCTTGTGCCTTTACTGACCAGTTGAGGTTTAAAGACGTGAGGTGGTCAATCTCAAGGTCCCGATCTCATTTTTCGATTTCCTGCCTCTTACAGGGTGCTCGAAAATCCAGCAAAAAGAGCAGAGGTGCTATTCTTAGCCGGCAACCCCATGGCTACGAATATACATAAGAAAAACATAAAGGTAAGGTACAAGCTGAGGTAATCTGCTCCACAATTACTTGTGCAAACGCCAATGTATGGTCCGAAAAAATTAACCGTTCACTGAAACATAATACAAACAATTATTTAAACTAAACAATGACACTTATATAAAAATAAAAAAGTGGACAGTTAATTTTCTAACTACTCTACATTGTCGAAGAATTATTCGTTTGTAGTCGATCGCCAAATGCAATTTGTCTAGGCCTACTGCGATGTTGTATGCAAACTAATGGGTAGTATAAATTCTACAAGAGTAACAATAAAATCATCGCTCAAATCAGATCATCAGCCTCTGGGGGGTTACTCCGCATTTATCGCGATTCTAGTTCAATGTCATTATGAAATTTAGATTTTGGTTGCTACGCATGAAAAGAGTTCCAAGATTGGTCCTTTTTAGAAACTACTATTGCTTTGCGAAAAAAATGGTATAAATCAGGTATTATACAAGTACTTTCCCTATATTAGTACAGGTATGCTTTATTTATAACTCTAATATAATTGAAACTTGGGTTAGTACAAACACTTATAACTCGAAATCGGCTGAACAGATTCTTTCGTTATTTGATTTATTGGATTCTGCTCCGCTCCGGATAACAGAATAACCAATTGAAAGTTGAAAAATGGATAAGAAATGATATAAAATATAATATTGAAATTAGTATGGAACGGATTTCCTACGCGATCTATTTTGGTAGTTCCCTCTCATTCTCGCATACGTGATTAAAATTATACTTACTGATAACAATTATTAATAATGTTTCATAAGTACACATAAAGAGCCCAGTTTCATAAGTATACACATCTGAATAGGCGCGGTAACGTAACCAATGTCACGTTGTATGCAACGTATCGAAATTCCATTGTGTCTCGCTAAAATTTAAGAACGGCTGCAGCGATTTACATAATGATAAAATATGGAATGAGGAAAATAAAAATAAAACAGTTTTGTTTTCTCAAACATACAAAGCAAAGTGGAATAATAATCTCTCGTAATGAAAGATCATTTTATTTTTTTTGGCTGTGGATGTCGGGAAATGAAGTACCTAGATGGACTTAGTTAGGGTGAAGTGATAGAAATCCTACCAGGTACCTAATCTATTTTATTACTAAAAATCAACTTCCAATCCTATTTTTTTTTTTTTCAAAAATTAGTCCGAATAAAACAAGAAATCATCAGGATGTTGTATTTAGACGCGTTTGGGATAATACACTTTCTCATAGGCACATTTTTTCTAAAATGTGTTTCTTTTTTATTAAGAACAAACTTTTTGATGGAGCGGTTCTTTTTGCTGGTTTTTTGAGCATCCTATATATAAGAGACAAGAAATCGAAAAATCGGATCGGGACCGTGAGGTTGATCACAATGACCGCCTCACGTCCTTTAGACCATACAAGTGAGGCAATAAGAATAAGCATGTCTATTGTCTATGCCCCTGAGTGGGGAGTGTAAAAGGGAGATATCTATCTATCTCACTTTTTGATGCCAATTATTACATCAATTAGGTGGTCTTACTCGTCGAAATCCCAAAACCATAGGAAGCAAACATGTTGAAAGCTCTCATGCCTCCGAATCGAATCGAATCCGCACAGCCCGCCTCAGCATACAAGGCTTGATTTGATTGAAACTGTTCGACTAACATTCTAGTCTACTTTTTACCTATTCCATTCTGAATTTGTTGTTGATGACATAATTTTTACTTATTGATCAATTTATCTTTGAAACTGTCTTTTAAGTTTACATTTTTATAATGTCTTAACTAATTTATGTACTTTGATTTCGAACTATTTGTTGTTGTTGTTGTCATATAACGTCAATGGCCTTAGGACGTATGATCAATCCTGTCGAACAGAATTGTGAGAGAGTCAAAGAGTATTAAGAGTATTTGTGTTCACTTTGAGTGGACACTCTTTCAAGTGGTTGCAAAGCTTTATAAACGCTAGACTTTAATCAAATCCTGTTGAGTTCATCCCCCTAGTGTGAACGCAACAGGATTTGATTTTAGTCTAGCGTTTATAAAACTTTGCAACCACTTGAAAGAGACGACTCTCTCACAGTAAGCTACGTAAAGCGTGTGTCGTGAGAGAGGAAGATGGACGGCACCTGGGATCTAACCCACGACCTCCGCACGAAAGAGTACGAAAGCCGGCGTCGTAGCCGCTAGACTACCAACAATTTCATTTTATTTCTGTTAATCTAATATGAATATTTCGTTTATATTAATTATTTTTACCGACCTCGGGAGTCTAGCGGCAAAGACGCCGATTTTAGATCAAGAGGTCCCGAGTTCGATTCCCAGTCGGGTCAGAACTCAGAATTTATTAATGTGTTTTGACTTGAAATTTCTACCCGGGGTTGGAATCCTGCCTCGGATTGGACGGGACCTATTGAAGAGTGTTATTTATTTATTTTAATTATTTATTAACCTGTTAATTTTGAAGATAAATAAATAATTAACGAACCTTAAGATTGGATTTCATAAAACTATCACCGATAACATCATTAAAATATCATTCTATGTTATTCGGTCTTAATTTTATACCAGGTTTAGTGATAAGCTAAAAATGATTCTCAAAAAAACTATTTTGTTGGAGGTAAATTGTGTCTTAGGATTTGAATTTTACATCGTACATAGACCATTTCGTGAATATCCCTTCTAGATGGTTTTTTATCTTAACTCTTTTTAACGAAAATGAAGCTGCGAGGAATGTCCCTTCCAATACGTCCTCTGCGATAATAATTATAGAGCCTAGTATAGCCTTCGTGGAAGAAGGAAGGTGTGTGTGGGCGTTGGGGGCTGTGGGCCGGAGCCCGGGTCTTGCGCCCCCGGGGTACCCCCGCAGCCAACCACCTCCAACCTCACGCCACTCTCCTCACTGCCAACTCCAAAACTCAACGGTTTTCACCTGAATCACTCAATCAAACATACCGTGGAATTCACGTGTTTCAATAATTTTTCACTGAAACAACATTCTACTTTTTTCTGAATGTTGCACGAGATTTTCGGCCTTCGCACGATATTGTTAGTAAACAAACTATATTCTAAGTGTTCTCAATGACAGATTCTTGGGTAAATCGATAGTTATGGCCTGCACACATCTGAACACGCGCGATAACGTAACCAATGTCACGTTGCATGCAACGTATCAATATTCCATAGTACGCGGTTCGCGTTGGTTCGTCACTTGGATATATGATCACGAGTAGGGGTTGCTGTACAAATGAATAAAAATAACACTATTGAATTGCTTATAACAATTTAAACACACAAATACGAACCAAAGGGCGGACTTATCCCGAAGTCAACCCATAATACGAATATGAAAAGAAATGCCAAAAAAACTCAAAGGGCTTGTACCTGTTATTCTGTGTGATGATTTTTTTGGTTGAATAAAAATAATAAATAAATAAATATGTCAGCACAAAAGTCAAATTTTAAGGTTTATAATATTGTCAAGAGGTACACTTTAATGTACGTAAATAAAATGCGAAGAAAGTAGTAGATGCATGGGATATTTTAATAGATAAAGGTATTAACAGCAATGGGTCTGTACTACTCTCTACTGGCAGAGATCGGTCCTTCGTCAGTTTCTAAAGGATATTTTAAAACAAACTGCGACATTTAAACTGAATTATGGATACAGGTGCCGTGGGGTTTCCGGCTAAGAATAGCACCTCTGCTCTTTTGCTAGTTTTTCGAACATCCTGTAAGAGGAAGAAAATCGAAAAATCGTATCGGGACCGTTAGGTTGACCACCTCACATCCTTAAACCTCAATCGGTCAGAAAAGGCACAATGAGCTTCGAACGCCTTCGAGCGCTTGAGCTCTTGATGCCTCCCTATGCTCCTGAGTGGGACTTAGGCCTTTCGCATTGTGGGTTGATTTGGGGGGATCCGCGGCGGACTTGATTTGTGTGTGGTCGGCTTTTTGGTTTGATTGCTTCGATCGAGCTAGGGGGTCGGTTTCGTGCGGGTCGGGTTTGCTGCGGATTGGTCTCCTCCGGGCTGGCTTGCGGCGTGCGGGGGGCCATAAAGGGAGTATGAATGAATGAATGAATGATGGATACAGTGTTCCCAATTTAAATAATAAAAATAATCTTTGTAGGTAGGTACACTGATCAACATTCGTCCGTGCAATGTGCGAAAAAAAGACTGAAATAATTATAAACTCTTGCCTTCTTTACCTACTCATTTATAAATTTCATAGGTTTTTGTTTCAAAGATTAGAAGTTTTATTTTTTTCGTGAGATTTCACTTAAATATTTTATTAGAAATTATGGTCGACGTGCAGCATTGGCTGACCAACCTTTGAAGGTGCCCTTCTGAGATCCATGTCGAGTGGCAATTGGTTCAAAGAGTATGGGACAAAACAGAATGGAAGAACTTGATGAAAGAAGAAAACGATGTTTCTAAGTTTGTTTATTATAAAACTGTTAAGGACACTTGTCTTTTATTAGATTTTTACAAAGGATTAAGGGATGTTACCTATATATTAACTAAGCCATGTTGAAGAAATAAAACAGTAATATAGTATATCGTTGGTTGTCCTTATGGGAACCTTGTATTAGTGTGGACACGTGCTTCGAACTAAGGAAGGAGCATGTAAGAAGAGTACGTGAAACGCTCCTCAAGGATCGAAGGAAGGAGTTATCTTATGAAAAAAGTTGTCATATAGAATGTGACGTTAATGAAATTATTTCTGAAAATGTTATATTATTATATTGTGTATGATAATGATAAGTTCGTTTGTGGGTAACATCACATAGCTAACATACCTGTACATGACTACTCATTGTGAAAAAATCAAAAGTTCTATAAAATTAAAAAATGTCGGTTACATAACCGCCATCTGTGGATGTACATACGGAAAATATTGATCTATAGAATCTTTCTACCAAAATATCAATCTAACAGACATCTCCCTATTTCCCCAACAGATGGCGGTGGCAGTATCCGTTAGAAAATCCGATCCATACTAACTTTAATATTATATTTTATATCATTTCTTATCCATTTACTCAACTTTTTATAAGTTATTCTATTATTCGGAGCGGAGAAGAATCCAATAAATCAAACATCGGAAGAATCTGTTCAGCCGATCTCGAGTTATAAGTGTTCGCACTAACCCGACTTTCATTTATATTAGAGATTTATGATTTTCTAAACATATTTGATTAAATAATGTCGACATGTGGTTGGTAAACTGGCGGTCGCGATGCCGGCTTTCGTATCGGAGGTCGTGGGTTCGATCCCAGGTGCCAATCAACCATCTTCCTCTTTCACGACCAAGCTTTTGTCAGCTTAGGTACTTTGAAAGACTCAAAGACAGTATTTGTTTTCACATTGAGTGAGCACAGATTCATTTATTAAAAAAAAAAAAAAATTAAAATCAAATGGCATAAGTACTCTTTAGTAAAAAAATATTCTTTGTTTGAAAAAGTGGTATAAGTTTATGTCCAATAATTTATTTTAAATATGGTTTGAGCGTTGCTACAAACCACAAGCGTTACAGGATAATTTCTTCATCCTCTAATGCACTGGATTCCTATAGGGAGCAGTCCTTCGTCTGACAAGACGGTATTCTTTCAAAATATAATAATGTTTGTTGATACTACGGTAATGATACTGACAATATTCTAAACTGACATACTCAGTTGTGGCGCCGTATTCGTAGGAAAACAGACCATTAGCTAGATAATTTTCCCCTTTTGGTTCCTCAAATACTTTACTGTTTCCTTTTGCACGCATAACAAATGGGTTAATTTCGAGAAATGTTTTTTTACAGAAATTTTGATTTAAATTTTAAGATAGGTACAAATTGAATTTTATATATCAATCAGAAAAGAGCAATAATTATTGTTAAGTAATTTTATCATTTTTTTTATCAGACGGTAAGGTAAGAGGGTGCCGTCCACTCGATGCATTATGTAAGAGAAGAATAGTGTAGGGGAGGGAGTCGGATAGTAGGGGAGCTGTAAGGACAAAACAAAGAGAGCGGGGGAGTGATCCTGATGATAGGACATGAATTAACAAAACTTTAAGGAGGACAGGAGTCGTGATGGAACGTGATTGTTGATTCGTCACAAGGTGGAGAGAAAAACTAACGATATCACACACGGCAGGGGTATGCAATGATGGATTCCGAGTGTAAAACTATTTTCAGGGCATTCACACTGTTAAGATTTAAAAAAAATACTTAAATTACTTTGAGAAGTTGGCTGCGCGATTTCAGCACGTGGGGTAGGCAACTTCCCAAATTCGCGCCTTTAATAGGATGTTCAAAAGATCAGCAAAATGAGCAGAGGTGCTATTTTTGCGGGTCACGGCCACAATAAAAAAACAACAGAAGTTCACGATGGGTTTCTTAATAGATTGAAAACAAAACACTAAAATAAGTAAATAATATAAATATCAATCAATCAATCAACACTTCCAGTCTGACCCCACCAGGGCCAAAGGTAGGCAACAAAATCCCTCTACCGCACCCGATCTTGCGCGGCTCCAATGACTCCCACACCGTGTCTTCCTCGTCTTCGGGACCCTGATCGGAGGAAGAACACCAAATTGAAAAACAAAATTCGCCTTGCTTATATAAATATACAAAACAAGGGAATTCCATTATCTTGGAAACAAATAAAAATATTATATAAATGCTAAAACATGGTTGATCAATAACTGCCATCAATAACAAGATTTGTTGATTTAAAAGAAACACAATTTCATAATCACAATTTTTTTTAATCTAAGACAAGGATATCGTCGAATGTCATCCGGTCAAGAAAATACACACTAAAAATAAAAATGTTAGTTAAATGTCATACAATTCTTTACATTCATGCAGATTTCTTCAAATTACGCTACACAAACAGCATGATGGGACGGTTTTACGTGCAAGACTATTAAGTGTCATAAGGTAGAAGAATATTTTTGGGTTTATTAAGAAGCTGCTCCCTGGTATTATTATCCCAGATATGGACTAATTAACCAAGGAAAGGTGAAAAAATCAACAAAACATATGAAATAAATGATTCATAACTCAGAATCTTTTGAGACACATCCTTCGAGAATCTTTCAAAACACCAATTTCCACAAAGAAAACATGTTAATTTCTTGAATTTCGATAATTTTAAATTTATAAAAAAAAATCTCTCAACATTGAATTTCTAAGATTGAATTTATAGTTTTGTTTGGCATCCCTGATGCGTTTTTGACGTAGGTTCGGACAGTGGAATTGAAGAAAAAAAATAACACAAATAATTGGGAGTGAAAGGCAATGAGAATGAAGACTTCATCGACCCGGTGCACTCCCCATGTTTGCAGGATCAAGATATTCAATTAAGGACTTTTTGTGGCGTTTCCAATTTTTACTGAATTAATAATGTCCTTGAGCCTTGATCTTCGTCCCTTGCAGTTACGTGTGATCAAGACTTCATATAGTTTGTTATCGCAGAATAAAAAAAATCCATATTAGAACTAGCTAGGTACATATTTTTAAGCCAATCATTGCATCAATAATTGTTTGTAATACAGAGGAAAACTATGTAAAAATTTGAACAAACACGAGCTAACTGATGCCGATTTCAATTGCTATTTCGAAGGATAGGTTTTGTAGTCGGGAGCGATCGGTAGTCCGACGAAACGACCTTTTTTGAAAGATGTGAAAATGTTTTTTGTCGCTATGGTAACAACATAAACAATGTTCTACACTCACAAATTCATCCCTGTTTATAGCAGTACCACCCGTATTTCTGCAAAAACCTAGTAAGATAACTTTACGTAAAAACGTACGCCAATTATGTGGTCAAATTCGTTGAAATCCCCAAAATTTGGAAAAAATGGGAATCTTCGATATGTTCAAGATATTTTTAAATTCTCATGCCCTCTGCGGAAATCGAACAAGCATCCCTAGTCATCCCAGAGACGCTAGCCACTGGGCTATTCCATATGAAAACAATACCTTTATCGTTGTGTTTTTTTTTTTAACTTTTTTGGGACTGGCACCTGAGATTAATTCACGAGCTCCAGAACAAAACAGTATGAAAGTAGGCGTCGTTACAGCTAGGCAATCAACCACTTCTCTTGGCATATGATTTACCTACAAGCTTAAAACATATTTCCAAAAAAAAATCAAAGATAGCATGTTTGTTTGCGAGTGATATAAGGCGATAACCATCGAGTTAAGTGTGTATTAAAAGCTTAATCCCATGCAATAAAAAGCTCTAGGAGTTAAGCAGAAACCAGTAGGTTTTAGTGGGGTAAAATATCTTGCAAGAGATCTCCTCTCTCCGCTAATATCCTTCATGGCTCCAAGCCAAATATCACGTTTTTGTATTCCACTAATTGCTTTTACTTTACTCCTTCGCTAATTCCCTCTCTCTTCTTGTGTGGAATAACTTTGTACAGGGCGTTTATAACTTTAAAAAAATATTATGAATATTGAACTTGTCGAAATTGATCGAAAATTCGAATCTTCAAGTATTCTTTCTAAATTATGCCATCAATTTTACGTACTACTTAGGTACTATAAAACGCTCATGTCTATTGATATCATATTAATTAGTAAATGTAATAGTTTTTATCTCTTTATCAAAACGTTTTAATGCATGAAACACGAGTCGAAGGCAAAGACGAGTAAAGATTTTTATTTCGAACAAATAATCATTATTCAAAAATAGAAACAATAAAATATATATATATAAAAAAAACAAAAGAAAAGAAAACTTTTAAATTAAGAATGCCGCTTGTTCCGTCTTGTCCGCGGGTATTTTTTTCCCCCTACTCAATCATCAACTCCCTTGTCTATACAAAGTATATTATTTTTCAATCGTTTAAAACGAGAGATCCATCAATTTGAATTCAATTTAATAATATTATTTATAACATTTCTCATGTTTATGGAAGAGAGGGAAGAATAAATGTTGAAACGCTGAAAATACAACGGTCAGATTTTTACAGCGAAATAAAATTCTTAAAAGTAAATAAATAAATAAAACTCTGACTGCACTTTGATCTAGAGATCATTTTAATTTCAAAAGTATTTTAATAATTCCACTGAAAATGCGTTCATCAACTATACAAAAAAATACAACACTACATAATGTGCATAATCTGTTAAAATATCTACATAATAATTCAGAAATGTTTGTCTGCTTTCTATCGTATATGGGAGCATCACGCTCAAAATACAAATACTACGTCAGATATTAATATGCCCAGAGCCGTACAAAATGTTGGAGAAGGTTCTTAAATACAATTTGCTGCATTAACTTTAATATATTTAGAGCTATTTAAAAAACTCTATTTTTTTAGGACCTTCATACAAATTTCTCAAAAAGACAGTAAGCCATCTTTTCGAAACAAAATTACTCATGTAAACGTTGAATGGAATCTTGGTATTACGGTATGAAAACGTAATAAAATAATTGTAGATTGATTTGTTATACATATAAATGTTATTCAAATCTTATTATTATCAATAAATAAAGATTTAATGAAAAAATTTGCAAAATGATTCCTCCATTTTGAAGTTTGACAGCGGCTTTTATACTCATAGCACAAGTCACCCTCTATGGGTGGAATGACTAATTAATTATCACACATTAGAGGGTGTAGGGAATGTAGCTAAGATTCAAACCACAGAGCTCTCTCTATGAAAACTTGCAAATTATGTCGGTAGGTTCGTATAATATTATGAGGTCGGTAAAACAAAAATTGTAAAAGTGTCATTCTTCTTTTTCTGTGCTTATGTCAGTTATAGAGGTCTGTTAAGCAATGGGAAGCTAGACTAGAACCTGTTTAATTACCTACCGATTAAGCCTGACAATCGGAATAAAAAACGTAAAGCAAGACGGGTATAAGCTAGTAAATTCATAAAATTCAATATAATATAATCAAGACAATATAAAAATTGCATTCAAATAAGAGATCGTTGTGTATATTAAATCGTCATAACAAAATATTCACATATACCTAATTAATTAGGCATTCTACCCTCAAACAATATAATTAATATTTAACCAAAAATACCTATAAATGAACGTGGATTCGAACCCACGACCTCCAATACGCTGTGCGTACGAAAGTCGTCGACTGATACCACTGGTCTACCAACCACTTCAAACTCTTCTTTATTTGACCTCATTTCATTTTAATTAATTGAACACTTTACTATCTATGATATAAAAGAAAGTAATATTTGGAGGGTTTGTGTATTTACGTAGTGAAAGTTCATTATTATGAATTAAATAACACACAGTTGCACTTTCACAAAATTTATATTGAATCTCGTAAGTCAGTCTCTTGACAATGTCTGCGTGAGTTGGACGAAAGCGCTCGAGATTCAATATAAATTTTGTGAAAGTGCAACTGTGTGTTATTTAATTCATAAAAGAAAGTCTGGTCAGTGCGAACACTTATAACTCGAGATCGGCTCAACAGATTTTTATGAGGCTTGGTTTATTGGATTCTTCTCCGCTCCGAATAACAGAATAACTAATAAAAGGTTGAAAAAAAACGCATAAGAAATAACATAACATATTAAAGTTAGTATGGAATGGATTTCCTGCGACCCAATTACAACAAAATTATTGTTTACTCCACTCTCATTCTCGCAAACGTAATTGCCACTCTTACTAGTAGCCCATCCCGCATAGGTACTCCAATTTTCATACAAAATTATCGGGCACATACATGTGCACAGTGCACACGCAGCGTCGTCACTTCATAGACGAGGTTGAATGTGTGCGCCCGCATATATTCTCGCCTTGTTCCCGCCTGAGCTTTGAATGCGAAAGAAATGTGGATGTTTTGGAAATATTTTAATGTTATTATTTTATTAGTTTAAGCCAATCGAATTAATTATGTATTTTTTTCTAGGGGGAGCAGTGCACATTATGCCACCTCGGGCTAGTACCACAGGACAACGTCTGTCCGGAAAGCTAGTTTTAGTATAAAAATGAAACAAGAACAGGGAAAATATAAATAATTATAATCTATAGGTACGCATAAGATATTATTCTAACTGTCCTGGAGCGGTACAATAAACACATAGAATTTTTTTTCTAAATTTAAAAATAAATACTTTAAAGTAGGTACCCACGCGTTTATTATTTTTTTGGTTATTTGATTAACAATATAGTTGGACACTTAAAATTTTGAATTTGAATTATGTTTGGAACAGGTTTTTGTTTTATTTTATTTTCTTTTCATCAAACGGAAAAAAATACAGAGAAATGAACACGGTTGGTGTTTGAAATTGATTATTATTTTATTTTTTTGAAAAAACAAAGTGGAAAATGTAATTCATGGCATACAGTGCTCTGTATGGATAATTTGTTTTGTTGGTAAGAATTTATTGTCCAAATATTCATATTATTTCAGTGCTTGGTGCACATGACATGTTTTTTTTTATCACATTTTCAATTACATTAGTATTTTTTTTGTACATTTTTTTAACAGGACTAAACATACATTAGGAGAGTTTTCTTAATATTTTGGTGGAAATTTGTGTAATGAAGATTGGTCATATCGGATAGAAATGGTGGGCAAGATATTTAAAAAAAAAACTATAACGAAGAATTGGGCAACACGACAGAAAAATTGATTAGTATAGTTTTATAATTTTTTTGTTCTTGTTTTGTTTTTAATCTATTAAATAAGTTTTGTGTTAATTTAGAATTTGTTATTTTTTTACCTACAAAAAAACCCAAAAAGACAGCCCTAGGTAACCCACCCCAACTGAGCTAAGCTGGATGGCTGGAGCCAATGATGGTTGGCCAAGATTCTCGCTCCAGTCCTTAAGAAAGAAAAAAAAATATTGGGCGCAGCAGATGCAGATGAAAATTCAAGATACTTGTCAACTCTTTACGGACAGTTGTGATTTTTTTTAAATTTATCGATATTGATTGTTCAGTATTAAACCTTCTGGTGGGCTTAATTGACACCCAGACGATGGGGCAAGGGAGCACCTCGAAACGGGGGGAGAAAAATATCTACCCCCGATGAGAAACTCACCCCGCAGAAACAAAGCCAATCTATATAAAACATTTAAAAGGTGCTTAAAAGACAGGAAAAAACGATCGAGTAGATAATAAAAATAAAAAAAAAAATAGAAGAAATAAAATAAGATTGACGTCTTCATAAACAAGAGTGTTAGTCACTCAGGAAAACGCCAATTTGAAATTATTTACGAACGACTCGACGCTTTTGAAAATGATTCCAAATTATTATCGGAAGCGACAGAATGATGGGGTAGATAGTTTTGTTGTAGGGTTTTATTTTTTGTATTGTTTTTATTTTATTTATTTTTAATTGTATTTTTAAGTCTTAAAAACAAAAGTAACCTAACCTAACCTTATGAAATAATTAATGTCAATGTATTAATAATAGATTACAATAATATATGACGTTGTCCTGTAGTCCTTACTATGAATATTGATTTAATATTTGTTATTTATACAAAAATACTTTTAAAATATATTTAAAAAATATTTATGAACGCTTAAGAGAATCAAAAAACTGCGTACCAATGTTTTGAAACGCAATCAATAAAGTAAATAAAATTGCGTTGTTATGAAATTTTTCACATTTGGCTTTGTTCTCGTTGTAGTTGTCCATTTTTCGGTGTTTTATTAGTTATTCTGTTATTCGTAGCGGTGAAAAATCCAATAAACCAATCGTCATAAAAATCTGTTCAACCGATCTCGAGTTGTAAGTGTTCACACTAACCTGATTTTCTTTTATATAATAGACTAGCTAGTTACCCGTGGCTTCGCTCACGTGTTACTGTATTTGCTTTCTTTTTGAGATTTTGAGGTAACGTTAACGTTAATTTTGAATAACTGACAGAATTATTTTTTTGACTCGGAATTTGGAACAGCATTGTTTAACGCACGTTGAACAACAGTTTTTACGTTATCTCAACAACAAATTGTTAACGTTGGAGCTGTCGTTAATATTTCGACTTGGCCTCCAGGCGTGATGCGATGACCACGTAAAGTAGGTCTCCATTTTTATAATAACGTAATATTCTCCCTTTTAAGCCCCCCCCGCTCACCGCAAGCCAGCCCGGAGGAAACTAAACCGCAGCAATCCCGATCCGCACAAAGCCAAACCCTAGCCCGATTGCCAAAAAGACAGCCGCACAAAAATCAAGCCCGTGGCGGTTCCCCCCAAACCACCCCATAATACGGGAGGCCTTGGACCCACTCAGGAGAATAGGTTAGGCATAAAGAACTCTCCATTGCGCTCGAAGTCGTCCGAGGCTCATTGTGCCTTTTCTAACCGGTTGAGATTTAAGGAAGTGAGGTGGTCAACCTCAGTATTCTAATGGTATAAGTAATTGGCGTTCGACTATAAACGAATTTTCGACAATGTAGAGTAGGGAGAAAATTAACTGTCCACTGTTTATATTTTTATTAGATGAAACGGATATCGGCAACTATCCGATATCCGGTCTATCCGGCGGCGTAAATAATATCCTGCCGGATACCGGATAGTAAAAAGAGACATGTTTGGATAACTCATTGATTTGTTTATTAAAGTATCACTTAAGAAATACACCTTATAATCACAAAATAAATTCTACAACTTAGAAAATTGATTATCAAGCATAAGGTAAATTATGGAGAGTAATTCTATATAATATTTCGTTATAGACTATTAGACTATATAGAGGAAAACAGCAGCTTTGCTGGTCTTCGTAAGTAAGGGAAGTTTAATAAAACAACGTTTCGTCATATATCATCCTAATGGATGAATTGCCGAAAAGGTTATAAAAAAAAAAAAAAATAAAAAAAAAAAACAATTCAGAATCGCTGTACAGGATGCATGGTACGAAAAATATATTGAAGTAGGTAGGCACGTAAAGTGTTTGTCTGAATTCACGGAAAGTGTATTATTTATCTCTTATATAAAAATGGAACGCTAATTTGCGCGGTCATCGTATGGGTAAGAACACGTTGAAAGCCGATTACGATCCGCGCCGACCAGCTCAAAGATTGTTGTCTATGGTTTCCATGCATTTAAATGGGCATGTCGGAAAGCGGGTTCCTGCTTTTTCTGTGGGTTTCCCCATTCAAATGCATAGTAACATTCTTTGCGCCGGTTGGCGCTAGTCAGAATCGGCATTCTACGTGTTTCTTACGAGAACAGCTGAACTTATATCGCCCATTTTTTTGTCGTGTTTGCTTTTGTCTGAAGGGTCTTATGAAAGAAAAAAGTTGCACGGAATAAAAATAAAACTTCCATATTATTATTACATTTTTTCTAATTTTGAAATTAAATCAGGCGTTTGACAGGAATCAGTTGTTTGATGAATGATACGATTCACGGAATGCTGATAGTAAATAATATAATGATATGTTTTATAACAGATGCAGCGGTTACAGTTATTATATTAAGTTGAAAAATAATATAAGGACCACGTCGTCGTCTGTGTTAAATAACTTTAAACTGAAATCAACTTAAAGTTATACATAAAATCTCGAACATATTATTTATATTCCAAGGCGGGACGAAGTTTGACGGGTCGGCTAGTTCAAAACTATATTATTATTATAGATTACGCAATAGTTTCGACACGTGTATTGGAGAAAGTAGGTTGGGTTGGCTAGGTGTACCTACCTACGTATATTCATACACGCTGCACCGGAGCCTCGCGGTGTATGATGTATGTTTATTGTATGAAACGATGTCGTCAATAAATTAAATTTTTACAAAAGTTGTTAAGAAAAGTTCGAGATGTACTGCTATGATGTATGTATTTTTTATAGAAAAATCAATTATCTAGTTGGAGGGTTTCGTCGTTTATCGATATTTTTATAAAATTCTGAAATATATGCACTGAAACTCGTAAATTTGTCATAAAAAAAATATTTTTCTTTATAAAAAAAGTTTGAGAAATGCTGGAACTTTTTCATTAAACTATATTTTAGATATTGTATTTTTCTATATACATACACATTTTTAGGGTTCTAGATTTTATGGTTTTCGAGATATATGAAAAAATTAAATAAAAATTCAAAGGTTGGTTACTCCTGACTGAAAAAAAAATTCAACATTCTGAGTATACAAATTTTGTATGCTTAAAGTATTCAATATTTTCTGAAATTTTAGGATCTGTGTATCAAGCGAATCAAAAGTTATAAAGAGGGGACGGATACACACACATACACGTTGGAAAAGTGCCCCTCACCCCCTCCCCTCTAATTACTGATATCTTTTGAAAACGAAATAGTATAATTTGACTCTTTCTGAAGAAATCATTTTTTTGAAATTTCGATAAAATCAGTTTTAAACTTTTTAGGAGCCACTTAAAAATCATCCCTTTTTATATGTGCCCTTTTTCGTCCCTTTTAGTTAAATTTTGGAAAAATTGCCGAATACGCTAACACTCATTTCTATAGAAGAATTCATATGCCAAATCTCAAGTTCGTACCATGTCTAGTTTCCGAGATATTCGCATACTTTGAAAAACATTCAACCCTATTTTTCACCCCCTTAGGGGTGGAATTTCCAAAAATCCTTTCTTAGTGGAAGGTTTTGTATTGAGACCTACCTGATTTCCAAATTTCACTTCTCTACGATTAGCCGTTTGGGCTGTGCGTTGATGAGTCAGTCAGTCAATCAGTCAGTCAATCAGTCAGTCAATCAGTCAGTCAGTCAGTCAGGCACTTTCCTTTATTATTATAGATTATAGATTTTTGCAGCTTTTTCTTTTTGATCATGATTGATTTTTAGTTTACCAAATTGATTTAATTTTAAATTGTTTAACGTACAATTTATCTTATATTGACAGCATATTTGACGAATAGTTCTTAAGAAATTTTTAACACAATTCGAACAATTTGTTTTATTCTGATAAAATTTAGTTGAAATGATGTAATAATTCACTTTTAAAACAAAATAAGAAAAAAGTTAACAAAATTCCTGCAGGGTAGAATCATTAATTCCCAGCACAAGGCTTTCACAAACGATGAGGGAATTTAAAAAAAAAAGCAGACGATAAATAATTGATTCTGACATCAGATTTAAAGAAAGCAAAAAAAAAAGGTAAAACAACTCGGTACAGGAGTGAAAACGCAAAAGGGGGGGCTCGTGCTTTCTGTTTTTATCAAGAAAGCAACATTAATTCTCAAGGGTGCAATTCGTCCTGATAACAGTCGTGTTTGGAATCTTTACAAAACAACGAGTCCCGGGTCCCTAGACTAGGTAGGGGATGAAGCCAGCAAAACCATCTTTTTGATATCTTCCGAATAACAAACAATATTGAACGTCGCACCCTATCCCGCGGTGAGAATTAAGTGGGTACATCAAAAGAATATCATTATAATAGGGGTTGATTGTTTTGTTTTTTAATTCTTTATTTTTAAAAGTCCATAATATTACATTTGAAGGGAGATCTCTGCAATTTGAACCAATACAGATTGGTTTGTAGCAAGGTTCTGCGTCAATCTTTCATAAATAAGCTCCTTTTTTAAGAACAAGTTTCAATTTAAATTGAGAATCATTCGTAAGAGTTACCTATTTAATCTATTAAGGTTGCTATTGGCAAAAAATACTAGAGGTCGAAATATATGTGAAGGTCAAGATAAAAGATATGATGAAGGAAAAAGAAGGAGGAAATGGTAAGAGTAGGTAATCTTCAATGAATGGAATATCAGACTCTTTTCAGAACATTTAATAAGAAAATCGACCTCTTTAAGGACATCTTAAAGAGTAAGAGACAAGGGTCTGTGCAGACAGTAAAATACATTGTGCAAGACAGGCAGCTCAAAAGTTTAAAAACATACCTACATGAAGTTTGAACTCCGGAGGCGGTGGATTGGCTGATGGCGTTGGAGGCAAGATAATAAAAGAGGCTAGGATGCAGGTCTCTAAGGGTGCAGATATTCTGAAATGCCAAACCAAAAGTAAAGTAAGCAAGGGAAAATGATTCACAGCTATTGATAACCGCTACCGATAACCATCGTCGGTCACCAGGTCTCCCGGGTGGATAAATTTAAATACCTGGGAGCAACCATTACCACACCTGGTGACCTCGGGGCTGAGCTCCCGATACGTATCGGTATGTTAAGTGGCGCCTTTTTAGTGACAAAGATTTGGAAAGCGTCAGCGTTTAGTGTCGAGATGAAATGTGAACTGTTTGATGCGTGTGTGTTGCCCATTCTCCTGTACGGCTGTGAGTCCTGGCACCTGACCAAAGCCCAGGCACAAAAAATCTGTATTTGAAATGAAGTGGCTCAGGAGAATTTTGGGTATGAGAATTGATGGTACCACCGCATCACGAAGGACGCTATACGCTGGCGCACTCAGCGAGGACCCGTCACCTCTACCATTATGGAGGGGAGATAGACTTGGCTGGCGCATGTGTTAAGGATGTTGAATGATAGTTTGCCGAGGAGAACGCAGTTCTTCCTCCCATCAGGGTCCCGAAGACGAGGAAGACCCTCTCATAGTGTTCGGCTCCTTTGAAGAAGAGCTGAGAGACAGAGAACACTGTGTGGGAGGTCATAAACATTGCGCAAGATGGAGCGCAGTGGAGATCTCTTGTTGCCTCCCTATGGTCCTGAGTGGGGTGTAAAAGGGAGAATTGATTGATTGAAGTATGTAGATGAGGAAAAAGTCATAAAATCGACCATTTTCATAAATGGACACATACATTTTACCAAATACATTAACCACATACCCCAAATGTATCCGCACCAGAAGTAAACAAAATAATAATTTGTGAATCAGTTCAAGAAAGGTGCAAAGATTGGAAGGGAATAGGAACGGTGGAGGAGTTGTTCCAACTGGCGCGTGACCGAGAAGCCTTCGCAGAAGTGGTGCTAATGTCAGGCAGATCTGCTACAGCACAAACAGAAGACGAAGAGTGCAAGAACGTCATAAAACAGTATACAGGATTTTGAATGGAGAGTATTGTCAATGTTGGATAAAGAAAATGTGCACCTAAAAGTGTTTAAATCTTCACTTTTAACCAAATTATGTATGATGATATGATATTTAAAAATTGTAAAAAAAAACCAAGTAGATATTTTGTAGCATTGACATCAACTTTGAGTGCACTAACACAGACATGGAGTAGTTAACCAGAAAGCGGTTAATTTGCTTAAAGTTTGGATAGTATGAAGATAGACTCCGTGATTGTACTAAAAAAATAACAATTTTATAAGATCGTTAAAATAGAATGTTAGTATCGATACATTGAAATGTAATAGTGACTAGAGAAGCCTAGAGGGGTGAAGTTAAAAAAAAAACAAGTAGAAACAGATTTAATTGACAAATGGGTAAGGACATACCTCAAATCAGTCACTCACACCCCAAGTATTAAAGTCAGGGCTATGTTGAAGAGGTGGTTGTTACTCCAGACAATCTAACAAAGTTGGTCGTTTTTCACGACTCTTTGAATAAGCATTATGAAAATAAAAAAAATGTTTGGTAGCTTGGGCGTTACGAGGCTGGCTCTCGTGATGGAGGTCGTGGGTCCGATCCCAGCTACCTACCATCTTCCTCTCTCACGACACAAGCTTAAAGTAGCTTACTATGAGAGAGTCAAAGACTGTATTTGTGTTCACTTCGCACAGATTCATTTAAAAAAAATTGAATATCAATAGACTAGGCGATTTATGAGACTTCGCGTTATTTATGGGGTTCAACATACTCGTATATAATTTAAAAGAAAGTCGGGTTAGTGCGAACAAGTGTTAAGTAAGAAAGTTGTAAGTACAACTCGAGATCGGCTGAACAGATTTTTATTATTTTTGATTTATTGGATTCTTCTCTACTCCGGATAACAGAATTATTATTGATTATTCGAAAAATTGATAGAAAATAGTATAAAATATAATACTAAAGTCAGTATGGAACGGATTTACTGACAACAACGTCATATGTGAAAAATTCCATAACAACACAATTTTTATTTACCTACTTGACAACCATCGAGTTTCAAAACCTTGGTACGCAGATTTTGGATAGAATTTCTTTCAAGTTTTCAGAAGTAATTTTTTAACATTCGAACTTTTGTATAAATTACAAATTCCAAATCAATATTCATAGTAAGGACTACGAACAGAAGACAACGTCTGTCGAGAAAGCTAGTTATTAATAAGAGTGAATCTCGTCAACACCTTAAGAAGAAAAAAACGCCTAGCCGGCTCACAAAAGGTCGGTTCACATCTTCCTCCTATAACAGCATACGTATGTGGCCATACTCCATGGAGGCGATTTGTTCTTGCAGGTGGTTTTTGTTACACGTGATGCCGCGGTTGTGGGCCATCCATCATCTTCTGACATCTCCCGTCTGCGTTCAATAGAAAAATAGAAGAAGTCATCATCTATGGTGGATTCCAAGTGAATGGTTTTCAAAAACGACGCGTTTGTCAAGTTAATATTATGTGAATTCACAATTTTACGGATGGACTGCTCTTAATAGACCGCAAATGATAAAATGATTCTCTTTATATATATATATATATATATATATATATATATATATATATATATATATATATATACGATGCGTGAACGAAATGTTTTGGGTACTCCGTGTACTCAGGTTGGCTCTGAAAAGAGCCGTTGGTCGCCCGACGTTTCGATTGGATTCCACCAATCATCATCTGGGGCAGATGGGAAGCCGCTGGGAAGCAGCTAGCGCGCGGGGTTAGGAGAGAGGTAGTGCACTAAATGTTGCACCCACAGCCTTAACACGCGAGACGATTCGAAGAGAATTCCCTTTGCGTGGCATACCATCATCGAAAAACACCGCCCCCGCGTTTCTCAAAATCGCACAGTCGATATCCCATCTTCGCCTTCCACTTCGACGGAGCCAGCGAGCTCTCGTGCACCTTCCAATATCGATGATGCCGCGAACGTCGATCCCGCGCCAAGCGGTGCACGCGTGATTCGGCGCAGCGCCCGCCTCGCCGCGAACCCCGCTCCCAGCTACCGCGAATGACGTCACCTGCCATGCAGTAACGCACACGCCGCGGTAATCAACATTTAGTGCACTACCTCTCTCCTAACCCCGCGCGCTAGCTGCTTCCCAGTGGCTTCCCATCTGCCCCAGATGATGATTGGTGGAATCCAATCGAAACGTCGGGCGACCAACGGCTCTTTTCAGAGCCAACCTGAGTACACGGAGTACCCAAAACGTTTCGTTCACGCATCGTATATTTCTCTCCGTGATCACCTCTTCACAGAAAAAAAAATATATATATATATATATATATATATATATATATATATATATATATTCGTATGGTATTTGGTGCATAAGAAACGTACATAAAAACAAAATCTATAAAACCATAAAAAAAATATACATCAAATATTATATTATGTCAAAAAATAAAACTTTTTTCCCTTAGCCAGTTTCTGGCTTCGGTCGTCACGGGATTAAAAAGCATGATTCTCTTAAGATACATAGTTTGCAACAATATGTAATGTGATTACATAATTATGAATGTTATGAAAACTGCCAGATTTACAATGAGAACAATCAAGTTTTTTTTTATATTAGAATTTTTTTTAATACATCTACTACAATTTGTGATCAAATTTTGAGCAACCTTTAAAGTGAGTATAACATACTATACAAGTTCTCGATTTAGTTGAGAAATTAGAACCTGGGCCAGTAGTTTACCTTTTTTTTTAAATAGACACAGTATGTATCTACATCAAGAATAAATAAATAAACACTTTACTAAAGGAATGTGTCACTAACCGGTGAAACTACTAATTACTTAAAGTATTCTTTTTGGTCAACAGTTCCCATCTAATCTGAGACTGGCCCGGGTAGAAATCTCAGGTGAAAATCCTTTGTGATCTAGCCGGGAATTGAAGTAGGGCCCTCTTGATCAGTAATAATAGCAAAAGACTAGTGAGAGACTATCAAGGTCGGTAGTATTATAAAAACAATTTTGGTAATAATATAATGTGTTTGATGTATTTTCTTGTACTCGTTGGAGAGAATCTCAATTTCAAAGAAATTCTTCAAATTTATGTACTATGAAAATCAGGTCCATAAGATGTGACGATCATGATATTCAGACACTTTGGAATATTCGAAAGGAATCAAATGCCTACTATTGGACTAAGTGTTATGCATAATGTGAATAACCAGTCTGATGAACCAAAATATTAAATATTTGGTTAGAAATTTTCTATGTTTATACCGTTAATAGTTTGTGCGACTATGTGTGAAAACATTTAAATGATATGAAGAGTCCGCCCATTTAATGTAACAGTCGCTGCATCGGACAATCTAACTTTTGCGGAAACAAACATGTTGTGTTAAACATTTCCCTGATATTCTTCCCAACCTACAATATTTCCTCTTCCTGTACCTATATCCTCCTCTTCTTCTTAATATGTTATTGTTATTATTATCTCGAGTGCAGCACATTCCTAACATCCTCCTATATTGGACTACTCAGAGGAACACAATAGACTTTCTACTAGAGAGTAATTCAAGAAAATACTGAATGTATAGATCGAAATAGTATATGGCTGTTCCTCATACTGTTGCCAATCAATTCTAGGATTAAGACCAGAGAAAAAGTTTTGTTCTGTTGGTGTCTGGATGCGTGAAGAGATATGGGTAAACAAACATATCATGCGGCTGGGTAGAACGGTTTGTAAATTAAAAATATGTGTCAGACCCATAGCCAGCTACGGAATACAGGCCAAAACAGACACTGCTAGAACAAAGTTCCGACTCGGATGCTCCGAAATGAAAACACCAAGATGTATTACCGGAAACACACTGCGTGATCGTATAAACAACAACACCATCCGCAGCATGTGCAACACGGAGGACATCGTCAACTGGGGAAGGCAACAAAGGCAACACTGGAACGAGCATGCGAATAGAGCGTTAGACGACATGACTCCTCGTGTCGCCCTTCAAGGCAACCCTGAAGGAAGAAGACCCCCAGGAAGACCACCAAAGCGATGGATAGATAGTTGGCAGTCGACCTCCCAAGAGAATGAAACGGCAGCACTAAAGATCCTCAGGATGTACGAAGAGAAGAAAAGAAGATGGATGGGGTTTTTCCTAAACCAAAAAAGAGAATCTTAGATATGGTATTGAAACCAAAAATTACTGCCCTCATGTAGAATGTGGAGAAGTTCCCTGACTGCTTAAAAACCTTCGAAATAACCAATACAATGACAATGATTTTTCTTTATAACCAGATTTGCTTCGAAAGAACGGAACACATTAATGGAGTGTATTCCTTTATGTTTGATCAATTCTCATTCTTCGAGTTCTAGACATTTCCCCTACATCATCCACCGTCATAAAAATAATCATCTATTTATTTAAATTTAACAAAAAAAGATATTTTTGCTGCATGGTGTGAATGGAATGTTAGTTTGAGCGCTCATGTGTGCCTGAGGAGTGCGCGTGACACATCTCCTGTCTTGCACCTCTCATGAATATTTTGGAAATGCTGTCGGTCCCTGGTGCATAGTTCCTATTGAAAACGCCTCATTGCGGACTTTGTTGGATAGTTTATTGTGGTGTTTTACTTTTTGTTTTTTTGTAAGCTCAATAATTTAATCAAAGTAAAATAATGAGCCAATTTTTTTTCGTACAGTTTATCCATATAGCTTAACCCATTCACATAACCAGCTAAATTTCCAGTCAGCAATTCAAAGGTCTAAAATAGAACTTTATTCAAACTAACCTTTATTTTTTTTTAATTCAACCCATAAATCTCAAAAAAGCTTAGCTCGTACTAATATTATTATTTTTTTTACTTAAGGAAGGTTTCGTTTCTTTATAAAGGTTAATGAAACATCTTTCAACCATTTTTAAGATTATTTTCAATTTTTTTCCGCAACTAAACTATCTAAATTATTGAATTAAAGTATAATATACTTAAACAAGCATGACAAAATTTAAAAATATCAATACTGGTGAAACAATATTACCTAATAAGAATTAATTAAAATATAAGCTAACAAATAAATCCGGAAAAAACACCATCAAACAAAAATTGACAAATTTATGTGTTTGCACATTGAAAAAAAAATGCATTTCTCGCAGCACCAAAGAGCTGATAAAACCTTGTAAATTTACAGTTTTAATTGATTACGCCTTTCATAAGATATGTACAGCAAACATTCATACCTTAAATTTTTATAACACTCAAGTGTTTTATACTCCTTGAAGAAGACTGAATGAAGAACTTTATAAGCAAGATATTGGAGGGTGTTTTGGCTGGTGAGCTAGGGTGGGTCAGTGTGTAGTTATTTTAGTTAGTGACCGGTAGTTAAAGCCGTAAGAGAGCGGTCGCCGTAATTTCATTAGTCTCCTATGGGAGAGAAGGGATGGTGGTGAAGACAAATGGGCGCCCATTAGTGTAATGTGACTACTTACCTACCTACCCTACACGCGGGACTTGAGAGTCCACTCTAGTCGGCCTTAGTAAAAAGCTACACCTCGTATCATAATACCATTAAGGAGACTATACTTCTTTCCTTTTTCACTTAACTACTTACTTTAATTTCAGATTTTTAAAGTCCCCTTAAATCTTCAGACCCAAACTATATTGATTCAGCTGTTTTGAATTCAGCCTAGTTTGTCATATTTTCAGATGCTTCTGGAGAATCTTAGGTATAAGATGGTACCACCGCATCACCAACGATGCTCTATGCTGCCCCATTGTTGAATTGTAGGACCCCTGTGACATGCTACTCTCTGTCCTCCATCTCTCTCTACTCCATTTTACTGTCTAAGCCTGGGCCTTTAGATGCTCTTGCATCCGGTGGGTCCTCTACTATGTTATTTCATGCAAATCAAACGACGCCGATTGGAAACCATCCGGATATATCTAATAAGAAATAAGTAAAACGCGAATTCAAAGTGTTGATATTGAAACTGGTAAATTTCTAGTTTTATATAGATACACACAACATTTTTGATTTTACTGAAAACAAATTATGTACCCGATTTCCGAACCGATATTTTTTTTCAAAGGTAATTTTTCGAATATTTTGTATATTATATACCTACGAGTATAATATTAAAATGTAAAAATTAAAAAGCAAAAGAATTTAATTTTATTCAAAATTAAAAAAAAAATGCTTACTTAAAAACACACAATATTAAAAACATCAATAGCATTATTCTTTTATGATTTTATGCGCTTATTTTTATATAGGTATACAGATATGTAAACATACTACTTATATAGGATTCCCTCGTTCCGCCACTGGTAGGTATACTCACCTTTATCCTCTCTCGCTAATAGGATCAAAATATTATAACGAATATTCGGGGGGCCCCAACATCAAAAGGTGGTTACGAAACAACCAGTGGCGTTCCGCGTTCTACATTTGAGCCCAGAAAATATTTTAATTAATTTAGAGTTCGACAAAATCATTCTAAATTTAAAAAAAATGACGATCTCTACAAACAACTACATCAGCCGAGAACATTAGTTACAAAGTTGTATTTTTAAATTTGGAATAAAAACATTGTTCGAAAGAGAAGAATGAAGCATACCTAACAGCTCCGGCAGATGTTCAATTAAAATATGCCAATTGGGACGCTGGATAATCTGGATATAAGGGAAGTAATGGCTTAATATGAGTTGATCGCCTTGATAATAAATTATTACATAGCGCTAACTTTCTTAATAAAACACTTTCCAATATCAGAAACATTTTTTTACATATCTATTTAGAAAGACGGATCCGATGCTGTTTTTTAACAGAGATGTGCTCAAATTTTTTTATAATACCTGTACACAGAGTGTACAGTGTACGTACACCTATTCTAAGTTTCCTTGACATTTAAGCTAGCGTGTATGGAAACGTGTATAGCGCCCCTAACAGAGTACTTTGGAAAGCTCCTTACCTCATATAAAAATCCCATGATTTTCTCACTTATATATTAGTGCTTAAGAGGGTTACTGTTTCAAATATAAATAAGACTTGTGTCCTTTAGTACAGCGCTGTACAATTGCACAATAAGACAAGTAAAAACAACGAAATAAAATTTTTGGATTATGACAAGGTGTTTTAAAATACTGATCATATTATGTAGATTAAACTAAGTGATGTGTTTTTATGCCTGTTGTTTACTAGGTTTTACTGCTAGTTTACAGAAAATCGCTCCAGTGTTAAGTAGGTACCTACCTACTCGTATTTGAAAATGGAATGCGAAAAATAAAAAAAATAAAATATTATAATTAATATCTCCGCCACTGATTTGAGGCAACATTAAAAAAGTGAGGAAGTACCTACGCGCATACCTATGAGTGGAGTCCCGACATATTATTCTTATTGTGAGTGATAAAAGTCCACCTGTTAGAGTGACGTGGATGAGTTGGCTGAGTGGGGACACTGAGAGGCTGGCGGCTCTTCTTGCTGGGGTGGCGGCTCTTTCAGCTCTTCTTCCTCATTATATTCGATTGAGCGCCTCCTTTTTAAATACCGACGCCTTTCAATAACAACTTATTACGATAAATGAAAATTTCCGAGAAATAAAAAACAAGATTGACAATGGCGTACCTTTAACCGAAGTATATTCCATAGACACCGCTTTTTGTCAAAATGGCGTTGCCCTTGTTTGTTTACAACAGTGTACTAGTGTGCGTGAGTAGGGACATATTGACTGACCAGTACCCATATTCTAAGTTTTATCGAAAGGTAGTCACGGAAGTAATGTGAGTATTACACGATACATTTTGTATGGGAAAGGATATTTCTAGAAATAAAAGCGATTCTCGCATTTGAATGTATGGAAAACGTCTATACGTATCGAATCATCGAAATCACCTTGCTGTCATAGAATGAACTTACTTTGACGGTGTAACTGTACAGTTTACAATTTAGTGACGCTAAAAATAGGCAGTTTTCTTGAACTGGCAGATACGTTTCATTTTACACAACTGATGAACTTTTCTTGTTACCAATTTACACGTTTTCTTGTCACTTGTTGGAATGATTGCTTAGTGAAGCCAATGTAATATGTATAAACGTCTGCGTCAGAAATGAAGTGCCTCAGGAAATTTTTTGGTATAAGATGATATCACCGCATCACGAACGACGCCGGCGCACCCAGAAGAGGCACATCACATCTTCGATTAGAGTCCGGGATGACTCCAATATGCGACGACGGAGGTTGCCTTGTCGTTAGCCAAAATCAGGTCATCAGAGTCCTTCAGCTCTCACCCATCAGTGGACAGATTAAGGTACAACTGCTATCATGGGTTGCTCCGCATTCCCATTCTACCATTATGAAAAGGAGACTTGGCTGGGACCCATGATTAGGATGCCGAATACAGGTGGCTGAGCAGAGCGCTGTTCTTCCTCCCATGAGGGTCTCAATGACGAGGAGGACCCTCTCGCACTGTGTCCCGTTCCCACGACGCAGGTTTGAGGGATCTGGACATGGTGGGGGAGGAAATCATAAACATTGCACTCTCACAATTGAGGTTAAAAAGGGAGTATGTATACAAATGTCTCAGTGAATCCATAGAGCCGGCATAAAGTAATTTCTTATTTGGTTTGTACCAGTTAAGTGGTTCCGTCCAATTGGAACCAGGATGGTAGGTAACTCCCTGACAAAAAAAAACACATGATCCGTTGATCTCTTCATAATGAGTCTGACACTTATATACACAACCACCTACTGAGATTGACATGTAAGGTTTACCTATGAGAAAGTTGATTTATCTTTCGTCTTATTGATATTTTGTACTGTTGGTTGGTTAAATCGGGTATCTAAATACCAAATACCTTCAATATTCAAATTTTTTTTGTAAATTCATTTAGTACGTATGGCAAGAAAATCCTGTGAGTAGGGATAACAAACCATTTATTTCTAAGGAATTATACGTCTTTCATAACAAACGGGAAACGACAAATAAATATTTGACCTTCTCTATAAATCAATGTTACATAATATGTAGGTAATAATAACAACTATTAAGACAGCTTAAGGACGAGGTATTAGGAAAATGTGTTTGGAAGACGCTTACAAGTGCTTAAAGGCAAGAAGAGACTGCTTCAGTTGAGGGAGGCGAAGTGTCAGAATAATATGAGAAAAGGACTAAAGGAATCGCCGAATGTACTTAACGAGGATTCGAAGAAGGGTCGCCCGCCACCACCGCTATCGGGACAAATACCGATTATGTATTGCCACATTGTTATTATTGTAGGACAAGCTGAACCGTCGACATTCGTCCCGCCTAAGAAGCTAACAACGTTGTGTTAAATATTTACAAACTGAATTAAGAAATTCCATTTTTATTAAGTTCACATAGCATAGGTATCGTATTCTAATGGGATAAAACGAAACCGCATACACCCCCGTAGTCATATTAAATGAAAATAGGTGAAGTGAAGTGAAGGTGAAGTAGGAAGTTAGTTGTGGGTTATAGACATATGTACCAATTTTTTTGCTAAAAAAAAAATTTAAAATTAATTTAAAGTATGTATAGGAAAATATCAAAGTGAACACAAATACACAAGGAGTGTATTTGTGTTCACTTTGAGTGAGCACAGATTGATTTAAATAAAAAAAGATGCGGATTTGTGGAACAATTCAATGCTTTCATACGAGTAGGTACAATTGTGGAATTTTTTTAATAGGTATGATATAACACTCACCAGTTAATAGGACATTAAATTTTTCCATAAAAGAGCGAACAATGTCAGACAAGCCAAAAAATGGAATATCTCCTTAACAAACATGTAAATTCACACCTGCGAAGGTTGCCCCATCTTAGGTAAGATTAGACGAGACAATAAGAGGAAACCCCTTTGCCTATAGAAACCACGGCACATCCTTCTTAATGCTCTGACAAACAAAACACCTTCCCCTTCACACGAGAGCCGATGATAATATTGATTCAGTGGCACAACTTAATCTATAAATCAAGAAGCGAAACTATTTCCTAATTAGATAGTATTCAAGGCACTCCTGGGTCCAAACCTAGTACCCGTCGCCTACCCTTTAGAGATTTTAGGGTCATAATCGAGGGTCTAACAGATGCTGCACCTTGACAAATGTCCAACTACAAATTCATGGGGAAAAGGTTTCGGTAGTAATGAACAATTATCTCTTGCGGTCATCTTTTAATAGTAGCACGTATTATGCCAGTGATGTATTGTGTTATTTGGAGAATGGTAACGACCAAATTGATTGGGACATTTCGGGCCCATTAGATGGGGCGGTTGGTAATATTATTAATCTGTCTATAAGGGGTAGTGAGGCTCTCGTCACTATTACAACATCTACTATTATTACTTTTAGTCCGTCCCAAAATATATTCATTCAAAGTGATTTACAACCTTTAACGATGGATGTTTTCAGGTGTTTTGGGTTAGGGATGAAATTTTCCACATAGGTTAATTAGGAATATTAAATTTTAGCTTGATTTCAATCTTTTACAGAAATGTGACATTTATTAATTTAACTTTTTAATCATTACAAAATTAACGGTTAAATGCCAGAGATGATAACTTTTTCTGGGTGAAACAAGGAAGTTTGCAATTAGAGTTGGCAAGAGATTCGAGAAGGTCTTTAATAGGACGAATACTATCAAAGAAACGCTATGGATCATTAAAATCCTTTTAAGGTAATATTCAATCAGAGTCGTTATTGCAGATTATGACATTCATTACTTCTCAATACAAAGATGTGGACTGACATTCACACCGGAACTCATTCTGTTTTATTTGTAATGGCCGATTGATACAATATATTTTTTTTTAAAGCTAAGTATATATTTTGTTTTGATATGTAGAAATTAAAGAAACAATATTTTGAATAAAAAAAGGATTGGCGAATTGATGTGAGGGATTTATTCAGATGTGTTATTCAAAATATTGTTAAGTCATTGTTTGAAAATTTGGGAACGCGATGGTAAAGAGTTTGAAAACCAGTTGCTTCTTTGTTTATGACAGATTAGAAGGTTTGGTATTTTTACATATTGAATGGATGTACGGGGAAACCATTTTTTAGAAAAAATGTTATTTAAAGGGATTAGTAGAGAAGGCAAGGCTTCTTTGTTTTGAGATAGTATATTTGGCCCTCGATAGGACAAATAGTTTTTTTTTAAGTTTAGTCTAGATCCACGCTCCGATGGGAGACGTTCTTAAATTTTGTGTTGAAGTGTTTGAGTAATTTTTAATATCCTTCGCATATTTCAATTGTACATATTATGTACCTACCGGGGTGTGTCCGAGTGTGTTGTTATTAATACGGGATTTGCGTGCGACTTGATTGATGTGTATCTTTGGAGGTTGAAATATCACATTTGATAAATTCGCGTTTCACTTAGAATCTTCGGTTTTGGATTAAGCCTTCTGTATAATTATTATAATATATTATTTATTGTTTGACTGGGCTAACCAAAGAGGGAGGATGCGTGGCGGATCGTTAGATTGGACAGCCCCGTGGTAATTCAACTTCCAACTATGAATGTGACGTGTTTATTTTCGTTTTGTGCTTTTTTGCTAAATATTTGAAGGTAGGCAGAATTTTGGGTGAGTGACCAGATTTTTTTGATATTAGAATTTGTATGGACACAGAGAGATGTTTTCTTGTGTGGTATTTTGTTTGTTGCTTGGTTGCCCCGCCAAGCATGCTTATGAGCGAATTGCTCGATTGGTTTTAGCTGAGAGATATATGGCCGATGCGTTACGGCATTGTTTTGAATATTTGTGATCTCTGTGTGCCATTGGGCTTATTGTATTGCAGCATGTACCTCCCTGTATTGTTTTCACACGTCACATGTCAAGCACACGTCGCGAATTGTTATCTGTCATTCGCGGGTTACCCCATTGTCCGATACCAGTGGTGTGACCTATCTTAAATGTTTATTTTTGAATCCGGTTAGGAATTTCATATTTAGAACCTTCTAGTAAGCTTAGTGTAGAATTTTCATTTGTAAAAGTAGGTACATCCCCGAGAGAGTAATTTTGTTATGAATATCCGGTCGCGATATTATGATATTCTGAGCTTGTTATTGCCCGCGCATAAGATAGATTAGGTATTATACACGCGCCGTTGTAAATCTATTAAGGTTAAAGTTACGGAGTCCTTATAAGAATAATTAGTTTGTCAGGAAGGCTGTGGACTGAAGATATGCCTCACATGACTCTCCAAGAGAATGGGCTGTGGCTGATTTGGACGCTTTTCAGCTCAGTTCATGAGGTTCACTGGCGAAAAGGTCGCGGGCCAAGACCGAAGCAGTTGAGCGATTTGGAACTCTAATGAGGAAAACTTGCGGTTTAATGACAGCCCGTATGTAATTTGACTAGAAGGTTGATTTGTTCGTTTATAAAGTAATTGAACGTTTATTTTGATATTGAGATCGATAATAATTAATTAAATGCACGCGAGATAGACATTAAAATTATTGTTAATAGGCAGGATCGTTTTGACTGCAGCTAATCGTGGCATAATTTTCGCGTAGTTAAATCCTGTCCTATTTTGAGTCTCTGCCGGAAGTACGTTTAGGTATTTAGAGTCAAGAGTTACATAGTCAAAAGATAGCTTTCATCCCCTGTAGTCTGTACACCATCAGGAACCTTTTTCAGTTGTATATATACACTATATCTGATAGCCGAATTTCGGCCCCTTTTTGGTACCTGTTCGAGGCGTGAGGTCGCATCGAATTGGGCCAGTCTCGGACCTTCAGAGTTTTTTTTTTGCCTGAATTTTGGCAAGAAGGTTCGTTTGACATGGAAGGCCCTCTTTCGGTGGCTAATTCCTCCCATAGACCTCGATCATGCTTATCAATTCACGCCACCAAGGAAAAATATATAATTATCTTCGGCCAAGTAAAAGCTGGCGTCCGAGGGATTTGACTGTGGACTTCAAATACATGAATCATTACAAGACATTTCAGAAATAATTACATTTGTCTTTGTACTTTAAATAAATATACGAACATTTTCTTGTAAAAGTTTTCAATATGCCGTAAGAGATGAAAGTTGTTTGTCATCACATATTCCAATATTCTTTGTCATTTGTTTGTAATTTTATTCAAATCTTTATAAGCACGAATATAATAACTAATGACTACTCATTCATTACCGATGTTCCATTTTTACATGGAACAAACTACTACGTGCATAAAGACCGTCTTCTACTATTATTTCGAAGGCTGGCTTAGTGTGATCGGTTTACGTTTACAACGTTCGCCATTGGTGTAATTTTTAAATCTCCTAATCATGAGAATTTTCAACATGTTCAACACGTCAAAAAATCATATATTCACAACAAGTAGATATTTAATAATTAATCAGTAGAGCAACCAAATTTAAAGACTGAGACTGCTGTCATGTATTAGGAGCCAGGATATGTATCGACGCTATACGTTATGTTCAAATATATTTTACTTTTAGTTGTTTACTCACCCAATCAATGATTTCTACTTCATACAGATGCTTGGAAGAATTTTAACGAAGTGTAGGTTTTGATTCTTACCTGAAAAAAAATAAAAGAACATTTTTGTAGATCATCAATCATTATCTGTGGTGAAAATATTTTGTATGAACCAAACCTACAATTTCTATGCAAATACAAAAACAAACAAAAATAATTAATATATTATTTCCCGTGACCTTGAGTTTATAATATGAAGAAAATAAACAAAAATTAGATGTGGAATTTCTAAGGATGTTTTCATGTGTTCTTCGATTTTACTTTGTAGATAAATTTAACCAGAGGCTATATTTATAACTATAGCTTTCCCGACAGACGTTGTCCTGTAGTCCTTACTATGAATATTGATTTAAAATTTGTAATTTATACAAAAATACGTTTTAAATATGTTTGAATGTTACAAAATTATTTCTGAAAGCTCGAAAGAAATTCTATCAAAAATCGGCATACCAATGTTTTGAAACTCAATGGTTGTCAAGTAGGTAAAAAAAATGGAATTTTCCACAGATATTGTTGGCTTCGCAGGAAATACGTTCTATAGTAACTTTAAAATTATATTTTATATTATTTCTTATGTATATTTCATTTTCTATTAGTTATTCTGTTATCCGGAGCGGAGTAGAATCCAACACACAAAGCATCATATGTTCAGCCGATCTCGAGTTAGAAGTTTTCGCACTAACCCAACTTTTTTTTATATAATAGATTTCAAAAACATGAGAACACTCAGGTCTAGGGTCAAATGATGTTTCAGCTATGAATGGACTTAGTAAACCACATTTCTTAGAGGTTATTCAAAAGATGTAGGATATTACTTAATGTAGAATCAAACGCGCCGCATTTCTTAGACCTTATTCAAAAGAGATAGTAATGAATTAATCACAATATTTTATCAACTAATTATTGAGATTCTGTCCCTTCAATAAATTATTTCGGAGCACTATGTACCTACTACATCTCAAGACGTTAGGGTCATCTAGGGGAGGGAGACCATCCCTTAACATAACTCCTTACGTTGCAACATGTGTACGAACTGTTTGCGGTCTAAATATAAACTCACTTTACTATTATTCTTAACATTGTTAACAGGATTTATTTTTTAATGAGCAATGTTTCAATGAAATGGGATATGGGATTCATTTAAAAATTTGTAAAGCGGATCAAAAATACTGTTTTGAATATTTGGTACATTACAGAAATTTGACAACAAATGATCACCCTAATCCCATTCCTATAATAAACAGAAGTAGAACCAGTGGGGCTAGTACGAGTTTAATCGAAAGCTATTTGCACGCTAATAAGCGATTATTAGCGTGAAAATAGTGTTCGAAAATCAAACGGTCGAATCGTTTGATCATTTTTCTATGGAAATTTTTCGAAACTCTTTCGATGATCGAATATCGAGTCGACTCTATGGGCCCATTAATGAAGGCGGAAGATGGCGAATTCGGTATAATGATGGACTGTACCAATTATGTGATGACATTTACATCGGCAAATTCATCAAAATATTCCGTCTCCGCTGGCTGGGGCACATGGAGAGAATGGTCGAACAATCTACACTAAAGAAACTCCGCATGGATGAAGGAATATTGGCAGACCAAGGTTGAGATGGTTAAGGGCGGTTGACAGGGCGGAATGGCGACGACTGCTTGAGGAGGCCAAGACTCGCAATGGGTTGTAGCGCGATGGATGGATGGAAAATTATGATTTTTCCTTCATATTGTATTCGAATTTGCAAAATGATACCTTTAAACCAATGTAATTCCATCGGATGAATTTGTTTTAAAGCATATTATATTTTCCGCCGCATTCTGTCAATCGCACCAAAAAATGTCAATCAACTGGCAATTTCTGTCAAACCCCAATTAAAATTCAAAAGTAGAATTAAATTATATTGTAAAAAGCAATAACAAGGTTACTCGTGATGCGAAGACTAGTTCTTTATTTATATAGATTTTTGGATAATTCTAAGTTTTAGTGAAATTTTTATGGAAATAAAGTTCCCATCTATTTTATAATAAAAATAACAAAGAATGACCACGGTAGAAAAATGAATACGTAGCTGCATTTTGCAATAGGTTGATGAATAATTTGTTTGGAAGCGAGCTAACATTCAGAGCAGGTAGTGTATTTTGAAATATTAGTCCTTTCTTCAAAAGACCCCCCTATAGTAAAGGATTCACTGAATCATTTATTTAATAACTACACGAATTTACAAGGAGCTTAGGAATATCTTAAGATTTCGAATAACTATTTATTGCCTGGCGGACGTTAGGGGTAGTACCTACCTACATACCTTGAGAAACGTTTGAAAAACCAAGGAGTTTATTTAAGAAAACGACTAATAAAATTCTTGAATGTTAACTTATTATGATGTTCAAATTTTCAATGAATAATTATTCAACATTCAACCACTAACCGCATCATTACTGCTGTTTAGCGCTTAGTAGAATCACTCCAGAACAATCTAGGACCACGCTGGATTGTCAAGTATTAATCCGCGAAATTAAACAAAAAATTAATATATAATTACTGGTTTATATTTTTGAACACTCTCGTAACTACCAAAAATCCAAATTGAATCAATGTCAATGGCTCAAGAATAAACCAAATTAATTATTATATCTGCAGCCCATGTTTAATGGTAGATAGTTTCCATTTTTTTCATAATAAAGTGTAAATATAGTAGGTATATATAAAAAGTGGGAAGTGGCGGACACCTCTTATTGGAGCACTGGTGAATTTTGTATGTGTTGTGTGCTTTTGTTGTATTATGTTTATATCAGTGTTCTGTTGGTGTTTCCAAAATTATAAATAAATAAATAAATAAATGGTCTAGCAGTTAGACGTCGACTTTCGTATACACGTATTGAAGTTCGTGGTTTCCCACCACGTCGGACCCACTTCCTCTTTCTTAGCTTTGCTCTCTGTGAAAAATGTCAGAAGTGCATTTGTGGTCACTTTGGGTGAGCCCAAATCAAGACATATTATGATTGATTTATTTTTTATATTTGTGGGGAGCAAAGGAAAATAAAAAATAATTCATTCCATAAAAATATATTCATTGTTTAGCGGTTCATTAAAAAAAGGATTATGTATAGTTGAGTGTAAATTGGCCTTAAATGTTCGCAACAACCGTGCTTAACCTTCTACTGCAGTTGTGCACGTCTGACAGACACGTCGTTACGAATTTATTAGATATCTTTCTTCCGCCAATCCATCCCCATCCCTCACTAACAATACCTTCCTGTATCCTAATGACCTATCAATCAGTCGGCATTGCGTTGTCGTTGTGTGTGTTGTGTTCCTGTGCTGGGATAGTTACGTCTCACAAACGTCAGGTCAGTAATAATGTGATTTTATGCATACGTCTAATAGTCGTTACCACGCATGTTATGTTTTTATGTCATTGAGTTTCACAGCCGTCTCGACTATTTCAAATGAAATTTATTAAAAAAATTGTTTCATAATTAGGTACATAATACTATAGTAGTATTTCACTGGTGTATAAAGAGGGAGTCACTAATTATATATAAATTATATAATGTGCAAATATCAATAACAATATACTTATTCAATCCTCAAATATATTTTATTAGGCTTCAATGTATTAATTTTTTTAGAACGTTTTCTAAAACTGCAGAGAAAAGAAAACTGTCCACAGGAGATGAAGCTGGTTCTTTTCGTCGAAATCCGTTATCTGATGAAGAGTTAGTCCGATGTCTGGAGTATGACAGCAATGAAGAGTTCAGCGATTTTGATGATAGCGATGCCGACCCAAACTTTTTCGTAGAATCAGATCAAATCACGGAATCGGAGCAATCAGAGAAGGAAGTTGAAGATGTGAATATACAAATACCATTGCAGGATGAAACATATAATAATACCTAATGAGCTTCCAGAAAACCAAACAATTGAAGCTGCCGAAACACAGTACTACGTGAATTCTTACATGAAGAGAACTTACTTGCTAATTTTTTAAGTGTTTATTTTAATTGTTTTTTTATGTCGTATTATTATTAACTAGTCTATATGCGATAAGGATTTTGTATTTTTTTACATATTGATATTTCATGTAAACCTAAAAAACGAAAAATATAAGTACCTGTATTTGTCATTGTATTTCTTAGACCTCATAATAAATATTTGTTTTAAAATGTATGTGCTTTTGTTTTAATTTATAAATTTCCTATTATGTGCTTGTAAATAATCTATATTTAGTAATATTGGCTAAGAAAGTCGAAATATATAAAGCCAACATTGGCTATATATATTTCGAATTTTACGTCTGTCAGACTGCACCACTGTGCTAAAATTATAGAAAATCACCACAGTAGCTAAAGGTTAAACTTCTTTGTCGCCCAAGCTGCGGCGACAAACTGATTTCAAAATAAACTGTTTCTCTCGAATCACGCTTCTTCTGCCCGCTTTTTATCCTACCGTTCAAAACTCGCTGAATCCCATTTTCAGTTATCAGCCTATAAGGACTAGCGGAAACATTGATATAAGTGCCAAAATAGATCTTTTCGTGCAGAGCCTCCTAGAGTGCAAAATATTTGCCTTGGTCTAAGTTTAAACTATTTGTGAATAGCCCTGTTGTCTATGCGAATTGGTTTCGCTGAAACATAAAACAGGTAGGAACAATATTGTGAGCTGTTCGAGTTGCCAAAAAAAAACTAACATCCATTTGTTTTATCTCCAACTGTTACATTCGATTATAATCCGACGCTGTGTAAACAGGAATATCTGCTGAATCTCTACTTAATAAAATAAAATAGAATAGAACATGAATATCTGTTCTATTCAAACTTTTATCATCGAGGAAAATTTAAAATATGTTGCGCACATTTGTGGGTTCTGGGACTTATTTTCCACAAAGAGATTTACTCAAGTGTCTGCTAACATTAAAATAACATAGAGTCAGAGTTACAAGGAAAGAATTCTTTCTTGATGTTTGATATTAACAACAAATAAACAACAACAGGTAAGAATTAACACCAAGAACTAAATAATGATCGATGACAGATTACGCGCTGCAGAGTCTTAATTCTTCTTTGCTTGGTGTCAATATAAATAAATAAATATAACACTTTTGTATACAAAGGTGTCAGTATAGCCGGCGGAACTTATTGCCTGTGGAAATTTTTTCCAGTCAACCGGTCCTCTCCCGTCCAATCTGAGACAGGCCAACCCCGGGTAGATATTTCAAGTGAAAAAACGCTTAGAAAAACTCTGACCCGACCGGGAATCGAACCCGAGACCTAGTATCTGAAGTTCACGCTAGTACAACTAGGCTACCGAGGTCGGTCAATATACATGAATAGAAAAGGATTCCCTATTTGAAGGAGACCTCTTGTTGGCTCCTTATTCCCTATTTATTCCCTAATGGAGAGCTCTTGTTGCCTCCCTATGCCTCTAAGTGGGGCGCAAAGGCAGTTTGGATGTAGATTTGCATTAATTACACAGGGGGATGATAAAAGTGCTTTTACAGTTAAACTACGGTCGAAGGTTCCAACAATAAACACATCTCGATATGTTTGAGCAATCAGTCGAGAGAAATTACAGCAGTATCCATTCCGAATATGGTAGGAGGAAAATCATTTAGCGCATATCACAAAAAAATAATACCTCGCAAATGTATGTAGTTACAAAATATATCACTCAACATCGGGTGGATTGCCTTTATTATATAAAAAAGTAATCGGTACTTAATATCTCTAATTAGAGCTTAGAGCCCAAACCGTAAAAAATCAAGGTTAAAAAATGTTTGAATACGTATGAATATTGAGTAGATATAATAAATGATACTGAAAAGCTGAAACGTTTGACAAACACTGCACCACCAGAAGGCAAAGCGAAATAAAGTTCGAGTTTGGTGTTGCCATCAACAAAACAACCATAGACAGCGTGTAATTCGCTCTCATTCTGAATCCGGGGCACCTCCGTTACACTACTATAAATACCTAGGAATGCTGCAGTTTTAAAACAAGTAGTCCCCGAACATGCGGGATTACCTGCAACGGACACTTCCATTCCAGTTTAACGTCCCCTACCTTTCTCTCTTTCTCTCAACGCTGCGCTGTATCAAACTCGTCCCTTTCTTATTTTGATTGTGTTTTTACACCCTTTCCGTCAGGTGATGTAATTAAAAAATATATATAATTCAGACACAGTTAGACTACATTAGCATGTGCAGGCTACGGAGGACAGGTAGATCGGAGTTGTTAAATTACATAAACCATAGATCACGTCACTTATTGAAGAAGAGAAGACAAGCAGATCACTCCATCTACATAATATTTTAGTCCGTTTATATATATTTTTGTAACAGCATCAATCATAGAAAACATACATTAAGGTCAGATATTAATATGCCCAGAGCCGTACAAAATGCTGGAGAAGGTTCTTAAATACAATTTGCTGCATTAACTTTAATATATTTAGAGCTATTTAAAAAACTCTATTTTTTTAGGAACTTCATACAAATTTCTCAAAAAAGACAGTAAGCCATCATTTGGAAACAAAATTACTCATGTAAAAGTTGAATGGAATCTTGGTACTACGGTATGAAAATGTAATAAAATAATCGTAGATTGATTTGTTATACATATAAATGTTATTCAAATCTTATTATTCTCAATAAATAAAGATTTAATGAAAAAAAAATGCAAAATAGTTCCTCCATTTTGAAGTTAGACAGCTGCATTTATCACACATAGCACAAATCACCCTCTATGGGTGGAACGCCTAATTAATTATCACAATGTAGCTAAGATTCAAACCACAGAGCTCTCCCTCTATGAAAACTTGCAAATTATGTCGGTAGGTTCGTATAATATTATGAGGTCGGTAAAACAGCTACATTTTAGAGGTCTGTTATGCCCCTACCACACGCTCCGTCTTACCTGTGGTCTTGCCTGCGCAAGCCTGGCTTGTCAGGTAAGACGGAGCGTGTGGTGTACTGTTTTATACCAACCACACGCTCCGTCTTACCTGACAAGCCAGGCTTGCGCAGGTAAGACGGAGCGTGTGGTAGGGGCATTAAGCAGTGGGAAGCTAGACTAGAACCTGTTTAATTACCTACCGATCAAGCCTGACAATCAGAATCAAAAACGTAAAGCAAGACGGGTATAAGCTAGTTAGGTAATATTATAATCATTTTGCCATATTATCAAACGGAACTTTGCCATCTCCGTAATGATCTACTGCTTTTTTGTATTTTCTTGTTATGACATGACGCCCCAACGTTGACTTTCTCACCTTAGCCTCCTTTGTGCACCCCTATATTGGCGCCATCTATATCTCGTCAGTGGTTTTTGGCGTTGAATCGCTACGATCGGTGGTGGAAGAGAAGGTGGAAGTTGGAATGTTGACTATCACCCTGATAAAGTTTTCCAATCCTGAACGTTCCGATACAGTTGTTAAAAATTCGTGATCATAATCCACTCAAGAATTTGAATTTTCAACTCAAGAATTTTCAAGAATAATCCACTCATAATACACTCAAGAATTTTTTGAAGTCAATATATGTACATTTACATCGCCGGCTCGTTGATCTACTGTTTTCTAATCTAAGCAGTTTTTACCCTCTTCTGTTGCATGGCATCCATGCGGGCTGTGTAGGACAGAGAAAATTGGAAGCATTTGATTCTTAAAGTTGGTAACACACAGTAAGACGTGTTTTATAGCTTGATGTTCATCACCAACCTTGCCTTTCTGCTAAAGCCGAATTCTCTATTGCTATTGCTTTTCGATACGATAGCAAACGTATCGAAAAGCAATAGCAATAGAGAATTTACATACATACATACCATGGGGATCCATTGGTCGGAACACATCACAAACGACGAGGTACTGAGTAGAGCCGGGGAAAAACGGCAGCTCCTAAAAAGAGTTGCCCAACAACGTGCCAAATGGATAGGCCATAACATCAGGCACCCGGGTCTGCTCTTTACTATCGTCGAAGGAATGATTGAAGGCAGAAACCACAGAGGACGCCCCAGGGATAACTACATAGACCAGGTGATCGGAGACATGCGCTGCAGCACCTTCCAGGAAATGAAAAGGTTGGCCAGTGACAGGGAGGAGTGGAGAAGAAGAGTCAGCATGCTTGGTGCAGACCAATCCTAGGATTGTGACTCAAAAAAAAAAAAAAGCAAACAATTGCAAGAGAAATGTCACAGCTTAGGTTAACTTCAATCCTCTATATTCATGTTTTCTAATATCTTGTTGTGCATCTTTCGGTGTCTTATCGAGTTGGACACCACCTAGGAGTCAGCTACCTATCAGGCCTTCAAAAGTTCTAGATACAGTTCACTTTCTTTGATTTCTGTGTTTCCTACTGCGTTCTTCAATTTTCATACCTTTAGGTATAGTATAACATTTTGTATAAACGCAGAACACTATCGCCATCTAGCGTTAAGCGAAAATTTGGCTTGGAGTGAACTCTATTGGCATTCACATGGTTGTGCGCTTTCATACGTGCATAGTCTTGTATGGATAGACCGTAAGATATTTCGTTCGTACAATTTCATTCTATTCAATTTCATACAATCATCTATGCAAAATACGGGCGGTGAATGCTGGGTCAATCTAATTTACGGCTCTATGGACTTCCACAGTTCTGGGTAGTGCGGGGCGAGTTAGGACTTCCCACCCCCCACTCCTCGGGAAACTCTGCCCCTTCTATATGGTTCGGAATGTCTAAAGTGTACGGGGGGTGTGGAATATTTAAATTCGAATCGTGAATTCCATAATAAATTCTCAAGTGTGAAAATATTTTTATTCTTTACATCTTTTTTTATTCGAATAAAAATTTCACATGTGATATATTTTTACCCTTTATTTTTCTTATTTAAACATCTCTATAAATCGAGGCTCATTCAAAGTGAAGAAAATACATTTGGACTTTTTTTTTACCCATTACGCCGTGTCCCGTAAGGGGGCGTTCAAGTATTACGTAACGCAATTTGGGGGGAGGGGGGGTCTTGCAAAACGTTACTGTGTGTTACAAGGGGGGGAGGGGGGGTTCGAACAATGCGTCACGTAACGTTTTTTTTTCTTAAATAAAAAAAAATGTGAAATAAATTTTCCAAGATGGACACCCTTTTCGTTTATGTTTTACGGGAAGTCCCTCGATTGTAATGTACATCATTTTTTGTTCTCCGAAGTTAGCAATCCTTTTGGACAATGTTTTACGGGAAGTCCCTCGATTTTTCGTTTATGTAATGCGGGGAGTCCCTCAATTCTACTGTATGTAATTTTATTGCTCTGCGTAAAAAGCAACCTTTTTCGATTACGTCTTACGGGGAGTCCCTCGACTGCATTGTATGTCGAAATTTTCATTTCGCTCTCCTAAGTTAGCCAACCTTTTCTTTTATTTTTTACGGGGAATCCCTCGACTGTATTATACTTACGTCATTTTTATTTTATTTTCGTTGTTAGTATTCGTTAAGTAGTGCTTTAAACACGCAGTACGCATAAACACAAATTGCTTGTAGTGAGCGTTGTTAGTGAGTTTGTAGATAGGTACTATAATGTCCACAAAAGCGGGGATTTACATAATCAACTGTTCTTGGCCTATAAAGGCTCTCATGCTGACTTTCCAACGCATCTATGTCAAAAAAATACCAATGAAATTTGAAAAACATCAAAAGAAAAAATAAAGAAAAATTTATGGAACATAATAAATAGTATTATACGAGAGTTCAGTAAAAAATAGTCACTTCCAGAGTGTTACGTAACATTTAGGGGGGGGGGGGGTACAGAAAACGTTACGGGGCGTTACATGGGGGGGAGGGGGGGGTACAAATCTTCAAAAATTGCGTTACGTAATACTTGAACGCCCCCTAAAGGGTAGGCAGAGAGAACGGACCTCCACTCTTTTCAATCCAAGCATACTTCTTTCGCTTCTCCCACCGACATAACATTTCTCATACAGCTTCTCCTATTTCTCTTACTTCTTACCTGGCCTTCCTTGAGGACGGAATTACATTTGGACATCTTTCATAAATAACAAAGCTGGTGTGATGTGTTTTCTTTTTTTTTTTCCTTTTGTAGTCTTATAATTTTGATAAAAATTGCAGTAGAAACATGAAAATAAAAAAATGTATTTTTGTTATTTTTCAAACACATTCATGAAAAGTTCATCAAACCTCAACCGTTTAGTCGATTCGACATAACTTACATGAGATTGATTCGATGAATCAACCATGAAATGACTCACCTTTACATAAAGAAACTCACTTGAAACAGTAGTCAAGATTTGCATAATTTGATTTTTCTCTTGATGAGCTAAAATATGATTGAAGATTTAACTTGCTTCATCATGCATATTTTCTTCTAAAAGGAGGGTTTTTTAACAGAAAAAATCAAATCTGTAAAACTGCATTTTTTAAATTCTAGATTGACCAATTAAATTCACAAAAAGCAAGATCAAAACTCTCAAAATAGATGTTTTATACTTACCTACTTACATAAAGAACTGTGCAAACCGCATACATACACTCGTCCATAGATGTTTATCTACAGCGAGCCCATAGAGCGTAAAACCCTTTACTTTGGCATTTCAAAGAGAAAAGAAATAAATTTTACAAAAGCTTTTGTGTTTTTATTTTTTGAAATAAAATACTACTTGAAGCTCTCCACACAACAGAGACCACAAACTCCTTTGGTTGACCGACAAAAGAACAAGGATTTCCCCTTTGCAAGAAGGATCGCTCCATTTTGTTTATATTTAAATTACCCACTCGCTTTGTGGAAATTGTTTTGTTTTCGATTCTATTTCTTTTTTTTTAATAAAAGAAATAAAGAGGAAATTTACCTTTTAAGGATTCTTAAATATTATGCGTGTTAATTGATTTGTAAAAATTGTAGAGACATCAAAGGAGTTTATTTATCCATCACAAACATGGCAAAAATTGCATTAAACAATACGATGAAACAAATTCCAATGAACAAAAATATAATCATTATGTTACCTAGGCGATGGATGCGCGGCGGCACTACAGGCAAAAAAAATCAAATGACCGCTTTTAAACTGGCATGAAGCCATACAACTCCAGAGTCTATCAGCTTAGCTAATCGCACACTTATCAAACATTCGAAACCGTGAAACAATTGTACAAAATATTGGCTCATCGATATGACAGGAATGTCTCCCAGGAAATGGATAGAAAAATTGCAGCTACCAGTAGTGTCTTCACTACTTAAGTCTCCGATCTCGACCTAAGTCAACCCATCCTTAAATAGACCACTGTTTACATATTCATTTGAAATCAAACAGAGGAAGAGACACAAAATGGCACATTTGTCAGAAAAATACTTCGGCATATCTAAGGCACGAATGGTGAAGACGATATAACCATGAGTTGATTGACAAACTTGACGTCAACAACAGCATCTAGTCAAAACACATGAAAATGACTAAAATATAATAAGATTCAGAAATAAAAAGGTTATCACCATCCATACTAAAGCAATTCAATTGATGCATGCTCACTGAAAATTGAGTGCATATGTATAAATGGAGGAGGCAATGGCCAAATTATGTAGAGCTGTAGCGCCATTGAATTGAAGATAAATAAAAGAAAGTCGGGTTAGTGCGAACACTTATAACTCGAGATCGGCAGAACAGATTTTTATGATGATTGATTTATTGGATTCTTCTCCGCTCCGGATAACAGAACCAATCCAAACTCCCTTAAGACCCTACTTAGGGGCATATAGGGAGGCAACAAGAGCTCTCCATTGCGCTCGATTTTGCGTAGCGTTAATGACCTCCTCCCACACCATAACAGAATAACTATAAAAAAGTTGAAAATGCATAAGAAATAATATAAAATATGATATTAAAGTAAGTATTTCCTGCAATGCCAATACCATCTATGAAAAATTCAAAAAGAACAAAATTATTGTTTACCTGACAACCATTTAATTAAAAATATTGGTGCGAAGATGTTTGATGGTTTTTTTTTGTAGTTTTCAAAAATAATTTTCAATATTCTTACATATTTTAAACGTATTTTTGTATAAATTACAAATTCGAAATCAATATTCATAGTAAGGACTACATCACAACGATAAAGAAGAAGAATGGATTAATTTTATATACAGCAATAATAATATAAGACACATGTTTCGTTTGAACTGTGAAAGTCAAACAGAGATTTTTCATCACATAAATAACGATTAAATAGTCGAAAAAAAAAATAAAAATAACCCATTGTGTCTGCGAAAATAAAAACGGGATTGATGGCTTCAGTCAAAACCCATTAGATTGTTTGTTCGTTTTTCCCTATCAGCTTTTAAGCCATTTTAACAAGCCAATAAATCCTAGAGGATTTTTTCAACAGATTCTAGTGTTAAAAAAGGCTTAATTTGATTATGTGCAAATTTACTTAACACGGGAGCTTCACGAGTGCCTTGTTGGTGAAGGGTAGGTATGCTCGATTTGCTAGGGGTGGGAAAACGTTTTTATTCTTTTTTTTTCTATTGATCATAATACCTCAATGACTTAATACTCGGTGAGCTTACATTTCAAATTCTCGAGTTATCTTGGCCATAAGCACTAAAAAAATCCTAAGATCATTATTATAATATCGTAACACGTATGATTTTTTATTCAAAAATACTTACATATAACTTAGTTTAAGAAGTTGGTATGCAAGAAATGTGGTATGGAAGTCAAACGGAAGACTTACTTCCATATCTTAATAAGTTGAGATGGTTTTGGCATGTGGAAAGAATAGATGCAAACATAATGACAAAGAGAATTCATAAGGCTGAAAGGACAGGTGTAAGAAAACGTGGCCGACCGAGAATGATATGGATCGAACACATCGATTCCGTCCTCAAGGAAGGCCAGGTAAGAAGTAAGAGAAATAGGAGAGGGTGTATGAAAAATGTTATGTCGGTGGTAGAAGTGAAAGAAGTATGCTTGAATAGAAAAGAGTGGGGGTCCGTTGTCTCTGCCTACCCCTTACGGGACACGGCGTGATGGGTAAAAAAAAATATTATTTTCATCAACAAGCAAAACACAACACAATAAACCAATTATTCAGCCTTTAACTAATTAATTATACGATTAACGCAAAAAATTTCTTTGTTAGCGCTAAAATATTAAAAATATAAAATCGAATGTAAGCCACCGCTTCCGACAAATAAATGGCGGAGAAACACATTATTTTTCTAGTATTGGTAGTATTATTTTCTTCTCAAATGACTGTACATACATTCATATAAGATGACATAGAAAACTTTTTTTGCTCATCATGCGAACAATAGGCATTTTTATTATTTCTTTATTTCTTTACATAAGGTGTATTTGTTTTTTCTTTTTTTTACTTGTTTTGTGGCAACCCTACGAGAGAGAGAGAAACATCCTTCAAATAATGGAGTGATACTTAGTTTAAAGTATTTGTGAGACAAAGAACGGCAGGAAATAAAACAAAACGTATACATTTTTATTTAAAAATAGAACGAGAATACATTTTTGTTTGAAATAAAAGGGGTTCCATTTCGCTTAAGACTCGGTGGCTAATTACAAGAGGAATGCAGAGATTTTACTTTGAATATTTTTTTTAAAAGTAGGTAGGTAGGTACTTTATTTATTGATCATTTTAATTAAGCCGATAGTGAGTAATGCAAAGACCTACTATATCTATGGACTGCTAACGTGAACTGTCAAAGGAACAAAATGTGTCATCAACATGCAAGGATTTTTCCTCACCTATTTTTATTATTTGTGTAGGTACTAATAATCTACATAATATTTTAGTCCGTTTATATATATATATTTTTGTAACAGCATCAATCATAGAAAACAAACGTAAAGGTCAGATATTAATATGCGAAAAGCCGTGCAAAATTCCAGAGAGCGTTCTTAAATACTCTTTGATAAATTAACATTAATATATTTAGAGCTATTTAAAAAACTTTATTTTTTTAAGATCTTCATACAAATTTTTCACAAAAGACAGTAAGCCATCTTTTGGAAACAAAATTACTCATGTAAACGTAGAATGGAATCTTGGTATTACTGTATGAAAATCCAATAAAATAATTGGAGATTGATTTGTTATACATATAAATGTTATTCAAATCTTATTATTCTCAATAAATAAAGATTTAATGCAAAATTTTGTAAAAATCATTCCTCCATTTTGAAGTTTGACATATTTTAGAAAATTTATGGCCATAGTTTTTTACAAAGCGTCGTAGCCACTGATAATAGATAAGTATTTATGTAGGTGCCTGATAAAATCATATTCTAATGTAGATAGGTATTAAATAATTTAAAAATAATTGTTGAATCATTTTATATTCCTGGAATATAAATAACGTTTAAATCTTATATTCATCGTTGAAAAAGATTAAATTTAAAATCATCGTTGAAATTGGTATGAACATTCCATAAACAAACTGGTCGGTAAAACAGTAGCCGATAAATTAGATCATAACGTACAGTGAACTTGACAGAATTGTTGAGAGAAAGAAATAAAATTGACAATAATTGAGAATCTTTAAATGGCTTCAGGATTTTAATCAGTTTAATAAAACGTTTGTTTTATCCACATAATAATTTAGAAATATAATATTTGTATTGAAATTAATCACACTCAACAGCGGTATTACATTGTATCTAAATTAGTATGTAAATAAACTCAAAACCACATTAGCTTATTTATTTTATCCTGCATATTATAAAAGTACTGTTAAAAATTTGGACTCATGGTCGTATTGTTGGCGTGAAAATTAATTAAAAAAAATATTCATAGGGTGTCACATACTTAACTTTAAACCAATTGTGTTAAAAGAAGTATTCTTCAAAGACAGCGGCCAATAAGAGGTTTGATTGGAAGCCTTACTTGACGACCCGCAAAGGTTTGTGACAAATCATTCATCCTAGAATAAATATAATATTATTATGATACGACATAAACCTAATGTCATTTCATCTTCCACATAATTTACGTTATGTAATATCATGTACATTAATTAAAGTTATTGTAGGTATATAATACATCTATAACTAGCCAAAATCAACACTCTTTTTATTACAGGTATTTTTTTAAAGTATTTAAATGAATAATATCACAATGAAATCAATATTAACAATTAAGAAATCAAACTAAGGCATACCTAGAACATAAAACTTTTAAAACAAAGTTAATTAAAAACATACAGTCATGGGTTGGGTACATTAGATTTCAAGGTAAATGACACTTAAGAGAAATCATATTTTTATCTACATAATTCACAACAAAATATTTTATGTGCAGTTTGATTAATTTAATATTATAATGTAGGTACCTACTTAGAAAAAAATAAACAGCAGCAATAATATTCCTATATTATAATTTATTCAAACTTCGAACAACAGTTAATTATGTTTTGTTTACATCGTCTATGTGTCAAAATTAATGACAGCTGTGAACCATAGGCTATGATTAAAATGAAATATTTTTGTGAAAGATAATGATTTTTTTTAATGTGTATTTTGTGTAAATAATGTATTCTTTAAATTAATAAAAATACTTACCTCAAATTACTTACGATACACACCATATACACACCTACGTATTTTTTTACAAAACTTTTGTATTAGTTCGAAAACGACTGCAGCACTAAAAAAGAAATATTTTGTTGCGTTGTCTATGAATTTTTTGACACTTCTAATTTTGTTGTCAACTAGAAATTGAAGAACTATTCGAACTATTCTTTTTCTAATGAAAATAATAAAATGTAACCAACTTTCTATTGTCTGGTTATTTTTTAATTATAAATAACGAACATGAATATTAATGAACAATCCACTGGTAAGCATAGTTATTTGTTTCAAAACAATATAATATTAATAATTATATGGCAGTTATAATGTCATTGACTAATTTTTTGTGTAACTATATTTTTACAGGCTCTGGTGGCATTTTCAACAATAAGGACTAATTGGTGAATTTCCAAAACGTAAAAACCTTTATCAAAGTTACCAATTCAACGAGGACAGAATCAAGTCATACTGAAAAATATTAAATGTTTGCCAATTGCCAATTTTGGAATGTAAAAATACAACTATTATGTCATAATCAGTAATAATGAACTGGCTGTCATCCTCTAAAACTTTGCATGGTATAGATAAGTTATGCTGCGACAATACCTACAAGACGATAAACCATTTGTTTGTTTGATAAATAATTAACAATTATTATTTATGACACTAACTATGTCAAGTTTGAAACACAATATTTTGGTTTAGCAAGTCTGAAGCTTTGTGTGCTGACTCTATATGAAATACATTTTTATACAGGTTTTTATTTATTCTTTACTGTAAATTTGTATACATATACGCATAAAAACTTAACATAACAAAGACATCACAGAATCAACACACTAACCCCGTTTTTCATTTGTATAGGAGATATTTTTTCTATTTTTTATCTGTTAGATCTTACAATGACATATTGTCATATGACTGAAATGAAATAAACTAAATTGTTTTATTCATAACTAGAAATATACTAAATGAAATAACATTATGTTTTTCTTTTTCATCAAACATAATAATATATTCTCCCAAACACCACTAAATTTAAAAATGATGCCTCCAGCAAAAAGAAATTATGAGAATTCAGGGAGTTTTGTAAGTATTTTTACATAAGATATTTATGTTATTGTTAAAATAAGTATCAAATAATGTGTCATTTTAACACAACTTACTTTATTATTATTAAAAAGCTATTCTGTAAATTTAGGAAGCAAGAAGATAACATGATTGTCTTATTAGCAAGTCAATTTCATATAAAATTCTTTATAAATTTAATATGTCCCACAAAGTGCTATTTCTTCCTTATGAACTATTTCCCATTGTTGCATATAACTTAACAATGTCTATCGGTGTCAAAAGAAGTATCTTCATGTAGGAGATATCCCTATGAGGGGTTGAATCCTGCAATTGGCATGAAACTTTTCACCATAATTACTCATTTTAAGGTCCAGGATAGCAGATTTATTAGATCTAATGGCGAATTTTGTTAACGTAAAGTGATCACTCTAAGCCAGCATTCGAAATAACGGTAGAAAACGTTCGTCGAAGTGGTTTAAACCATTTTTAAATGGAACATCAGTAATGAATTGTTAGAGTCATTAGTTGTTACATATTAGTCTAAATTTGTGGATGAAATGCCAAAAAAGAAAAAAAAAATATTGGTCTAAATAGAGGATTTCAATCATGGCTCGACGTATATGAATATCTTCGTGTGGTTCTCCTAACTAAAGTTGGTGACCATCACTGCAAACTCTTCATGATTTTGAGCCAGCCTTTTCTCAGAAGACTCTCTTCTGCTCAAACCACTTTTTTCCTTGAATTTTAAGTTGGAAGAGGGAATACTTTTCATCACGGAGTAATGAGTATGTAGCCAAAGTATGGGGGATTATGTCTCTTGACAGTGGTAAGGAGCTCTCTTTTTACTTTTGTATCATTCCCAGGACTCACAGACACCCTATCAACACATGATATGCTCAGCATTCTTCTATATAACCACATCTAGAGAAAATAATCAGTTTAAGTAGAGCTAGATTCTGGTTTAAAACTTGACGTGGACCTTAAATTTGTTATTCAACAGTTGTGTGCATTAAGTTTCAATATTAAGATGTCGACTTTTGATCTTGAGGACAAGGGTTCTATTTCTGAAGGAATCAAAGTTTTTATAGATGCTTTCTTACGTAATACAATACATTGTTTCAGGGACTACACTGATTATATATTACTACTGTAGTATTTATAGGACAAGACAAGTTTCCTTATATTAAATTATACATAAATTCCATAGTAAGAAGCTTAACTTGAACAATCTTAAGAAAATTTATGTCTACTTTTAGTCAATATTTTTAATGAAGATAGATATTTTAATTGTTTCAGCAATTTTTATTATTTAGATTAATTAAGTACCTATAATTGATCAAATTTTTGAAATATAATCTACATACCTAATAATTCAGTAGGTAATGTTTATTTATTTATTTTTTGTATATTGGAGCATAAAACTGTAGGTTCTGCATTGGATTTTAATGTCGTGGATCCTTGCAGGTATATTTTATGGTAGCTCATGCCTACTTTTAGTCAATATTTTTAATGAAGATAGATATTTTAATTGTTTCAGCAATTTTTATTATTTAGATTACTTAAGTACCTATAATTGATCAAATTTTTGAAATATAATCTACATAATAATTCAGTAATGTTTTTATTTATAATAGTATTTTTTTTTATATTTTGGAGCATAAAAGCGTAGGTTCTGCGTTGGATTTTGATCATCGTGGATCCTTGCAGGTATATTTATGGTAATCATAGATACAAATTTTTACAATTTTCAAATATATTTAATGTAATAAAGATTCAAGATTGATTTGAAATAAAAATAAATGTAATTCAAACTTTTCTCTTTTTTATAAACATTAAATGTGTTGAAATTCTTCTCTCTTTTTATGGATTGTGAAAGTGTCATTCTTCTTTTTCTGTGCTTATGTCAGTTATAGAGGTCTGTTAAGCAATGAGAAGCTAGACTAGAACCTGTTTAATTACTTACCGATCAAGCCTGACAATCTGAATTAAAAACGTAAAGCAAGACGGGTATTAGCTAGTGAGTAATATTTATGATTGTATTGTTGTATGCATCACTTATGTACTGCATATTACTTTTACAGCATAAAATACTCACTCTTATATAAAGATTGAAGAGATAGTGGGAAAGGCAATGCGGACCATGGGGTTTGTGTTGCGCCTGGGCTCTGACTTCCGATCTTTGGATTCATTCCGGACGCTCTATATATCTCTAGTAAGACCTCAGCTCGAGTATGGTACGGTGGTCTGGTCTCCTCACTATGCTGTGTACGTGGACATGGTGGAAAGGGTTCAGCGCAGGTTTCTTAGGTTTCTTAATCACAGATTGGGCCGTACTTGGGCGGAGATTGACTATCTCGAGCTGATGCGTCGGTTCTGTTTGTTTCCCCTTGGTGATCGGAGAAAGGTTACCGATGTTGTGTTCTTATATAGGTTGCTGAACGGCGAGATAGATAGTGTCGAGTTGCTGGGACGGATAAACTTCGACATTCCAGTTAGGAACACAAGACAGGCTGTACTGTTCCACGAGACTAGGGCATCTACGAATTATTTTTACAGCTCCCCCATTCCCAGATTGCACAGACTGGCAAACGAGCTCTGCACCGAGGCGGATATTTTCGGTGATGGTTTGCGGGCGTTCAGGCGACTTGTGGAGGGTGTCCTTGGTTTTCGGTAGTCTTCGTTTATTTTCGATTTTGTTTTTTTTTTTTGTCTTTTATGTGACTGATGAGGATATTTATTGGTATAATGCTTTGTTTTTGCCTGCTTAATATTTTTATATATTTTTTTAATGTGGGACTGATGAGAATGTTTATTAATTTAATGCTCTGTTTTTTTATACGGTTGATGAGGACATTTATGTATACACTTTGTCATATATTGGATTTTTTTTGTGTGATTGATGATGGTATTTATTAGTTTAATACTTTGTTTAATATTTATTTTTTATATGAATGGTGAAGATATTTATTGATTTAATTTTTTGATTTAATGCTTTTTTTTTTTTAATTTATTGACTTGATGCTTTGTTTTATATTAATTTTTTTTTATATGTGACTGATGAGATTATTTATTGGCTTAATTATGTGTTTCCAGTTTTATTTTTTATATATGTGATGGGGTTATATATTGAGTTAATACCTGCTTCGTTTTTTTTATTTTGTTTTTTATATTACTGATGAGGATATTTATAATTTAATGCTTTGTTTTATATTTGATTTTTTATATGAATGGTGAGGATATTTATTGATTTGATTTTTTGATTTAATGCTTTTTTTTGATTTGTTGATTTAATTCTTTGCTTTGTATTAGAGAATTTTATATGTGACTGATGAGATTATTTATTTACTTGATGATATGTTTCATATTTTATTTTTTGTATAAGTAATGGGGATATTTGTTGAGTTAGTACCTGCTTCGTTTTTTTTTTGTGTTGCTGATGAGGATATTTATAATTTAATGCTTTGTTTTATATTTGATTTTTTATATGAATGGTGAGGATATTTATTGATTTGATTTTTTGATTTAATGCTTTTTTTTTTGATTTGTTGATTTAATGCTTTGCTTTGTATTAGAGAATTTTATATGTGACTGATGAGATTATTTATTGACTTAATAATATGTTTCATATTTTATTTTTTGTATAAGTAATGGGGATATTTGTTGAGTTTATACCTGCTTCGTTTTTTTTGTGTTGCTGATGAGGACATTTATAATTTAATGCTTTGTTTTATATTTGATTTTTTTTATGTGGGACTGATGAGAATATTTATTGATTTAGTGCTATGTTCTATATTTTATTGTTTGTTTTTGTAAGTTTTGAATTGATATGATCCGTAGCCGTGTATTGTTGAAATAAATAAATAAAATAAATAAATAAAGACTTGCTTTCCCGCCAAACATTGTCCTGTGATTTTACTATACATATTGAATTCGAATTTAAAAGAATGGTAAAAATGACTTTTAACCAATGTCATTTCGACCAATGCAACTGTTTCAAACTACATATTTCCGATCCAAATTCTGTCAGGCGCACCAACTATCAAACAACTGAAAGTGTTTGTCAAACGATAACTTGCTTACAAAATTAGATTTATTCACATTTAACAAATAATAAAGCTTGAAAAAAATCCATAAAAAATCTGCGTGCCAATATTTTTAATATTAATGGTTTAATAAAAAATGTTTCTATAGAATTTTTCACAGATGGCGTTTTTGGTAGGAATTCAGTTCCATACTTACTTTAATATTATATTACACAATATTTCTTATCCATTTTCAACTTTTTATTAGTTATTGTGTTATCCGGAGCGGAAAAGAATGCATGCAACTAAGGAAAAATGATAAAAATCTGTTCAGCCGATCTCGAGTTATAAGTTTTCGAACTAACTCAACTTTCTTTTATACATCTTTAGATTGCTCCTTTTTATTCGACTTTCTTATCTCTTTTTTTAAATAATTTTACAGTGTACTTTTTTCACACTGTTGTAAGTATTTCATTTTATATTGAGTGTTATTAATTGTTTTTTGTTTACTATTTCATAATCTTATTTCTTTATCATTTTTCAAACCATTCTGATATATGTACCCTCACTTCCAAGGTCCAAAAAGATCTTCGGGTAATGGTCTGCCAAAGGCATCTGTACCGATTTCTTGTAATCTTTGGTGAGCTTCTTGCAAACGTCTCTCAAACACAAACGATCAATCACGCATCTATCAAAAATACTCATCTCTCTTAACTTTTTTTTTTTTATTTTATGAAATAGAAAAAAATAATTTTACTACAAGTATTACAACACTGAGTGTAATTAAAATGCCAAAATATATTCATGAATTTTTTTGATAACAAAAATTATTATTAATAAATAAACGAAAAATGAAAGATGATGTTGGAAAAATCCTTAAATAGATACAGGAGAAAATTATGGCGTTTCCTGGAGAAATTACAATTACGACAGCAGGAAGGAAAGGGGTGGGGTGAAAAAAAAAGATAAAAAATTATTAATATTCATTGTCTGGAAAAGAAATTTATATTAAAAAAAAGGAAAAATTAATTCATACTAAAAACGTAATATCAAATAAATTTTCGAAGTATAAAAAGATGAAAACGCTTTACCGGAACCGTGCCGCTACTAAATATAAAAAAGGGGTAAGAAACTCCGAACAACCCCTATAAGACAGTTCACCCTTCTCGCCGACAAAAGAGTAGCAAATGAATTGCAAACAGTGTTTTTATTTTGTTTTTGCAAGGAAGTCTTACATTTTCTTCACTTTTTCTATGCCCCCTCTCTTCTCCCTTACCTCGTGTTCGTTTCATGCGTGGGTTACGTCACTGCATTTTACGCAATAAAAATAATAGAGAAATATCTGAATGACGTAACAACAAATTATTTTTAACAGTTACATACATCGGTAATATTACAGGATTAGATACATTTCGTTGTCCAATGCCCATTTTCTTGTATGGGTGTGAGTCCTAGGACCTGACCAAAGCCCAAGCACAAAAAGTCTCCGTTTTCGAAATTAAGTACCTCAGACGAATTTTGGGTGTAAGATGGTACCACTGCATACGCTGGCGCACCCAACGTGAGGCCATCACTTCAACCATTATGGAGAGGAGATTGACTAGGCTGGTACATGACGTGTTATGGATGTTGAATCACAGTTGGCCGAGAAGAGGGCTGTTTTTCCTTTCTGAAAGCTTGTAAGAAAATCTATCAAAAATCTGCGTACCAATGTTTTGAAACTAAAAACTGTAAATAAATTTTTTGACATTATGGTTGTTTTTCACATAATATGGCGTTGTCGTTAGTGCGTTCCATATTAACTTTAATATTATATTTTATATTAATTATTATTCATTTTTCGATTTTTAATTAGTTAATCTGTTATCCTGAGCGGAAAAGAATCCAATAAACCAAGCATCATAAAAACCATTTCAGCCGAACTCGAGTTGTAAATGTTCGCACTAACTCGACATTCTTTTATATTATAGATAATGTGGTCGATAATCGCGCCAAAACACCATCCGCTTAACCCTGCTCGACTACAACCACTTTATAATGACGATGTCACCGGCATTGCAGTTTTTGCGTCCTTCGTCGTTACCATCAAGAAGTTACAACCAAAGTCGCTTTCCTTACCTTACCAGTCGTCGTCCTCATTGCTGAGGGTCGTGGCCATCATGAACTCTCTCTCGCACCATTGCTCTCCAGGATGTTCTGTCCGCCACCAGATGCACGGCTCTATGAAGTGTCGTCGCGTGGATATTTATTTATTTATTTATTTCAATAATATACGGCCGAGGCCTTTTTACAATTACAATATAGTCACAAACAAAATACATAGTTGGCAAAACACAATCGATATACATTATAAAGTTAACCAATAGTAAGTAGTGTACCAAAAAGATTACAATATAGGACACTGAGACTTTAATTACTCTTAAGATGGATAAAGCTTAATAGTTAAATTGAATATTTATGTATGGGAACTATACCTAACTTTTCTTAATTTAATACAAATTGCAAAAATGTAAATACTATCTTGTTATTTGAATGCCAAAATGAAACTAAGATTTTTAGTAAAAAAAAGAAAAAATAATAATATTATGTTATTGAATAAGTAGATGTATAATATGAAAATGCGTAGATAAGATTATACTTGTAAAATGTCATTGTTATTACTAGCGTATTATGTGGTTTATAAGATTACTAGCATATTATGTAGTTTATAAGATTTATGTAGATTTAGCATATCATGTAGTTTATAAGAAGTTTGAAATTTAATGAATGGAAACCTGTTGACAAGACCGATTATTGGTCTTAAAGGGATCTGTTATTGTTAATATCTTTGAATGGAAAAACAAATAAATAAAAAACAAACAACAATCAATCCATCCACAAACAAGACACACAGAGAATTCCCAAGCCCATAGAGCAAGACAGGCAGGCAGGAAGGGCTGAAGATGCAGACTCCGGTGAGTGCATGCATGCAAAGGATGGACTATCAGAAGGATTCTTCGGTGATCTTCCTAAGGCGGCCGATGCTGGTGTCAAAGAAGTCAATACGTCCAGCATATTCGTTACCCAATCGGTGAAGACGCGGGACAACTGTACTTTTCAAATAGTTTGTAGTGAGAGAATTATCACTATGAAACAAGAATCTTCCTCTAGTTTCGCGGGCAGGTATATGGAGCTTAATGAGACCAATCAGTGCAGGGTCGTTAAAACAATTATTCAAAATTTTGTAAAGCAAAATTAGGTCAGTCAGTACACGTCTCTCAGATAGGCTGTTTATATGTAACAATTCCCGTACGTTGTCGTAATTTATATCCTTGCTGGGTATACCCAACTTGTAGTTAATACATCTGAGGAATTTGTTCTGTACGCGTTCGATGGTGTATACATGATTTTTGTATTCTGGGGACCAAATAGGCGATGCGTACTCTAATTTACTGCGGACGAGAGATATGTAGAGCAAGAGGATGGCGTGGATGCTCTGGAAATCGCGAACCGTACGTAAGACGAAACCCAAGGTTCTCATCGCTTCACCTGCGATACCATTAATGTGGGAGACAAATGAAAGTCGACAGTCGAAGACAACTCCCAGGTCGCGCATATTGTGTTTTATTTGGTCGGTACAGCGCATCGGCGATCTGCCCCGTGGTCTTGTACCCGGCGATCTTCCAACCATTATCAGCTTTTCAAGGCTGTCCTCCTCTCTACGTGCTATATGTCCAAAGAACTTTAATATTTGTTCGAGACAGAGAGACGACAATCGAACCGTGATGCGGAGTTCTTGAAGAATTGAGATGTTTCTGGGTTGGCTGGAAGAGATCCTGCGGGATAAGTCCGCCCTTTGACTCAATCAATGTTTCTATGAATAATTGTTTTTTATTTCACAATAAAGTTATATTTATTTATTTATTTATTTATGTTTGTTCTTCTTGCTGTCCAGGGATTCCTCAGCATTCTCCTCCAGCACCACATCTCAAAAGCGTCTATTCTGTCTTTGTCCCTATCCAGCAGAGTCCACGACTCCACTCCATAAAATAAAATTGAGAACACGAGGGAACGGACAATCTTCACCTTCAGGTTTCGGGATATGTTCCTGTCTCTCCATATAGAAAATATACTATACCTATAGAAAAGAGTTCAATATGCAGTCAATTGTATTGAACAAGATATTTGGCAGAACATTCCACACCAAAACATAAGAAGCAAATCTTAACCATTTATCATATTAGTATTTATACCCCGCCAATACATGGACTAGCTTGAGAAAATTCATTAGCAATTTTATTACAGTGGAATCCAATTTAACGGGACCGTAATAAAATAACTAGTAGTAATTATTATTATTAATAATATTATGGAGCTACAATATTATTATATAAGACACCGCGTTCCTTTCACTCGCGTCGTGCTTTGCCCGAAAAGGGGAGATTCTTCCGGTTATCTCGCACAAATCCTAATTACCAATCATCTTCTTGTTCTTCATAATAGAAAGACTCACCCCGTTATAAGTAATAACATCACAGAGTAGGTAATATCTAATAATGGCAGATAATTCCTTATTATGGTAGTTACCATTCATGTAATTGGTCGTTATCTTGATTTTTATTGCGAATTTTATGATCCAAAAACTATTTGGGATGACGTTAACTCGTATTGAACTGATTCCCTTTTTTTTACAACACTCCCCTTTCGGTCTATTGTTCGTGTCTACCAGGAAATATATGTAATTTGATTATTGTAATGTTTTTATTAATTACGGCTTCATTGTTCTTGTTACCAGCAAACATGAATTATAACACGGTCATCCATGTTATATTATACGATTTCCAAATTATTGTTGAAAGATTTGACGCAAACAAAACAAAAGAACGGATGTTGAAAGAATGGGTGCAAACAGAATAACAAAAAGAGTTTATAAGAGAAATTAATAGTACCTACGTGGGTGAAAAGAGTGAACGTCCCATCTATCCCTTAAAAAACACGGCATTTTGATTCAAATATATCATAATTTGTACCTATATTTCAATTACCACTGCATCACGAACGACACTATACGTCGGCGCACCCAGTGTGAGCCTATCACTTCTACCAATATGTGGAGGAGATGGGCCCGTCACCTCAATGCCATTTTGGGGAGGAGATGGACTTGGCTGGGACAAGACTGTGTTAAGGATGCCGAATGGCAGTTGTCCGAAGAGAGCGCTGTTCTTCCTCCCATCAGGGTCCCGAAGACGAGGAAGAACCTCTCATACTGTATTCCGTTCCTTTGAAGCAGAGCTGAGGAATCTCGATATGGTGTGGGAGGAGGTCATAAACATTGTGCAAAATCGGGCGCAGTGGAGGGCTCTTGTTGCCTCCCTGTGCCCCTGGTTGGGGCCTAAAGGGAGTTTGGATTGGATTAGATATTTCAATTATTTAGTAAATACCAATAGGACTTACAACTGTCATTATTGATGGCTAGTTTCGTTGTTAACATTATTTAAGTACCTATACTCGTACAACACAAATTTAAGATTTCTTCAAACTAGGAGTAAAAGGAACATACATATAATAAAATCTGACAGTGCAATCGGCAGAGCATACAACGACATACCTACAATCTTTGGTTCAATTATTTGAAGAGGAAGAAGAGAAACATGCTTCTGAGATTCAAATATTACGTAGTTGAATCTTCTATATTATAAAAGTGGAGATCTACTTTCTGTGGTCATTGCATCACGTCTAAACGGCTGGGCCGATTTCGCTAATTCTTTTTTTATCGTGTTGTGTTTTATCAGAAGGTTCTAAGGAAAAAAAAATTAAGTTAGTTACGTGGGAAATTAGAAAATTATTGAAAACTCCAAGTAGGTAACTTTCTTAGTATTTGAAGAATATAATTTTTATTACAAATTTGAAAAATTGAAATTAAATAAAAATTTGACAGGGACTGTCATTTGTTTGATAGTTGGTGCTATTTACAGAATGTCGATGGAAATATTAAATGGTTTGAAACAGATGCATCGATCTAAATTACATTGGTTAAAAGTTACTAAGCTTATCATTATACAAATTCGAATTCAATATTCATAGTTAGGAACACACGACAACGTCTGTTGGAAAGCTAGTAGTATAGAGAATCATCCTTTTGTCGAATAATATCGAATAAAAGATGTGCGGCTATGAATTTTTCCAATCAAATCTTTGAATAAGGGTGTTTTTTTAGGGTCAACTCTCAAGCATTTTCGAATCTACCCTTTAAATCCAGCAAACAGAAGTCTCATCATACATTGATCATCACAAGGTCTTAAAACGCACGTTGTAAGAGAATAACGGGTGTGTTTTTAGTCAAGATAACTTGCCAAAGCTGCAAGTCAAAGTAAATACGAAGACACTGATAATATATGGAATTGTAATGAGTCAACAGATAATAAACTAAATAAATAAAATTAACAATTAGTTATACAACTTCGAATAGAGATGGCGATCAACATCGAATCATCGACTATAAATTTACAAACAATTATCATTTTTTTTACCTTTCTCTATAACCATTTAAATAAGTACAAATACAGGAGCGCTTTTTTTGCTGATTTAATCTATCATCAAGCACTTCAACTTTAATCATTCTAGTCATCATGAGAAGTTTCAATACAAATTAAGTATAAGTTCTTGAACATGCATTTTTTTCGTGGTGGATAATCAAATTTAAATGAAAACACTTTTAACACTTCCACAATTTCCTAATACCTGGCATGTTTCGAAGGGATACGGCATTCATCATATCAGGTATAATAAAATATTGCAAGTAGTGTTAAAAAGTGTTTTATTTAAATATGATTGATTAGCAATACATTCAGGATCTTCCTGGACAAATCTTTATCGATTCTATCCTATTATTTACTATATTTATTCATACTTCCAAATCACATAGAGCCTTCGACAGCTAGCAGCATAGTTATTAGAGCTTTCAACAGCTAACACAATGGTTGTCTAATGAATAACTAAGACAAATTCGGCATGAATATTTTGTAAAAAAAAAACATGTGATGGTTATTTTTCTCCGCCTTCCGCTTTAGAGACATATTGTAAAGGGTGAAACATACGATAAAAATTAAGAGTTAGTGTTGTACCTAGATCATATTTTTGTGGTCGTAAATCTATACTTTTCGATGAAATATTATTGAATATGCATCCTTAATGAGCATTTCTGAATTTATTTTGACAGTCATCTTCAATATTGAGCGAATGAACTTAAATAAACCAAGTGCAAAATTAAGCCTTTCCTTTAAAATATCCATCACTCATTCTCAAGCGGTCTTCCACGACTAGTATTGATTTGGATGCCTATTAAAAGAGCAGTAACAACAGCTGTTGAAGTCTCACTACAGATATTTCAACTTCTATTCGCTGTCTGTCAAACCAATAACAACTAATGGCGCTCCTGAAGTAACCAGCTTTACAGAAAAAAATCAGTAGTCCATCAAATATTCATCACGCGGTGTCAATGAAATCCAATGACATGTCAACTTTTTATTTAAAAATAAAACTGCAAGTCTTAAGAGATATATATGTCCATAAAAACTTAATGGGCATATATATATATATATATATATATGTATTTATACTGCAACCCTATCACCGAATAATAAAAATAACCAATACAACTACAGGAAGTATTTTTCATCCTCATATCCTTTTGAAAGTCGATATTCGTTGTTTTGTTCAAGGTAAAGTAAATTGGGACCCTCAAAAATACGATTTCACTGATTTACAGTAGAATCAAATAATTAATTACCCCATTTAATGCCTGTGTCCTTTGCTGTTAGTCTAGATATAAATGAAAGTCGGGTGAGTGCGAACACTTACAACTCGAGATCGGCTGAACATATTCTTCCGATGTTTGATTTATTGGATTCTTCTCCGATCCGGGTAACAGAATAACTAGGTATTAAAAAGTTGAAAATGCATAAGAAATAATAGGTATAAAATATAATATTAAAGTAAGTATGGAACGGATTTCCAAGACGCGAACGCCATCTATGAACAATTCTCTAACTATATAATTATTGTTTACCTGACAACCATTGATATTAAAAATATTGGCACGGAGTTTTTTGATGGAATTTTTTCCGAGCTTTCAGAAACAATTTTTAATATTCAAACATATTTTAGACTTTTTTCTGTATAAATTACAAAATAAATTCTTAATAAATATTCATATTAAAGACTACAGGACAACGTCTGTCGGGAAAGCTAGTAAGAGATAAAACTTAAAGTTGTGTCAGAAACATCATAAGCTGGAACAAACGTTATTTTCCTTAAATTTTTGCTCGTCTGTTAGTAGGTTTACTTACAAAACTTGGTCTTCTGTTATGAATTCGTCGCTATATTTACGTACGAAATAATTAAGGTTAGTATCAAGAAAATCTTGCAAAAGTCGACACGTTTCTCCGCAAACGTGACTCAAAATTATCGCAGCGATTAATGCCGGCGAACAACTCTTCAACCTGAAGCAGGTTCTGGTAACATCCGCCTCACATCTTCGACGTCACGTATATCGGTGAGAAGAAGGATCCCAAGAAGAAGGAATTGCCGCGGAAGAAGAAATACTGGGGTAAATGAGGGAGGTAAACTTTTAAGGATATTATTATCCACACGAAAAGGGGTAAGTCCCCACGGGACAAACGGGATAACTTTGTTTCCAGAAAAGGAGCGAGAGATGTTCGTTGTTCGTATTATTATTTGTGAAACGGACATTTTCAAAAACGGATATCTGTGCGCTCGGTGCATCATAAATAATCTATTTGTGGCGTTTCTTTACCAGGAAGATTTCTTGGAAGATAAATAAATGCTTATTTCATTTTAATTCTATGCATGTGCATGTTTCTTTCTGACTTTTTTTTCAAATCAGTTTGTTCATAATATAAACCTCTTTTTCGTCAAAGGACGAAACTTTTATACACGCTTACGAATCTCGAGAAGCTACAATGATTTGTTCGTATAGTTTTTTTGATTATGACTAAAAGGAAATATATTGAAATATAGCATGGCTAACCTCAAGTTGAAACAAAGTTTGACGTAGAAACATGTATTATTATGACCACAGAAAACCTTGAAAAAGAGATACCTATCTGTACAATTATAATGGGTCTCAAATGAAGGAATAAGTAATAACACCATTAGATGGGATATTGGATTTTAGTAGTTAATAACTGTCTCTGTCATGTCTCAGGAAATAAAATAAAAAATACTGAAAATCAGAACCTAATTAATTGATCAATTATGATTTCCCATAATTACATAATTGATCGAAAAAACGAGAATATCTGAAAAGACAGTTTTAAAGCAGATATACCTATTCTGTATTTTAAATCAAACTAAAGCTATGTGTTAAGGTCAAAATTTGAAAGCTTAAACAAGTAATGGATAAGCTTAAAGCTGAACGAAGGAGACACGTTTTAAAGATGCGGGCTCTGGAATTGTATTAAGGTTGGAATGGGTTGGTCATTTCAAGACGGGTAAAATTCCTTCCTTCTGGTGACCAGTAAGATCCGAATAATGCAATTATCGCCCGACCTAATGTGCCGCTAAAGAGGGTGGAAGATAGTTTGGATGGACGCGTTTGCGGTTTCCAGTCTGACCCTTCCCTTTGTCCAGAGGCTGCATATCAAATACCAAAATGTTTTACGACGGTGAAGGAACACAACTGGAAACTAATGTCCTGTAAATAAATCGAGGAAGGGAGGAAGGGTGGGAAGATAATAGCAGATATTACCAAACCGAATATTTGTCGAGACATTTACATTCGTAATAGACATGGCTACACTTTACATAAGATCTGTGATTGCAGTTTTGCTCATAGCGGATTTTCTATGTCAAGTATTTCGCACGTAGCTCGTGAATAATGATAAAATAAATTTGGAAAATCATTTCGGGTAAGAAATTTTGTGGAACTCTAGAATTTTTTATTCAAACAAACCTTCTCTAACAACATTTGATCCATCCAATTCATTCTCTGTAAACAACGAATTAGGTATAATAATCCAATCCAATCTCCTTTTACGCCCCACTAGGGGCACAGGGTGGCAACAAGAGCTCGACATTACTCTCGATCTTGCGCAATGGTTGTGACCTAATAATAAGACGTAAATTAATGAAGTGGTTGGTAGTCTAGCGGCTACGACGCCGGCTTTTGTACTGTTTCGTATCGGAGGTTGTGGGTTCCATCCCAGGTGCCGACCATCTTTCTCCTTCACGGCACAAGCTTTAAGTAGCTTACTGTGAAAGAGTCAAAAGAGTGTATTTATTCATTTTATTAAAAAAAAAAAACTATTTAACCAATAAAATTCCGACCGATTCATCTGTTTTGAACTATGTTTACAGGACAAAAAAACTTGGTCCTGTGGTCCTTACTATGAATATTGAATTCAAATTTGTATACAGATAGGTTTATTACTTTTAAACCAATGCAATTCTGACCATTCATCCATTTTTAGCCATCCGGATTCTCTCATTAGTACTAACTAACCTAACTAGGTTAGGTTTTCCTAGATTTTCTTATGTTCCATGCATTTTATTTATTTTCTCTTTCAAAGGAACCATTCATTCCCTGATAATGCATGACCAAAAAAAAAATTGCGAAATTGGTCCAGTAGTTCACGCGTGATACAATGATCAAAAGGAATTTTTAAATACGAATAGACCATTATAGATAAAAATAATATACTTATTTATTACCAAATATTATAAAAGTTTCCAAAATCTATTCATTATGGAAATAGACCTTGAAGACGACCTTACTCCGAGGTGAAATGGCGCTGAAGATATCCTCCAAGTTTCCAAATTAAACATTCATTTGAATCGTTACGGGGCAGCGTCGGCGTCGTCTTCAATAATAGTAATAATAATAATAACGTACAAATCTACATACTGCTGACTACTATTCAAGCTTGAGTTTCATCAAAATGCCAGCGACAAGTATTCGTGGGATTCCCTCAAATATCCAGCCAAGGTAAATGGACAAGTTCTCAAGTAAATTCAGAACCCCGGGACAGTTTGGTGAATGTCGCCGTGACAAAATATCGCACATATTTTAACAACGATGTTTTACACATTCTCAATAAATTAGGGCAATCCAGTTTCAAAAGACAATACTCAAATAATAGAAAGAACCTGTTTTAGCCTGGCTGCTTTTGTCCCTTATGATCAATACAGGTGATTCTATTCCCTAAATAAAATATTATGAATTGTTTCTTAATTTGATTTTTGACGTTGAAAACAGGCGGTAAAATTTACAAAAAAAAACTATTAAATTAGTTATCAATTCACATACACTTCAATTATCAACTTTCGCCTAGTCTTCATTTGAAATATTTTTATGATTAATCAGTTTTCGAAAGCTACTGTTTCTAATTCAGATGCAGACTCATTGTAGGCAATGCGGTAGCTTTCTTGTATCGATTTGTGTCAATTAAAATCATTTAAGTTGTAGCGAGAATATTTCGCATGACGACATCGTCCACCAATAACGTTTCTCCGCGTTGTCGGAAGCTCACACGTTCCAATGGCGTACAGCAATCAGTCTTTACAGACCCTTCATACAGTGTTCATCGCATTGCGGTACGCCATGTACTACCTTGAACAAACATGCAAATTACTCTTCCTTTCCAATTAAGTAGCACATTTATTTTATTTCGATATTTCTTTCGGCGATATTATTCATTTGGTGATATGTTTCGGAGAATTAAGTTAAAACGCGCTTTGTAAGCTCGAGGCTTCGTCTCTTGGCGAGCTAGCACGTATGTGAGGACGTTCTACAAGAGTTAGTTATGCTCTATCAATGAATCACGTACACTGGCGATAATATACGTAACACAGAACTTCAATAGAACCACATCAGAAGAAAGTCCGCAGCAATAACATCGATAAGACAATTATATTCCTACCCCACCGTCTAGGGGACATTATAATAATAATAATAATACCTACACATGACGTTGAACACATTGTTGTATCGAAAGCAGAACTTCTTTGTATCTACCTAGAGTTTCCCAAAAGCGTTACTGGTCTCAAACAATTGGCGATATTAATTTTGATTGTACAATTCGAACCAATAGTGTCTACCTAAGAATTTCTCCGATTAAATGCAAGACATTTTGTTCGGAATAATATTTGATAAGGAGTAACAATTTCTTATCAAGTAAGTTTCGTGTTCTACCCACGTAATGACCTTTAAGGGTAAAAATGGATCCTGTTTTATTCATCTTCTTTACCCTTTTTTATGACAACTAAATAGATAAATAGATGGATAGGGGTTAGGTATTCAATATCTAATTCTCTAAATCATACGATGAAATGGTTACAATGGCATTCGTTCTGAATGTCGTGAGTTCGATTCCCCGTGCGGACCATCTTCGTCTTTCACACAATCTTCGCGTTCTTCTAAGTCAAAAGTTTTTTTTTTGTACAGTTTGTGTGAGCCCAGATTCATTACAAGAAAAAAAGTGCATTCAGCGTAGACCCTTCAACATCTACAATAGTGATAACACAGACAAGCAAAATATATTCATGACCAACTTCATGAGACTTGCCCAATGCCCACATACAAGATCTTGCAAAATATGGAAAGATATTCTGAACATCTTGTGTATAACTTTTTGATAAAATAAAGCGAATGAACACAAAAAATCAATCGCGAATATGAGAAAATGTTGGTAATATTGTTTTCCCAATAAATAGGATAGGTTAGTGTTAGTACTTGATAATCATTTTAATTTCAATTTGCTAATGTAAAATGCTTTTTTCTTGAATGAAATTGTCTACGATTTAGTAATTTATCAAAGATATTCTCTTTAGATTAGCCCTATTCATGTATTACTTCGAATAATACTTTTTCAGGATTTCCACAGACCTCAAAGATACATTGGTAGTGATTGGCGTAAACCCAAAACTTTTCTATTAGTAAAGCATTTCGTAGCATGGTCTCCAATGATAAAACGTCCGACTTCGGCCTATTTCACGCATAGAAAGGCGGTTCCTTTCAGTTCAGTTTCGACCGGTTTCGACCAAATAGGAACATTTCTTAGCGTGGTCTCCGTTAATTTCGTAGTAGGTATTTTCCAATGATAAAACGCCCAACAAAGGTCAATTATTATATCATAAATGTTTCATTCGATTCGGTTACAAATCGTTCAGACCGAATAAATTCTTTTCAATGTTCAATATAAAACGTAATGCAACTTCGCACATTTCACAAATAATAGGAAGGTGTTTCCATTTATTTCGGTTTTAACCGTTTCAGACCGAACAGAAACATTTTGTAGTATGGTCCCAAATTCCAGTCCGACTTCAGCCTTTTTTACGCACATGTATCCGATTCCATTTAGTTCAGTTTCAACCGGTTCAGACTAAATAAAAACATTTCGTAGAACCAGCAGACTCCAATTATGAATAAACTCTTATTAAGCACGTATTTAATTATTATAAAACGTCCCACTAAAGTTTATTTCATACATTCAGCTCTAAACAGTACGGTATCAATCGGTTAAGACCGAATAGGAACAAAAAAAATTGATTTGTCGGTAGCGACCGAAAAAAAAATAAACCGAAAAGGGCCGAATTTGAATAAAACACTATACTAGATAATAGATAATAAGTGTTCGTAGGTTTAAAGATTGATTTTAATTCATCCCTTCAATATGAAGACAAGTTTGTTTTTGGACACAAAACAACTAACATAAGATTGTCGACAAACATTCGATACACGCATCACTGAGTCTGAAATGCCTTCCGGGCGTCTAAAATCCTCCAACATACCCATATTCTCTTCTCCATCAACCACTCATCATTGTGCGGTTTCTGAAAATAAGAAGGTTGAGAGTTCTACCTTCTTTCCCTTTTAAGCTTGGTAATTACGTTGTTTCAGAAAAATCAATAAAATTGGACATTCAGATTAAATATATCTTATTAGCAGTAGGAAGGCATACCTAAGAATATTTAAGGCCCCCCTTTAAAAAAATGGTCAAATGTTTAATTCTACAACAATAGCAACTTTAAATCAACTAAAGAGTGCTATTAATGAAAGAATGTTAATAAATATCACTCACATAACAATAGATTGATACTTAAATCCTCACATGACCGGGATTGAACCCTGGACTGTATTTTAATTAACTGGCATCTCAAAAAATTAGGTAAGCTTGGTGTTCCCTTGGTGCTCAGGATGTTCCCTTCGAAAAAGCAGTGCACAAGCCCAAGATCGTGAGCCACTCGGAAACCTACTGAGGAAAACTTGCGGTCTGATTGACAGCCCGCGGTAATTCGACTAGAAGGTTGATTAGTTCGTCGATAAAGTAATTGCAAGTTTATTTTGTTAGTGAGATCGATAATAATTAAATGCACGCGAGGTAGACAGTAAAATTGTAAATAGGCAGGATCATTGTTTGAATGTAGCTAGCCGTGGCATATTTTTCGCGTAGTAATATCCTGTCCTATTTAGAGTCTTTGCTGGAAGTACGTTTAGGTATTTAGATTCAAGAGTTAGATAGTTAAAAGATAGCTTCCAGCCCCTGCAGTCTGTACACCATCGGAACCTTTTTCATTTGTCTATATACGCTATATCTGACCCCTTTTTCGTACCTGCTCGAGGCGTGAGGTCGCATCGAATCGGGGCCGGTCTCGCACCTTCAGAGTTTTATTTTGCCTGAATTTTGGCAAGAAGGTTCGTTTGACATGGAAGGCCCTCTTTCAGTGGCTAATTCTTCCCGTAGACCTCGAGCATGCTTATCAACAGTTCGTTAGAGCGAATCGATATTTTTGTTTCAAATATCTACGGTTCCAGCTTATGTTCACACACGCTCAGCGTTGGAAAATGGGCTCAGAAAGCTTTTTGAAGGCGGTATATTCAAATGAGAGGTGGAGCTGGAAAGGTCGGGATATAAATTGAGAATAGATTATTGTTTGTCTTTATTAATAATAGAAAAAACTTTGTACATATCAACATTTCAAATTTGACGTATCCGTGACAATGTTTTTGAAAGAATATTTTGAAATAGCGCTCGCTCAGTCTTTGACAATGGAACCTTAATAATATTCAAACGTATAATTTAAATATGTTATGGTCGAATTTCGAGCACTGTTCGATCACTAGTTTACAAACATTGTATTAATGCACAAATTGAAATGTCACTCGATTCAAAATCAATCTTAGATGAAAAAATGAGCAGTATGTACTAGTGTACCTACTGAAACTTTTGTTAGTTTATGCGTCGTGTATTTTTTGAAAAACCATGTTTGCGAAATCTGAAACATTTTCGTATGCAAACTAATAAATTTGGAACGTGATTGAATTTGCCAGAGACTGCCCGTCCAAAAATATAAGTTTATTTTTTCCCCTTCTTGATTTGACCCCATATTTATTTTGTTTGTGAATGCCGCACAACAAAAAAAATATATTTTTTCCATTTTGAAATATTATATTATTTTGTAGGTATGTATTATTGAAATCACCCAACCACGCTGGTCAGCCGAATGCCACATTGACAAATGATATTGTGTCAACGGTGATTTCCTACCATGTCTTGCGGTAGGGAGAGTCGCAGTCAATCTACAAACAATTTTATGAAAAAAAATCGTTATTAGTACAAATAACGTTAATAGAAAATATGTGTTTGGTTTTATTCTGTTTTGTCAAAGGCCTAGTAATTATGTCTCAAATAAACTGAAGTCGCCAATTGTGTGAATAAAGTTGTATTATTTATCTTTTCGACCGTAACTACTTGGTGGATCCTATTTTGGAACTTATTAAAATAGGTAATACAAAATATTTCGTTTTTTTCCAAAATTTTACTATCACACTAGCAGGTTTTGGAAGACCGCATCGGATAACATCAAATAGCCTGATGAAGAAGACGTTCCGTCATCGAAAAACGGTTAGGTTAATCTTACCATAATAATTCCGGTAAAATTTGGATTTTGGAGTGTGTTGTTGCAATAGGATATGTACAAATGCCAAAAAGGAGAAAAAAAAAATAACGTGCCATGTTTCAGATGTGTCTTATTTCCTACTACACCGCCATCTCTTGAATTTTTTTACAGTTATGCAACTATAGAGGAATTATTGTTTTTATTACAAACTTATGGCCATGACCTGTCGAACTTCATCCCGCATCCGATTCAACAATAATTATTACATAATACAATAAATTATTAGCTAATTTAATTTAGTTTGAATGTCGTAAACTGTATTTCATTCATTTAATATGTCAAAAAAAAAATCTGGGTTTACATCGAAGTTGGATGGGCGGGTCAGCTAGTAGTAAAATATTTGTCAAAAAAAAACAAATATTTTATAATACTTATAAAGTCACTGCGTAATAAAAACAAGCAGCATGTATATACCTACCTAATCATGGAAAAAATAGAACTAAAAATTAGGAAAAAATAGAACAAATAAAACAGTTCAATTGAGAATGTAGCCAGGATTGAAAATAATTTAGAAATTAAGGTTTGAAATTGAGGTAGAGTTTAGCTTTCTAGTCTGTCAAAACTTTTAGCAACTCTTCTCAGTTGATATGAAAATCTTAAAAATTCGACAAAATTCCTATATGTGAATTCTATTTGCAACATATCGTAAAATACTTCCAACGCACACATCTTCCCGGAGTCGAAGTATTGGGAGAAATATTTCCATACAGAGAATTGTGTTTTGATTTCAATCCGGAAAATGTTCCATGTCTCACGTGTCAAGGCGGGTTTGTTCCGGAATATTTCAACAGGAGAAATGGGTCCAATATTCATAAAATGAACACCCAACCTCCCGAAAGAAGTTTTTCTCTCGTCTAAAAAGAAGGGGAGAGTATAACCATGTTATTTTATTTACTTAATATAAATAAATATGATTTTTTTTTAAATATTTTTGATAGTATAGATTATGTTATAGATTATGTATAAATGTAACGTGAATATTTTTACGCCAGTTGTTCGAATTATTAGTGATACAATTAATTGTCTTAAAGAATACTACGGCCGCTCGTCTTTTCTATAATGCGGTAGGTTCCTAGGGAGCGGTCCGCCGGCGCCGTCTGACAAGAAGGTAGTCTTTCAAAATATATGACAACGTTTTTTGTTACCACGGGGTAACAATATTGACAATGTTTTAAACTGACATATTCGCCTCTGTTTATGGTAGCAAAGTATTTATAGAAAATCAGACCGTTAGAAAACAAAACATTTATCTACGTTTTACTTATGCACTGAGTTCCTATATCTTAGATTTTCACCCTTTATTTCAGGATATTTTGAGGTGGTAAGAATAAATTGAAAGATGATATCTATATTGAATTTAAAACTGTAAAATATAAGAAAAATAAATAATGGGGTGAAATGAATAAGAACCTGCAGTAAGAACAATAATACAAGGGATGATAAAATTATTGCCGAGCATCTTTAGCCATTATCTTTATTTCTTACCACCCTATCGCTATCTCGACAACAATAAACTATGAGCGAATCTTCCTCAAATCCACTTGGTCAGCAACACCAGACAAATACTCAGAAAGCTACTGTACTTACGTATGATACTATGTTCTCATGTAACTGCTATCTTTCTATTCGAATCTGCTTCATACGGCAGACATGAAATGTCAAATGAACAAGTGTTTTTGTCAAATTATAACCAAAATTGAAACATTTATAGTAATTAAAATTTACTAGTTCTAATTGAAGACATTAAAGATTCTAATAATTGTTGCTCTATAAACAAAGGTATTGTCGCTACTACACGGAGAAAAAAACGCTTAGTGAAATTGTTAAGATTCTTAACAACTTGTTAAGAATTCTGCATAAAAGCGTGACTGGCGTCCTACCGACTAATTTGACAGGATTTTCGTCCTGTTAAATTGTCAGGAAGCACTTCCTAATAAAAACACAGGACTTTCTTAATAAAATAACATGACAAGTCAACGAATATATTAACAAGAATTCTTAATAAACACTCAAGAAAATTATTAAGAATTCCCGTTGCTTTATCGTGATATCTGAATAAATCTCCTTCATTTTTCATGTTAAACTTACAGTACACACCTGCTTTACATTCGTTTTTATACGAATATTTTCGCCAGTTTCTGTATATATTCACATCATTGACACTGGCATTTTATTCGTTCTTATACGAATATTTTCACAACACTGAACCTGGTATTTTATTCCTTCTTATACGAATATTTTCGCAGGTTTCTGAATATATTCACACCATTGACACTGGCAATTTATTTATTCTTATACAAATAATATCGCAGGTTTCTGAATATATTCACACTATTGACACTGACATTTTCTTCGTTCTCTACGAATATTTTTGCAGCTTTCTGAAAAAAATTTTATACCTTTCTGAATACCATAGTACATATTTTTATTTGTTTTGCCTTCAAATCTAATTATGATTCATTAACAAGTTTTGAACACTCAAAGAGTCCATCATCAATGGGGTTTACTTAGCACCCCTCGTGAGAATGGATGTCCAGCGCACGTTCGAAAGTAGTTTTGTAATTATAATTAGATTTGAAGACTATCCAAACAAAAGAAAATATAGGTACCATGGTATTCAGAAAAGTGTAAAAATATTAATTCAGAAAGCTTTAAAAAATATTCATACAAGAACAAAATAAATGCCAGTGTCTTTAGGTACTGTGAATATAGGTATTTAGAATACTGCAAAAATATTTGTACAAGAACAAATACATACCTGTGTCTATACTATGAATATGTTACGAAACCTGAAAAAATATTTGTACATATTAGGTTTATGTAGGTAATAAATAGAGATGAGGATTATATACATTATTATTTCTCTTGAAATGAAAGCTGTAAAATCACTAAATACAAATATCAATAGTTTCCATTAATAAGTACAATGGGAAAATTGTTTTGAGGAACATATAGGATGCAAGTAAAACATTTAAATTAAGTTTAACTTTTAATATATTAAATAATATAAAGATACAACTATAAAAAAAAATTGGATCTCGTAGCAGCTCTTCAATATCCTTAATTTCTGATAAACCGGAATCTTCTGTTTTCGACTGTTCTTGTTCATCTAGTATTCCGATGTCAAATTGTGAATTATTTAAATTATCTTGATATTTTGATCCCCTAATACCGGTATCTATTCTTTAAGTTCTGGCTCCGAAATCAATAATATGGTGTTTATGTCTATGCGAGCTTCTGTAATGAAATAATAATTATTTTTACACATTCTTCTGTAACGGAATATTAAGTAATATTAAGCTTGGGCACAATTTCAATTCAACTTGTAAATAACTACCTACTAATCTTATAATTTGGATAATACTAAGATATTTTATTTAAATTATTTATTTATTTATTTATTTATTTACATACGGCAAGGCCATTTACATGTTTATCAATTATACAGGTATATAAAATAAAATATGACAGACACAATAAAAGCACATAAAACAAACTTTAAACTCACATCCAAAGAATCACAGATAAATAAAATAATATCAAATTAAAACAATAAATTATAACAATTAAGATGCATGAAAAATGAACAATAATCATAACCAAGCTACAAGCACAATACATTTTTTCCTTTTTTTTTTCAGCCCTTAACAAAATAAAAATCTTACAATTATACAGGAAACATTTCAATCGCATCTCTTTGTCTATATTCGCACACACAAGTCATATTGGCAGATAATAAGGTGCTTACTAATAATACATTAACATAAATAAAATGCATGCAAAATGAACAACAATCACAAATATACGAGCAAGTCAATAGTAAACTAAAAAATTAAAAATAATAAAACAGAATGAAAATATCACTATGATACAGAGCAGCAATATAATTAAAAAAAAAAAAACAAACTGATGGAGAAATAATATTGTTTAGGTAGGTACATAAAGAAATAAAATAAACTACCTAATATATTAAAATTTCCATAATATTCTTGCAAATTTGATGAATCTACTATCTTAAATATAAATTTGATAGGTAGGTACCTACTGTGGACCTTGGGTAAGGCAAACTTGTTCAAACTTGCTTGTGACGCCGCAATCGCACAATAATTTTATTGTATGGGCTATTGTTATTATTTATCGAATAGGTACCTACCTTATTACATAACATAAACATTTATAATTCATTCGCAAATCTTTAATTAAATGAAAAAAAAACTTCAATAATAATATAAAAAAATATACTCACCGACCTTTAAAATTTTCTAAATACGAAGTTAAACCAGCACTTAAATAACTGAATGGTTTCTACATCAATTATATTATAATATTAAAAGTAAAAACACGTTTGCACACAGTATTCTCTTTAAATTAGTCTATTATTAATGAAAAACATTAAAATGATTATGATTCACTACGCACGCGTCCGAACACACCGACTGTTAAATTTATACTAGATGGTTTTGCTAGTTTTTTGAAGGATAAAAATTATTATTCTGCCGTCTTGAGAATTTGACATGACCATCTGTCAAATTTGCTGTAGTGTGTGCAAAATGATAATGGATGTAAAGAGTTTATAATGACGAATTGATATAATATTAGGTACATTTAACATATAGGTATGTACCTAATTATTAAAATTATTGTTACATCAGCGTTTCAGTCGGCGGCATTCAATCCGAAGGTGGTGGGTTCGATCCCCTGTGCCGACTTTTGTCCATTCAACACAAGCTTTTGCTTACTGTTAAATATTTCAAGTGTATTTGTCTTTACTTTAGGGCGAGCCATGATTAATTTTTTTATTACAGACATTTGTAACATAAGTAGGTAGGTACCTACCTACATTTTGCACAGAAAAAATAGAAAATATCAGTTTACCTATAAATATTACATAAATAATGACAATTTCACATTCCTGTATACATATTTTATATCCACGAAATTGTTTTTTTTAGAATTTCATTATAAAATAACCGTTCTCCTGCTCAAAAAGAAAATTATTGTGACTGTGTACACATATTATAACAAGATAAATATTATAAAGAATTATTAGTACTTATAAAATATCAGTACTCAGGTAAATATATCATGGTCACAAGAATTTCACATCACTGTAATGATAGTTTATAAGTCCGTAATGCATTTTTTGAAAGGTGTTATGATAATTTATCATTCCTCCTGCAAAATATAAAATATCGTGACAATATCATGATAGTTTAACAAAAACAATTTGAAATAAATATCATTACACTGATATTTATTTCGTATGGCATGGTATTTTATTGTTTTTCCATGGTGATATCGCACGAATTCTTAACACTTTCGCATTGAATTAATAATATATAGAGACGTCTTGTCAATTTATTAAGAGCACAAAAATCGATTTCTCTCCGTGTATAAACAGCGGTGAATATAGTTTAGAACAGTGTTCCGCAAACTTTTATTGTTCAAGGTACACCTACCAAATCAAAAAATTTCAGAGGTACACCAATGAAAAAATGGACCGTTGAAGTGTTATATAGAAAAGACAAGCGACAGTAACACTACGAACGTAGTATTCTTTGAGACAAGTACAAAGCATTCTATATTTACCAGCTATCTCTTACTCCTGGCAGTAAAATAATGAAAGCGTGAAAGAGACAGTGCAATCTAGATGTTTAGTGTCAATAAGCGTTGCTGTATACCGCAGTAAACAAAATGCCCACTAAAATTAAAGGAATCAACTAAGGAGAAATGTAAATTCAATAGTTTTTACAACATTATATAGTTAGTAATATTGAATTAGTATTGAAAATTAAGTCATTTTTGGTATTGGGTTGTATAAATTCCCCATGTCAAATTATTTAAAGAGATTCAGTTAATTCATCAGCTTATTTGACCAAAAATATTACTATACATATTTATATTTTTTTGACCGAGAAATTAGATTTTTTTTTGACATTCCAAGCTCTTGAGCTACAAATAGATTTCGTTAAAGGTTTATTTAAACAAAACGAACATAGAAAGCCAGAGCTGGAAGTAGAGTATGTTTTCTTGATCGTTGATATGGACACTATTCTGTCATCGCTCAAACTATTAGCTCTTGCTTTTTATTGTTTCCATGGTGTCCAATATCAACGATAAAGTATCCTCTGTTTCTAGATACATACTATATGCTCGTTTGAAATAAACTCGAAAAGTAACATTGAAAAATAATAATCATTCTAAATAGTTATATTAAGGCTTCAAAAGACAATTGAAGTCTTAAAATATTTTTAAGTGAGTATTTCTCGGTAAATAGACGAATTTGTCAAAATGTGCATACGCTGCATTCTATGAGCGATTAGATATGGGATTGCGACGTACGTTCAAAGAGCTAACGCAAGTGGAGGGACCAATAGAGGGACAGAAGTTTATTTCTATTATTTTGTTTGCTTCTTCTAGTCCGATAAAGAATGCCTCCCTCTCACATGAAAACATCCGTTTCATTTTTAAATTTTGCGACTCAATTCTATTTACGAAACATATTTAATGTTATAATAAATTCGACAAAAAAACACTCGCAGATTTTTCGTGTCGAATCCCACTAATAATTAATTGAAGTGATTGGTAGTCTAGCGGCTAAGACGCCGGCTTTCGCACTGTTTCGTATCGGAGGTAGTAGGTTCGATCCCAGGTGCCGACCATCTTCCTCTTTCACGACACAAGCTTTTAGCAACTTAGAAAGAGTCAAAGAGTTTATTTGTGATCTTAGTGTAGTGTATCACAGATTAATTTTATAAAAAAAAATAATCCCACTTTAAAATTATGAAAGATGTCGAAAGTTGTGGATTTGTGTTCATTTTGTTGTTGAGAAACAAGGGTCAACCATCAATTTTGTCTTTTGGTATCAGCCCCTGAAGACAATTTGAATTATGCGAACGAATTTTTCGTCAATGTAGAATGCGAAAAAAATGAACTGTCCAATGGAACATAAAAACAAGTAGGTATTATAAACAAACAAAGACATTTTTAGGTATAAAATATAATAATGAAGTGGCATCTAAAAGCTTACTTTCAAAAATCACATCTCAAGTAGAACATTCGACTAAAAAAAGTTGACTGAAGGTTCTGTAGCCTTCCCCATCCTATTAAACTACCTTTTATGCTACTTATAGCACATACATATTAGTAGATCTATCAACCCAATATGCTCGTCCATTTCTGTGTTATTGTTTTAAGACATATCGGTGACATACAGCTAGACAAGTATGACATACTCGTATGTTTGTAGAGTATTACTGATTGCATTTATGTGGCGTAAAAATTCCGCGACTATTCGAACTCCCATACAGGCTTTAATTGCATAACCATGACAACACTCTTACAGTGTCTTCCTTCGATCTTGCTTGTGATTATCAAAGAGAGCTTGGCTAAGATAGCAGAGTTTAAGAATCTAGATATTCGTCAGCAATTCTCTGGCAATATTTACCGTATTTACCTCTGGATAATTCATTATATTCCTCCAAGACCTCTGATTTGTTCTTGATATTTATTTTAGTCCCCTGGCTTGTTCATTATATTCGTCCAAGATCTCCGATTTGTTCTTGATATTTATCTTAGTCCCCTGGCTTGTTCATTATATTCGTCCAAGATCTCTGATTTGTTCTTGATATTTATCTTAGTCCCCTGGCTTGTTCATTATATTCGTCCAAGATCTCTGATTTGTTCTTGATATTTATCTTAGTCCCCTGGCTTGTTCATTATATTCGTCCAAGATCTCTGGAGTGTTTATTGTATTCGTCCAAGTTCTCTGAATTTTTCATTATATTCGTCCAAGAATAACGCAATATTTTTTAATCAACTCAGATCTCATACACTCAACTATATAATAAAATGGTTTGTTTATTGCCCACTAAAACAGTGTAAAATCTGAGTAGGTACCTACCTGCTGAAAGGGATAATTCTGTCAAGTTAGAATAGTGAGGCATGGGGTAGAAAGTATTAAGTATGGAGGCACACGTGATACTAATTCGTAAATATAAGTTGGAACCACACGATAATATTATAAAACAAGTTACGTAACATGTGTAGTGGTAGTAGGTAGTAGGGATGGGGTGGGTATAGCATCCCCAAAATAAATAAATACTCGTACATTTCGGACCCTCATTAATAGCAACGGGCAAGAGATAAGTTTTCTTGGCCAACTTTCTCCGTGTTATCTCTGCGTCCCCCTGTTTGTGTCCCGGCCTCTCCGCAGATTGCCCAGTGATAAACCTTAATATCGGCCATCAGTCTTGATGGCCGAATACCGCAACTTATGACATCGCAGCGGACATTATGCTCTCAAAACGGTTTCGTCATTAATTGAGCCCAAAGAAGCTGACGCCTCTGTCGTCGTTTTGACGCACGTTTTGGTCATTTAGCGGAAATAATATTGTGCACAAAGAATCCGGATAATTCATTTAATATCTTGATAAACCCCTCAATATAACCATGCATTCTGGCTGTTACATTGATGATATATTTCACAAAAAAATGATAACCAGGCCGTGAAAACATCTTCCAAACTGAGATTTAAGTTGAATTCACTTATTTTTAGTAAGCCTAGTGCTTGCTAACCATCTTCCTCTTTCACTACGCAAGCTTATATAAAATATGTCAAAAGAAAGTGCAGTCTCTATATTTGGTTGCTCTTGATGATTTCCAACATTTATCTCTATATCTCATTAATTAATTAATATCTACTTGTTGCATATATGAGATTTTTTGTCATGTTGAACATGACGAGAATTCTCATGATCACGAGTTTCGGAGGCATTAGGAGGAATGGTTTGTTCCATTTAAAAATCGAACATCAGTAATGAATTGTTCGAGTCATTAGTAGGTATGTAGTAACATATTCGTTATTTCGAAAGAAACAAAAAATCTTTGATTAAACAACTTCTTAACACAATTATATATAGGAAATGCATTATGAATACTTCGGCTTTTGATCGAAAACATTAACGTTATCCGACTAGTAGAATCGACAGTACGAAGCGACTGTCAAAAGTTGGCATCGACGAACTGTCAAATTTGCATATTATAACCATTTTGATTAGTGGTCGCCGGCGTCCTTCTTCCTCCTCTTCTGCACCGAAACTTTATCGACAACAGGACATTGGCTTAATTGTCTCAATATCAGGTGGGTTGGCGGTTATGTCTGCAAACTTTAGAAGCGGCGAGTATTAATAGAGACCAACAACTTGAACCTCTCTCCATCTCGCTCACTCGACATATATACCGTCTCTGCTCGAATAATCAGAGCAACCTAGCTGATGATTAAACTTATTGTTTTGACATCGGTTCCAACTGAAGTTGGTACTGATTCATTTCATCATTAAAAACATACGGATTTTTATAAAAACATAATTTTTCAAAGAAAAAAACACATTAAAAAACACAGGCAAATTATTAAAAATAGAATATAAGCATATTTAGTTTCAAAAGTCTGAAAAAGAATGCGGTTTGTTTTTCAACTGAAATCTGATAAGCTGCACGTTTCCACTTGTCGCATGTCAGTTGCGACAAAATACCCTTCATATGCGTTGGTGGCTGAACATTTTATTTTATATCGAGCTGATCACATATATATGACAATCGCCAATTTTGGTTTGTTATTTTTGTATATTCATGCCAATAAAGTGTTTATTATTATTATTATTATTATTATTTTTTCTCATTCCCACAAGAATGTTTTCGGCCCAGTGAGAACAGAAAACGACATTCGAATAATAGTCGAATCCAACACACGACAAAGAGTTGAAAATGACCAAATATCAACAGTGGGAGAAAAGATGTGGGTATTGAGAACATGACGTGTATTTATTTTTTTGTTTACTGTCCAATTCAGCAGGTTAGGTTAGGCCGATTTTTATCCGGCATATATCCTATCGATACAAGCATCCTTCGTTCAGGTATTTTAAAACAAGTGACTAGTCATCTTCAAAAATACACCATTTATTAAATAATTCAATTTTATAGCGTGATGACGTATGCTTTGAATAATCTTATTACAAAAAAATGGGGTCGGAAATAGACTAGGTAAGCATAGTAATAATAATAATATGAAGGTCATCAGTACCCTTTTACTATGTTTCCGTGACATTTAGCGTGAAGTAGGAAAAATTTGTATGGAAACGTGTATAGCGCCCCTAAAGAATACTGCGGAAAGCTCCGCAGCCCATACATAATACCCGTGAGTTTCTCACCTACGTTAGAATTCGGAATAGAGATAGGTACAGGTCTATTGGACGAAAATCTCTGCATTTCTTTCTTCGCGTGAAACGGAGGAGTGTTCCAAAACTACAAAAGTTTTTGAATTGAGAGCATTATTCGTGTCTGTTACGATACTGTCCTAATAATTTGCGACAGGACAGTTCGTACACACACACAATACTTGGGAGGAGAGCTAACTTTCTTGGGACTACAAACAGTTACTTTAATGTCTAGCTGGAAGTTTCATCGACCTTCGGTATATTTCCCCACTTGCAAAACCATTATCGATTCCTAAACTTTAAGTTGAAAAACAAACAGTATGACGTACCTACCTACTACCTTCCAAACAACCTCTCTTTGAGCCATCAACTGAACAAGACTGAATTTAAAGTGAATTCATTTATGGTGACCATTGACAGGTAGCTCTCTATGGTAAACAACATTCTGTACCTATATACAACATTCTGTACCTATTTTAGATTAGTGCGTACTTAATTTGAATTGGAATAGGGGGTAATATCAATATGATAGAAGAAAACATCATCGCATCACAACATCATTGAAGATGAATATTGAAGAAAACACAAGGTGCCTAGCTGCTCTGATCCTTTAACATTTTTTTTGAATTGGTATAAACTTGTAGCAAATATATCTATTTCATAATAATAATTTTGGACGGTGGTTCGATTATTTTTATGACAATCAATCGACATTTTACAATATCAGCGGTGATCAGGGGCATGCATACCTACATACAGGTGTTGCAACGGAAAGAAATGTCACATTGTTCTCAGTTCTCAACGTGATAAAGTATAATTGGGACCATTTTAAACATATTATTTTAAACAAATGTAAAGAAAGGGCAAATTCTTAAATTTATTTTTCCTTATTTTGAAAATACCGAAATATAAAGCATTTTACGTAAATAAAACCAAGCTTCAAATAACTACGTCATCGCGTTACGTAGAAAGCACTGCCATCTATGGATAATAATTGAAACATAACCACTGTATAAGAAGGTTACTCCCTTACGTCAAGAAACCCTCAAAACACTTTTCACAAGTCAAAATTATGCTATTTCGAAAGCCTTCACCAAATGAATTGTGCTTTTAGAAATGTTTTTGAGTGTTTCATACCAAAGTACTATTGTTACTATCCATATACGTTATAAGAAATCTCAAATTGTTCAACATTCAGACTGAAAGAACATGACTGCAATACCCAAGTATGAATATTATGCAGTAAAATTGTTCAACATTGAGACTGAAAGAACATGACTGCCATACCCAAGTATGAATATTATGCAGTAAAAATTAAATAAATAAATTATTATATATACATTTATACACAGGTATCTAGTATCTACGTTTTGCCCGTATCGGGGCAACATCTGTCTTATTTACCATTCTGTATGCATGTTTTTTTTTTGTATAAATGAATCTGTGCTCACTCAAAGTGAACGCAAATAAACTCTTTGAGTCTTTCACTTTGTGTGAATCAATTTTATGTTTTCATTGTTAACTTTTTTTTTAAACTTAGATAGGTACATTATCAAACGAAAAATGATGAAAAATCGTGATCTAAAAAATTCGCACCTCAAAAATTTGGTAAAAATTTATTCCTCCACATGAAAACATCATGATAAAATGGTGAATCATTTACTACATCTTTATAACTACATTATTTTGCAAAATATCTATTTCAAAATAAGTGTAGGTACACAAACACCGTTATTTCAACGATAATACATTCTACACGGTTTTATGTCGGTATACATTGTACATGTGGCTCTCCGTGGGCATAAAAATTATCCAAATTTTCTCAAAATATCATTTTTTTGCTTTGTCAGTTGTTATTATTGTAAGTAAGATAGTTGTAAGAATATAAATATAAGTAAGTATGATATTTATCAATCATTCACTGTTACTGTGGTTGGTAATTACACGATTACATTTATACAATAAAATTATAACAGATAAGTAGATATGTACTTCAAATATATATATATACCTAAATATTTTTTTTTTAAAAAGTACCAAATATAATAAGATTATTAATTTCTATAACATATACGATGAAACAATGTTAAACAACGGTATTAGGTACATGATTACATTTATACAATAAATTTACCTAGTCAGTTATTTTCTCGATCCGGTTAGCTGTGAGAAGATTGTCACATGACTATTATTAGTCGGATAGGAGAATTAATAAATATCTACACAACAGGCAATAATTATTGTCATCGTTTATAATAAAAATAATTAAATATAAATGAGGTATTTATTGACTTCTGTAAAAGAGGGAAATAATTATATGGACGCTACTTCTCATAACAACGGATATTAGTTAAGACGCCACCCGCCGTCGGGTATTGAAAGCTTCTACAGGCGTCGCGGTCGAGCGTCGTGTGGATTATCGGACTGTACAAAATAATTATTGACTAAAATGAATACCTACTCTTAGCATTTTATTTTGATGTTTTTCCCACCGTTAGCCTATCTACTGATCGCCGTTACAAAAAGAAACGTGTAAAAGCTCAATTTAATGCACACAGCGATCCATGGTAAGAATGATGCTTGATATTTATTTAAGCCAAAAAAATTTCAGTAAGTTATGAGTAAATAAAGAACGAAACTAAAGTATAAGTAACAATAATAATTGGCGGGACATGTTACAAGATTAACCCTCTAAATTTTAAGGTGGAGACTGAAATAAATATGGAAGCAACAGCAGTGGAGGAAAGAATGCTGAAATAGAAGTTTTATGTTAACGAAATATAATGATTGTATGTCATTTTAATCAAATTAGTAGGTACAACGAGTTCTTAAGTAGGTATAGGCACAATAGGATTACATACAAAGTTGATGTAGGTACAAACGGTTATAAGGAAAAATTTACTTGAACATTTTTTATGCAAAAATAAATTAAAATGTTTTCATGGGATTTTTTAATTAATTTACAAAAAACACAGTATTATTCGCAAAAAAAAATCGATAACATGATCTTTTCCGTAATTTGATTTTATCCATGTTTAAAAACTATTTGATTTTTGAATGATTATGATGGCTCATCTAAAGTGAACGCAAATATATACACTTTCGACATCTTTCACACAAAGCAAAACTTGTGTTGTAAAAAGGAGAAATGGTTGGCACCGGGATTTGAACCTACAAACTTCAGGACGCTGTACGTATAAAAGCCGTTAACTGATACCGATAGCCTACCAATCACCTCATAAAAATCATTTTTAATAATCGTAAATTTTATTATCAATATATGTAGGTATAAGAAATGTCCGTTCAAATATTTAACTAAGAGAACGAATAGAATTTCTAAAAGCCAGCAATTGTTTATGATATTGAAAAAAAAACGGATCCTTCAAAACTTTCAAAATGTCAATAAATATGACGTGTTGAACAGAGAAATGCACAAAAAAAAACATTTCAAAAAGATCCACAGACAACAAATTGGGTAAGTACCTACTTACATAAAACAAAACTTTGTTTGAGCCATAGAGAAAGAAATCGATACTCAGACAACAATATTACCATAGACTATGAAAACTTTATCTATGCACAAACTTTCGATATTATTTTATGAATGACCTTGACAAATTATAATACCCATAGTAAATCCCGTCTAACTTTTAATACCACAATCCCCAAATGTATAACCTAAATTATTTTTATGAATGAAATACTCCAAAAATAAAGTTATCAACCAGTTTTTTTTTTCAACTGCAAACTGTCGGAATTTTTTAAAAATCTAGATAACTTCATACGCTTCAAGTGGGGGACCGTTCTAGACAATGAAGCGCCCACAGATTGGGAGTTTTTTTTTAACCGATAACAATATTACGCAATTCCCTGTAGGAAATCACGGTTTTATATGATTTTTCTTGTAGTAATTATGTTTGAAAAAATGTATAATCCGCCATTTTGAGTAAACATCTCTTCCGCCATTTTATACTCACGATTAAACCGTTGTCCTTAAGTAGAAAAACCATGATTGTTTCATTTCTTAATGATTTTTTTTTCTTTGTTCGATTTTTCAATCTTCCTTCCTTGATTTCGTTAACGTGCTTTTGTTAGGCTTAACCGGATTAAGTCATTGTTGTTTTTGTCCTTAAATATAGGTACCTATACGTTTCTCCCTTTTTGATGATTTTCCTGTTCTTAAATATCTTATAAATACAAATTTTTAACCTATCCGAATGTGCAATGTGCATAGCAAATCACATAACTACTTCTTACTTCGGCAAAAAGCGGGTAAAGGCTGTTTTTGTATAAAAACGTATACGGCACCTCTATAGAATGATTTGAAAACTAGTATTGTATTCAAACTACGATTAGGTTCTATTTTTGAAAATTAAAAAAAATCGATTGATGAGTTGCGTAGTAGTAGGTAGGTACCTATTTAGTTAGTTATAGGCGGATAATGTACCGAATGAGTAAAACGTTTTTGTTAGGGCGGGCCAAGTTGGGGTATTGTTTGTTTTAATCTCGTGTCGTTACGCACATTAGCGGAAGCGTGCTCAACAATGGAGACGGCTCTGTGCAAACCAAAGTTGAGAAAGACATGAAAATTAAACTCGTCTCGAATTAAAATTGTTGAAGTTAGTTTTGAGCGGCGTCGGAGAAGTTGGTCCAATATGGACCAAGGGCAGGGAAAGTTGGTACGGCGGCGGTCGCTGAACTTTTGTGTTTGCGACAAAAACCATAAAAAAAGTTTTTGATGAAGGTCAATTTTCACGCGGTAACTTTCCGTTCGGAACTTTGACAGGTCTCAGCCGACGGAGGAGTGTAGGTATTCATAATAATTTTTAATTTATGCAACTTCCGTCTGGGGTTAACTTATTTGGAAGTTAAACAAATAAACTCACCCCCGTGGATTTGAATCAAAGTTACTTTACAAAGTATTCCAGAACTTTCCAGTCTATACTAGTTTGCGGAGTAGGTACTACCTTCACTCACGGGTATCAGCCGCCGCATACATTCACATCAAACGTTCGAAATTCAAAAAACGAATCGAACCATTATTAGAGTTTTTCAATTTGAAAAAAACAGGATAGGTATCTTCCATTTTGTCCGAGGTGAAAATCAAAATGGCGGTGGCTTCAGAAAAATAATAATGATCCGTTATTATTCTACGAAAACCGATGGTAGGTAAACATAAGGCAGGGCAAAATGTAATCCTCAGAAAACGAGCATACATATTTTTTTTTATATTAAAAAGAGAGAATTAATTCTAAAAAAAAAGAAAATAACGCAAGCAAAAAAATACAACACACCTATCGTTTATAAAAAAAGGAAAACACAAAGGGCATATTCTGAAACGCCATTCGTTGAAAGCATTTTGATAAAAAGAATAAAAAAAGAAAAAATCCTTTTATAAGAGAGAAGAGAGAATGGGGGCGTGTTAGTCGCAGAGGCTTTGTGGGTAAAAGGGTGTTTGGGCCCCGCGTTCTTATTGGTCGTCGCAGTGGAGGGAACACGCCTTACTTTTAATATAAGAACGCCCTCACCAACACAAAGACGGTACAAAGGTGGAATGTGTATGTATTTCTGTGTTACGTTTGTGTTGGTTTGGTCTAGAGTCAAAGAGAAAAACTTTGAAATGTACCAGGGAAAGTTTCAGAACTGAATTTCACAAAATGTTCCCGACGGCAACGACAGATTTTACGGCATTTAAACGTTAATTTGGATGTTAGATTATTAAAAAATTCTTATAAAAAATTATATGCAATCAATTTCGCAACATGCCTTCAACAAATGAAAAAAAAAATCAACTTTACTTTTGAATGCGGGTTAACTATAGGCAGACAACGGTCTCCTTACAATTTATAATACCTTATTATGCAAAATAGCAATGACACCTGTTTTTGGATCACTGGAGATTCTTCCTTTCCTTTCCCCGTAATCTTTCTCACTTACACTTACTTTCACAATATATTCATACTTTTTATTCGTTTATTTCTAAACTTGGGACATAGGTCAGGCTAAAAAAACGTCAAAGGTCATCACTGTGAACTTGGTTTAGGTACCAAAACAAGTATCTATAATAGCTATGTTTGTCTTCAAAACCGAAGATTGAGAAATGTTTGACTGTAAGTATAGTATATGTTCCTTAATTATAAGTATCGACGAATCAAAACATGATACACACACAAATAATTTCAACTGCTCCAATTACAGGCGTCCGTCGCAATTACCTAATGAATAATGGTAAAATTACTAACATGTCACGAATGTGGTAAAAATATAGGTAGGGACACAGAGGTTCATACAAATATTTCGAAACACTTCGAAATTCGAGTAAAATTTACGAGAATTTCAATGCATCCATCTACTACTTAAATGAAAAGACAAAGTTTCCAAGAACAAAGGATTCATTAGATTCCATAGACAAAATAGTGTAACGTGCGAGTTTAATGGAACCGAGCTATCTGGCAATGGCTTTTATGTCTATGATCGTGATGAATTTAAACCTACTTGTTTTATCGTCGCTACATACACAATATTAGTCATGTGTGAATTCAAAGTTCACGCGATATTTTTAAACTAAAGGGCATATTTGCGTTAACAAACGAGTCTTTTTTGTGTGAAACGATGATATGAACAGTATAAATTCTTGATGATGTACATATATACTTCTGTTAAAAGTAAACACTATGAAAAATTGGTCATATATTTTCATATGGTTTTGCTAGTAACCTAAATAAAACCTAGCAAAAGTATAATTCACATTATAAAAATTGGTTCAAAATAATGTAGGTACATACCTACATGAATTTATTTATTTATTTAGATTACGAAGTTACAAAAATTACATCTTTTATAACTTAAAATTACAATATTATTCCACTTATATTATACAGATTTAGACGTCACATTTCTACAACATTCACATTATTAATCTATGCTGATTTACTGAAAGAAGAAAGTATGAATCTAAAAAGACAGCCGAATATATTGAGGTGACCGTGCGATATGCATGCATAAAATCGATGTGTATTTAATTTTCATAACTTCTTTTTATAGATTCCCTTTGTGCCGCAGTTTCAGCCTTTTGGGGGGTCGACTGCGACGCTTTGGTGGTCTTCCCGGGGGGTGTTCTTCCTTTAGGGTTGCCTTGAAGGTCGACCAAAGGGTTCTTTCGTCCGACATTCTGTTCACACGATCGTTCTAGGGTCACTTTTTGCTTTCTCCGTTTGGCAATGTCCAGAACGTATTGCAAACATCACTGATGCACTCACTCAGACTTGAGCAAATTTAGCATTAACGTTAACCACAATTGTGATAATAGGAAATGAGAACTTATGATGCACTTAGATTTTTACCCTGCAATGTTCTGAACATTTGCAAGATACACACCTATTGCAAATTTTCTGAACTCTTGCTTTTGTGGTTGATGGAAAAAAAATATGAATGTGTAGTTCTTCAGGTAGGTACTAACCCCTCTGACAATACCCACATCGATTGGGCTAGCCACCCATCATGCTGTGTCGGAGCGGGACGGCTCAAAGAGGAGTTCGGATGAATGCAAGATAGGTTTATTTATTTATTTCTTTAAATCACGGCCAGTAGGCCTTTTACAGGAAAATAATATTTTGTACAAGAAAGATAGAGATTACATATATATACAGTACTTAGTTAGATATAAATAATAATACAAGTATACAATAATTATGGCAAGTTAGATACTTAACAACAATCAAGAAATACAGGAATGTGAGAGGATGTATGGATGGAAAAATAAATGAAATCATTGATGTTTTGAATGGAAAATGTATCTAAAAGAAGAAGAAATGCTGTGAAAATGAGATCACTGCGTAGGAAAATATGCGGAAAGAGACTGATTGATAAGGTGAGGAATGATAATATTAGAAAGGAATGTGGAGTGATTGTTAGCGTAGTGACTATATGGAAGGTGAATAAATTAAGATGGTTTGGGCATGTAGAGAGAACGAACGAGGAGAGAATGACTAAAAGGATATATAAATCTGAAAGAATGGGTGCACGCAGACGTGGCCGACCTCGAATGACACGGTCCGACCATATCTGTGCCGTCTTAGAGGAGGGCCAAGTCAGGAGCAAAAGGAATAGAAAAGCATGTATGTGAAATTTTATGCGTTTGGAAGAAGCGAAAGACGTTTTTTGTATAGGAAAGAATGAAAGTCCGTACTCTCTGCCTACCCCCTTCAGAAAACGGCGTGATGGGTTAAAAAAACAATAAGAAGAATTCACGTTTAGTTTGCTATTTTTTTGGTGTCATTGGCTAGGACACAAAGTTTCTTGACAAAAAAAAACTTCTAAGGAAGAAGAAGAAAGTGTTAGAGAGACGAAGAATGCAATCACTCATTATTTTCCACTACATTTAACACTCATGAGGAGAGAGAAAGAGAATAATGTCTAGGTAGCAGTACTGTCACAATATTATCACCCTGTTATAATATCTGAACACACGCACTTGTACGGGGAAGATGCAAGGGGAAAACCATCAGGAAACCTTTTGTCATGTAAGCGCTGTATATCAAGTGACTGAATAGGAAAATGACTAATGTTTGCTACATTTACTCTTTGTGTGCTGGCAACACCCAACATAGTTTTCCAAGTTTGAATAAAAATCGATTTATCAATATTTTTTTCATTTTTGTCTATGTTGTTGAGTATTTCTCTTTCAAGTTGATAGAAACATATCTATCATTAGAATCGCGACGCCAACTAAAAAAAAAGTAACCAATAGAGAGCATACCGAATATTCAACACATTCCTTTTTTAAATTAAGAATATTGATTGGTATTGCACTTTATTCATTTCCCTACGTAACACTTCATATTGTTGTTAACAAAATACAGTTCAGAAGGGTCTTTTCCTATCCATGCAGTATCTTAATGAAATTCGGTGGATTTAAATATCCATAATTATCTATATTCCTATGAGAAAAAATAACCTTGTAAAATTTAAAAAAAATAACAGACTTGTGATAGAATATGCACAATCTGCATCAGCTAAATATTTGATTATTTTCATTTTGTCATTGCAACACTCGTAAACCAAAAACTTTATTTTGGCTAAAGGCATACACCAAGCCATCTGTCGCCGTGAATAAAAAAAAACTTTATTACGTCCGACTTTTATCATCGTTGATCCTTACCGTTATTGTAATAAAATTGTATTTATATTAGATACCGATGCTTCTGTTTTTTTTTTAATTTAGTAAACTGCTAAAATCATGGGACCTTCGTGGTAAAATATCAGTAAAAGACATTATGGATGATGGTAAAGAGCATGACGGGTATCAGCTTGTTAAAAATATAAAAATAAGCAAAAATTGTATTCCAAATTTGATTTTGTAACCTAGAAGACAAAATAATATTCGAAATTTGAATTTTGAAAATTAAAAGAACAATAAAACATTGTCATTTGAACGCATAGAATTGACACATAATATTATGTTCGAAATTCGAATTTCAAAAAAAATGTATGAGAATGACAAAATTGCATAGATACGAAATTCGAGCGTACATTCTTGTACATGAAAGGAAATCATAGATTAGTCCCGAATGAGTTTACAATATTTCCGGTCGGGCGCATCGATTGTCACAGGCGAATTATTGCAATAATTACCCTGGAATGGGAGTCTGCTTTATTATCTGGTGTCATGCCCGCGGCTCTGCGACCCTTGAGATTCGCGCTTTTAATGCGTTTCTTCCAGATGATCGGATAATGTTTAAGTTATTAATGATATATCACATTAAAATAAGCACCCCACTTCCCATATTACACATTATACGCCGAGTCACACCACCAACCCGAAAAACTATGGGCTAATTTTCACTGTAATACTTTGGTTTGCTATAAAAGAGATGCAGGCGTATAGCATACGTAATACGAAGAGGTTGGTAGACCATGGTATCAGTTGACGACTTTCGTACGCACAGCGTATTGGAGGTCGTGGGTTCGAATTCCTTGCCGACATTTCCATTTTGACAACACAGGCTTTGCTTTAAGTGAAATTATGTCGTAAGTGTATTTGTTCACTTTAGGTGAGCCCAGATTCATTACATTAAAAAATATATATTACAAGGGCAAATTAAAGTGGGTATATTTGGTTAACATAGACAACGTTCAAAGTTACATAACATTTTGATGTATTATGGCGCTCGGTTACTCTTAACACAGTTTCACTACACTCCGGTACAAGGTACCAATGTTCTGTATAGTAAAAAAAACAATTAAATAACGTTTTAAAAAATGGACATGGTGTGGGAGGAGGTCATAAACATTGCGCAAGATCGAGCGCAATGGAGAGCTCGTGTTGACTCCCTATGCCCCTGAGTGGGGTGGAAAAGGGAAAATTGATTGATTGATTGATTGATTTAAAAAAACACAATATTTATAAAAATAAAATAAGTATGTAAGTAGGTACCTATGTGAAAAAAGAACATTATACCGCCGTATAAAATTATACTATGGTAGAAAATGGCTTATATGAAATCGCGACTATCGTTCAGATTTTGGTTTTTATTTTTTGTTTTTGGATATGTTGTACACACATGCAATATATCATTTAAAAATGGAGACTTCAGAAAAATTTTGATGTTATATTAAGAAGTCAACCATTTTTCTAAATATTTTTAAAATTGATTTAAAAATTAACTTCATTTTTTTCGCAGACCGTTTTTTGGATTTTGTCCGTTCATATCTTTTTTTAGCGTTGATTTTTTAATCAGGTTTCATGTTTTTCTGAATAATCATGTATTTGAGATAATATTGAAATTGAAATGAATCTGATTGGTTGATAAATAAAAAAGTTATAGACGTTAATAGATAAAATTTTGGAATTTTTCCGAATTTTTTTTAAAAAATTCCTAGTAAAAAAGTAACATCCTGTATATACATTGGATGTATGGAAACGATGTTGGAAATGGTCCCCTCTATATACCCTACCAGTTTGGCTAACGTTCTACATAACGCCCTGTATATATTATTATTTCTTATCCATTATTTACAATAATGAAATCTTAGAGAAACATCCAGTTTCATCTTGAGCTTGTGTAATTGTATGTATGCAAGAAAAGAATTCAAAACCACTGTGATCTTATAAGCCTTTATTATCCAACCTCGGCAGCCTGTAGGGATAGGCCCCGAGATCAAGAGGACAGAAATTTTCTGTGTTTTTTTTTTTGTATTTAATGAAACTCCGGGCTGGAATTCTGTCTCAAATTGGAAGAGATTTATACCTGAAGAATGCTTCAAGAATTAAGTTCATCATACACATATGGATTATTATTATTTTTTCATCGGAAGATTTACCGAAGCTTCAAACCTTGATATCATAATATTTGTGAAAAAGTTGATTTTCATAAATATGTAAAACTTGGATTTTTCGGGTTGCGCTCGGAACACATGTAAGTAGTTGTCATTACAAAGAAATTACTTTAAATCAACGAATTACGGCATTTCCCATTACACTCCAACACCCACACATATAAGTACACACCCACGAGGATTTTGCTAATAATTATCAGAAAATCAGAGGAAATTCATACTTCAAATATCTTAAGCTGACTAGTGTAAGCTAACAGAAAAAAGTATGTTAGGTATAGTTTTCAAAATGACTTCGTTGGAAATGGAGAGGAAGAAAAATGTTAAATTCTCTTTTTTCTCTTTCTTGTTAAATAAATACTAAACTTAACATTGTCGCTTCTAAAAAGTTGTCAGAAAATGATAAAATTAAGAATAAATAAATGAACCTATTAGAAAACTACTTATACTTACTTTATTTACGTATTGATTGCACTTTGCATTTATTATTTCTTGTTATATTGAGAAAAAAAATATGACATTTGTAAAGAGAGAAAATTTGTATTGGAGACTCACGCTCAACGTTTTGGGCTGCGGAGGGCAGGGAGGAATGGAGGCGTTTTGAAAACTGAAAAGTTGTATCTAAAATAAAGCAAGACACTCGAAACAGAGGAATTCCGTACGATGTCAGGTGGGAAAATCACGTTTCTTGCGACATACCTACTTACTAAAAAAACCTTTTTTTACCCATCACGCCGTTTCCCAAAGGGGGTAGGCAGAGAGTACGGATTTCCATTCTTTCCTATCCAAACAAACCTCTTTCGCTTCTTCCAAACGCATAACAAACTGAAAATTGGACTCATTCCTTTGGAACAATATGAAACTATGATGTCCACTATCGAAAGCTTTTGATTCTAGAACAGTCATTTCAAATTTGATATTCCTAGAGGGTAAAATCACTGGTAAAGAATGAATACATAAATCACACGTAAAAACAGGGTCCCGAGGACGAGGAAGACCCTCTCATACTGTGTTCCGCTCCTTCGAAGCAGAGCTGAGGAATCTGGACATCGTGTGGGAGGAGGTCATAAACGTTGAGCAAGATCGAGCGCAATGGAGAGCTCTTGTTGCCTCCCTACGCCCCTAAGTGGGGTCTTAAGGGAGTTTGGATATTGGAATATATTTTTAATAGATACCTACTTATTCGTTTGACGTCTTAGCTAATAAGGTACAAATTTCCTAAAAGGTCCTGCCATATAACAGTAATAATATAATATAGTTTTATGTGTTATTTTGAGGTACCTACGCACGTAAGGTCGTCCTTATAGGTGAAACCTTTAGGCCTGCAAATATCCGGCTGTGAGTGACCAATGGGCGAATAATAAACGCCAGCTGTTGTAAATGTGTTAAGTTTCACGTTGATAACATTATATTTAAATTTTAATGGAACGCAAAAGAACCCCTCCGTATTAATTATTAGGGTATTAACTTGAAATAGTGAAATGTATTATTTTAATGCAAAGCTTAATTTAATTCTGTGTTACGTCACTGTTCCACCGTTATATTTCCATTTTATAGGAATTTATAGCTTTTATAATAATTATTGAGAATATAACAAGTATATTTTGTTTGTGTATGAAGTTTCAGATATTATATTAGGTACCTACTGATCAAGCACATCTTCAAAAAACGATATATTCATATCCTGGCGCCAAATACATGACAGCAGTCGCAGTCTTTAAATTTGGTTGTTCTCTTGTTCTCAATCATTTCCAACTTTTATCTCTATATTTCATTAATTATTAAATACTTGCTTGTTGTATACATGAGATTTTTTGACATGTAGAACATGTCGTGAATTCTCATGATTATAAGTTTCGGAGTCTTGAACATTACCACCTAATGGCGAACGTTGTTAACGTAAAGTGGTCACACTAAGCCAGCCTTCGAAATAACAGTAGAAGACGGTCGTAAGCCCGTAGTGGTGTGTTCCATTTAAAAATCGAACATCAGTAATGAATTGTTAGTCATTAGTTGTTACATTTTCGTTCACATCATTTATGCCAAAAAAAAACATCATCATCGTCGTCATTGGCGCTACAGCCCATTATGAGCTTCTTCAAGAAATCTAATCCGTTCCTCTCTGTCCTCTGCCGTTCTCCTCCAGTTTTTTTTTTTTTTTTTTTTGTTATTTATTAAAAATGAAAATTAAAATTACAAAATATAATATAAATATAAAAACATAATATTAAAATTTTTAACAACAATTCTCTCTCATAAAGCATAAAGCTTGTGTTGAGAGAGTGTTTTGACTAACCTGATTTTGTATGTCACATTATTGAGCTTATAAAAACTTTGATACTTACATACAATACACATTCATACATATACATCTCCGCGGCATCCATACTTCAAACAGTCATGTCTTATTATTGAGCTTATAAAAACTTATAATTATATCATTCCGATCTCTGATATCGTCATCCAGCGATCTTAATTTGGGGCTTTCTCTACTCCTACGACCGTCTGGACAGGAGTTTAGGACCTTTTTTAGAATACGATCATTACTCATTCGGCTTACGTGACCCAACCATAACAATATGCATACTTTTATAAATAGTATTATATTACGTCAACTGAAGCAATTTTAACCCATCGTGGGAAGTCACTATTTCTATGAAAAATAGGTAGGTAATAATGACATGAAATAATGTGAATTATAATATCGAATAAATGTGTGAAAGTTGATCAAATAATCATACATACACAATTATTGCTACGGAAACAGATATTTTCCACCGAGTACAAATAATATTATTAGAGAACTCTTTTGGACACGCAGAACGGATAATCGGTTCCTTTATTCAACAGTCACGTGACAGAAGATAAATTATTGATTATTATTCATTTTACTTTCATGCACAAGCACAAGACAACACAAAAAACCCATCGGTACTTCCTTTAACTAATTGTACCTATGCTTAAAACATAAAAATTTTCTAAATATTAAAAATAAAAAATCGAATGTCACACACCACAATCGACAAACGTCACAGTTTGTATGAGTATAACTAACAGCAGTCACGTGGTACATGTTGAGACCATGAGCAGTAGCACATTATTTCTCTAATATTATTTATTCTCAAAGATTAGTTCAAATGGGTAACTTGTTCTTATGCTAAAAATCTTTAGACTTTCAAACCCAATCGAGTTTACTAAATGTCATTTTAGCCTTTTCTAAACGAACAACGATTTTTCTTACACTTATCTAAAGACTTTCTAATTTATATGCACAATGCACATACATCAATTTATATATTTTCACACTCAAATAACATATTATTCAATTCCATATTATTTTGTATGATATTTATAATGCACACTAAAATGATAATAATGCAACGATTTTGACATTTACAAAAAAATAAGCAATCAAAAACAACATGTCTTCAGTTAGTTTAAAAAATGATAAAGAACATCGCGATCATCACGCCAAAAAAATGACGTGCGGAAAGTCAATAAACTAAAACACAGGTTGGATACTGAAAGTGACGTATGAAAATAAAACATTCACCTGATCGCACTCGAAATATGAGACATTTACAACTTTAAATTCACGCAATATTGAACTTAATACAAACCTCACTTATGTGTGATTTTGCCTGCACGTTAATTTTCATGTGGCTAGTATTTTGTGTTCCACGTCACCCTTGAACCACCGCGTTCCAAACATTAAATTCAAATTATGATAATGGCATTAGAATGAATACGTTGTGTTTGTTTAAGTTTGAAATTGAGCAATGCAATCGAATAGTGGCGTTGTCGATTGGCCGTAGACATTATCTTTCATATATTTGCATACACGAAGAGGCGTTCGGTGATAAATTGAATCTTGTCACGAACAAAATGAAACTGTCTTGTCAAATCATATGTTATTTTCAAAATGAACAACTATTGAAAATAAGATAATCTTTTTTTCTATTTCCACGTGGTATTTTTTATTCTCTTTTCTATTATTTACTTTGAATTTTGAATATTTCTCTGACAAATTATCTGGTCCTATCTTTGTCCAGTTACTTAACTTGTCTGTCTTATTGATCTACCACAATATGTAGCCACTAGCTAAGCTCGCATCATTAAGTTATCTGCAACCGGTTACTGAATTTACCTTTCCAAAAATATGCCATTATAAATATGATAGAGAAAATGATAAAAAAAAATGAATTAAGAAACTTTGTAGTGCAACTAAAGGCAGTTCGTTGCAGTTTCGTCCAATAAAAAAGCTTAACAGTCAGATTTCAAAGATGGGTTGTGAATGTGATCCGCCATTCAATAATTTTTTCCTCATCCTCTCCAAAAATAGAATATAGGACTTCAACTCACTCACTGAAATAAAATGTCATCAATAATATTATTCAATGAGTTGTATTTAGTGACTTTTACTACCGATTTTTCCAACGCCGTGTTTCGTAAGGGGTAAGCAGAGAGAACGGACCTCCACTCCTTTCTATCCAAGCATACTTCTTTCGATTCTTCCACCGACATAACATTTCTCATACACCCTATCTTATTTCTCTTACTTCTTACCTTCCTTGAGGACGGAATCGATGTGTTCGATCCATGTCAATCTCGGTCGGCCACGCTTTCTTACACCTTTCCTTTCAGCCTTATGAATTCTCTTTGTCATTTTGTTTGCATCCATTCTTTCCACATGCCCAAGCCATCTCAACTTTTTAAGTTTCATCTTTGTCACTAGTCACTACACTAACTTCCATACCACTTTCCTTCCTAATATTTTCATTCCTTTCCATATCCCATAAAGTTTTTCCACATATTCTTCGTAGAGATTTCATCTCTACTGCATTTATACTACATTCTTCTTTTTTCATCCATGTCCACGTTTCACAATCATACATCATCGATGGTAACAGGATCGCGTAATGCACTACCGAAATGCAAAACAATAAATGAATCGGATCGAGAATGGGACCGAAGACCGTCTATTTGTTGGAGACTTTGGATAAATAAAAATAAAGTATAAAATAAGTCGGAACGTTGCTAAAGCATTGTGTGAAAATTCAGAACCTCAAATCCAAGAGCTGCATTAGAATCCCATAGCCATAAAATGTACCCGCATAAGCGCATTTCCTCGCGCCAAAAACAGCTTAATATACTAGGGCGATGTTTACATTCTAACACGTTAAAGCTTTATAAAAGTAGCTTCATTTTGGACACGAGCAGACAATAAGACGAGCAGAATACTCTCTACTGCTACACGTGTCTCGGCTACTCTGAGAACTGCTACTTATTGAAAAAGCGATTTATTTAATCACAAACTTCCAAAACTAACATTGTAAAATTAGTCACAATAAACATAATTGTCTCTGATTGATAAAACTTACAGAGGATGCATCTATGAAACGCATATTATTTGTTCCTTGATTCTTGAACTTTCGTCTCAAAGTGGATAAAATCATGTGGTTGAGAGAGAAATTCAGAAAGCTACGCATTTATACTGACTATAATTTATTTAATATTTTATGAAAAGAATGATACAAAAATGACAGGACCTCTAGGAGCATAATATGTTCCAAGTCGTCCTTTAGAGAAAAGCAATTACTGCAACTGTAACAAAATACATATGACGGAAAAAAATGATATGTGACCACGTTTTTGGTGTCAAAAGCAAAATGATCAAGTTTAGTCAAAGAAACCAAAGACCTTCAGAACGAAATCCAAAGGTTCCACGTACCCAATTTTGATGTTTGAAGTCGATAAAAAATAAGCTATTACAATACATTTTGTACCATATGGTGGATTAAGGGTTTGTCTTTCAACCTTAATTTAATATACCAGTCTCTCTGTCGCTTTCTTAATAAAAATAGCAGTGACTCGAATAAGTAACATACCTAATCACAGTTGTTGGTTATATCCCATCGTTAGTGGATGGGGTAGCAAATACAACCCTCTTAGGTATCGTAAGGACAGTGGAGGGTTATGTCGTGTTAATTCGGATGGGGTAAAAGACATTCGGAAGAATTACTAAATACATTTTAGCGCGGATGTCACTCTAGTACAAGCCATGTATGTAAGTATGTAGTGGTAGCTACCTAGAGGAATACTAGAAGCGTTGGCAAAAATATATTTATTGTACCTTCTACTCTTAACAATATACTTTCTACTTTCATCCTGCGCGTTCTGTACAGCAAAGCTGACTTCACACGTAGGTACCATTCGGTTTATCAACAAAGAATCAGTCGTCAAAAAAATTATACTACGGATGATTTCAGTACACCACAGAGATATTTTATTGACCCGAATGCAACGTTTTTGACGAATATGCAACAACTAATGACTCTAAAACGATTTTGAATTTGGCAGAATAATAGAATAACTACATATCTCAGGTTACTAGAATGCTTCCATAGACAGGTTTCAATACTTACGCTTAGTTGGAATAAGGTATACAATTAAACATAGAATTATAAATTCGCTTTAATATTTATTTTGAAATGATTAGAATTTTTACTATGCATGAATTATGTTACTACAGACTACGTACTGACGCTGTGATGTCTTATGGTGTTCCTCAGGGTCTAACTTTTGGTCCTTATCATTTTCACTTTTTCAAACCACATTTTATACCTATTGGACTAGATATTGTTAATGATTCAAAATAAACAAATAGGAACCTACTCTATTTATGTTTTTTAAGATCTTCAAAGGAACTCTGGTGATTATTGACGAGCCCCATAATGGTTCGTATTCCTATAAACAGAATTGAGGCATTTGAACATAATGAGACTAGTCATTGACATTGTTCAAGATTGAAGGCAGAGGAACACTTTAGGTGCTCGAGTCAAGGGAAAAACGATTACCAAGCAATTTGTTTAAAATTATTGTTTCTCAAAGATTACGTATATAATGAAGTGGTGTCAATGAATCCGTATAAATTTTACTTCTTAAAAATGTGTATTGCACAACTACAATGAAGGCAGTGTGAACCCTCCTTAAGACTAGGTACCCATCCTTTATCCGCTTAAAATTAATGCTCTAGGTTTTGTGATGTATCGCTGCACTATGGTGGCCGTGGATATTTTTATAGCAAAGATTACAGAAACACTTAAATATATTAGTATAAACGTAATTACCTACTCTACAGATGTATAATATTAGGTAGATAAAGTTGTAAAATTTCGAACGAAGACTTTGAACTTTCAAGAATGTAAGTCAATGGCAAAGATCTAAGATATAGGATTTAGACAACTTTTATCAATTAGAATAATATATTTAAAAAAAAACTCGCTTCAATGTTAACAAATTAAAAAAATTCTTGAAAAAGATTCCATTAAAACTGCGTGCCAATGGTTTTAATGTCAATAGATGTCAGGTAAAAAAATAGTGTTTCTATAGAATTTTTCACATACCTACTATAAGAAGATTTTGTTAGTTAAAAGACATGTCTCGGATTGCACATGTACATTCATCTCTAATACACTTCTAATTAACTAAACTAAACTCAGTTAAGTAAGTAGAATGCATTTAATTTGTAGAAGGATGTATCTATGTAGGTAAATCCGGAATGTAATTTGGAAGAAAGTCGTTAAGCTCCCGACACTTTGGAGACAATAAAAAGCATCAGTCAATTAACAAATAACCATTCTTTTGACAATAAGAATAAATTCTCGGCAAGGGTCGCCCCACACGGAGATAAATCTCCCGGCAGTTCCAACAGCGAAGGTGGGTTACTCGTTGTCTTTGCACGACCCCCGTGGGGCCGATTGTCTCGGCGTAACCGTTGTGCTTCGGATATTAGAAATATTATAACAGCATCCACTCACTCTATTTCTCCCGGCCTACCCTTGTTTTATTGATGGTTTTTCAGGTGTCAATAGAGGAGAATCTCAGGTAGCTCCTAAGTGTTACTACTTAATCCATACACTATGGACATTTTCATGGACTATTCATAAAATACGCAAATTTTCACTCCTCTGCAAATTTATCCTCCAGTAGCTTTTTCAACAGACGTTGTCTTGTTCTAGATATTAAAATTGAATTTGAAATGGTAGATACGATGATAAATTAATAACCTTTTTGACCAATATAATATTTCTGACTGATGTCTAAAATAAAAAGTTTATATATCAATGCAGCATGTTATTATCAATTTATTATTTAATTTGGGACCAAAAAATCCAAATATGGTCATTTAACAGTTTCTTAAATCTTTGTCAGTATTATAATTAAGTAAAAAAAATAAATTTTAAAAATCAATTGTCTATTGACAGTGTGAACTTGTATTGACAGTGTTGTTGTTTTTTCACTTTTATGAATGGGAGGGGGTGTGCCGATCAGATCTACGCTCTGCGGATGATTACGGAGAAGCTTTTGAGTAAACATCAGAAGCTTTTCTGTGCATTCGTAGATTTGGAAAAGGCATATGATAGGGTAGACAGGGGTAAATTATGGGAAGTTCTATCAATGTATGGAGTGAATAACCGGTTGATTCGTGCCATTGCTTCGCTTTATTCGGAAAGTACTGCGTGTGTGAAGGTGAACAGTCACCTTTCACCGGAGTTCTATCTTACGAAAGGTGTGAAGCAAGGGTGCGTCATGTCACCCTGGTTGTTCAATTTGTTCTTTGATTTTTGCGTCAGTGGGTTAAAAGATATAAATATAGGGGTTGAATTGAATGGTATAAAGGTATGTGCGCTTATGTATGCAGATGATTTAGTACTTATGGCTGAGTGTGAAAATGATTTGCAAGAACTTGTGTCAAGTGTGTTTGAAAATTGTGCAAAAAATGGTCTTAAAATGAATGTAAGCAAAACAAAGGTGTTGGTATTTGAAAGGGATGAAGCAAGAACGAATTGCAAAGTAACCGTAGAAAATGAATGTCTTGAGCAAGTGAATGAGTATGTGTATTTAGGAAGCATGTTTAGTCGTGATGGAAAGTGTGAAAAAGAAATCGAACGTAGGAAAGTTGCTGGTCGCAGGGTGGGCGGTGCATTAAGACCTATAATGAGAAACAACAACGTCTCACTACAAGCAAAGAAACTAGTGCATAACGCAATCCTGCTACCATCGATGATGTATGGTTGTGAAACGTGGACATGGACGAAAAAAGAAGAATATAGTATAAATGCAGTAGAGATGAAATCTCTACGAAGAATATGTGGAAAAACTTTATGGGATATGGAAAGGAATGAAAATATTAGGAAAGAATGTGGTATGGAAGTAAGTGTTGTGACAAAGATGAAAGTTAATAAGATGAGATGGTTTGGGCATGTGGAAAGAATGGATGCAAACAGAATGACAAAGAAAATTCATAAGGCTGAAAGGAATGGTGTAAGAAAGCGTGGGCGACCGAGAATGACGTGGATCGAACACATCGATTCCGTCCTCAAGGAAGGCCAGGTAAGAAGTAAGAGAAATAGGAGAAGCTGTATGAGAAATGGTATGTCGGTGGAAGAAGCGAAAGAAGTATGCTTGGATAGAAAAGAGTGGAGGTCCGTTCTCTCTGCCTACCCCTTACGGGACACGGCGTGATGGGTAAAAAAAAAAAAAAAAAAAAAAAAAAAAAAGTTTTTTCACTGTCAACATAGTGAATTGGGGTTATTCATGCCCATGCTTGGAGCACTGGGTGACACAACAGGATCTGGTCATGGCAAATGACCAAGCGGTCCAGTGGGCTAAGGAAAATTTGCATCTGTAGGCTTGCTACCCTACATACCTTGTCTTTTTGTTTTTATTTTTTACTCTTTTATCCTTTTATTTTTATTCTTCTAACATTTAATAATCTGACTTTATATTAATTTACTTATTTGTTAGATGAATTTATGATGTGATAGTAGTAAAGGTGATGTAATGGTCAAAAGCACACAGTATGACTCGACATAGTTCTTTCTTAATATAACATTTTGTTAGTCCAAAAAACTCTCCGCCGAAGATGGTCGCATAGTCAGCCGAAATCGGAAATAATATAACCCATAGTAATACTGCAAAGTTTGTTTTCTTTATAAATTGGTATATCTTAAATTTTCCTAGTTCTAAGTAACTCAAATTGATGATGTGGTTATAGTTATATTTACCTAATATCATTCTCTTCTCCTAACAAAGAAATCGTTTGGGCCGACGAGACGTTTGGTTCCGATTTGCCAAATCACAGAACTACTGAGTGTTACATGGATAGAAAGGGGTGGTCACGCTTGACGTACTAAAAAACAGGGTTCTTTCCTATTAAAAAGGGTGCGTTTATAGAGGAAAGGATTTTGACGACCAAGAAAATGAAAAAAATGATTTTCAGTAAGAAATTAGAAAAAAGTTGAAGATACTCAATAATATGATGAGCGGAACACAGTGTGCGAGGGTCTTCCTCGCCTTCGGGACCCTGATGGGAGGAAGAACAGCGCTCTCCTCGGCCAACTGTCATTCGACATCAGAAAGTCCATCTCCTCCCCACAATGGTAGAGGGGATGGGCTCACGCTGAGTGAACGGTGTATAGCGTCGTTTGTGATGCGGTGGTACCATCTTACACCCAGAATTCTCCTGAGGCACTTTATTCCAAAAGCGGAGACTTTTTGTGCCTGGGCTTTGGTCAGGTGCCAGGACTCATACCCTTAGGAGAATGGGCAACACACACGCGTCAAACAGAAGAATCTATAATCATTATGAACAAACTCCAGCTGAATTTCATCTTCGTCCACTGCATATAAATCACTATTTAAATTTAAATGCCACGGTTCATAAACAAACTCGTAAAAAATACAACGAAGAGAAAAATAAATAAAAATATAATAAAAAGAGTAAGTAAGAAAGGGTTGAAGAATGAATAATTTCTTTTTAACGAACAAAGGGTTGTCGGACACGTCGGAACGGTTAAACCCAACTATTCCCTCGATATTTCGTGATTTGCATAGAGATAATTATTATTTCATTCAAATGCGAATTTAATGCAATCCGGAAAGATATTGCAATCATAATACTACTTGATCGCTCGATCGTGATTAAAATTTATTAAAAAGTTGAACCTCACCTCTGGGAAAGGGGAACATATTTACACAAAGACTTGGACTGACCTTATAACAAGCGCAATATATTATTATTCAAAGCAAATTTTTTACTCGGTGTTTTAATCAGCCCTTCTTAGTCCAGTTTTGGATATAGGTCTCCCTTTAGTCCCTTCCCGACTTCCATTAGTCCGGTCACTTTCTTATTATATCGTCGGACTGTCGCATTTGTGGTCTCCCTGAGTTTCTGCTACAGGCTCTTGGTCACCACTCCAAAGTTGTTGAGGTCTATTGGTCATCCGATGTTCTGATCACGTGTCCAGCCCAGCTCCGTTTCAGTGATGCTATTTTTTGGACCACATCTGTCACCTTTGTCTTGTTTCTAATCCTTCGTTGCGTTTTCTGTCTCGCAAACTGATACTAAGCATCCTTCTCTCCATAGGTCGTTGGGTTTTGCGGAGTTTTTGCATGTTTCTTTTTGTGAATTTGGTTATTTCAAAACTGTGAGTTAGCTTCTCATGTGTTAGTCGATGGGGTTTTTTTTTTGGACAACTACAGTCGTTTGAAACTCCATAATTCCATAATTTTCTTAAGAGAAATAATCGATAATAAAATAAGAGTCACACTGTTAGTGAATCAAGGATTTTTTCAAACAGTTCTCGTAGATGGTATAAAATAATTATATTTGAGAGTATTCTGTTTTTTTTTTTTCAACATAATTTTTAAATAAAAAACGGGGTGCAGGGGACTGTTTTTGAGTGGCAAATAAAATATTAAAAAATAAAGAAAGGTTTTACGAGGGGATGTTTTAATTATCACCAACGCACGGTCAGTCCTGGGGGGTATAAGGGTAGCAGAAAAAAAAAACGCATATCGAAATAACAGAACACGGAAAAAAAGTAAATATGCATTCAACAAGTCATCCCCTCCTTTGAAACCTTCGGGTCAGGCGATAATAAGGGTCATTACCTCTCACGCGAAAGGAAGAATGGACAAATATGCTGTTAATCAAGACCCTTCCTTCCGGATTCTTCAACCCCTATGAATCCCCGCGAAATAGCGGGATATATACTGCGATAATAATACTCCGGGAAGTCTTTTTTTTACGACCACCAGTTCATTGCTCGTTGAGTCCATTTAACCGACGTAATTAGTGCGAGGTCCAGCTAAGCCGTGCAATAAAATTTGAAGAGTAAATAAAAGCGGTGTGAAAGGTTACAACCAGATTTTTTCTCTCCCTAATTAGGACATAATGCCTTAGATAATAGAACAACCCTCTCGTAGGGTAAAAGTGCCTTATTAGGAACGAATTATTACCATCGTATATTTTCACATTGCGAGGTAGCCTGCGAAAGGTGAATCATAAAGATTTGCGCCCTATAGAACCCCAAAATACTCCAAGAATCTAAGTCTGGATTTCATCCAGTTCATAAAAGCCAAAAAAGATTTGAGAAATTTATAAAATAAGTGAAGAAAATTTCAAATAGAAGCCTCAAGTTCTTCATCCGATGCGGCAGAAAAAAGAAAGAAAAAACTAATTCTTTAAGAGAAAATAATGAAAATCTTCAAGATGAATGGATTCTCCTCTTTTTTCCATTCCTCCCGGCTCTGAATGATTTCACCTCAACTCTTTTCTTTACAAAGGTATATTTTTGAACCGACGGAACTTACTCGAAAAAGCCTATGGTACATTTTTATAGCCAATTAGACTGACGAACCCCAGGTAGAAATTTCAAGTGAAAAATTCTGATCCATCTGGAAATCGAACGAATTTAATAATAGACATTATTTGACGAAGGAAGGAATGAAAAATAAACAATACAATTTATGAATAGTATGTGCATTACGGGGTTCCCCAGGGACGTCACCTTCCTCCTGTCGCATATCCAGCCCCATCTAGAAGAGGTGACCGCACCGTTATGCATAGCTGATGAGGTGATTTGGTATGCATGCGATACGGCTGAGGATGTGCGGCTGGTGTGGGACTGGCCATAATAACACCACAAGACCCTGGACAATACAAAGCTATTGGCTTGAATTGAAGTAAACAAATTGCTTATTTCCCACAAACAGAAAAGCCAACGAGATATGGGACCATTTATAATACGACATTATTTTGACATCTTCATCCCTATTGCACCTGTCTTTTTTGGTTAAGCCTATCTTTGAAGCTGTCTTTCATTTCCATCTAATATTAATATAATAATTATCGTTATTTTGACATTCAGTTATTGGGTTTTGAAAGATTTGATTCTTTAGTATTTTTAATGTCATATTTTTCTTTGCGTTGAGTTATTATTTTTTTCTAGCATGTTCAATCTATTTTTCATTCAATTTTATTAAGTGTAGTTTATTGATTGAGAGTTTGATTGCATTTTCATTTAAGTAGGTACATTATGTATCATTTATTTTTGTTAATTATTAAGATTTTTAATTATAAGTAAATGCAACAATTTTCAAAGATAAATAATCATCATCATCAGCCCTCCTCAGTCCAGTATTGGACATAGGCCTCCATTTCCGACTTCCATTGCCCCCTGTCGGCAGCTACCCTGTGCCACTGGTGTCCAGGCATCACCTTTCTATAATGTCGTTGGACCATCGCATTTGTAGCCTCCCTGGGTTTCTGCAACCGGTTCTCGGTCTCCACTCGAGGGTTCTTTTGGTCCACCGGTCGTCCGTTGTTCTGACCACGTGTCCAGCCCAGCTTCATTTCAGTGATGCAACTTTTTGGACCACATCTGTCACTTTGCCTTCCCAAAAATGAATTCAAAAAGGCTGAGGAAGAACGCAAATGTATATTTTCGATCTGTCTGAAATCTTAATAGGGTAACGTCAAATTATTCTCTTAGATTTGTTTCTAAAATATCATATTTCAACTTTATTAGTTGGATAATTAAAAAAATTAATGAAAAGTATAATATGTATAATTTAAAATATACTTTGATAGGTCGACCGATGCTTCATAGAAAGCAAGAAATTCTGATTAGGTACACCTTTAAAGATTCATCATTAAGATAAAAATACACAACGTTTGATGTGGAATTATTTCGAAGGCATCAGTCTCTCGAAACGCTGCGAAGGCGTATCAAAGATTCTAATAAATAATAATAATACACAACTAACACAAATTCGAAAATAAACAAAATTGTACAAATACAATTTCAAAGTTTTCTACTCATTGGGGTGAGTAAGAGAGCGCGGTTAGGTACATACCTTGTACCTAACGTAATTTGGAAATTTCCAGAAAGGATGACAGGTATAAATATTCCATTAAGAATTCCTTAAATGGAAATTAATTTCACTCAAAATCTAACCTCTAAAATCAATATTAGTACAATTATTATTATTATTAAAACACTGTAAACTTACCTGATATTAATTACAAAATAATATATTCAGATAATGTATACATACACACACAGTATTTCTGTAAATATTATTCTCGGTAAAATATTATACAATATACGTATTAAATTCATATAATTATTTCTTGTACTGATTTCGAAAACGATTTAAAAACATCAAGAGATTGCATAAAAAAACGATTTGAAAGCTAATAATCAAAATATATTTCAACTCGACCAATATCCATAATTTTTCGGGCAGATTGACGAAAACGCTTTGAGTTTTGAGGGTACTTTTCTATAAAAATGATTTTTTGTCAATTCATTACCGACTTTGGTAGGCTAGTTTTGGTAGCTCTGGATACAAAATAATATTTTACAAGATGAACAATAGGAAAACAAAACAAAATAAAATCCTCCCCCACCGTTCGAAGAGAGTTATTTTTTAATTCTATACTATTTTTACACTAGAACTTCAATTATATTTTTTAATGTTTAATCGGTAGGTACATAGGCCAACAATGTTTAATTCTGCATCTTATTTCTTGAAACAACAAAACGTAATTAGAATTAGAGACCTGGGGCAGAAGTCATGTGCCGCCAGCCATATCTTTCAGTCGTTGTTCTCATGGTAACAACGTACAAACGACAGCTTTTTACATTGTTACCATGGCAACAACGACATCACATCCAGTTCTGATCTTCTTCCTTTTGATTTATTTTCTTCTTTATAACTTATCTAAAAACTATTTTCTTCTTGTGATGCGTGTGTGTTGCCCATTCTCCTGTATGGGTATGAGTCCTGGCACCTGACCAAAGCCCAGGCCCATAAAATCTCTACATTTGAAATAAAGTGCCTCAGGAGAATTTTGGATATAACATGGTACCACGGCATCACGAACGACGCTATACGCTAGCGCACCCAGCGAGGGCCCGTCACCTCTATGCCATTGTGGGGAGGAGATGGACTTGGCTGGGGCATGTGTTAAGGATGTTGAATGACAGTTGGCCGAGGAGAGCGCTGCTCTTCCTCCCATCAGGGTCCCGAAGACGAGGAAGACCCTCTCAGATTGTGTTTCACTCCTTCGAAACAGAGCTGAGAGATTTGGACATGGTGTGGGAGAAGGTCATAAACATTGCGCAAGATCGAGCGCAATGGAGAGCTCTTGTGAGAGTGGGGTGTACCTAAAAGGGAGTATTGATTGATTTTATTCTTATCTTATTCAAACTCGCATAGCACGAAAACCCTATTATGTATTACTAAATTTGATGATAATTAGATGACAGATACGCATAACAGAGAAATATGTCAATCAAAAAATGATTTGGGAATTCCGATATTGTGTCTCCCTTGTATCTTAATGTAATTTATTATCTGTAATTTATAAGAATAACCCTTTAAGACCCTTCTATATCTGGTAACTCGCTTTTAAGCCCGTAAACGAACCCACGCACAAATACCAAACAAAGTGTGTGTACAGAATGTAATATGTAGGAATGTAATTTCATAGGATGTATGTATATTTTATCAATATACCCATAAATTTGATACACATTTGGTATTCAAAAATAATCACATATCGTATGCCAAATACAAATATCGCTCCCTTGTCCGAAAAGGGTCGCGGGCATTTTGATAATATTTGAATTTGTTTTCGCATCCCCCTGAGGAAAGAATGGACAAGGTGGGTAGACGGGAGGCGGCGTGCCAACCCTCCACGACGACGGACGGTAAGTGTAAAAGAGGACATGTCTCGTATGAAAATATGAAAAGAAGGAGGTTTTTTTCCGGGTGACAAATCAACCCTATGAAAGGAAATAATATTATTTCAGGGCTGAGAAAAATGTATATTATGTTATTTTTTTTTAGATTAACCTGATTGTCAATTAATGGACCTTTTTGCATCCTAATACCTCTCAAATGTGAACATTTCCTTGAAAGTCTTTTTTTTTACTTTTGCCTTTCGGGTTTGTTGCAGTTTACGCTATAGAATGTACGCATCAGTTCGGATTATGCCATCTCTGGATCAAAAATGCCAATTATTTTTTTTAATTTTCAACGTTGATTTTTTTTTGTTCAGTCTTTTTTTCATCCAATGTGTCGACTGGGCAATGCGCACATATTAAAAAATATTTTTTTTTATTTTTTTTATTTGACGTAAAAAAATTGTGACGGCAATAATGTGTAAAAAAAATCGTACACAAAGTAGAAATTTTAGGATCTTCGATGTTTTGGGCAGAAGGTGCTTGGTGATAGTCCATTTCAAAATAAAAATGAAAGAGTCTTGTATAGTTCTATCACAAAATTTATTGTTCAAACATGAACCGGTTTTAAACAATAAAATATCAAAGAATCCTATCTACCAACAATAAACAATCAAAACATCTTATCTACCAACAACAAAGTATCAAAACATCCTATCTACCAACAATAAACTATCAAAATATCATATCTACCAACAATAAAAAAATAATCAAAACATCCTATATACCAACAATAAACAATCAAAACATCATATCTAACGACAATAAAAATAATCAAAACATCTTATCGAATCACAATAAACCGTCAAAACATCCTATCTCCAAACAATAAACTATCAAAACATCCTATCTAACGACAATTAGTAATAATTATTATCAAAACATACTATCTACAACTGAACCTGCGTTAACCGTTCCCAAATCAACAAACAGTTGTGCCAAGAACTATATTAGTATATATCAATGTGTACCAAATTAAATTCAAATGTTTTTGGATTCATGCTAGAACCCTGTTAGTGTTTTTTGTCACATTGGCAAGTGTTGATGTGGCAAGCTAAAAGTGGGGTGGAAGGGAGGAGGCTGTGTGATGGAAGAGGTCATGTCTGCGGTCTGATATGTCGCCTGCCACATTAGCACCAACACCCTCAGGAATATCAGCTGCCAATACACACTCTTATTTTTACCCTTGTTTATTGGACACTCTAAATTAAATAAAAAAAATTGAAAATCTTCACGTGCTGTGCGCGAGAGAAATACACTTGGGTGTGAAAGGGATGCAAAGAAGGACAAAAAAATTGATAACTTAATAACTAAAATTGTATGACAATAACTTTGACTTGATTATTAAAATTGTAAAATGAATAAAAGATTCATAACATGATATAATTAATTGAGAAGTTTCTATTCTATTCTCATAAGTTCTTTTGTATCTCAATATATAAAAATGGAGCCTTTTTAACCTCGATCTTCGCATGACGCGTTGACTGCTGGACCAATTTCGTTTATTCTTTTTGCTGTTTTTTACATGACGAAAACTACTGACAAAAAATGACGTCAATATACCAATTATAGATACATTTTAGATGCAATAATATAACACAAACACACTTTCGACATCTTTCACATAAAAAAGTTTGTATTCTGAAAGTGGAAATGGTCGGCACCGGAATTCGAACCCACAACCTCCAATACGCTGTACGTATGAAAGTCTTCGACTGATACCACTGGTTTACCCAACCACTTCAATTGCCTTGTTTAAGGTAGTGTTCAGCGTATATACACATATTATTAGTTCCTTTGTAAACGAACATTTATTAAAAAAAAACAATTAGAAAAATACTAGCAATATATTTATGTACAAATAATTTCTCGTACTTTTTAAAAAGACAGACTTCTCCAGAAAACCATCCAAGTGTCTCTAATACGAACGGATGACATGAGCTGGGTGTGAGCAAACTGAACAAAAAGTTTCACAGGTGAGTGAAAAAGTAGATTCCCGAGCAGACACCAGGTGAAAAGGTTTTTATGTTTTTTCAATGATACAGGGGGCTTATAATTTCTTTACAATGAAGTGGTTGGTGACCCAGCGGTTACAGCGCCGGCTTTCGTACTGCGGACGTCGTGGTTCGATCCCAGGTGCCGACCATCTTCCTCTTTCACGACACAAGCTTTCAGTAGCTTACTGTGAAAGAGTCAGGGAGTGTATTTGTGTTCACTTTGAGTGAGCGCAGATTCATTTATTTAAAAAAAAAAAAAAAAACTTTTTTTTTAATGAATACCGATGGGTTCAATCAAAGTGAACACAAAAACACTGTTGACATATCTTGTTTATTTCCTAGCGGATTGAAGACTGGATTTTTCCTAGTAACATACATAGGTAATCAAACCAATGAATTGGGAATATGAACAGACAATGAGTCTACCTATCAGATTTTGGACAGCAGAGCTTTGGGCTTACAACCACAATATGCCATGATCAAAGCGCTCTTTACTCCTAGGAAACATTTGATGTTCTCTGTTGCCAATTATTGTCATTTCGTTGAAACTTGTATATACAGTGAGTGGGGAAATTTTCAAATTTTAGCCATTTTCGAGACTAGTGACATCTATCGGTGGATCTATACAATACTTGGACTGATTCTATAAGGGTTATTTCTATGTGAGTCCCGTCTGTTGAAATGTAGTGGAATTTATCAACTGAAAATCCAATTTTTGTTTTTATTTTTCTTCAATAGATGTTTTCGAATGTGATTTGATGTTTCGTTATTAAGACAAAAAAAATATTTTCCAACAAGCTGGGGTTATGAAAACAATTATTTTTTTATCAATCCCTTTGACACACTAACCATATTTCACACTAACCAAATGATTGTGTCGTGAATGTGGAAATAGTTAGCACCGGGATTCGAACCAATGACCTCTAGAACGCTATACAAACGAAAGCCGTCGACTGATACCAATGAGCTACCAACCATTTCAAATATAACTTTAGCAGATTAAAACCATGCACAATAAAAAATATAAAATCATCCCTTATAAGAAGTAGGTACAAAACTAGTAGGTACCTACCTTCTCATCATAATGCGGTGACACTTGCACCAAATTATTTTCTAATGATAACTGCTCACAACAGAAAAATAATCTCGTGTAACACAATGACGGAGCAGTGCTTTTCAAACTCTTAACGATTGCTTTGCGGTATTTTTATATTTAGACCTGTTGCAACGAAAAAAAATAAAAATTTAGCTGTTTAAAGAAAACAATCGAATAGGTATGTATTTATTTTTAAAAAATGTATAATATGTGAGAAGGTACCTACATACAATTTATTCATTAGTTGTGAAAAATTATACAAACTGGTGGTCGACTAGTGCTCGAAATTCGACCATAACTAATTTAAATTAGGTATAAATTTGAACATTATTAAAGTTCCATTGTCGAAGACTGAGCGAGCGCTATTTCAAAATTTTCTTTCAAAAACAATGTCATTGATAGGTTCCTACGTTAAATTTGAAATTTTGATATGTACGAAGTTTTTTATATTATTATCAAAAACAAACAATATTAATCTATGCTCAATTTAACCACAGACAAACCACAGAACAAAAGAATATATGCGTCTGTATCAATGTCAAAAACATAACACTACAGTAGTGTTTGTAATATTTTTTATTGACTCCTCTAGATAAACTATGAGTGTGCGATATTTCATACTCTTTTACTCAATTTTCTTAAAAATATTCACAAAGTTTTTCCTTCACGTAATAATATACATAATATAGATAAACTTTTGGCTAGCCAAAATATTTGAGCCAATCAGAAGGCATTCTAATTTATCATATCATTCTAATTTATCGTTCGAAAATTTTCGCATGAATAATAAATTTAAATTCTCACACATATTGGTAATGAAATGTGTTTTTAAGACAACATTCTTAATTTGAAAAGGTTCTTGTGCTTTTATTACAGTAGCCCTAGTATAAGTTTTCGATGATCGAATATCGAAACGATCATCGAAAGAGTTTCGAAAAATTTTCATACTAAAATGATCGAATGATTCGATGGTTTGATTTTAGAACACTGTAGCGCTTATTTGCGTGCAATTAGCTTTCGATAAAACTCGTACTAGCCCCACAGGTCTATAAAGCGGTTGGAAACTGAATCATGATTAGGGCGTTCAAAGAAATTCATAAATATAATATTATTGATTGCTCAAATGTTATCAAAAGCCTATAAATTGCGAGATTATCCAAAATACGGCAATGTATTGCTACAAGGAGCCCTGGTTCGGAATATCAGCTGTTAACACGTTTCAATTGGTCACGTTCCTCCGATGGCGGGTCCGGGGGCCCCTGACCATTGAGTTATGGCCCCTTGAGGTGCCGTTGCCGGCCGACATCCATCATACAGGGATCCACCCTTGGGACAAGTATTTCAAGCTACACCTATATGCCCTCGAAATATGGATTATGTGTTTATTTTAGTTATAGGCCATAATTTTAGGTAAACTGTTGGTATATGTACGGCAAAGGGTGTTAACCTGTTATGCTGGATAGTGCTATTTTAAAAAGAGTAAATAAATAAATAAATTATTTACGAATCGAACTCACCATGAGGATAATAACTCTACAATTAATTGTGTAACAGTTCCGCTAAAATTTAGCAGGATATAGTTATTATCAAATCAAATATAACTACATTATAGCAGTCGCAGTCAATAAGTTTGGATCTGCATCTCTTTAATTATTAAACTATATCACTATTTACTTGTTGTATAAGCGTATCTTCTACATAATAATTCAGAAATGTTTTTTTATTTGCCTTTTACCGTATATGGGAGCATCACGCCTAAACGGCTGAACCGATTTCACTAAATCTTTTTTTGTCGTGTTGGCTTTTATCGGTAGAAGGTTCTTATGAAAGAAAAAATTAAGAAAGTTGCGTGGTAAATCTACAAAATAATTCAGAAATGTTTTTTTATTTGCTTTTTACCTATGTCATAGCATCACGCTCAAAATACAAATGCTACGTCAGATATGAATATGCACAGAGCCGTGCAAAATGCCAGAGAAGGTTCTTTAATACAATTTGCTGCATTAACTTTACTATATTTAGAGCTATTTTAAAAAAAAAATAGGATCTTCATACAAAATTTTAATAAACATTTAAAGTGACATTCTTCTCTCTTTTTATGAATTGTGAAAGTTTCATTCTTCTTTTTCTGTATTTATGTCAGTTATAGAGGTCTGCAAAGCAATGGGAAGCTAGACTAGATCCTGTTTAATTACCTACCGATCAAGCCTGACATTCGGAATCAAAAACGTAAAGCAAGGCGGGTATAAGCTAGTTACGAATAAAAAAATAAGCGTCGCGCCAGTGTTGCGTGTCTGCAAAGGACGTCTAGGGACGCAGGTTCGAATCCTGCCAGGGGCACGGGATTTTTCGACATGTTGAAGGTGTTGAAAATTCTCATGATTGAGAATTCCAGGGATTTGAACAACTGAACATACACAACAGCTAATAGCGAACGTTGTTAACGTTAATTATTGATCACAATTAGAAATCATTCGAAACAGCAGCAGAAAAAGGTTGAACGTCCGTAGTGGTTTGCTCATACCATTTCGAATCGAATATCATCTACATAATATTTGTTAAAATTATTGGTTGTTGTACATCCGTTTAAATAACAAACCCCAAGAAAGACAGTTTATATGAAATTAATAAACATGAATATGATTTCAAATTTCAACCATAAAAAATATAATGTCAAAATGTCAGAATTCCCGTAATGGTCAACAAATTTGCTTATTGTTAACAAATTCGTTTTGATCAATAAAATACAACAACGAAATGAAAGAATTTGAATGACTTCAATCATATTTTAATGTAGATTTTTGACATTTACAAGAGTTTAAAGTTTTGAAATAAAAACCGGTAGTTACCTACCATCTAATTTTTATAAAAAAATTAACTACTAATCGTCTATTTATATTTTTTCGCTTTTTATAGCAACATTTTTTTAAGCTTTTGGCTTATCTATTCTTTTTTATATAGGTAGGTAGGTACATAGTATGTTTCACCAGAATCTTTTTAGAAAAAAAAGTTGGAACATACCTACCTACTTATAAAAACTTATCAGAGTATCCAATAAAAAATACAAATAGTGAACAATTTAAATAAAAGCCGCTAGTACTAGCTACCCACAAATATTATTGAAAATAAGAAGTTGGTACTCTGCGGACTGTTTAAACATTCTGATAAGGTTTGTATTGGGTTATTGTACCAAACCAATATTTACGCTTTCACAACTTTATATAAAACAAACAAAATTAAACTTGGGAATAACAAATATTAAATTTCATATACAAGTAAACAGGCCCTGTTTATAACACAAATGATATGTCACCGGGTATAGGCATAGTCGGCTGTATCGCGAAAAACTTAGCCTATAATTATTGTCCCAAGAGTAAACTTCTAAAGTTCTGTTGATGTGGATTCAAGTAATTCTCGGGGCTTGAAATATTTAAAAATGAAGAATCGCATCGGAAATCTATTTACACCCCATTTAGGGACATAGGTAGGCAATAAGATCTCTTCACTGCGCTCAATCTTGCGTAATGGGTATGATTTTCTCCCATAATATGTCAAAATCCTTCAGCTCTGTTTTGAAGGATCGGAACACGGTGAGAGGAACTTCGCCGTCTTCGGGACCCTGATGGAAGGAAGAACAGCGCTCTCTGTCATTCGGCATCCTAAACAAATGCCCCAGCCAAGTCCATCTCCTCTCCACAATTGTAGAGGTGATGGACCCTTGGGTGCACCAGCGTATAGCGTCGTTCATGATGCGGTGGTACCATCTTATAAGTAAGAGGGGAGGACCTTTATTCGGCTGTGTATGCTGCGGAGGACAGGGGATTGGAGGTGTTTTGTTCTCGGAGCTGGCAATACCGAACCACACCTCACGACCCTCAGTAATGAGGAAACAAAGAGGATGTGCCTTCTTCTTCATGTGCCATGTCAGGTTCTGTCGACGTCGGCTACCACTGTGGCGTAGGCTTCTCTGTCCTAGACTAACCGGAAGAGTTCTTCCACCCGCTGGATTCTGGTCCATTGTCAGATGTTTCTTAGCCAGGACATCTGCCGTCTACCCACACCTCGACTTCCATCTATTTTCCCTTTCATTATCAAGTAAAGCAGTTTGTATTTGCTGTTGCGAATTATGTGTCCCAAAGGATTTTTACACTAATTTATTCAATATTTTTCTAGATGTTTTAAATAATAACGAACTTCAGACTTTTCCTATAGCACTTGATTACATTCCCTTTACATATAAAGGTAAAAAACAATATTGCAAAGGTGAAATGATAAAAAAAAATGTCACCAAACGGTATGAAACGGGTTTCATAATGAAAATTAGTTAAACAGGGTGACCTCCCTATCGAATGATATAATTAACAAGTGTTGCCAGTTTTCATTTTAACTAAATTTAAAACTGAAGCAATTCGTTGCCTCCCTATGCCCCTAAGAGGGGTCACAAAGGTGGAATGTGCGTATGTGTAGATGCTAAGCAGGTATTCGAGTTATAATGTAAAACTATGTAAATTCCCATACATATCAATACTCAATCATAAAAAAATCTATAGTTTTTCGCGTAAAATTTTTAGGTACACTAAGTACCGAGTGGCCTACACCAGATGTTGTGTTCAGAATTCCTTAAAATATATTTTTTTGAATTTTAAAGAAGATTTGCGAAATGTTAAATGAATAAAAAACAATCAAACTAACAACGAGTCCAAATGTTTACTTTTTTTAAATCAAGTGCACATTGTTTTCGTATAAGCGGAACCTGTTTAATTCATAGGTAGGTGGGTGCCTACTCAATTGGATGAATATCAAGGTATTTAATTATTTTTAGTTATTGTTCTAAATTTGAATTTGTTTTCCATTTTAAGGTATTTTTGTTTTCTTCATGAAATTTTTGTATATTCGCTCTTCATGGTGACGAAGTTGTTTGTTATTTTATTTAAAAAATAAATAATTTTATAACCCGATACGATTGCATAGTTCTCATTAATAATTTTACAGAACCTTCAACATCGATTTCAATCTGTATCGGTTCATCTACCGGTTCTGGATGCTTAAGATACCTACCACAAAGACAAATTGTAAATTAAATAAGTCAAAAAGTATCATGTAAAAATGACAATATTCGCAATGAAATCTTCGACACGAAACCTGAAATTTGCGAGATGTTATGCCAGGATATGCGATACAGAAAGGGACCAGCACTGTAGCCTAGAGGTATATGCGTGGACGTGGAGAATATGCGTAAGTACCTACCTTTAAAAAAAAATTGTTAAACATTTCTCAAAAATAAAATTGTTATAAAGATTCAAACCACAAAGTTAATTTTTGCCACCCTGTACCTAGTATATAATTCTTCGAACCAAACACAGAATTAACTGAATTTTAATTCAATTTCCTGAATTATGTACTTACTATGTAATTATTAAACGTGTTCTAAATAAATATTATCTAATAATTGATTTTTATAATCTGATAATTAAAAATGAATCTTTATCCAGCTATCTTAAAACGATATTTCATTAATTAATTTTATTCGAAAAATAATACATCGTTTTCCGAAAAAGTAATTTCGAAATTCAATTAAATCTAACCCCGCTTCGGCATTTTATTCTTCCTTTACTTAAGGTTTTTCTTGATGCCTCGGGGTAATTTTTGATTACCCTTTCTGAGCTAAACAGAACGGATACAATTATTTAAAATAATATATTATATACCTCATCCCATTTTAAAAGAATTTATTCAAAATTTATAAAATCAAAAATTATTTGGAATATATATTATTATCTTCAACATAAATTTTTATATTTTTGAAATCGAAATCCTTTCAATAATATATCTAGGCAACTCGTTGCTGAATAACCTTTTGTCGGGTTTTTATTTAGCAGTGTGGCACACTTTTATATTATAGATAGAAAATCTTTGTACGTATCAACATTTCAAATTTGACGTATCCATGTCATGAACATGAATGTCACGTTTTTGATAGAAAAAAACCAAAAAGCGCTCGCTCAGTTTTGACAACGGAACCTTAACAATGTTAAAACATACAATTTAAATACGTTATGGTCGGATTTCGATCACTGGTCGAATACTAGTATACTTAGACAGGATAAAAAATATTATTATACCTACATATTTTGAAGCTATACTTTACAATACATAATACGATCCGGAAATAGTTTAAGTCTGTCTTACATAATAGCAAATACAATAAAACTGCATATACATATTATGTACGGTTTGAGTATATATACCCGTTTTATAGATCTTTGCAATACACGCTCTTAATTTGCGCCCCTGGGATATATCCACGCTTCTCTTAATAGGAACAACATGTCCACAGTGCACGAGTCAAGCATTGGGGGGTTCGGTTGGCGAGGGGGTGGGTTCACAGCAGTGGAAGAACTATTTTGTTTTCATTACCATCCGTCCAGTCGGTGGCGTTGTTTGGTCTTCCCAAGTTACATTAGCAATTCATTAAGATGTTGGCTACATTATTATAAACCCCACATCCCGAAATCTTGAATAATAATAAACCATAGGTAGCGGCGTGATCCTGGTACAATGGATGGACATTTTAAATGCCGCCATTACGTTTCGTTGATTGTAAATCCCCGAGAATTATTGATAGACTTGCAACACGTGCGTAATGGTTCCGTGGCAAATTTTCGTGGCAGTTCTTCGTCTTCATTGGAAGATGAAGACTGGGAGTGGGAAGATACTGATCCACATATGTGATGGTTTGGTTTGTAAAATTCTACATCAACTAAGCTGTTATTCATTAGTTAGGACTGTTTTGTTGGAATTATCTGTACTAAGTGAATATCTATCATTTCACTCTCTTTCTGGTCACAATACTGGGATTGTTCCTACGCATTCTCTCCACTCCGCTCTATCTGAAGCTGTTCTTTTGAGTTCCTAGTAGGAGGAATAGCAAATGAAGAGGTTCTCCAAAGAATGAAAGGAGGAAGTCACCTGTCCAAAACCCTTTATGAATGAAGCGCAAGATGGATAGGAATGTAATAATAATAATAAAACACTTTTCTATACAAAGGTGTCAGTATAGCCGGAGGAACTTATTGGCTGCGACATTTTTTTCCAGTCAACCGGTCCCGTCCAATCCAAGTCTGGATGTAAAAAGAGGCTTAAAGAGTTTCTGATTATGGTTCTTACGATTGGGCTATGGTTTTCACATCTATCCTTAAACCGAATGCTTTTGATTCGATACGTACTTATTGTGTTAAAGGTTAAGGTCTTAAGGACTTTTACCTTGCTTTTTTCAATATATAATTATTGCGTATGTTGCCCCATAGGTCTGTGAAAAAGAAGGCCACAAAATTTTTCAGTCAATGAGCAAAAGGCTGCAGGGAAGATCAAAAGAACATAATTTGTAGTCTATTTCTCATGACGAGAAGACTAAGAAGTGATTTTTTCAATAAGTATTACATCATTGAAAGCAGCACGCTTTTATTTTTTATTGAGAGGCCCATAGCCCCAGAAAAGCGCCTCTGCTCTTTTTGCTAGTTTTACGAGCAGAGGCAGGAAACTGAAAAATAAGATCGAGACCTTGTGGTTGACCACCGTGAGTTCTCAAAAACAAAACGTTCAGAAAAGGGTCCATTCATGATTAAACTATTTGAGTGGACCTAAAGTTACGGATGGGATTGTACACCGCCAGCTCGCTGACCCTTACGAGCCAAGGGTCTTTCTTAGAAGCCCCGACAAACACACATTCTGCAAATTTTATTCCATCTACTTAACAATAACTTGTTATTATTTCAATGGTCTGGGGACGGCTGAAGAGAGGCTTTCCTTAATACGAACGTCCATTAGGCATATTTGTAATAATTACTCTGAGGAACCACTGCGAACAGGTCAGCATTCTGATTGTTCTCTCAACCCTTTCTATATTAAAGCCGTGAAAGCATTATACTTCCGCTTCTCCACGGAACACAGAAAGGAAATAAAGAACAGAATTCAATATAGATTACTTCTTCATATTATACCTACACACTTCTTGCAATGTCGTAAGATCGCAGCTTTATCACCTTCACGCATCGTTTTCTAAATCATGGAAAATAAGTTTTTTGGTTTTGAGTTTTAAAGCTAATAAGATGACGATATCGCTTGATAACTTTCACAACCTCGTATCTCAAAAAGTGCTTTTTTACAGGATAGGCTAAAAACATTATAACTTAATATACACAAATTAAATTTGTTTTCTGGAAATGCAGATTATAAGTCATATTGAGGGTGCATTTGAGTCATTCAATCATTTTCTTTGTCTCACTTCCAAGACCTGTTTAAGACCTTGATAATTTAGATACGAGAATGCAGCCCTGAAAATAATATTTTTGTTCCTCAGATATGAGATTGTGGCATACTCTCTATACATGTGTATTATAGTTGAATGGTAATCTGGTTAGTGTTTATAGGATAATTAAAAGTTCTCGGAATAAAATACATATAATTTATTGGTAAATAATTATAAAATTTCAAGAAGGTGTGTTAATATTTGTCTTTTAATGTTTCACTTCACTCAAACTTCAAGTTCTTATAGAAGAATTGATAATCTTTAGGAATCAAATTTGTTAAAGAAATTAAGTCGTTATATTTACGTTTGATAATGGCCAATGGTGCATCATAAAGATTTTCTATTATTGGGGAAGATTGGAATGCTCTTCTTCTTCTTGGATGATCTTCCCAATCAGAATCAAAGTTTATTTTGTATTGAATCCCATCATTGGCATATTTCAGTGCCCTTACGTCTGTGACACATAAATCCCCCTTAAAAGCCTGGTCTGATTGACTTATAAAATGATAGGTCTGAATATTTCTTAAACAAACTGTGATCTACATAGTGCACTTTGTATGGATTATTATTTCGAGCTGTTTTTATAACTTCTACAAAGTCGGCTGGGACAAACAATTCTCTATTGTTTTCCTTTTTTTCTATCGTCGTGTGTACGATCGTACCGAGTTGGAATTACCACCAATTTACTATTTATAATTTCAAAAATTCAGACGCTGTATGCTATGTACCGCATGAAGGAGAGGGTGGCATGGATGCTAATATGTTTGCCTCATGCATAAATCATTTTTGAGATAATGAGGATTCCAACTCGGTACGATCGTACACGCGACGATAGAAAAAAAGGAAAACAATAGAGAATTGTTTGTCCCAGCCGACATTGTAGAAGTTATAAAAACAGCTCGAAATAATAATCCATACAAAGTGCACTATGTAGATCACAGTTTGTTTAAGAAATATTCAGACCTATCATTTTATAAATCAATCAGACCAGGCTTTAAAAAGGGGGATTTATGTGTCACAGACGTAAGGGCACTGAAATATGCCAATGATGGGATTCAATACAAAATAAACTTTGATTCTGATTGGGAAGATCATCCAAGAAGAAGAAGAGCATTCCAATCTTCCCCAATAATAGAAAATCTTTATGATGCACCATTGGCCATTATCAAACGTAAATATAACGACTTAATTTCTTTAACAAATTTGATTCCTAAAGATTATCAATTCTTCTATAAGAACTTGAAGTTTGAGTGAAGTGAAACATTAAAAGACAAATATTAACACACCTTCTTGAAATTTTATAATTATTTACCAATAAATTATATGTATTTTATTCCGAGAACTTTTAATGATCCTATAAACACTAACCAGATTACCATTCAACTATAATACACATGTATAGAGAGTATGCCACAATCTCATATCTGAGGAACAAAAATATTATTTTCAGAGCTGCGTTCTCGTATCTAAATTATCAAGGTCTTAAACAGGTCTTGGAAATGAGACAAAGAAAATGATTGAATGACTCAAATGTACCCTCAACATGACTTTTAATCTGCATTTCTAGAAAACAAATTTAATTTGTGTATATTAAGTTATGATGTTTTTAGCCCATCCTGTAAAAAAATAAAGCTAACTGTTTGGCGCGAATATTTGACAGATCGAGATACGAGATTGTGTTACGAAAATGCGCCAAAGTGAAATTTTCACATTGACGCATTCTCATATGTTGAGATGCGAGGTTGTGGCACTTAGGAATGGCGGGGATTGAGATACGAGAATTTTTAAGTTCGATTAAAAATTAAACGAATACGAATTTTGATATACGTGTTTTTGTTTATTGCGAGGAATAGACAATACTATTGGTTTGTATCAAAATAAAAAAATCGATAAAAATTAGATACGAGTTTGCGAAAGTTAACAAGCGATATGTTGTTTAAATACTAAGCACAAAAGAATTGAACTCCATAAATACATATGTATTTTTAAGAGTTTTTTTTAAAATAGCTGAATTATTAATAATTGGGTATGTAATGAGAAAACTCAATGTGCAGAAAAATCTGGGATCTTATGTAAAAAGGACAGCTCAATACGCTCAATATTTATTTGCACACAATTCTGTTCACTAAGCGTTTGACCATAATTTAATCGCAAAGGTAATAGATACTCAATACATTATAGCACAGTTAAAACATTGGAGCGCATTTCTAATGTTTAATTGATTTGACCCTTGCTAAAAATGTTATTTTAATGAATAGTGTTGAAGCGTCTATACAGGCAAATTCCTCAACTTTTTCACATTTACCAGCGAAAATTTTCAGCCTTTGACAATAATGAAAACGTATTTTATACACTACTATTTAGTTAAAAAGCGCAGCGGAGAGCTTTTGTTGCCTCCCTAAGCCCTTAAGCAAGGTCAAAAATGAAGTTAACATAATATATGTACCTACGGATTATCAAACTATGTATGTATGATTGTAATTATATGACATGTATGATTAAAATTAATGGGAACGATTATACAACGTGTATTTGACGACATCTGACTTTCTTCAAATTAGCAACGTCTTGTTTTGCACAGACCTCCCCAGACACGAGTCCTTCTCTCGTGAAAGGCTTCAGGGGAGGTTCAGCAAAAACAGAATCACTCACGCAAAAACACTTACGCATTCAAAACCCAAATGAAATGTATAATACAGTGTGTATGTGGGTACGCACCTTTATGATGTATAATATGTATTTAGGTATATTATCAATCCAGATTTACAATACGGATTAATGATAAATACTTTAAATCTTTATCTTATTTGATCTCTATGGGCGAAATGTGCGATCTGGAGTTCGCGGACGACCTAGCATTGTTCAGTAAGACAGTGGAGGAATACATCGCAGTGTTTCCAGACTCTGCCACGAAACAGCACGCCTTGGCCTTCGAGTCAATGCCAGTAAGACGGAACTCACGGCAAATAATGCCTGCCCAGATAAACAGCTACCGACTAACCATCGATGGTCACCAAATTCCCCCCGGGTGGATAAATTTAAGTACCTGGGAGCAACGATTATCACCACTAGTGACCTCGATACTGAGCTCTTGATACGTATCAAAGAAGCATTGGAAACCCAAAGCTGCGATGGTTGGATGGTAGCGGACTGCTACAGGTCTCTGGGGTGGCAACCGGCGACAGAGAGGTTTGGAGACGTTTCTTGAAGGCAGATTAAACCAACCAAGGGCTGTGACGCTAAGGATGTATGGTATTTTGAGGATATAATATGTTTTTCTTATTCTCAAAGTGCCTAACAGCAAATCAGTTAATTTCCGTCTATCAAGCGTGATTCCGAAACTTGTTCAGTTTCTTTATATTCAGCAGCCAGGAAATCTGCCTTTTTAACCCAGGACCCTCGACCTTTCCTTTCAGTATCATGTGGATTAAAATGATGCTTGCGTCCTTGCATGAAATTCTCAACCATTCTCTGCGATAGGAGCTGGATTCAACCTGTGGAGCCCAGGGCAGCGGTCGCTGCTAGTATAATATTGTCACACAAACAAACGCACAGCCGCTGCGACCGGGGCGAGCCGACTGGCCGGGCGGAGACACTTCACTTCTCACTGGAGCGCGTCGCTGCTCGGGTCTCTCCGCCAATCTCGACTTAATACTAAATTCAAATATTAACTTGTTCATTCATTGTGATATGTAAATTATTGTAATAAACTCAGTGTTATTCTCAACACGTTTATTGTATCTCACATATTAAATACACCTTCTGATTATCTAGTCCTCGACGTGGCACCTTGCCACCGTCGTGTAACACACACGACCTAAAGGGAACCTCTACTGGCACTGGCAAACCCTCAGAATATATCTGGAGAATCTAAAGTGACATCAGCAGAGGACCTGACCTCCAGACAAAGCCCACCCCATGACCCGCCACAAACCTAAATGGTTTTAGTCCTTGGAAACAAAAGTTTAGATCATTATTTCCACACAATACCTCCAATAATACCTCTTCTATCTCCACCTAATCGCACGATGTCATTGACGGTGTTTCGTCTTCTTATTTTTTCATTTCGAAATTTGTCCATAGAGTAACGCCCACTATAGAGCTTTCTTCTCCTTTCAATGCTCGATTCCTTTTTTGCTTTCCATTCTCATTTCATCTGGGGTAAGCTCTTCTGATACACAATCTCTAGGACTTTCTTACTTGCGTTATCTCACTTATCAGCTGACCCTTCCTCACCTCTCTCTCCCACTCTCTCTCTCAATTTTTGTCCACCATGTCGTGTCCTGTGGACGACCTCTCCCCCTAGGTTGTGTGGGGATGTTAAAAGCCACCTTGGTCACTTGGTCATCCTCCCTTTTTTATAAAACTTCCATTCCATTGGAGTCATGCCTTTTTAAGCTTCTCCAAGATAAGCGTCCCAAAATCTTAACGTAATCCTTTCTGATTCTTTCCATTCTTATGACCTCCGCGCACCATCTCTGCATTTATGTGGGTCATTGTGTACCATCGAAGCCAATAGGCAATAAAGATAGACATTAACAAAATTGATATATTCATATCCTGACGCCAAATACATGACAGCAGTCGCAGTCTTTAAATTTGGTTGCTCTACTTGTTCTCAAATGTTCCAGCAAATAGCTTCAAATCTCATTAATTAATTAAATATCTACTAGTTGTATACATGGGATTTTTTGACATGTTGAGAATTCTCATGATTATGAATTTCGGAGAATTAACAGTACCACCTAATGGCGAACGTTGTTAACGTAAAGTGATCACATTAAGCAACCCATAGAAATAACATTAGAAGACGGTCGTAAGTCTTTAACTGGTTTGTTCAATTTAAAAATCGAAAATCAGTAAAAATATTAGATTCATTAGTTATTATATACTCTGAAAACATTCTAAGTTGAGGTATCGGCTCTTCTATGAATCTAACACAAGTTCCACAATTTTTAACCAAAGTGTAAAAATTTCAACGAAATTGTCAAATCTGAATTGAAAATCCGTACTATTTGAGAGTAAGAATTGGACTGTGAGTGCCCCAGGCAGTGTTCTTGCTTCCACAGCGTACCAACATGATGGAACACAAGTAGAGGAGCGGCTGGTTCTGCTTCCTTGTAATTAATGACTGAACCCGGTCCTCAGCCCCTGGCCCGCAAGGGGGGTCCGTCCGGAGCAAACATCTGTCGATGTCTTGAAATGCTGTTTATATTAATAACTAGCTTTCCCGCCAGACGTTGTACCTACTGTCATCTAACTATGAATAATAAATAAATAAATAAATAAATAAATAAGACTTTATTATATCAAAATATAGTGTGGAGACAGTAATTAGGACAGTCGAAAGGGCGGACTTATCCCGAAGGATCTCTGTCAGCCAACCCAGTTAAATCAAAGAGAATATAAAAAAAAAATAAAAAAAAATAATAAAACTTTATTACAAACAAATATGGCACATGAAAAACAATACAAACAAAATCAAAATCATTTAAGATAAATAAACACATTCAAGTGCAGTCTTGGACACCCTCACTAGGATATTATATATTATTAGGATTGACAGAACAATTAATAGATAACAAGTGACATTGAATATTGAATTCGAATTTGAAAGAATGATAAAAATGACTGTTAACCAATGTCATTCCGACTGACGCATCTGTTTTAAACCACATATTTTCCATCAGAATTCTATCATCAATCGCACCAACTATCAAACAACTGACAGTTTGTGTCAAACAACAATTTGATTAATAATATATTTTTTGCGTTTGAATTTAAAAAAAAAAACGTTTTAATATTAACAAATTGGAAAAAATATATCCATATGCAAGTGCAGTAGCACAGTCTTTGCCGAATTCGTCACAGTGAAAAGGAGTAAACCTTGCATCTTCAAATTAGAAAAAAGCTTGAAAAAATCCAAATTTGGAAAAACTATTTCATAATATTATAAGTGATCTTAAGAATCAACTGTCCCTAGAAACCCGAATCAAATGGAAGGAATGGTGGGATCACGAGAGTCGGGCGAAGGGATCGGCGTATCGCAGGGTTCAATCTGTGATACCTTCCAGGCCATGGTTTCATGGGACCGGTCTCTCGAGGTCTGACATTTCACGACTTTGCAGGATGCGTTTCAATCATCATCGACTGAACTCACACCTGTTCAGATTCAATATGGTGGAGTCACCGTATTGTGAGTGTGGTCTAGACCTGGAGACACTGGACCATGTCTTCCTTGGTTGTCCTCTGCGAGATGCCTATGACGTTTGCTCGGCTCTTCCCGATGTTCCACTTCCAACGAATGTGGAGCATCTTTTATCAATAAATGATACAACGGTGCGATCAGTGCTCCTTAGGTTTATAAATAAGAACATTATTATACTATAAACTTCATAGATAATTTATTGATCTGAAAATATTCTTTGCTTTAGATTGTTTTTGGCTATTTTTTCATTCTGAGACTGTTTTGAATGAATTTTAATGTATCTATGTATGTATAAGATTGATCATGGCACAAATCGTCCCTGGTTGGACGCAATGCCAATAATTAATAAAAAAAAAAAAAAAAAATTCATAATATTACAATAATAATGTTACTTACGTTATTATCCTCTTTCAGACATTTCATCTATTACATAATATTTAATGCAATTTTGTAACAAATTACGAAAGTTCACTAAACGATTTCATAACAAATAATGTACATACATAAAAGTACTAGATTTAATTTCGTGACAAATTAATTAATGTATTTTCGTAATACCTCAACAACACATAAAAATACAATTTTAAAACAAATAAATATTTTTCATGAAATTACTCGATTTAATTTCGTAACAAATTACATAAAATGATTTCAAAACAAATAAGCTTTTACATCATAGTAAGTAAATTACAAAATTTTATAAAAAATTACAAAATTTCGTTTAAGGTATAGATTTCATAAAAAAATATTTATTTTATACAATATTATATGTACATTTATAATATTTATGACATTATATACTTTAATAATATAATTTTATAATCTACCATTGGAATAACATAGTTTTATAACATCTTACCGTAAATATAAATATCAGCTTGTAATTCCCAAGAAAGCCCACAGAAGTACGACATAATGCTTACCTGCAACAAATAAAAAAGATGCTGTTTAATTAACAAATTCTTCAAAAGTTGTATGGGTTTAACACGTCTAGTAAACGAGCTGCTTGCACTTTTGCTTATTAATTATTTTTTTACACATCATACTTTCATTTCCAGTCGTGGTTGGTGGTTACGACGCTGGCTTTTGTACTGGAAGTCATTGGTTCGATCCAATATACCGGCCATCTCCCTTTTCACGACGCTAGTTTTTAGTAGCTTACTGTGAAAGAGTCAAATAGCGTTTTTGTGTTCACTTTGAATGAGCACAAAGCCCTTATTCTCGTAACGGTCTTATTGCTATCGCATCTTAATGATAAGATGCAGACAAGATCTAGATCGCGATAAGATATTATAAGACCGTAAGTGGTATTCATGAAACGGTCAGCATCTTGTCTTAATCGTATCAATTATCTAGCTATTAAGGCAGGGGGATGCTTATTAGCCAGACGTGGCAGCTAAAATGGGATTTCGTTTCGTGAATACCACTTACGGTCTTATAACTTATCGTGATCTAGATCTTGTCTGAATCTTATCATTAAGACGCGATAGCAATAAGACCGCTACGAGAATAAGGACGCAGATTCAATTAAAAAAAAAATAAACAGATTTCCCGGTCAATCTTACTGTAAAATTTCAGATAGTTTATATCCAACGCCCTTAACGGGAAACGAACCCTCGGAAAATTGAAGTTTTTACAACAATTTTACTCAGCCTGACAGGTTTCATCACTAATTCTTATCGCCTCTACCATCTTTATATCGGTAACATTTCACTGTAATTATATTTTCAACATTTTATAAATATTTATTCAGAAGTTCATTCTAAATGTTCTATTATAGGGAATCTGTTTATTTATAAGTACATAGAAGAGAAGAATAATGTCTAATAATGGATAATGGAAGGTAGAAAGTGGAGAACAGAGATCGGGTGGTTCTGGAGACCATAAAACAGTTAAGGATTTATTCTTAATTACGTTGTAATTCTTATTTGATTTATTGTTCTTTTACTAAGAGATGATATATTCCGCTCAATAAGGGAGTCCAACCCTTTCATAGTTTCATCGAATTTACAGATTGATGAAATAGATATGTGTTAACAAAATATTTCCGAAATCTCAAATGATGTGGGACATTTTAATATATTTTTGAATATTTTTCCCCTTTCAACCAATACAGTCCAATCTGAGACAGGATAATAATTTATTGTCCGCGGTAAATAGGTTTTTAGAATTTTGACCAGACTGGAAATCTAAACCACAAATTATTGTATAATATTAACGAATTGAATGTGCTTCATTGGCGTTATTGTTTCTTGGAATACTCGAATGGAAGAAGGATTTACTGAAAAACGTGGTTGAAACAAAATATCACAGCTAGTCAAATGTCAAAAGCCTCATGAGTTACTTCATCATAATAGGTATATCAATCAATCAATCAATAATCCCTTTTACACCCCACTCACAGGAGCACAGGGAAGCAACTAGAGCTCTCAATTGCGATCGATATTGTGCAATGTTTATGAACCTCCTCCCACACTATGTCCTGCTTCGAAGGAGCAGAACAGAGTGTTAGAAGGTCTTCCTCGTCTTCGGGACCCAGATGGGAGGAAAAACAACGCTCTCCTCGGTCAAATGTCATTCGGCATCCTTAATACATGCCCCAGCCAAGTTCATCTCCTCTCCACAATGATAGAGGTGATGGGCCTTCGCTGGGGCGCCAGCGTATAGCGTCCTTCGTGATGCGGTGGTATCATCTTATACTAAAAACTCCCCTAAGGCACTTCGTTTCAAATGCAGATACTTTTTGTGCCAGGGCTTTGGTTAGATGCCAGGAGTCACACAAATACAGGAGAATGGTCAACACACGCGCATCAAATAAGTACTTTACATTTCGTCTCGACACTAAACGCTGACGCTTTCCATATCTTGGTCATGTCAATAAAGGCGCCACTTGCCATACCGATACGTATCAGGAACTCAGCCCAGAGATCACCAGAGGTGGTAATGGTTGCTCCCAGGTATTTAAATATATCCACCCGGGAGACCTGGTGACCGTCGATGATTATCGGTAGCTGTTTATCGGGGCAGACATTATTTGCCATGAGCTCCGTCTTACTGGCATCGCAGAGCCTTGAAACACTGCGCTGTAATTCCTCCATTTTCGTACTGAACAACGCTAGGTCGTCCGCGTACTTCAGATCGCACAATGGGTTATAATATTAACTATACAAAAGCTAAAATATTTAGATTTTATGATAAGCTTATTGTTTGAGCCAGTAGCATGGACATTAGCAATAATTGAATTGAAAAACTGATTTATGGGATTGCGTTGAAGTGGGATTTAATAAATAGAGTCTATCTCTGTCACCCATCCATATTTCCTATAGTCCAAAATTATTGCCATCTCTCTCTCCTTAACCTGGACACCTGCAATAAATGCAACGCAACGCTATCATTAGTAATAAAATACATTTGTTCCGCACCGCACGTAGATTATTTGATACGTCGCTTATTGCCGCATTTTTATCGCTTCGCTAATTTAATCAACCCGCATAAAATTAATTTTTCTTAACCATCTAAACCCGCTTACTTTTGTATGCAACATGATAAATATTGCATTGTTTGTGTTGTAATAAATCAGTGGAATCATCGAAGACATCAGGGGGTCCATCCGTGCACCAGAGTTCCAATCACCAAAGGTAGGAATTTATTTATTAATTCTCACCATATGTGCAAACCTTTGATGAGTTTTTTGATTCCATTAAAACCGCATCCCGCATATACAGTCCGCTAATCCGCTCAAACACTTATAGAGACTACGGGTTGTGGACAGAAGGTCATACTATTCTCTGCAAAAGAGAAATTAATTCGATGAAAATATTGGCGTCTCTTTAAAGACATTCTTGAATATTCAAAATAATAAGTTTAAGGTGACGCCTTGTTCCTTAAGGTAGAACAATACAAAACACAATACGCGAACAAAATAATATAAATATAATTATAAAAATAATAAGTTTAAGGTGACGCCTTGTTCCTTAAGGTTAGGTTAGGTAGAACAATACAAAACACAATACGCGAACAAAATAATATAAATATAATTATAAAAGATGTAAATGCGTGCGGTGGGAGAGTTATAATGACGATATAAAATAATATCGAGAGGGTAATTCGAGTCTTTGTGAATGCAAATAGGCATTAATATCATCCTTTCTTGTAATAACTATTGTACCTGAAGACGGGTAGTCCATAACGAGAAACCTGTGAGGATGAGCAGCCAGAAAGCGCACCCTCATGGGTTGACAATCTTATAAGGGAAGCGAGGGGATGCAAACATATCTTTTTTTTTTGTTTTACAAATTTTTGCACAAGAACTGGCGCATGATCCAGAGTTGGCGTCTCCAGGAATACAAGGTGAGTGTCAGAGGCAAACCCTCCCTATCGCTCCTTTTTCCTAATAAAGTGCCTAGTCCTTCACAAACCCTTCGGATTACTTCGCGTAACCACTGGATATTAATTTATTATTATTTATTTATCGTATGGCTTTTTTACAACACATCTTAAAATCTAGACATAAAACAGTAATAATAGCACAGATGTCTGATTGTCAAAGGTTAAGGTCAATATTTAAAATGTATTCAGTTGCTGTTTCAGTCAGCAAGAGGAAATCCCTGAAATTCCCCGCGTATGATCTGAGGTCGCATTCGGCTGTGATATGTTGCATGGTTTGCTTTTCCGCTCCGCAGTCGCACTTTTTTTCAATTTATTATTGAGCTCGAGTAACCATAAGCTTGTTGCATTTTAGCTGCCCAAAAAATGAATGAACTTATTCAATGTAAATCAGATCCACTTGTCTCAACTGTACAATGTACATCCTACATGGACCAGAGACTGCAGTTCTTAGTGGAAGGGTTAGCCCCTTAAGACGACCCCCTCCAAATAATGTGGAGCCCCCGGATAAAGACGACGCGAGGACGGAAAACCCCCAGACCCCAAGACGCAGCGTGCACACCACCCCCGATCACCCCTCCACGTACACCACTGTTACATCTTGGCCCCGCTCGCCCCTACTAGCAATATATTGGATTAAATCTATGCGACGTATGTGCTGGATGAGTTTTAATCGCTGGGGACATATTAACGAACAGACATACATACACACACCAAGCATGCCAGCTGATTTACATAACAATATAGACCTTTATACGCCTTCTTACAATCTTATATCCCAAATCCTCCATAAAAATTGCATGATATCTAAAGTTTGTTGATTGTTTCGAAATTCGATACCGAATTCAAATTAAAACAATACTTTTTTCCTATATTGGATGTCTTGGGTAGTAAATAATAGACTAAAAACGGGAGATTGCTTCGAACAGGTACTCTAATGTCTGGGGTGTATTTTTATTTTTTTATTGATGACCTCTGTAAATCCCTCAACTCTGCTTCAAAGCATGAAATATTTTTAGTCGGATAATGTATATCTATAAGTATTGATGGATCATTAATTGAACTATTTTATTTTTATTCTTTAACTCTTTTTTAACACGTTGTGGTTGGTGTTTAATTCTACATAAATTATTATATTAAAAATTTGTGAAAGTCGTAAGTACATCACATAAATAAATAAAACTCTAAGCAAACAGTATGAGTACAAGAAAGAAAAGTGTTAGTAAAGAAATAGCATCTACCTACGTGATAACTGCTTCGCATACTAATTTGTCAGATTTGATATCCAATCCAAACTCCCTTAAGACCCCACTTAGGGGCATAGGGAGGCAACAAGAGCTCTCCATTGCGCTCGATCTTGCGCAACGTTTATGACCTCCTCCCACACCATGTCCAGATTCCTCAGCTCTGCTATAGAACATATATATAGGTAATTTTAATTTCTTAACAAAACAAAAGCATTGATACCTTAAAATATGAACATTGATGGAAAATTATAAGCTTGATTACATATTTTCAAGGTTAACATTAGACAACAGCCGATTGCCTTTGTTGAAAATTCATTTCATGTACGAGCCAACATAGAAATGGCTAATGCGAGTGTGCATAGACTATTATTTGGATAATAGTGGTAAAGCTAAGTGCTGGAAGTAAAGGGTACCTACCGGTAGCTAATCCACGGGCTGTTATTTCATTTCTTACCCTGTAATATCGACAATAGAAAATCCACAAAGGGTGCACAGAGACTACCCTGCTGAGGAGATCTCCTCCTGTGTGGAGAACATCTTATGGGAATGCACAAGAATTGAAAGGGTTGTACACCAATCGCTCCTTAAAGATGCTCTACCCCATTTTGTTCAAATTTATCAGTTCAAAGCGAATACAATAATTACGGCGCGTTTCCATTTTGTGGTGTATCTGGTTTTACTTTTAGAGTCGATATAACAAACGACAGACAAAAAAAATATAATTTTATTGTTGGTACGGTTCAAAAATGGTAACTATGTATTTGGGCAGCACGTCGTATTATGGAGTAAAAGCTCTAGATATCGGTCAAAATTGTATAATGGATGTTTTTTTCTCGATTTTTGCATTTTTACCGGTTTTGGTATTCTATAATGCACCGTCGACATTTTTTCAATAACTTTACTGATAGTTTTGTTGCTGCATTTGACGCGAGTACCGAAATTATGGATAATGGGCGACAAACAAAATACAAATATTCCATTTACTTGTGTGGGAACAATAAAATTCTTGCCCGATGACAAAAAACCGAAGGGGGCACGAACCAAGAGGTGGCGAGCTCAGAAATAATACTTTTGAGCTAAAACTAAACGAGGGGAGGGCATCCAAAAAAAATTCTTGACCACGTTCTCAGAAGCGAAAAGTACCTACTCGCTTCTGGTTCTAATCATCAGACGCAAAATCGAGGGAAGACGTGCTTTGGGTATAAGACAGCATTTTCATAGGTCCTGACTCATTTATGCCGTTAGAGACAGATATAATATTAATTCAATTTTATTTTATTTATACTATTTGCTGCACTTAATTATTAAGGGAAAAATAGAGGGTCGACGGGGGGTGGGCTGACGGAAAATATCCTGGCTCCGTGAGTGGACGGGGATCACGAGTGTTGAGGAACTATTTCGTGCCGCACAGGACCAGGATGCATTCTCCAGAGTGATCAACGTTGGGGCGAACTGGCATGACATAGAAAGAACAAGAGACAGAGAAGTCTCTGACCAAGTCATTTAGCAAAAGATGGAATCAAATCTTGAAATTTTTTTCTCGTTTTGTAGGTCCAAATCCTTATATTTCTATTCAAATGTGACTAACACTCATTATTTTGTTACATACTTATACTTGGCGGATGGGAGAATGTAACCACCTTAAAATGGAACCTAACGCTCAAGAGTGGTTCATACTTGTATCAAAAAAGGGGATAAGTCGAAATATTTCGGTGATTAAAGTGTCTAATATTTATCGTATACACGTAATATCATAGGGACAGTATGATTGACATCCAGGAAATGTCAAGTAGTGTGAAGAAACTTGTTCAATGCATATCATGGAAAAACGCTATTGGTGGATGATGTCGTCATGCGAAACATGTCCGCTACACGTGCAACGACTTCAATTTAAGATTACGCGGTTGGATGTTAGAGATTGTTTCGACTTCCCGCCATTGCCCACTATTAATACACTTATTTGTTATATGTGCATAAAGAATTAAATAAATAAATAAATTACAATGCGGAGTTCCTTTTCATTACAATCGGCCCAATCTTCCGCGCTTGGGTTACCTTCTTCAATGGTGCAACTAAGCCTTTTCTTACACATACCCACACCATAGCCGTATTAAGACGTACGGGCGCACGATTGAGGCGACCTTTTGATCTTCCAACCAACCTCCACCGCCACCATCACCAGAATCCCAATCTCTATTCTCATCACACACCCACATTTCCTGTTCTTCGCGCTCCACTTCTTACCCACCAACTTTTATCTTTCATTTGTTTTGTTTAGAGCTAGCTAGTGGGTACTTTTTGTCTTTGAAAACAATTGAACGATTCGAACAAAAGAGCTACTGCAAAAACGCATTTCTTGTTTTTGATATGGGCGGGTAATACCGGCGTATATATGAGATTATCAATGCTTACATTATAATATAAGAAGTCGTACATAATCGAAATTCATGATTCAATTATGATAATTTCATAGTGATATCATGCGTATAGAGAACCATTAAATATCTTAACTTCTCAAAGCATCATATGAATGTTTTCTATATTAAAACTGAGATAAAACCATTGTTGATGAGTCGCATGGCAGAAGAAATCTCTTATACGTGTAGCGGCAATACGTAAACCTCAATCAATTCAAAAATATCTAAAGCGATACATTCAATAAAAATAGTAGGTACTGCAAGATAAGAAATCAAGTAAAAAAATGTTTCATACCTATGCATTTTTAGCTTGAAATATTTTTTACGATTTTTTTCCTGTATATAAACGAACGGAACTGATTGGAAAAGCTTCTTCAGGCAATGTATTCCGTCAGCTCTAATATACTGGGTACTAACAAATACTCGCTTAAAAACGTATTTCTATCTCATATCCCTGTGTACCTGCAAAACAAGTCATTGAACAGAATAAAAATATAGATATATCAAAAATACATAAGGAAAGCTATGAATAAATTCCAAATTCTATTTTAAAAGTTAATGACAAATATCATGACATATATTTAAAAGTTAATGACATATATTTAGTAGAAAAAAGTAAAAATAATTAGGTAGGTAGGTACCTATCTATAATTATTTGAGGCATAAAGTAAGGGTTTTTTTTATTTGTAGGTACTTACAAAATTAACTTGGTGTTGTAAGGAGTTTTTTTTTCTCCCTTAAAAAAGGATGCATTCTTTCACAATTTGATAAGAGCATACCTATTCTGCATATTTGACAAATAAAAAATGAGTCTATTCCAACAAACACTCTCTCTCTCTCTCTCTTCTTCGTTTCCTCATTACTGAGGGTCGTGACCCATGGAACTACTGATGGGTGCCTGTTGTGAGGAACAAACGCCTCCAATCCTCTCTGTCCTCCGCCGTAGTACAAATCTCGAACAAACACATTTATCCCGAAATAAAAAGTCAAAAAATTTCAAGTTTTGGCCATAATTTATATTACACTCGATTTTTGTTATATGGCAATAATTTAAAACATTAAAAAATTTATTCTTTTTCGAAATAAAGTGTCAATTATTCATTTTTATAGTAAGTACAAAGATTTCTATATTTAACATTTGATTATAAACTTCTAGATGCCAAAAAAAAAATATACATTTAATCTTTAAATATTTACTTTATCTCTGAATAAATTCCAAGAAAATATGTTTGCCATTAAATTTGTTTCTCTTGAAGGCACTTTCTATCATTACATACATGTCATTTAAACTTTTAGGCAATTTCTCGAACTTTTTAACACAGGAAATTGCGAAATCAAAAACACATACACGTTATCAAAAATGTTTTTGATATCACAACATATAATATATTCCTACTTAAGGATAATATTTCATTTAAATTAAGAATCTACGCACATAAATTTATTATACTTGACTTCATATATTTACCACAGTAGAAAGAACATTATCAAAATCGCATTTTTTAGTATGCTGGAGCACTGGAAGTGATTTTAATCTGATTAATTGAAAAAAAAGGTCCAGCATTTACATTAATTCACTAGTAAAAATGAATATTTTATGTCAATTTTTTATTATTTATTGACGAAACACGGAGTTGAATGTACGGGACAAGTAGATGTAGCAAGTATTTTTTTAAAAAACCATCAGATAGTCTTAATAATTGTCAATAATGCTTGGCAAGTACCCTTTCATAGCAAATATAATAAGACACATGATTTCCTGTTTTTGTTCATCTTGTAGTTTTATTGTTATAAGTTTATATAAAAAAAAAGTCGGGTTAGTGCGAACACTTTAATTCGAGATCGACTTAACAGATTTTTATCATTTTTGGTTTATTGGATTATTCTCCGCTCCGGATAACAGAATAACACATCGAATTAGAGATAGCAAATAATATAAAATATAATATAAAAGTTATTATAATAATAAATATAATAATAAACATTGAATAAACAATAGAATATCTCAGTGCAAAATACAATATGATAAATCTACCCACTAGGCCAAGCCTGTCTCAAGTATTGGACGGATTTACTGACAACAATGCCATCTATGAAAAAATCCATTAAAACACAATTTAAAATTTACCTGACGACCATTGAGTTTCATAACATTGGTACGCAGATTATTGGTAGAATTTCTTTCAAGCTTTCAGAAATATTTTTTTAACATTTAAACATAGTTTATACGTATTTTGGTATGAATTCCACATATTATGATATCAATATTCATAGTAAGGACTGCAGGGCAACGTCTGTTGGGAAAACTAGTAAGTTTATAAACACTTTGTATAAAGGTATCTTAATACAAATCGTACCACAAAAAGTTAATTGAAAAAAAAACTACCTTTTATAAAACACAAATCTTTTGAAGGTTATCGCTAGTCCTCCTATTCGTCGCCACGTTTCAGGAGAGCTGCCGTTTCTAGAACGTAGTGCACATAATTCAAAGAAAAAACACACATTTTCACAAATATCGAAAGTATATTTTTGGTGAAAGAAGAAATGCTCGGCTTCGAGAAACAAATTCAATTTTTCAGTACGTCTATACAAAGTTCGTCGACGAAACCGCTAAGCTTTCAACCACTCTCCTATTTCAAGGCATCGTATAAGATTGATTTAAGGAGTCTATCTCCAGAAAGCCATGGTACCATGAATTCAAATTCTCCAGATCAGAAATAGTCACACTGACTCGCATGAGATTTAATCACCACAGACTGGATAGTCATCTATTTAAAATAAATTTAGCCTCGTCTCCACTCTGTGAGTGCGAACTCGATATGGAGACATTAGACCACGTCTTCCTCGGTTGCCCAATAAGAGATTCATATGAACTTTATTACGAAATCGATGAAATTCAGTTCCCCATTAATATGTCTTGTCTGTTACACTCTGAAAAGCTTTCTGTCTACAAAAAAATTTTAAAATCAGTAAAACAGAATTACATAATTATATAAACAGTAGGTATGTGTGTGTGCGTGTATGTATATATTTTTATATAAATGCGAGAATGTATGTATGTAAGGGCGTGATTGTAAGTATGTAAGGCCGTGTGTGAATGTAAAAATAGTAAGTCTTTATATAAAATAATAGAAAAATAATAAATTAAAGCGTAATATTTTTGTTTTGCAAAACATTAAATATTTGAAACTGGCACAAATCGTCCCTCAAGGGATGGGATGCCATAAACATAATAATAATAATAATATAGTGGAACCAAACGGAACTAGACAAGATGGATTTAAGGGTACGTGGTTTGCTCACACAATATAGGATGCATCATCCAAGATGTTCCTTGATGAGATTATATTTACCAAGGAAGATTGGTGGTAGAGGCATGTTAAACATCAAAAACATGAATAACAAAGAGATAAACCTCCTCCAATCTTACTTTATCTCATCAAGGAATAAATTGGGTTATGAAGACCTCATTGCGTGTGATTTGAAGTACACGCCCTTAAATTTATCAAATCCTGTTTCACCACCGATAATTGGGGTACAAGATCGGGTTGATATATGGAAAGGTAAGTCTCTCCACGGTCGATTCTTCGAAACTTTAAATTCATCACATGTAAGTCTTGAAGATTCGACTGGATGGTTGAGGTTTGGTGAACTATTTAGCAAAACAGAAGGTTTTGTCTGTGCAATACAAGACCAGGTCATCGTCACTAATAATTATAAAAAATATATTATTAAAGCACCTGATATAATTGATAAATGTCGTGCATGTGGCCAAACAGGAGAAACACTCAGACATATTTTGTCTGGGTGTTCTCTCCTGTGTGGTTCTGAGTATCTGCACAGACATAACGATGTGGCTAAAATAGTTCATCAAAAACTTGCCTTGAAATATGGTTTGCTCGATCTTGAAGTACCTTATTATAGGTACACCCCAATTTCGGTAATGCAAAACAGTAATACAAAGTTGTATTGGGATATACCAATACAAACTGACCGAACGATTAACGCAAATCGTCCGGACATTGTATTGGTTGATCGTAGGAACGGGATAACGTATCTCGTGGATATCACTATTCCGTATGACGAAAATTTGAAAAAAGCCGAGCAAGATAAGATAATTAAATATCTTGATCTTGCTCACGAAATCAAGGATATGTGGCATACACCAACCACGTACATAATACCTATAGTGATATCGACGAATGGAGTTATTCCTAAGTCTCTTAAAGACAATCTAGGGAAACTTGGCATCTGTTGTGGTCTCAGATATGCCATCCAAAAGGCAGTTCTGTTGTCCTCATGTAGGATGTTAAGAAGGTTCCTTTCTCTGTAGTTCGAGGATCTCTCATGATTACATTACATCGTGATGTATCATGAGAGATAATACCGATATTTTTATATTTAGTATATAGCATTGTATTTAATTTTAATTTATTTTTATTAATTTTTTTTTACAATGATGTATACTTCATATGATATATTGTGATTTAATGAATAAATGATTTGAAATAATAATATAAGATTGATACCATGGTAATTTCTTTCCTCCAACTGAATACAAAAAATACTCAAAAAGGAACATGATGGTGGAGACTTGCACTCGGTGGTGCGGGCTGCGGAGGACAGAAAAAGTTTTTTTTTTAATGTATCTGTGCTCACTCAAAGTGAACACAAATACACTCCTTGACTCTTTCACAGTAAGCTACTGAAAGCTTGTGTCGTGAAAGAGGAAGATGGTCGGCACCTGGGATCGAATCTCGACGAGTTTCATACATTCAAACGCGGACGGATCGTTTAAATTGGGAATTTTTTTATGATTGCATAGTGGCGCAATCACTTTTCAGTTAGTACAGGGCCTTACCTCAATCACTCAATCTTAACATGTGTACATGGAGTGATAAAGGATTTTCTACATTGACAGCTGTTGTGTTTATTTATTTTTTTTTTGTTTCATTTCTTATTATCTATTTTCAGAAAACAGAATAAATTCACAGTTTTGTTTCTACGCAAACGATTTACAAGTATTTGTACGGATAAAAATGTACTTATAAAACTCTCGTAACTCTAGAATCTAGATACATAGCTTCTATTTTGGAAAAAAAAATACGTCAAATAACTTAATTAATTACTAAGAACATTAATACTTTCTAGATTATGATGTTTGGAGTGTAAAGCCCCCCCATTCACCATCACTCCATCTGTCCTATGGAGCGATGTTACTTCAAAAAATGACCATGACTGGGGAAACCAAATGAATGATCTACAATGATAGGGTATTCGGATATTTTTCAGTTCAAATTCGATCGCGTCAAGCCATTCGAACAACATTCGAAACGGCTGAAGAAAACCGATGGTCAGCGTTAAAAATTTGGTACAAATTTTTCTTATTTTTTGATAATCCATCTTCCAGAGTACACGCGTTGCTGTTTCAAATTAAATAAGAGCAAAGTACATGTATTAAAGTTGTAGAATTTCGTAAAAATGATTGAAATAAACTCAAGTTTCACATCAGTCAAAATGGAGGGGCATCCCTCCATTTTGACGTATGGAGTGATCGTAAATGGGATGGATCGTCAAATGTTGAGTCCATTTGTCCATACAATTAAGAGTATCGTGCTATTCCATTTTTTTTCCAAAGAATGTATTTAAATAAAAGAGAACAATTTTACATTTAATAGGAATCAGTTTTCAAAAAAAGAACGTTTGGTATTTGAAAAGGGTGCTAAGAATCGTAGGCACGTCTCTGTGTGTTAAAATATAAACAAAATAATAATAATATGGAACAAATTTAAATTCCAAGCGGTTAAGAGCAAGTTAAACGCAACAACCCCCAAGGTATCTGCTAAAAGCAGTAAAAACACATTACGAAAATATCGGGTTTAATTTCCGCGGTGTACGTGTCTGTGTCGTTCTGTAAAGGGTAGTAATTATAATAGTTTAGTTATATTTCGTATTTGGGAAGATCTCCGTTTAAGCGATTTGATAATTCCATAGAATTGGTTCATCTCCGAATAGATATCCGAGACAGAAAATCAAATCAAGTAGTTCCGATTAAATTTATTTTAACACCCCCTAAACTTTGAATTTCGCGGGAAATGATCGATGTGAATATAGCTGTAGCTTATTCAAAAGATTGAAACCACAACAACGTAACCTTACAAATTAATCGATGTGAATATAGTTGCAAGTGATTTGAAAATATCGATGTCTATAGTTTATGTTCGAAATTAAAAATAAATTACTGTGTAATACTTTGTAATTGTGTATATTATACTTACTGAAACAAATTATAATGCATAATTTTGTTTTATTTAATTAAATTGGTAGATAATTCACATAAATTATATTCTTTCTTAAGATTATAAAATTTTGTGTTTATAACATATTTTAGAAACATTTGACAAAATTGACAAATGGTTTCTTCTTAAATTTCAGCCGGACCTACTTTGAGGCCACGTAAATAGGTTCTGCAGCTCACCGTCGAAGGCAAGATTGAAGGGAGACGTGGTGTGGGCAGAAGACAGGCAGTATGGCTCCGCAATATAAGGGCGTGGATTATGGATCCAAGCCGTCGAGGAACTTATTTATGCAGCTGAAGTCAGAGAGGCTTTGGCCCAAGTGATAGTCAATGTGGTAAAGCCTAACTGGGCGCTTTTTTTTTATAAAATGAATCTGTGCTCACTCAAAGTGAACACAAATACACTCCATGACTCTTTCACAGTAAGCTACTGAAAGCTTGTGTCGTGAAAGAGGAAGATGGTCGGCACCTGGGATCGAACCACGACGTCGTCCGCACGAAACAGTACGAAAGCCGGCGCTGTAACCGCCAGGCTACCAACCACTTCAACTTTATGAAGAAGAAATATGATCTGCCTCAAGTAGTGGAGCTTTTTAGTGGTATGATACTTGTCTTGCGAATTGATATTGAGATCAAATAGGGAGGCAACAAGAGCTCTTCATTGCGCTCAATCTTCCGCAATGCTTAAGACCTCTTCCCACCATGCCCAACTTCCTCAACTCTGCCTCAAAGGAACGGAACACGGCATGAGAGGTTCTACCACGTCTTCGAGATCCTGATGGGAGGAAAACCAACGCTCTTTTCATCCAACTGTCATTCGGCATCCTTAACACATCTCCCAGACATGTCCTATCCGTAATGGTAGAAGTGATCGGCCTGAGCTGGGTACGCCGGTGTTTAGCGTCGTTCGTGATGCGCTGATACCATCTTATACCTACCCAAGAGTTTCCTAGAAAGAACTTCCTTTCAAATGAAGATACTTTTTGTGCCTGTGCTTTGGTCAGGTGCCAGGACTCACACCCATACAGGAATTGGGCTACACACACGCATCAAACGGTTTACATTTCGTAATATTGAGATACTGACCGAATTTCTCTTGCACAGCTTGCACAGAAAGATAATGATCGCAATGTATTTTAAACGGAAAATCAAAATCGCGTTAAACGAATCCAAAAATGTGTTAAAGGTAGATAAAGCGGAACTGAGAAACGTATAGAAAGAGACAAACTGAGACAGTTTAAAAGTTAAAGGTTCCATACATTATTCACATCCGGTTCTGAAGATGATAAGACAGCCTCCGAAATATTAATGATAAAACATTTAAATAATTACCTTCAAACTCTAAATACTGTACAACCGCTCATACCTCTTTAATTTTTATACACCAAACCAAATAAGATACCTACAATAAAATTACTATTTTCCTTAATTCAGAGGTATTGGGGATGTAGATTCTATCTTGATGACGAGTTTTGATCAAAATATCAACAGAATTTTTTTATCAATAATTATTTCGGACAAGAAAACCGTAGATACTGGGATTTTTATTAAGAAAAACTCTTATGTATAGAACCCCTTCTAAAAAAAATCTAAGGCGCTGAATTTTGACCATGAGGTGCCGGGTTCCATTGTTATACAACTAGAAATTTCCATTAGAGATTAGAATCATGTATTTTGAATGGAACCATCAATTATTGACTGGTAGAGAATGCTGAAATTAAAAATTAAGTTTCACCGGCTATACTTGCGTATATATTAAAGATGATGCGAATTGAAAAATAAAGAAATCTGAGAATTCACTGGACGGCAAGAAGAACTAACATCTCAATTCTTCAAGAACTCTGTATCACGGTGCGACTGTCTTCTCTCTGTCTCGAACAAATAAAAGTTTTTTAAACTCATAGCTCGTAGATGGGAAGACAGCCTTAAAAAGCTGATGATGGTTGGTAGAGTGCCAGGTAAAAGACCATGAGGCAGATCGCCGATGCGCTGAATCGATCAAATAAAACAAAATATCCACGCGCGACTCTTCATAGAGCCGTATATCTGGCAGTGGACAGAACATCCTGAAGAGCAATGGTTCGAGAAAGAATTCATGATGGCCGCGACCCTCAGGAATGAGGACGACGACTGGTAAGGTAGGAAGGAATTGAAAAAAAATCTTAAATAAACTTTCAAAGAATCAACGTTTTTTTACGAAATATTTCAGTTTATACGTATCCTAAAAAATCAGCAAGGGCAATGGAAATGCACAAGATTAAAAAAAAGCTTATATCCATCATGACGAATGTTCAATACAATTTTGCCAATGCAGTTTTAAATTGTTTGGTTTGCTGATATTTTTTGCAAATGCGTTATCAAGGGTCAAACATTACATATGACAATCATCGTCCTCTTTAACCACAAAAATATTGCACCATGTGGAAAATATATTAGTGTTAACTCTGTAAGCAAAAAATAAATCAAAATACTAGAATCTTACGTTGAATTTAAAACAAAAGATCACATTAATTATGAAGGATAAAATAAAACGTAAAATTAAATTAAATTTTCAGAATCTCTGGAAGATAATTCAAAGCAGACTCGAACTGTCTTAAGCATCCATCCAAGAACTTGACGCAGGTACATCTTACTCCCGCTCGTTCTTCGCCAGATATTTGCTCGTTAGTACTTACTATAATAATAATAATAATTAGCATATTTCATCAAAGCAGATGATCCTTGTATCAAGATAGGAGACACTCGTCAAGTAATTGAATTATCCAGTCCAGATTTAAAGGGTTATTAGGGACGGATCATCGTCTCCCGTTAGATATGACTCCACTGGTTCCCGTAAGTACCCGGCAGTTCCTTATTGAAATCTTAATTATTATCTAATTATATCTTTCCTCAGTGGAAAAGGGCTCAAGGAAATTAAGTTATGTTATAAGTAGGAACGTTGAAGCTTAATATAAAAAAACGGTTAAATTAGCGGTTGCATTAATCTGCCTAAACCAAGCCACAGAGTTGCGAACACTGCACTTTATTGGACAAACTCTTATCGACTGAGTTCGGAACAACAAGAAGACGATAAAATGTCGATGATATTGTAAAAGGACCAGATGTTTTTGCAGGAATCATATAATTGGACGTGACAGAGTTGTTTAAATTTTATCCACAAACAATTTCCCGATAGTTATCGAACGAGAAGTAATCCTCAAAATGCTGGATTGACAGCTGATCTTCAGGATATAGAGAGGCGAAAACCAACTTGTATAACAAGGGAGAAGAAAATATTCAATATTTTAGGATAATGCGGTTTGTTTTCCAGACCTGCTTATACATTGCGTTATCCTACAAATACTGAAAACAAGCACAATTTTTTTTTAATGAAACTGGTCTCAATCGAAGTGAACACTTGAACACAAACACACTTTTGAAATCTTTCACAGAATACACAATGCAAAAGTATGTATGTAAGGAAACTGTCAAGGTAGATAGCGGTTTTCTAAAGTTTCTCGAATTATGGAACCGACATCATTATATATTCTGTATAACAGCTTTATAATTATACATTATCAAGTTTTTAAGACAGGTGTCATAGTCAATTTTATTTGTGAAACGTTTGAGGATTGGGAGGACCCGTGAGAAGATTTAGGGAGGACTATTTCAATCTTGGAAGGATTACAAGTCAATTATACGATGTCCGACTCGAAGGACCATTTCTTAAGAGTAAAAATGTCAACCGGTTCGAAGGACCAAAAAAGTTGAATGTTCGAACGAATCCTTCAAGTGATAAAAAATATTGATGTAATAATCACCGTTCAATGCATGCATTATCTACTGTATATGTCAATAGTGTACATTATGATTGTGACTGCAGGATGTCTAACTACCCCTGTCCTTACACTGTAGTGGCTGGTCGTGCATGTATTGGAGGAACCTACCTGTCGTCAGGTGTCACACGTGACCACCTGACTTACACCGCGTGATCATATTACTAACACAGAAATTACCTTACCCTCCCCATCTTACTCAAACCTCTAATACAATGAGTGGGCGGCGGAACTCCTTCAGGAACTATACTCGACGATGGGTTAAAATTAACGATGGCTAAAAATTGTACATAGAAATTAAAATACAAAGTTTTCCTTAATTTATAAAGCAAATCATCTTAAGATCTAAATTTAAACATCAAGAAAATAAAAAGTGCAATAAGTTGCGAGTACTTAACAAAAGATTCCAGTGACGTTTCAAAAAAATCAATCTAATCATTAGAATTTTCCCAAAATGCATCATCTTTTCTTACTTTAATCAGTTCTCACATAGTGTATAAAATGCTAAATTTAAGATATTTGCAAATTTTTTATAACATTACATGCATTTTTAATGAATAATTATTAATTTTACGCATCTATACATACAAATAATTTGAGTTATATACGACAAAATTGTAGAATTTCACTACCTACTCTATAATCACGAAAGACAGACAACAAAACTCTAGCAGAGATAAAACAATTATTTGTTAAATAAAATTACGCAAAATGCATCAGAGAACGTTGCTGCAAATTTGAATTTTGACCATTAATAAAAATAATCCTTTTATTTTTAAGGTCCCGTTAAATGCCATCTGTGTAAAGAATAGACCTCTAAAGATCTCAAACTCGTTGCAAAGTCTTGCGTTCTTGTCTTCATTGCAACAGCGGCGCCCCTATACGCCTCACACAAAGTGAAGGCAAAAGATCTCTCAGCTATTCCCTTTCTCTCGTCACTATCTTATTTGAGAAGTAGAAGGCAAGTTGTAAGAGGGAGGCAGGCATCTTAGTGAACAACCACCGGACGCATTATCTAATAGAAGATGCGGGAACATCTTAAGAAACAATAATAATGGTAAGGCACTCACCTCAGGGTGCATTTGTTGACCGAATTATCAGCTCAACCACACAAATCCATTGGTTAGTAATCTAAATAGACAATAGCTCTTGCAAGTATGCGGTAAATGTACTGAAATCCAGCAAGTGGAAGAAAAGCTGACAGCTCAGAGTAGAGAAACCTACGCTATAATAGTGGTAGCCGACATCGAAGTGTTTGATGTTGCTCAAGAAGACGAGTTAAGGGAGACGGAGAGCTTAATTTTTCTACTTTCAATAGCGTTTTAGCCCAACAAATCTGTGTTCGTCTCGAATCTTCTATTTTGTGATTTCAGATGTTGCACCGCGTGTTGCTTTTTTATCGCATACTTAATATATATACCCAATTATTCTTCTTCTACTCTAAATACTCCCCATTTCATTCGGGTTTTAGCTGAAGAAAAACTGAAACTACATCGAATATGTAACAAGAAATGTAAAAACTACATCAATTCTTTACAAGGTTTTGATCTTTGCCTGATGAACAAGTATGATATCATCACTTTGATTTCATTTACTTCGATTTGACTTAGTTTCTAAGTCACCTGTGACAATCCAGGACCTGTGCCTGCGAAACTAGTCAGGTTATTACATTTGTGGAATAACAAATCAATTGTTTTATTTAAATTAACGAAAACTTTGTTGCCACGGAAACACCAACAACCCCATTTTGTTCGAAAAATATAACTGTTTGTATCGGATCAGTGCGGCTAGTACGATTTTTATCGAAAGCAAGTTGCACAATAAGCGCTTATTAGCGTGTAAATGGTGTTCTAACATTAAACAATGATCGTTACGATATTCGATCATCGAAAACCTATAGTAGGGATACAGTCTTATTCATACCCAAACTAACAAATGCAAGAGATACGTTTGAAAACGCAAAATACGGAAAAAAGTTTATCTCTTCATCATACCTGAACAAAATGCGTTATATGTAAGTGAGCAGATAATGAAACCACAACATGTATGAAATACGATTCACAAACGAATCCGAGAAATGTTTTTATAATCTTCGACCAACTTGATTAGAATTCATAATAAGTTCCCCAGCCGCCTTAGCAGACTTCTTCTAAATTCACAATTTACTTATTTGATGGTTGTGAACAGAACTCTTACTATCACACAGAGTCGTGGTTATGTTGAAAAAATATATTTTTTAATCTACATAGAATCAGCGTATTTCAGTACCACAGTGGAGGGATAACAGCGCAGTGTTTCAAAACTCTGCGAAGAAGCAGCCCGCCTTGGCTTTCGAGTCAATGCCAGTAAGGCGGAGCTCATGGCAAATAATCCTCTCACACGGTGTTCCTTTCCTTCAAAGCCGAGCTGAGGAGTTTGGACATGGTGTGGGAGTAGGTGATTGAAGCAACGCAAGATCGAATGCGGTGGACGGCACTTGCAGTTGAGCAACGGATCTCTTATTCTACATTAAGTTAACGACTGCTTCACTTTATACCTACACCAAGAGTACTTTTTTCTATATTAAACTAGCTTTCCCGACAGACGTTGTCCTGTGGACCCTTTGGTAAATTTCAATCATTACAGCCATCTGTGGAAACATAGGGAAAACATTGATCTATAGAATCTTTCTACCAAAGTATCAATCTCCCAGACATCTCTATATTTTCTTAACAGATGGCGGTAGCAGTACCATTACCAAAACCGTTCCATACAAACTTTGATATTATATTTTATATGATTTATTATTCATTTATTCAACTTTTTATTGGTTATTCTGTTATCCGGAGTGGAGAAGAATCCAATAAATCACACATCGGAAGAATCTGTTGAGCCGATCTCGAGTTATAAGTGTTCGCACTAACCCGACAATAATTTATACAAGAGACTTTTTTTAATCAAAATCTATGATTCCAATTTGTTAACGCTTTTTTTTATTTTCATATTAAAATTAACCTTTTTTTAGTTCTGCACTCGATTTCGAGTGATTTGAAATTAACCTTAAATTAAATTAACCTTATCTTATCAAAAATGCATTATTATATTTGCAACTAAGATTCTTTCTTCAAGGTTATAAACCGAAGGACAAATAACTCGCAAAATTCTCAGAATTTCATAAGTATTTAAAGACACAAGATAACACCGTACATAATGTACTGTAACTGGTAGATCCGTATATAAGGAACGTTCTCTTTTGACCCTTTGCCGCAGAAACTTGCAGCATGGAGACCGCAAGATCTCGTATCCCACAATATCCTGCAGATGTTAAAAGATCTGGGGAATATCTTCTTGACAACCCGCCTCCCCCTTTTGTCTGGACTGACCCGAAGAAGGCCTTAAGGTGGTTTCTTAACCACGATGCTGACTAGCACACTTTACATAAAGTACATACCACTTCTAAGAATATCGTCGATGCATATGAAATATGACGTGTGATAATGTAAGTGCATGCAAAGATAGTCTCAAATGAATAAGTTTAGCACATAGGTCGACAAGGGTTAAAAGTCAATCGCTACTCGACTTAAAATCGCTTACACTATATTCAAGTACAGTGCATTAGTGAAAAGGAATATTCCTCAACACATTTTAAAAATAAAATGAATCTGGGCTCACCCATCGTGAACACAAATACACTTTCGACATCTTTCACATAAAACCTAGGGTAGCCCAAACTCATAGTATATTATAACAGCCTTTTCGTGTAAAACAAATCTTGCAAAAAAATTCATAATTTTACGATTAAAATGAATTTATCCTTGGAATTATTATAGAAACTTTAAAATGATATCGACTATTGGAGCTTTTTATTATCTGCTTTAGAACTACATATTCAATATAAATCGGTACTTTAAGGGGGACCCACTGAAGTTACGGACCTCAAATAAGCATGAGCATAAGACCAACCCGTATACCAAATTTGAAAATCGAAGAATTTTTTTTTCTTTTTTATTTTTTAGCCCTTTTTCTAGAACAAGCGAAATTTTCTTTGGATACTTTAAGAGGGTTCCTCTAAAGTTACAGATCTCAACATTTTACTGTCTCATATATATCGAGGGGCTAACCGTTCTACCAAATCGGATAAGAATTACTATGAGTTATGGGCGCGCACACATTTTTGGCGTACGCGTACGGGTACGGGGAAATTTCCTCCAAAACGTCGAGAAAATTAATTTCAGCGAAATCTATTTTTTTTTTGAAATCCGATCACAATACTCGTGTATATTCCATATACTATGAGTACATTGTGTTGTGAAAATGAAAGTGGTCGATAGCAGGATTCAAAGCCACAAACTTCACTATGTTGTAGGTACGAAAGCCGTCGACTGATTCCACTGGGCTTCCAACCATATACACGTTAAGAGGGTTTTTAAAACATTCAGTCCTCAATAAAATTTAGGGGTTCAAAGACAGACAAGACATCGCAATGAGGTAATTGATAGCGGTTACGACACCAGCTTTCGTACTGGAATTCGTGGGTTCGATCCCGGTTGCCGACCATCTTCCTCTTTCACGACACAAGCTAACACGGAATTAAAAAAAGAGTGAATTAAGTCATTTTGTTTAATTTACCTTTATATTTATGAAATATTTTAACTTTATATTACTTTTACTAATCATTACTTTGATTTTAAGCATACATAATTTTCAAAAATATCACCTAAAAATAATTGATGTAAAATGAAATAACAACAAACTTTTTTTAAATGTGTTTTTATTTTGCAATAAACCAACAATAATGGTTACACTTTAACTAAGAAAAATCAGATTTTTCGAGTTGAAATATGACGATTACTTAATACTTTTTCAGAAGGATTGTAGTTTTGTATGAGGCTCCTTATGATATGCAACCTCTCTAACTAAAATTACATTCTGCATAAATCAGTTGCAAGTCAAGTATGGTTATTCTCAAAACAACCCTTTCTTACCCTAAAATGGATAGGGGTGTCTATGAACTGAGAAAGTACACGATGGAGTGTGGGGTAATATCTTATTAGATCTTAATATTTTCACAATGTAGTGGAAATCACTGGAAAATATCACACGAAAATTTGATGCGTAAAGAGATCTGGTTAATTTTGACGCACCCACATACTTAGTATTTAATCGATGTGATAGCTGTACAATATTCGGAAAAAAACTTTTCGTCAAAGAACAGAATTAACCGCTTTAATATTCAGCTGCGGTTAAAATAAGTTAAGTGATAATAATTACAATCGGATTCAGGAACGGAACTGTACAAAGAGGTGGTTAGCAGAATTGTGGTGTCAGTCGACGGCTTTCGTACGTATAGCGTATTGAAGGTCTTTGGTTCGAATCCCAGTTCCAACCATTTCCACTTTCACAACACAAGTTTTGCTTTATGCGAATGATGTCGAAAATGTATATGTGGTCACTCCTTCGAAACAGAGCTATGAGATTTGGACATAGTGTGAGAAGAGGTCATCGCTACTGCGCTGGATCAAGTGTGGTGGAGGAATATTTGTTGACTCCCTATGGCCCCAAGTGCTATCTCGTGTCAAGGAGAACTCGCCAAACCGTTATGTAATGTAAAAGTTGCACAAGATAATTGGATGCATATGGTTTATCCTTGTACTGGGAAAGAACACAAGAATTAAAAAAAATGAAACCAGGGGCGAAAATTTTATTTTTCTTTCATTAAAAACCTACGATATCGGGATATGTGTATTTTAATTATTAAATAAATAAAAAAAATAAAAATAGGGTGGAAAAATCATAAATATTAAATTTGAGAGCAAACTTGTTTTAGCTCCAAAAAAAACAACTTTTCAGTGTCTTATTGACCCTGATTGAATATACGTTGTAATTTCTCTATATGTATTTAAGACAATTCACCCCAAAAAAATTGAGTTACGACAAGTTGTGTCTCAGGTACAACTGTAATGCACAAGACTTGTCCATGTTGGGTACGTGTATATTTTGTAACTAAATATTTCAATTTTATATTTCATATCTTCATTTTAAAATGATCCCAGTAGCTACCCTAAATCATTCGGCACAAATGGAGAAATTCAATAAGTCTATAAAATATGAATCACTGCTATCCTCGGCGACATTAATAAATCACCCGTAAAAATCACTTTCCACCACATACATTATACATATTATATACAGTGAGAACGTGAAGGAAGGAGGGCTGGTGTAGTTAAATAAAACATCCATTTATCACTCGGCCGCATAGCTGACGTGTCACATAAACCACGTGTGTTCATTTGCAAAATATTATACTCGATGATGACACTCTGTCAAACGGCGGTGGAAACGAAAGAGGGATGGCAACACTATCGTAAAAATAACAGTTAAATAAAAAGCAGTGATTTTTTTTTCAAATATGTTAAATTGATTTCCTTTACAAAAGATGTCACAACTTATCACTATACCATATTTTTGTCGGCGTCCATTTTCAAATAGGAAAAATCAAATTGAAAATATTTGGTGAATTTTCGTCCTGATCAACAACCAAAATTGACAGTTAATGCCAAAAAAAATCTACACTCTAGTATTTAAAAATTGTCATGAGCGTTATTGTTTGCGCTTTTAAAAAAATCTCTCGAGTACATACATCTTTTTTAGATATTTTTTTTATATTTTTTTAAAGAATTAAATGCCTTAATAATTAAGTAACAAATAATGACTCTAAAAATTCATTACTGATGTTCGATTTTTAAACGGAACAAACCACTACGGGCTTACGACCGTCTTCTACTGTTATTTCGAAGGCTGGCTGAATGAAATGTAGAGATAAAAGTTGGAAATTATTGAGAACAAGAAAGCTACCAAATTTAAAAACAGCGACTGCTGTCATGTGTATGGCTCCAGGATATGAACATATCCATTTTTGTTAATGATGATAAAATATAAACAAGGATATCGTTTATTATATTTTTATAGTAGCGCGTATCTAGAACGTATTTTTTATTACCATTACCCGAGCTTGAGTGATTTTGGTTCTGGAACATATCTTAAACTTAAACAATACAGAAGGAATGAATTTCCTAAGGGTGCGTTTACACCAAACGAAAATAGAGCCAGAACTGGAAATATAGTATATTTTCTTGATTCTCGATATGGTCACCAAGGAAAAAAAACTAGAAAGAACCAGAAGTCTAATCTGTCATTGCCCATTACTAATTAGTTAGTGTTCGTTGTTGTTACTATGGTGTCCAATATCAACGATAAAAGAAAGTTTACTTTACTTCTAGCTCCGGCTTTATGTTCGTTTGGTGTAAATGCACAATTACGTAGTTACGTAGTTAACAATTATTATTGTTGTTGAAGTAAATGGATAATATAACAGTTATTGTAGTTGAAGTAAATGGATAATATAACAGTTATTGTAGTTGAAGTAAATGGATAATATAACAGTTATTGTAGTTGAAGTAAATGGATAATATAGCAGTTATTGTAGTTGAAGTAAATGGATAATATTATAACAGTTATTATAGTTGAAGTACAAAATGGATTGTATAACAGTTATTGTAGTTGAAGTAAATGGATAATATTATAACAGTTAATATAGTTGAAGTACAAAATGGATTGTATAACAGTTATTGTAGTTGAAGTAAATGGATAATATCAGTTATTTTAGTTAAAGTAAATGGATAATAATATAACAGTTATTGTAGTTGAGGTAAATGGATAATATAACAGTTATTATAGTTGAGGTAAATGGATAATATAACAGTTATTGTAGTTGAAGTAAATAAATCACGGCGATTCAGTTATCTTGTCAGCGCTGAGGGTATATATATTCATACGCTTCATAGACCCATATCAGTGTACCTCTGCCAAATCTTGTCCACCACTGAGGGTCTCAAGGCTGCCATATTGGCGCTAGGGTGCCGAGCATCAGAGCAGGATGTGGCAGGAGGGTTTTCTTGATGGCGAATGAGGTGGATACTAAGATATCCGCATGGTCGTGATCTGAGAATGTTGACGAGACACAAATCAAATCAACAATACAGAATGTGACTTAGTTTCTTCCAAAATAACATGAAATTTTGGTCTTTTGTGCATGTCAAAATTTTTAATTACTTCGTTCGTATTTAGTCTGCAGATTCATGATAGGTATCTATGAAACCATCAAGCTTTTAGGGCTGCCCATGACTATATCAGTAAGAATGATATTGTAACAGGTTGGAGGAATAACTTAGATTTGCAACTTAATGTTATTCTAAAACAATTTAATCATCCACCAAGTTCCTGAAAACTCACGCTTTAGCGCCTGAGAATAAACGAAATGAAAAATTAAGCCGATGTCGCGAATCATTAAGGTTCTGCACTATTCTGCAGCTTCAAAAAATATTTGCTTATAACAGATAAATTTAATGAAAATGAAACGAGAGATGATGACCAAGGATTTTAACACTGTATGTTTAATAACTACTGTATAAAAAACTATTTATACTCACAGATCAAAACTATAACGCGCATATAGAAAAAAAATATGTATTGTACTCAATATTATACTCTTTTTTGGTAGTAGATGATTCTCAAATGTGGGTGGTAAAATATGAAAGGCTCAAAAGGAAAGTATTTTGATCATGCTCAAAAAAGTCCATTGATGTTTTGAGACTATAATTTGAACAAAATGTGAAGGCGTATATATACATGCAGAACCAGTTAAAGGAGAATTGAAAAAAAATTATGTATCAAAACAATAATTGATGCTTTGAATTTGAAATTCCTGTTGGGAGGATTGCCGCGCAGTTTGAATCCAATATAAAGTTTGAAGTCTCCAATACGTCTCAGGAAACGTGTGTCTGTCCGGAATTCCAGATGATGTGACGTGTACAATGTGTTGTCCTCTGCACCTAGCCACCCCAACCACCCAACACCCAACCAAGTAGGTACAAACAAAGTTATCCTAGCTTTCTTGCGCAGTTTATGTTAGAATAATTTTATTCTAGCTTTTTCATAAAAGGGCAGTGGGCCTAGACAAAATACAGTTGGCGATCGACTACAAACGAATTCTTCGACAATGTAGAGTAGGAAGAAAATTAGCTGTCCACTTTTTATACTTTTATATAAGTGTCATTGCTTGGTTCAAATAATTGTTTACATATTCCAGTGAACAGATAATTTTTTCGCACTATACATTGGCGAAATCTTCGTTTGTAGTCGAACGCCAGTTTGAATTTGTCTACGGGGGCTGTTCTGTTGTAACGAAATTATTAACGGGATCAAGAAAAATCATTTTGTTGGACTCGTGAGTACCGAAAATTCGTTATACTAAATGAATAGATACAAGAGTTTTTTTTTTTCAATGAATCTGTGCTCACTCAAAGTGAACACAAATACACTCTTTCACAGTAAGCTAATATAATTTTTATTCCAAATTTGAAAATTAGAAATTAAATTTAAGTTTGACAGGAACTGTCAGTTGCTTGATATTTGGTGCTTTTGACAGAATGTCGAGGGAAAATGTATGGTTTGAAACAGATGCATCGATATAAAATATTACATTGAATAAAAGGAATAAGCTTATCATTAAAAAAAATCGAATTCAATATTCATCTACAGGACAACGTCTGTCAGGAGAGCTAGTCTTATATATAAAAATGGAGAGCTATTTCCCGATGTCATCACATCACACCTAAACGACTGGACCGATTTCGCTAATTCGTTTTTTGTCGTGTAGGCTTTTATCAGGAGAATATCCTTTTAGAAGAAAAAAAATTAAGAAAAATGCATGTAAATTAGAAAATTAAAGAAAACTCTATAAAGACAACCTTATTAGTATTTTTTACCTTATAATTTTTATTCCAATTTTGAAATTTTGACAGAAATTGTCAATTGGTGCGATTGACAGAATGCGGATGGAATATACATGGTTTAAAACAGACGCATCGTTCGGAATTACATTGGTCAAATGATTACTAATTCATCACCATACAAATTCGAATTCAATATTCATTGTTAGGAACACAGGACAACGTCTGTCGGGAAAGCTAGTAATAAATAAATATACGAGTATTACTAATTCATTCTCCCTTAGTGACCCCGCTCAGAGAATAGCTTGGTTTTGCGCGACTTCAAAGAACGCGGAGCCTTCTCAATCCCTCAGCTCTGCTTCGAAGGAACAAAACACAGTATGAGAGAGCTTAATAAAAATAGGTTTATATGTTCTTCATCTTAGAGAACTTTCTGGAATATTACTTTGGGTGCAGTATACACGTTTCCATACAAAATTTTGTCACTTTATGATAATCATCGATTTGTTACTGTGTTCGGACATCTTTTTTAGTTTCTCTTAAGGGACAAAAATGATTGATTACTTCGTCCCTCTATCTATAGTGATGAAATATCAATTGAGCGTATTTTTTGCCACAAGTACTTAAGTCCGAATATCGATCCTGCAAGGGAACCTACATAATATACAGTAGTTCTGCATAATTCATTTTACACGTTCCTTCTTCGACCCTTGCAATTTAAAATACTAATTTGGTAGGCGATTTATGAAGCTAATAATACCTTATTTTGATTTTTTTTCTATCATTGAGTATTTTTTCATTGAGGTACTTTTAATAACTCAATCGTAGGTAACTAAAGATATTAATGTCGTATTCTTGGATGACATTCTTAATTTTGATAGATTCTTGAGTCCTTATCATAATTTGGTGTGGACAATAATTTGTCAAAAACTCAGCATAATTTGTAAGGAATCCGTCCAAGCTCTAAGGTGTATACAATTTTTAAGAAAACAAGCATACTTACACACATAACGAAAACTATTTTAAAAATGGGGTCAGTGTTTCCCTAAAGTGAACTACATTGACCCCAAGGAGTCTACAGGGATCTGTAAAGGGCTTTGATATGCATAAATAGTGGTCAATAAAATTAAAATTGAACACTACTTATTAATAATCAAACGCTTTAGTTACTTAAGTCTAACTTTAACTTGACTAAATTCGAAAATATGTTGCCTAACTTTTGTTTATTTGTAAGAGTCGATCAGATAAGATTTAGCTTATGCCAATTTTTATATGGTATCCCTAATTTTTCATTTTTGCTGTTGGTACTTCGTGTGCGCCGTTATAGATGTCGCCATGATGGTTTCAAAGTGACTTTTTAGGGTTGTGACAACGTTCGAATAACATTGACGAAAAACGTTCATTGAATGTTCTACCCAAACCTGAAAATCAAACAATGGGTCTACGAGAAAATAAAATTTGGAAACCTCTGGACTAGGTTTCCCATTATAACGCTTTTTGTCCACTTTCAGAGAGAGATAAATCAATCAAGAAACATTTAAGTATCGTAAATAGTGGAAAAAATACCGTTATATTGTTTTCGATTTGCAATAATGGACAATATTATTGGCTATTTAAATGGTATAAATGGTGCAAATTCACCATAAAAATGTGTAGGGGCTTAATAGATTTTTATAAGTGAATCCATCAGCGCTCCATGACACGAGCCTAAACGTCCCTGAGGGGGACATTTCAATTTGTTAATGGCTCCTTGGACTGTCGTAAAGTAGTCCTTTCTAAAGGACACAGGATAACTTGGTTAAGTCTTTACGTAATAATATGGCAACATTATCTCAACTACACAATATAATAAACCTTGTAAATAAGAAAACTCAAATAAATTAATTATAAGCTTTGTTAATTCTACTGATTTGGAATACCCAATAACTGGATATGGCGTATAAACATGAATTCCATGTTCAGGTCAGCATCCATCAAAATTGTATGGTTATTTATATGCGTGGACGAAGGACAACTGCTTTATTTAAAAACTGCAATCAGTGGAAAAAATAGCTCTTCGATAGAAAATATTACGATTAACCTGTCATTGAGATAGTTGAACGCATATCGCTTGATTGTGAGCTGATCTCTGTAGATATTTACTCGCCATATTGGATTTAACGTCAACTGACTGTTGTTTCGAGTATACGAGAACGATTTTTGTAATAAATACATCGTATTTAAGTTTTTCCCCCGTCCAAATATGTGCCCCCTTCACATTTGGGTCCATTAAATTTTGGTTTATCATTTTTATGGTAGGAATTTTAAACAAGTAAAGCAAATATGCATTCTCGTAATAATTCGAGGGCTACAACCATTATGCAACCAATAAAATTTATAAGAAATATAATGACGTTTTGGATAAAATATTCAAAGAATACTTTTTAAGAAGGTACAAATAATAATTGAAGTGATACACATGAATTAGTTCATTTTGGCTGAAACATAAAGGTTTCGGATGATTTAATAAGGACTTAACTATATTTTGATATAAAATAAATAATAATAATAAATATATATATATATATTAAAGCGCCATTGACACCATACGCGTATATATAATAATAAAATAAGGCATCTATTCTGCATCAAGAACTCGAAATCATTCAAATCTGACATAGCGCATATTGGTTGTAAACACTCGCGTTGTCCGGCTACTATTTTGTTTGTTTACAAAATTTTGTATGAAATGTCATCTTCATACATAACAAACGCGGATTAAATATTTTTTTTATAAATAAAGGAAAAACTGATCAGTGAGTTATACGTAATCTTATGATTAACGATTTTTTTTATAAGTAAGACGGTAAGTGTTTTGATATAAAAGATTAAAGGTCTGTTCTTTCTGCCTGCCTCTTAAGGGGCACGGCGTGTTATTGTTCTTAGTATATCTCTCATATCTACTGCATGTACACTCAATTCTTTTTTTTCCATGTCCACGTTTCACAAGCATACATCATTGATGATTACAGGGTTGAATAATGCACTAGATTTCGGCTTGAAATCAGACCTAATTGTTTCTCATCATACGTTTTGGCGCATTGACCACCCTGCTAGTATTAATTTTTCTTCATTCGGTTTCTTTTTCACACTTTCCAACCGCAGTAGGGTTGTTAAATGTACATAAATACTCATTCTTCCTAAATAAACACACTTGTTCACTCTCTTTCTCGCATTAATTCCTGAAGACTACATAAGTATGTTATGAATATATAAAACTGTGGTACGATTGTTTGGGCCGAAGGTGCTTGGTGGTATTTATTCATTGTATTAGAAATGAAAAAACGAGTCTAAATTTTGTAATACCACGTTTAATTTTAATTACCATTAACCGGTTTTTGAAAGCGACTGTTTTCTTCCTCAGATGGAGTTAGACATCTGAGGAAGAAAGCAGTCGCTTTCGAAAACCGGTTAATGGTAATTGAAATAAAACGTGGTATTACAAAATTTAGACTCGTTTTTTTATTTCTAATATAAAACTGTGGGTAATTAAAAAGATGCAATATTAGAAATACTAGCTTTCCCGACAGACGTTGTCCTGTGGACCCTGTGGTCCTAACCAGAGGCGGCCCGTTCATTGTGCACTGCGCCTCCAGAAACAAAAATAAACTAATAACATTTATTTAATACAATATACGGCGACAAAAACGCCTATTACATGTTAAAAAACAAATCAAACACACTACACAAACTGGTAAACTCCTAAAAATTTATAAAATGCAAGTATATTCCTCAAAACTTAAATCAAAGTATAAATCACAACAAAAACCATAAATAACACTAATCAAATTCCAAATTTTTGGTGCGATGGATACATGACAAATTATGGCATGCAAAATGAAATAATTAAAAACAAAATGCACGCACAAAACGTCACATAAATAAAATAAAAGTTAAAATGTAGAATATAGAAATTGGAAATTAAATGAAAGCATACATTATGCATTGTCAAAATCAAATTACAACTTTAAAATAGAAAAACACAAATAAAAACATTGAAAACTATATAAAATGTATGTACAAAATGGCATATAAATGGCGAAATCAAAAGTAAAGTGTAGATAATGGAAATTGGAAATTTAATGAGAGTATACAATATGCATTGACAGAATATACAATAGTAAAATACAAATAAAAAACATTGAAAACGATATAAAATAAATGTGCAAAATGGCATATAAATAAAATAAAAGTGAAATGTAGAATAAAGAAATTGAATGAAAGTGTACATTATGCATTTTCAAAATTGAATTACAATTTAAAATAGAAAAACACAAATAAAAACATTGAAAACGATTTAAAATGTATGTACAAAACGGCATATAAATAGAAAAATCAAAAGTAAAATGTACATAGACAATGGAAATTAGAAATTGAATGAGAGTACACATTATCCATTGACAGAATTACAATTCACGATAGTAAAATATAAACAAAAAACATTGAAAACGATATAAAATGTATGTGCAAAATGGCGTATAAATAAAATAATCAAGGCAAAAACCTGAAATAGGAAATTGAGTGAAAACTATACATTATGCTTTGACAGAGTTACAATGACTTAAAATAGTAAAATACAAGAAAACATAATTAAAAACGATAAGAACAACAAAAAGTAAAAATTGGCTGAACAGTTGGGGATTGATTGATAATATACACTTAGTATTGATTGAAAGAAAAAAAAAAAAAAGCACATTATGCATCAACAAAAACTTAGGCAAAAACAAACAACCTATTGACGCTCAACGAAAAACGAGAACAACTTCTGCTTAATTGCGTGCACACTGTCGCAAAAAATGTCCACCACGGACCCATAATTATTCCCCAAGCGGTGGATCCTGGGCATCAGAGACTGTTGATGATAGTTAGTTCTAGAGCCGACGACATGGAAAACCGAATCCGCTCTTGTATCGCGTTGGGGAACCCTATATTGGATAAGTCGGACCAAATCAGGGCAATCGATTCCACTATTTACCAATTTATACAAAAAACAGAGGTCATTGATAGTTCGACGATCACTCAGTGACAGCAATCCCAGCTCCCTCATCAAAACACCGTAATCAATATCCCTAACAGGAATTCCCTTCCTATAATTGATAAACCTGAGAAACTTACGTTGAATTCTCTCAATAATATTAATATGTGTGATGTAATGTGGTGTCCAAATAGGCGTATTGTACTCCACTAGAGGTCTAACGATTGAAACATATAGTGTTCTCAGAGATGTTATATTCAAGTCACGAGACAATCTAAGCAAAAAGCCAAGCCTCCTAACAGCTCCATCCGCCCTGTCTCTAATATGTTGAAGCGAAGAACAATCTCCACAAAAGGTGACGCCTAGGTCTCGTATACTCTGGACCTGTTCCAGAGCGACTCCACCAAGACTATATTCGCATTGGATGACAGACTTAGACTTATGGAACCTAATCACCTGGCATTTGGATGCGTTGAGATCTAAACCATTGTTGACGCACCACGTATACATGCCATTCAGATCCGTTTGCAATAAGTAGCAATCCTCCGTAGAACGAACTTTGTTGTAAATTTTCATGTCATCGGCAAACATTAAAACGTTCGCACTTCGGAAAACCCGTATAATGTCATTGATAAAAATATTGAAGAGAACCGGTCCCAAATGGGAGCCCTGAGGCACTCCACTTGTGGCCACAAATGGAGCAGATCTACAGTTCTCCAAACGGACAATCAAACTCCTATCCACCAGATAGCTGCGAAACCAGCTTAGAAGGCAATCCTGTATTCCATATCGTTGCAGTTTCATTAATAGCAATTCGTGAGGAACCCTGTCGAAGGCCTTTGTAAAATCAGTATATACTGAATCCACTTGACCACCCTTCGACACCTCCTCAATAATGTAGTTTTGATACAGAGACAGGTTCGACAGCGTTGATCTGGATGGCATGAAGCCATGTTGGTTGGGGCATATAGCACTATAAAAACATCTACCTATCTTGGAAAGACAACGGTATAGAAGACAACACACATACAGGTCTATAGTTGATAACCGAAGATTTGTCTCCCTTCTTAAAAATTGGTGTAAGAAAACTGGACTTCCAGGCCAACGGGAAGTGCCCAGAATCAACAGACAGATTAAAAATCGAAGCCAACACTGGAGAGAGCACATGTGAACAACCCTTAATAAAGTCATTTGGGATACCATCCGGGCCACTCGAACCGGAGGCTTTCAGACCACGAATCGCTCGCCACACATCATCATTCCCTATTTCAATATGACCAACATCAACCAAAGAATCGGGCTGAAAACCCTGATCGAGGAAAGAGCCATTACTCTCAACATATACACTTTTAAAGTGTGCAGAAAAAAGATCACAGATATCCCGAGCCGAGGTCGCACAAGTGCCATTGAAATGCATTTCCCCAGGAATACCAGATCTAGCATCATCGAACATGTTTTTAAGCTGCCAAATATTTTTAGTTCCGTCAGGTATTTTAGTCTCAATAGCCCCAATAAACTCACGGTACGACTGACGCGACATAGCCGCACACTGTCTACGAAGACTGGAAAACGTAGCATAATCATCAGGTAGCAATGATTCCTTATACTTTCGGTGAGCCATTTTTTTCTGTTCGATAAGTCTTTTCAGCTCGCCGTTAAACCACTTGGGGAAACTGTTATATTTGTACGTTTTGACCGGAACAAACAAATTTATGGTGTTATTCAAGTAAAAATAAAATAGGTCCACTATATCGCTCAAGTCAGCGCCTGAATTCACAAAACTCCAGTCAACACCACTCAAATAGTGAGTTACTCTAGCATAATCTACCTGACGAAAGTCTCGCCCAAGACGAACCGTTCGATCCACCGGCTCCACGCGACGACCCCTGATAGTAACCTCGAGTGGAGGATGATGCCCATCCACCGGAAGAATGTTAAAGTCGGCATGCACTACAGATACAGTATCAAACTCCGACGCAAACACAAGGTCAAGAATTCTCCGATTCATGTTCTGTATTGTGTTAAGCTGATGAAGCCCCAGGAAGCCCGTCGCACCAAGTAGCTCCCCCGAAGACTCACCAGCAGAACCATCAATTCCCAATGAGAAAACATTGTCATCAGCGACATCGAAGACCCAATCAACGTTGGGCAGATTGTAATCACCAATCACCACGATCTTGTCCGTGGGATACCTGTTTCTAATGATCTCAAGACAATTACAATGACTCAAATAAATATTAGGATCAGAACCAGGAGGTATGTATACAGATCCAACAATTAAATTTTCAAGTGGAAGCTTTATGCGTACAAAAATGTGCTCCACTGCATCGGAACCCAATCTCAACCTGCTACTCGTGAGCCTGCCAGAAACTGCAACGAGGACACCTCCTCCCCTCTTTTTGGAACTGTTCTTAGAACTTCTATCACATCTGTATACGTTAAATCCACAGAAGCCCAATTCACCGGTTCCAACAGATGGACTCAGCCAAGTCTCGGTCAGCACCACCAAATCGCTATTAAGTATTGGAACCGACTGTCGAAGATGGTCTAATTTAGTATTTAACCCTCTAACGTTCTGGTAGTAACAAAATAGTTTTTTGATTTACTGGACTTAATGATTCTGGGACGACCTTTAATATATTTAATAATCAGGTCATCCTCGCCCTTCTTCTTTCTTTCCTCGAGATCACTCTTCATCTGAAGAAAAATATTACGCTGCATAACGGTCTGGTCACGGTATACTCTCACTCTTGTAGGTAGTAGTTTTATATTAGTAATTAAAATATTAATTCTAAAACGTCCATATTTCACTCGTATTCAAAGCTTACACGGGATCAACGCGAGAATTTAATTATATGCGAGCAATTTGGTTGACTTTATATAAAAATTTCTAAAACGCCCGAAACGGTGGGGTAAGTGGAATGGGCTACTGTAAGAGTGGCAATTACGTATGCGAGAATGAGAGTGTGCAGGTGCAGCCGACAATAATTTTGTTGTTATGGCGTCGCATGAAATTCGTTCCATACTAACCTTAATATTATATTTTATATTATTTCTTATCCATTTTTCAACTTTTTATTAGTTATTCTGTTATCCGGAACGGAGGAAAATCCAATAAATCACACATCGGAAGAATCTGTTGAGCCGATCTCGAGTTATAAGTGTTTGCACTCACCCGACTTTCATTTATATTAGAGATAACATTTTATCACATATTTTATGAAAGGATGAGGTAGATACGGGCGCCATCTGGCGATGAAATTACGTGTACCGAAATATGTAATTTTTCGCCGTAAATGCCTTATACTAACGGTAACAAAACATTTGTGACCCAACGTTCTTACATTATTGAATGACTCCACTAAAAATCCTTACGTGCCAACAAATTGTTTGCCATTACTCTGGCAAAGTTTGGCGATAAATCTGTGTAATCCAACCAAACTAATATATCTCTTCTTCGCACTACAACTAGAGAGATATGGCGACACTAACTGTTATATTCCTGGCAACACAGGGTGGAACAACAAATTGTATCCCATTCAAATTAATTATGAAAAAAAGGGTTGTGTTGAGGAGGTCTTAGTGCCGATACCTCTCTGAAAATATCTTATTTTTTGTATAAAATCTCAAATAAGTTCAATGTGATATATTAAATCACAGTTTGCCTAGAATGTTTTGCAATGAAACAAAATATTACGTTTTTTGTTTTGGTTTTTGAAGACCGAACGTCGTCTCCTTCAAGCAAGTTAATCAGTTACCGTGTGTAACTGGAAAGCAAAATCGTTCATTGTATGATCGCATGGTCGCGCGATCACCTTTCAGTTAGGACATAGCCTATCAACAAACCTGTCGAAAACTGGTTGGTATTATAAAAAATGTGGAAAAACAACAAAATATTTTGATTCATAACAAAGCAAAATGTTTTTTTTTCCGTTTGACGTGCTTGAAATTTGTGCTAATAATAACCACTATCTACAGCATCACCATATCCCTCATTCTTACTTTGAAGGAACTGAACATAGGTAAACTGAAAGGATTTGATCATAAGAATGAAGTTCTGTATTTAGAAGATTTATTGACTCTAATTTTGATAGGTATTCCGAGCTATTTGGCCGTTGTCGTACGTTTTAGATTTATTTACTCTAATTTTGGTCTAACGGTCTTTTTACATGAACGTTACATGATTTTACGACAAATATGCTGGCATTATTCAACGTGTAGATAATCCAGATGTCATGACTGTTTTCATGTTCTTCATTTTTTTTTTCTTTTATAAATATTATTCCAGATGGAGAGAAACAGATGGAGAAATATTCAAAATTTAAGGGGTCATCTGTATAAAATAACTTTTGACATTGAAATCAAAATTCCATACGATCGGTTGCCCATTTTTGAACCACTCTATACGTTTGCATGTTAAGAAGGAATGACATATTGAACACCTTCACTAATCACCAAACAATAGAGAAGAGTTAGCAGCTCTCCGGCTCTCTGTCTCCCCCGGGAGGGATGCCCGCACGCCACTCCTGCAATATTCCTAACAAATTGATATTTTAATACTCAGGTGGAGGACCTTCCCTATTTATATTAAATTATTTTCTCTTAATAGTTAAATAAATTCCTGTGTTGCCACTTTCTACTTATAAATACATTAGGAATTATTTCTAACAATACCTGGAATAGTTTCGTGCAAGTTTAATACTCAAAGGTTTAACCATTTGATTTGAATTAAATTTAGTTTTGTTTCAATTTTAATTTGCGTTTGTGGATTTTTATAAACTACGTATAGGTACTAGAGGAGGCATTCTGAACAAATACATCAAAATTTTATGTAACATTTTTTTATTAACGAAGCACTGCGGAGTGAGAATGTCCAGGGTAAGGAGTAAAATATCATCACATGTATTCTCCATTAAGACCCGCAATGACATATGGCTCTGAATGTTGGGCATTAAAACAAATACACCAAAAAGGCATGCACACTGCAGAGATGAAGATGCTCAGATGGGCTGGAGGAGACCAGACTTGATAGAGTTAGAAATTTCCATGTCAAGGAAGTTTCAAGGTCTCATCCATAACCGAAAAGATGGGCATGTGGTATATTAGACGACCTCAAGACAACATGATCCAGAGAGCCATGGACATTGAAACTCCAGTCATTAGTCCAGGCAGACCACCCGCCACATAGTTGTCGAGCATCAATAGGGACCTAAAAGAATGCGAAGTGGAGCCAGAGTTCAGACAATCTTGGCGCAATAGGACAAGGAGAGCAGACCCCAAATAATGGGACAAAGGCGAGGGCGAAGAAGAAGAATATTTTCCATTAGTAAATTTCCATTAGTATGCAAAAATTTCACCAACCAATATGCCAGACAAGTTCCCTTTCATAGCGAATATAATATGGATGATCTTGGGATGATCAAATTTTCTGGCCCTTTCCACCTCGTTCTTTTAAAGGGATGTTATAATAACAATATTCAAAATCACTCGAGCTCGGGTGCAGGTCTATAATTTAAAAATAATAACAGTATCTAAGCGCCCCAAGAGATGCAAACTGCTAATAGACGACAAATCGATTGAACAGAATGACATTCAGGTATTTGGGTCAGTAAAGCAGTTGTCACTTTTGGTTGTCTCAGGAAGCTTGTCTGGAGGAATAATCACAATAAGACTGAAACCAAGGTCAGAATTTGCAAGACATGTGCTAGAGTTAGATCAATCATGACATTTGTAGTAAAAAACAAGAGCCGACACTTCCAGAACAAAAAACTTGATCAGAACATCAGAAATTGAAGTCTTAAGGACGATCGCAGGGAGGACGCTGAGATGGAATTCGCAACGTCGATATCAGGTAGATCTGTGGGATCAAAGACATCAAGAATGGACGATTCAAGAATACTACACATAGCGTCAAAAATTCCACCAGACCATCGTCTGCGCGAAAGAGAAAGAAAGTAAGACAGCTGGATCTCAGCCTCCCAGGAGTAGCTTTCTTTGAAAAACAAATCCATGATCTATAAGACGAGGAAAAACGAAATTATAAAGTGAGAAAGCAAATTAATATGGTTGCTGTTTCTGTAGAGTGGGAAAATGCATCGATGGCTTTCACATTGTAAGCTTGTCACCTTTTTTTATGAATTGAAGAAATTATGCTGTATGTATTGCCATTCATAGGGTTGTTTTTTTTTTCAAGGATTATGTACCTATCAGTTTCTTCAAAAAAATCTTTTCCGAACCACTTCAAATATCTACTTGTAATTCTTTTTTATATTATATGAATCCCAGTTTATTATTTTTTCATATTAATATAGTAATTGTTGTTTATGGCAAGCTGTAGCACTTGATACGAGCTCTTGAACAGAGAAAGAGAGCTTCAAAAATGTAGTTTCTGCGACTTGTTAAGAATATCTTAAGTATTCTCAACATCTATTATTTCCCTCACAATCATATTCTTCTTCATATCGTTTTAGGTCTGAGAATTTCCGCCATCAAGAGTAGCAGTAGCATTTAACATACTGCTGCAAAAACGTACATTTTTCTTTTCAAATAAATTCTCGTTACCAGGTAGGTACCTAGATATTTCAAACAAATTACATAATATGTTTTGGTAAGTAAGTGGGTTCGATCCCAGATCTGTTCCGAGGAGAGATCTAGAGTTGCAAGGGATCTTCAACTGCCAAGATTCCCGACACCAGACACACTAATTGGAGAAATGCTGTCGAGGAGGGACATTTGGGGAAGGACGTCAGCCTTTATGGAAGACATAATCAGAACCAAAGACGCCGATCCGCGGCCAGCAAGATTAATTTATCTAAGACAGTCTGAGACCACGGTAGGTAGGCCTTAAAGGCAGGAACGTTATAGCAGGGGAGGAGGGGGTTTTAGCCGGTAGGAGTCTGGCACTACCATAAGGGTATCCATGAGGATTTCCCCCTCATAAACATAAAACGGGTGCCAAACCTCTTCCTCTTTCACAAGCTTTAAGTAGCACACTGTGAGAGAGTCAAAGAGTGTATTTGTGTAAGCACAGATTCATTTTATAAAAAAAAAGTATTGTAATACGAAAACGGTCTTGCAGTTTTAACGTTCTTTCACAGTCAAAGGTCGAAATTCGGAGAAGTTTAATACAGCACTTTAATAACAGAAGAATGGAAATACCAATTTCTTTTCGACAACTTATCCTTTCACAGATCTTTTAAATCCATATTTATTTATGATATGATCAAGGTGAAACATTCATTACATATTTATTGTGATCTTTTTGGGGATCATTTTGGGAGACGAAAGTCAAACTCTGAACCAACAGAATAGCACTCACGCAGCGTCAGGCTAGTTTTATTTTGGAATCATGTAATAAACCATTTTTAAAGATATCATTAAAGAAATTACAATAAAAAATGTAGGCTTGCGCCAAAAAGTTGTAACTGATAATATCCTGTAGTAAGTTAACTGAACGTTTTACTCCCTAACAATTTTGGTCGATTTTTCAACATTTTTGGCCTATGTTGTGATTATTGGCAGCAATTATAAAGGTATTATTTTAGAACGATGCGTGTTCAGATCACGTCGGAGTCACCAATTTAGGGTACCTACTAGGAATAATAGCAATAGATATACCTGGAGATTATTTGTACAAAAAAACTTACAACGGAATAATCAATAAGACAATTGAGACACATAAAAATCAAGGTCATTTTGTATCAATATAAAAGTAGCAGTGACTGATATAACCTCCCGCATTTAAATCACACCCAATAATGTTTGTAGTGGAGATTTCTTGTGTGTATGGATGGGGTCGCAATATTAAACACGAGCTGGACGGGGCGGGGGTGCAGTGAGATGACCCGACTCTTATTGAGTTAGCCGGACACTTGAATCGCTACATTATGCGGGGGTAGGAGGAGAGTCCACTGTGCAACAAGGTAAATTGCGCATAATGAATTTGCACAATGTTATTTCATTGTGTCCACTGGCAGGCTAATAATAAAAACGCGGGATATTGAGTGCACAATGTAGCGGATTATTGGATCATTTTTATTATATGTACGCTGCCGGAAAATAAAATAACAAATGACCCTTTTACGATTGAGTTTGTTTTGCGACAGTGGACTCATTGGTCATTTTTCTTTTATTTCCTATTTTTCCCCTTAAATATTTTTTCATTAAAGGAAGACATTACATATCTTGTACAGTGTCAATGAACTGATTCCACATCATTTTTTATCCATCGCCTCTGTTTTGAAGGAACAAAAAAAAGTACGAAAGGATCTTCCCAGTTTTGAAAACGCTATTGGGAAAAGGTTTTTCCATCCTCTCCTCGCTTTCATCGGCACCCTAAACACATATTCTAGACATTTCTATTCAGGATGAAATGCGCAAAATGCATTTGCGGATAGCGTCGATTGTGTTCCTATCAACCACTAAAATCAAATCAATTATCCCTTTACACCCCACTCAGGGATGTAGGGAGGCAACAAGAGCTCTCCATTGCGCTCGATCTTGGGCAATGTTTATGACCTCCTCACAATCGCTTGGCTTTGCTTGACGAAGCGGGACAATTTATAAAAGGGTCTTCCTTGGCGGAATAAAAACAGCGCTCTCCTCGGCCAAATGTCATTCGGCATCCTTCCCAGCCAAGTCTATCTCCTGCCCACAATGGTAGAAGTAATGGGTTTACGCTGAGTGCGCTGGCGTACATCCTCGTACAGTGGTAATGTCTTTTAACCATTTTTTTCTACACTGTCTCAAAGACAAAGAAAAATTGTGCCTACGCTTTGGACAGATGCAAGGCCTTACCCCGTAAAAAATAATGCATTTATGATAATCAACATTAGGTAACATCTGTACGTCCCAAAATTTTGCATATTTGAATTCAAGGCCTGAAATTCACGTATTATTTCTTCAAAAGACCATAATTGCATTTCCCCATCCCTGAATGATATAAAACACGAACAGTTTTGTGAAGAGTTATAATATTGGCGGTTACACCTCCGAATGCTGGCAATAAAGTGCGGTTGTAGTTTTGGTTGACCGCTCCCAAGCTGTACATCCCCTCGGCCTCAGCTGGGTGGTGTCCCATCCGTTCCTCGGGCGCCCGCAAGGTTCCGCCCGCGCTCCGGGAACATGACAAGAGCTTTCCGGATCGCCAGTGACAAATATACACCTCTGCTCCCTACGCGCACCTCCCAGGTACAACTATCGCTATGTAAACTGTGAATCTAACAAGAAAACCTAAACTCATAAAGTGGCCATGCCTTATGATACAAAAATATAAAGTTACACTGAGTTTTAAATTTTTCCATAATGGTCTGTTTTCCTACGGATACGCCGCTACAATAAACAGCGGTGAATATATCAGTTGAGAACATTGTCAATATTTTTTCCGTAGTAACAAAAAACATTTTCATATAATTTTGAAAGACGCCATCTTGTCAGACGACGGACCGTTCCCTAGAAACCCAGTGCATAAGAAAAATATTGAAAAACTATGATCTTGTAAAAAAAAACTACACTATCGATTTCGCATATGTAAAAACTAACATTTTTTTTTTTTCATGCACCCGCAGATACATTCAGTTCTCCCCAAACTTCCTTCCTTTCGCAATAATAGAATTATGATTATGAATGTATAAGAATCCAATATTCCACCTTTGATTTTTTCCTATATTCCTGCAGGCTTTCAAGCAAGACATATATTGGTATTTATATTTACTATGGAAACTATTCGAATAAATCATTATCCTTTTGATAACATCCGCGATATTGAATACCATCTAAAAAATGTATAATATCTTTTTATATTTAGGTATATGCATGGTATCATGTGTTGGGCATTTCTATTGAATTGGTTGATTTCATACGCCTATTACATTGGTTCCCAAATATTTAAATTTCCTGATTTTGTTACCTTCTTAATGAGCATTGTTATCATAAAATTCATTCCTAAAATCAAAAGATATAACTGCACATATGAGATCGATAGGCATATAGAGAGATTATCTAGAAGCATCCATGCCATTCAAATCAAAATGCACTTTTTTTCTTATTTGGCATTTCATCCACAAGGGGGGTGGTTTGGCCACAAAATGCACTTCTTTGAATGAAAATAGCTTATTAGCCTTAACAAAACAAATTCAATTTTATAAATTAAAATATATGGGTACTGTATTATTATTACATATCATCAATTTAATAACCTGCCTACGTTTTATGTTATATTATGTGCCAAATGCACTACCTACTTAATTTTAAAATCAATTTTTTTTTCAATTCAGATAGATAATTTTTTTTAATAAGAGGGATTCGCAAGAAATTTTCATCTCTCAACTTGTTTAATAGTAATTTGTACCGTCTTTCAAGAATGTTAAATTTTATGTCAAATAAAAACAAAATAAATCTGTCATGGATTTCAATCCAATGAACTCCCCTCAAACACTTTATATCTTTACCACTTCTGTATCATCCCTCATAAGAATAAAATCTACAATGATATTATTATTCCCTCCCCTTTCCAATCTGAGGGTAGTAAAAATGTCTTAATATATGTTACATGCAATCATAAAAAAGGCAAAACGACCGTCTTTATACACACGCTACTTTGAGTAAGGATTGTAAAGAAAAATAAATAAATAGCGAAATTCAATATTACCTACCTATTACTTTTTTTTTATTATAAATTAGGCATTCCACCCTCAAAGAGTGATTTGTGGCTACCTATTACTTAAAAATGTATAAAAAATTTAACAAATTTATTAATTTAATCATATACGGGCAAAGGCCATTAACATATATACATACCTAGATGTAGCACCAATTACTTTTAGTTCATTTTTTTTTTCAAAGATTATGTGCAAATTTTAATGCTTTTTGAAGAACGTCAACTAATACAATTCTTCCCAGCAGGTTTTCAAAAGGTCTTTGATCTGCTATCACATTATTAAGAATCCGACCAGTGCGAGCAAACCTATTTGATATTTCTCCTACTATATTGTTGATGCTATCCGGGCTGTATGGCCGTGGTCAATGAGTGTTGTTAAAACTCAATATTTGGCCCATCTCTATGGCGGGCTTCTTCAGCAAACCACACTCATCGACCACGGCCATAGCATCAACAATATTTACGCCGGCCGTGAAAGCCTTTCAAAAAAAACAATTGCTCCTATTCTTTCTCAGAACTAGCAGAAACAGTGCATTACCCTTACCCTGTCCTATTTTTATCTTTCCCAGTATCTGAGCCGAGTACTTGTACCTACATAATATATTGTATTGTTGTAATTTTCATATTAGGCCTTACGTTTACCGATAATCAAATATGTTCCCACCTCACAGTTTATAAGTATAAATGTTTATACTTCACTGTTGTATGTTTCGTAATGTTTATGTACAGTCTTATTTTTATATCAATTTCACTGTCTGTATATTAATGTTAAAATAAAATAAAAACATATTTAATACAGTTTCAGGTAAGGCAAAAAATAAAACACATACAAAAAGGCAGAATCCAAAAGAAAAGTCAATTTCGAAGTGGTTGGTAGAGCAAAGGTATCAGTTGACAACTTTCTTATATACAGCGTAATGACGGTCATGGGTTCGAATCCCGGTGACGACTATTTCCATGACACAAGCTTTGCTTCACATTGTGTAAACACACATACACTTAATTAATAAATAAATAAAAATTAACGAATATGTAACAACCAATGACTAACAATTCATACTGATTTTTAAATGGAACAAACCATTACGGACTTACGACCGTCTTTTACTGGTATTTCGAAGGCTAACTTAATGCGATCACTTTACTTTAGCAACGTTCGCCATTAGATGGTTATGTTTAAGTCTCCGAAACTCCTAATCATGGGAATTCTCGACATGAACAACATGTCGAAAAATCTCACATGCGAAAAATTAAGGAACAGTATAAAAATCCATTTTAAAAAATGTCTACCTAATCAATCCATGAAGTTTACTATCCTAATGTAACACTGACTGAATTTACTGTTAAATTGCAAGGTACTTTCTTATAGATCTGTAAAATTTATGTCTAGGGGTGGAATGGCAAAAATCACAAAAACGACCCCTCTGTTCGGAGAGAAAAAAAAAAGGTTTACTGTAATGTTATCGTCGTCTAAGATATCACTTAATTATCTCATAATTTAAAAAGGTCAATAAAATCCCATCCCTCTGAGAGGAGGAATAAAAGAAGGAAGCGGGTCTTGATTTATATTTCTTTAAAAAGTTGTTCCCGCCATTGTGTATATTTTAAATGCAAAAAATAACGATTCGTTGAATTGTGTATTCGCGTATTTTGCATTAAAATTTGATGTTTCAAAAATAACTACCGGAAATCATAAAAAAACATACAAAAAATGTATAATGTGAGTTAACATGCGAAAATATTATAATGCTGATAGTTCAAAAACACCAATCTTAAACGCCATATAAGTCTTAATACTTTGCCGGTTAGTTTTTTTTTTCTGAATATTAAAATGAATCTGTGCTCACTCAAAGTGAACACACACACTCTCTTTGACTCTTTCACAGTAAGCTACTTAAAGCTTGTGTCGTGAAAGAGGAAGATGGTCGGCATATGGGATTCGAACCCACGACCTCCGCGCGAAACAGTACGAAAGCCGGAGTCGTAACTGCTAGTCTACTAACCACCTCAGTTTGGTAGTCTCAGTTGGACATAGGGGACGTCCATTAATCACGTGATGTTTTTTTGCAACTTTTTAGACCCCCCCCTCCCCCCTGGTGATATTTGGTGATGTTTCAGAATACCCCCCCCCTCTCCCCCCGAGAATCACGTGTACTTTTTTAGCACAAAGAATTAAGAAACTTATTATTTTAATTTTAGTCATATTTAAAAACTTCTGAAAGTGCAACTGTGTTTCTTTCCGCACGTGATTTTCTCACTAGACCCCCCCTCCCCCTACGTGATCTTTCGTGATTTTTTTCCAGACCCCCCCCCCCTCCCCCTTTTGATCTCACGTGATTAATGGACGCCCCCATATAGGAACAAAAAATACGCGGGAGGTTAGAAAATAATTTAAGAAAACTTAGTAGGATAAATTATTAAAGCAGTGCTTTTTACGATATCATTTAATTCTAATTTTGAAATTCAATTGGTGTCTGACAGAAACTATCAGTTGTTTGACAGTTGGTGCGGTTGACAGAATGCACATGGAAAATATATCGATCTTCCAGTTCCATACTATTACAAGTCCAAATTTTTCAAAAATGAGATTTTTGCAAAAATCAATGAAGATTAGTCATATCTTTGATATTCATAAAAAAGAATTTTGAAAAAATCATTAAGTTTCCTTAAAAACGAAATATAATATAATGGAATTGAAAAAAAAATGTCCCGCTCTCAGTTCTACACTATCCTATTCCGAAATAGGATAGTATGAAACTGGAATGTGAGCGAGTTTTGCAACGGCGCATATTACAACTCTCTGTTGCGCGGCAAATTGAGTATGCGTACGCGGGTAAATTCTATGTTTTAAAAACATTTAAATGAAAAAAAAATAATGCTTTGGTTTACCCTAAAGACATGAAGGTTATTATGTTGCAGTTAGCAGTTCACAAAAGTGTTATTTATTTATGTTAATGTAAGTAATAATATTCTTGTATAATTTGACATTACGTAGTTCATTATGATAATTCATAATGTTAATTTTTGTGTAAAACTACATTCAAATGACAATTTGATCATTCTCTGTGACTTAAAAAATACTTTAATTTATTTTAGCAAAATGTGAAATCAAAATGATCATGAAAAGATATAAGGGCGAACATTTAAGAACATAAACAAAGTTGTAAATCCTGCAGCCCGATTCACGAAAAAGTTTGAATCGAACTTCGAACTAAACTTAGACTTAAACTTTTCTGAAAACTTTTCTAAATATCTAGTCATATAAGTAGTCTGTGATCTGTCAGATTTACTACCTGTCAGATTTACTCCGACTTTTCCAACTTTATTCATATTAAAATAATATTATTACAAATAAACACGCATATGTGGCTTGTAAATACGGAATAAATCAATTATAAAGGCTGAAAAAGAAATTTAGATGGGCGAAATGTACATATCTAACAGACAGAATTTATGACAGCTCAATAAGTTTGAAAAGTCGGAGTAAATCTGACAGGTAGTAAATCTGACAGATCACAGACTACTTATATGACTAGATATTTAGAAAAGTTTTCAGAAAAGTTTTAGTCTAAGTTTAGTTCGAAGTTCGATTCAAACTTTTTCGTGAATCGGGCTGCTGAACTTGAGACTGGCCAAGAACACTATGAACAGGATGAAGGTCAATAAAAGGAAAAAAAGTTGTAAGTATGTTTACCTTCATTCATTTATCTAAGTTTTATGAATTAACTTGTGGTTTTGTTCAAAAAACAATTTGTGAATATTGATATAATATAATATTGATGAATTTTTGTGATTGATGAAAAAGATAAGGGCTGCATGAACAATATTTTTATCAGTGGAAGTTGATACAAAGAATTCAAGTAAAAATTATTGATGAGCACTCTTTTGAATTTGAATAATATAGAAAATAATTTTAGTTTAAAATATTCGGCAATAGAGTTCTTTGATCTTCGAGATGGAAGAAACGTTATACATTATTAAATTCATTTTTTAAATGTTTCTGTTCATACTTGCAGATTATCAGAGAGAGTAAAAGCTTTTTCATCTGCTGGAAGTGGAAGTATGGCTGAACAGTTAAATAACAACAAAACATCATAAATCATCCGACTACGGCCACACCAACAAGAAAAGAAAACAATGTCCGTTTAGTAGAGCTATACCCAAATTTAGAAGTTTAAGAGATATGTAAGTAGATCAGCGAAGAAAGCAGTCTCTTGCCACAATGTTAAGGCTCTGTGTTTCCAGAAAATGCAGATTACTGTACACACCCTAAATACTTCAGTAGATGATCGTTCATCGATATTCCAAAACTGGAATATTGGTGCCATTATGACGCAAAGGATTTCATTCTTCAGTGTATTAATCTGTTACTCTCAAATTTATATAAAAAAACATCTAGGAGTAACTAATCATATTTTTTTTTTAATTATTTTTTATCGGCTTTGAGGTAGTAGCCCACATTCCTCAATACATCGGTAGGAAAATTAGTGACCAAGATTCTGTGCTATCAAAACACCACTTCAATCTAAGAAGCATAAACAGCTTGAAATGAAGATGCAACGAATGTTTTACTAACCGTTTTGAGAGAGAGAAAGGAGACTGGAGGACAGCAACACTGTAAACTTTAATAATTTACCCCGTTAATAAGTAGGCATTCTAATTTCAATTTATTTTAGCTCAATGTTATCACTATTATTTAGTGTTTTTGACAAAAGAAAACATTTCAGATGTTCGTCAAATTTAGTTTTTTTTTTCTTATTATTTTTTATTGTACAAGTAAGTAAGTACATTCGTATTAAGTGTTATTATAATAATATGATGTATTCTATTAGGTACTCATAATATGGTATTGTATAGATAATATTTTTAAACTAACAGACTATAACAATGAGCTAACAAATTATTTCACCATTCTTATTCAAATAAAATTTTTATTTGTAAATCTGTTTTCTTTTAACTATTATATTACCTCATTTTTTGGGATAACATACTTTGAAGTCCCTTATCATGATTCATGAAAATGGAAAAATTTGACTTTGAAAAAATAATAATTTAGGGTGTGTATTATGAGGTTGACCGACCTCGGTAACCTAGTTACACCTATAGGAGTGGAATTCAGATCACGAGGTCCCAGGTACGATTCCCAGTCGGGTCAGACTTTTTACTTGAAATTTATAACCGGAGTTGGCCTGTCTCACATTGGACGGGACCAGTTGACTGGAAAAAATGCTTCCTTTGAAACCTTGGTGTAGAAAAGTAATGAAAAAATGTTGATGTAAGATACCAATACTTTTCAAAAGTGCGACCAGCATTTATGAAAAAAGATTTTTGACAAGTATGGCCTTCTATTAAATACAATTGCTTAACCTCAAAGCTTTTATTTTCTTTCTATATAAGGGTAGTAGTAGTTATTACGCCGAGTTACATACTGAAGGTGTTGAGTTTGATCTCTGGTAACCTTCTCCCTCTTGGTGCCACAAGCTTTGATTTGTGAATGATGTCAGAAGTGTAGTAGGTACAGTTCTCTTAGGGTTAGGTATTATTTTTATAATAAACTTAAGTATATAAACATGCTTATTTTATATCTACAGTAGTGTGAATCTAGCCAACAGGTGCCAATTATGTACGAGATAGTTCAATGTTAGTATGGCTAAAAGTACATTTTTTTTAAATAAATATCATTGATAGGTATTAAGATATTCACTTAATTGATATAAATTACAAAACTGTAAAAATAAATATGCATAAAAGAATAGGGTCTGCGCGTCATTCAGAGTTGTAATAGCGCCGCGGGGTGCATTTGTTGAATCGTTCCGGAATCATAATATCCTATTTCTGAATGTAATACTAACAGATGGTCCCATTGTGTAAAGTTTCTGGGTTCATAACATTACAACTCAAAAATGTGGCAAAAAGATACCTTTAACAATTTTAAAATGAGTTTGTTTCATTAAAATATTATTTTAGGATGTATTTGCTACACTACTACATAAAAATATTTAAAGAAGCCGTTTATTTTAGTACTTTTATCGGCTTTTAAAAAAGTGTCAAAACTTTGACAGCCGATTACTCGGAATGTACTCATTCGGAGTTGTAATAGTATGGAACTGGGGCATCGATATGGTGAAAAACAGAAGCATCGGTCGGAATTACAATAGTTAAGGTTAATTATTTATCATTATACAAATTCCAATTCAATATTCGTAGTTAGGACCACGGGACAACGTCTTTCTGGAAAGCTAGTGGTCTATGAAAATAGATACATGATACATCATACCTTAATGTATATTGAATACCTAAACAAATAAAAATATTAACACGGAATATATGTTCATCAGGGGTAAACATCACCCCTTTACGCGGACCAGTTTAACAAACGACGTACTGAATAAACGGGGCAGTCAATTGATTCCAATTGCCTTTGATGATCGCATTGCCGGGTCGTTTATCTGACCACTGGCTTAAACAGGGTAATAAATGAAAATCCCCGCTACATCCTTCAGCGCCCGTGTTTGTTTTATGCCTTGTTACGGCGCGGACCCCCTAACGGGCCGTTCCGTGTTAACGGGGTGAATTATGAAATCAGGATAAGTGAACCAATAATATTGTTCACATCATTGGGTTAAAAACAAACTAGATTGGTTACACACTCGTAAAATTGAAATAAACTCATATAAGTATAAAAAGCTTCTCTCTATCCAAATCCTAGAAAGTATTGCACTTTATAAATGTGTAAAGGATTTTCCAATCATCGATACCCCCTATTCCAATTCAAATTAAGTACGCACTAAACTAAAATAAGAACGTTCCAATTTTAATTAGCCGGATTGGTATTCGAGAAATTTTAGAACGTTCCAATTTGTTCTTAATTAGACTACAGTTTGAAATTAGTTCATTTTGGTATTCGAATTTCGTATTTAAGTCAATTTTAGTGCGTTTATCTGTCAAAACGTTCCTAATCTTAGTTCACACCTAATTGTATGCGTCTAAAAAGATATCTGATGATATTTTTATGATAAACGTTTTTTTTTAACCAAATAATTATAAAACAAGTTTATTTTTATTAAAAATATTAAGCATTTCCCCCGAATTTATTATAATTAATACAAATAATAGCATCAAAAATTATTATCATTGAACACCAATGCAATCATACAGTCGTCTTCGTTACACTTCGGGTTGGTTCGGCAGTTTCCGGCGACCATGTTACTTGGAACATGGAGCTCGTTTGAATTTGTCTTCTCCGATTGGCTGTCCGCTTATCAGCATCAACCAATAAGGCGAATGCTCGATCCATAGACAATTATAATTCAAAAAAATATTTATAGTGAACTAATATTGGTTTTTAGAACACGGCATAATTCCGAATACGAATTTTAGTTCGAGTGAACTTAATTCTAAATCATTTGGAACGTTCTTACTAAGAACGTTCCAAAATCCGAATAGGGGGTTTAATTATTTTTTTTAAAGATCCCCATAGCATACAGTGGTCTTTATTACTTCATCATCCAACAATGATTCACTTTTTTATTTATGTGTGTATTGATGGACAGAGAAAGCAACATATTTTCTGTAATTTTTCATAAAGGATTTTTTACTTCTTATGGGACATTTTTCAAATGAAAATGGACTTGTTGGAATGAAAATAACTTAGTTTTAACAAAACAAATTAGACGCATTTTTAATATAATATTTAAAAAAAAAAAAGTAAAAGTACTAAAAAATATAATGTACTAGCTGACTCGCCCGTCGGACTTCGACCTAACCTTCGTTAAATACAGTTTATGTCATAAAAACTTAATTAAATTTAGCTTATAATAATATATTGCATTATCTTATAATAATTATTGTTTATTCGGATGCGGGATTTGACAGGCCATAAGTTTGTTATAAAATAATTCCTTGCATAACTTTTAAAAAATCCAAGAGATGGCGGTGTAGTAGAAAATAAGTCACATGTGAAGCGTGTTACATTATTGTATATGTTGTTGGATGAATAGACTCCATTAAACACAAATTTTACCGAATTATTATGGTATAACAACAATAAATTGTTGATTTTATGGTATACATAAAATCAACAATTTAATAACCTGCTTAAGTTTTATATTCTTAACACAACGTTTGAAATGTCTATTGATTCTATTGCTGTCCTTCCTCTAGATCTTATACATAATGTGTGCCAAATTTAGGTACAACTTAATTTTCAAATCGAATCTTTGATGCAATCATTAAATTAATCAATGTAGATTGGGTAAAGGAGGTTTTTTTAGAATTTCATCAACTACAGTCTCACAATGATTTATTATTTCACCATTTTTAGTTTTAAAATTTAAAGTAAAAAAAATGTATAGGCACTAAACAATCAAATGTTTTCAAAAATGACCATACGTGCAAGACCCTAATAATTATTTGATTTCGTTTCCCCTTGTGACAGGAGGGTAATATGTTTCGCTTGCGTCAATAATAATATATTTACCTTCGGAAAATCTGTTTTATTGGCGAAGATCAAACGGAAAGAATAAACATCGAATGCCCCGTTCGATCCAATACAATTGAATCCTTTAAATATTTCTCATGTACTGAAGAAATACAAAACTAACAGATAACAGTATGTACACGTACAACATTTTGAAATAGAGAAGAGAGAGCGCGCTCGCTGGAACCACACATCGAATTTGACAAAGCATCGAATAAAAAATAGATTCAATTCGACGTTTTACATGCACCACGTGACACAGCTATAATTTCGATTCAACCCGTAATAATTATTGATGGTTGTAGGTCACCTAGGTACCTACCTACCTAAAGTACTTGTCTTCAAAATTGAAAAATAGAATTGACGTAGCCGCTGCATGTAACCTTGGTGGTGAAAGTTACGAGAAGGAAAAGAGATAGAACAATTTTTTTTTTTCAAAAATATTTTTTTTTGCAAAATTTGGAAAATTATAAACATACAAAAATGACTACTTTAAAAGCCTAATTTAGAAGAAACAGACCAAAAACCAATAAACAATTTTATTTTATTTCGCAAAATTCAATTCACTATTATTAATTTATAAAATTTGCTAGATGAACGTGCATTTCTTGGTGGGTTTTATTTGAAAATAAAGTTCAAATAAAAGATTGTATAACTTTTCCACATTTTTTTATTATTCTAGTATAACGATGATAAAAAATATATACCTACCAAGTAGGTATAAGTATAACATAATAATAACGAACATAGTATAAGGATAATTAAAAATTGTGAAATATTATACAATATTTTTTTAACTTTATTTTCACTATTATTTTCTTTACCAAATTTGCGTTTAAATGTCGCTTATTTGAAGAGAAATTCAACATAAACACAATGTATGAAGTGCTCCTTTAAAAGAAGTAGAATATAATTTTTTTTTTGCCTTTTATTCACACATTGCATTTGATTAAATTTCGTAATAGCTCATTGTATTATAAAAGGTTGGCTGTGCTTTTATCTTGTTAAAACTCGAGAACGGCTAGACCGATTTGTCTAATTCTGATTTCGAAATATTCATAGACAGGTATTAATAAACGGTGAAAAGGACAGTTTGACTGGAAATGAAATAGATCGGCTTAAGATTAAGATGGTAACAGAGTAGTCTAGTCTTAATATATATAAATCTCGTGTCACGATGTTTGTCCTCAATGGACTCCTAAACCACTTAACCGATTATAGTAAAATTCGCACACCATGTGCAGTTCGATCCAACTTGAGAGATAGGATAGTTTAAATCTCAAAAAAACCTTGGGTAACCTACGAAAACTTCAATAATGTAACCCAAGGTGTAAAAAATTTACCTAAAATATTCTTTTTATCGCGAACGCTGTGAAAACTAATGATGATAGAATAAAACAATGTACCACAATTTTGTAGAAGACATCATTATTTACAAAAAGTATCGCGACAGCATATGTCTAACTATTGTAGTTATGCCACAATAAGTGTTTTTTTATTTTAAAAAAATCAATAAAAAGTCACCTCTAGAAAAGGCTCTTTATTGGTATCTTGGTATTACTCCTTATTAAAATAAATTAGTTCATATTCAAGTCTGCTTCAATATGTTTGTATAACTTTTTGAATTATTCAATTCGGACATTCCATTCGAAAGTTATCACGAGTTTAAAAATGTGAGTATTGGAAAAAAAAGCATAGTCTCTTATCATCTCAACTTATCCGATGCAGAGTGCGTACGGGAGCCGGGGAGAGGACTGAGGGGAGTCATGTCAAGTTTAGTAGAAATACCGCGCAAAGTAGTCACGGTGGTAAAGTGACGTGACACGATACATTGCAATGCAATTATTCCAGATTAACATATGCTATAAAATATTTTGAAAAAGTTAGGGATCTGTATGAAAACTAAATTATTTTTAAGTATCTATCTACCCGTGCGAAGCTGGGGCGGACCTCTAGTCTATTATATAAAAATGGAAGTCTATTTTTCGTGGTCATCGCATCACGTCTAAACGGCTGGACCGATTTCGCTGGTTCTTTTTTGTCGTATTGTCTTTTATCAGAGGAAGTTTTTTATGAATGAAAAAAATAATAAAGTTGCGTGGAAAATTTTAAAATCAAAGAAAACTCTAAGCAGGTAACCTTCTTAGTACTTTTAACAATAATATAATTTTTATTCCAAATTTGAAAAATTGTAATTAAAGTTTGACAGGAACTGTCAGTTGTTTGATAGTTGGTACTTTTGACAGAATGTTGATGGAAAATATATGGTTTGAAACAGATGCATCGATAATAAGCTTATCATTATACAAATTCGAATTCAATATTCATAGTTAGAAACACAGGACAACGTTTGTCGGGAAAGCTAGTTTGGAATAAATACCATCGAACAGTTGTGTTATTTTCGAAGATTTTTTTCATGATTTACAATCCCTTTGAACCAACAAAATGAAATACCTCGAACGCAATGATAATAAAATAGAAAAGTCGGAGTACTGGGCGCTTCCTTACCTTCTCTCCTCCCCAGCAAGGATCTGAAACCCTTTGAGGATCCCTTTACCTCTGATCTGTTTGTCTAAGCAATCATTCAATTATCAAATGGGAAGGATATCAAATAAAACCTTTCTATTGGCTAAAAGAACGGGCTGCCTTGTTTCTAGGTAATAGATAATAATATGTTTATTTTCCTCAAATCTATACGTATTACGAATAGAACGTTTTATGATTCTTCAATCATTTCAATTCTCTTTGTAAACCCGTATTTAACCCACTCCCATACATATTTCCTACACATACACTCTCTCCCTTTAAACCCCGTTCAGAAGCATATAGGGAGACAACAAGAGCTGCATTGCGCCTGATGTACCATCAAAGGAGTAACACCAAATGCCTGAACCATCCTTGATGGGGTCCAGGAGTCCAAGTCCAAGGCTTGTATCTTACGCTTTTTCTGACCTTTACTTTCGCTTAGTCGTACTTTCTGGGACACCCTGTATAAAAAAAGTCATTGTGTTCAAACTTGTAAAATAAATGGGTAAATAAATAAATATCACTCTTCTACACAAAGTTTTCAAATGTCAGTTAGCAGTTTTGTTCTGAAAACATGTTTAGAACTAAGGTGCGATACTATTTTTTCCAAACAGTAATGGAATGAAAATCGTGTACAACACTGCCATCTGTGGATATTGTTGTAAAGTTTTACACTCGTTGAGTTGAGACACAAACCAATCCACCCCTTTTTCAAACGAATGCCTACCTACACAATAAACAGAATGGGGAGGAGCATTTAGGTAGGTACGTACTTACTCGTAAAAGTGCGTAGATAATAAGTTTAGTGTTTTTACCTGCATATTACACAAAATAATTAAAATTACCAGTATTGAATAAAGAAAAAATGCATTTTTTTTAATGTTCGAATTCCCGAAGACACAAATACACTTTTTGACATCTTTCACACTAAGCAAATGCTTGTGTCGTGAAAGCGGAAATGGTCGGCACGGTCGGGATTCGAACCTAACACTGGACTACCAACCACCTCAAACTTGTTTAAGGAGTTGTATTCCCAAAATATTTCAGTTCATCACCTAAGTTTTCTTTATTGAACATTTATTTTATTATCATCAATGATGTATGGTTGTGGAACGTGGATACTAAACATGACGAAATAAGAAGAAAGTAAGTAGTATAAATAATGTAGTAAACATGAGATCTCTACGAAGAATAATATGTGGAAGGACTGCGCAGCATGAAAAGGAATAAGAATATTAGGAAGAAATTGAAATGAATGTTGAGCATGTTGAAATAATGGATGCAAATAGAATACCAAGTAAAATTTATAAGGCTCAAAGAAAAGTTGAAAGGAGGTATGCTCGATGAGAGTAACGGAAGCCAGGTAAGAAGCAAAAGAAATAGGAGAGGTTGTATGACAAATGGTATGTCGGTGGATGAAGCCAAAGAAATGTTCTTCGATAGAAAAGGCACAAAAATATATCAGTTGTAAGCCCGAAAACTACTTATCATTTATACACTGACCTTAAAAGAACCCATATAAACCTTTTTTTACAACTGCCTGGTCCAAAAATACGAGAAAATAATCAGAAATTCCTTGTTTGAATAACCTGAGACCAAAATGACACATTAGTGATCCCGAGAAGACACAGAGGAGATGGTGTATGTGAGTGGCGAGGAAGGAAGAGGCGGGTAGGGTTGTGGGGTCAGGGGAATGGGGATGGATGTGTGGGGCGACACCACGAGGCGGGGGCGGCAGAGGACAGCGGCGAGGGACGGGAAGGGTGGGAAAAGTTTTTAACTTCCCGGAAAAAGTTTTGAAAATCGTTATTTTCTCCCAGAGAGAAAGAGAGAGGACCTACCCAAGTCTACAACAGAACACGTAGATAGGTAGTTAGCAAAATGAAACACTTGTCCATAAATAGGTAGGTAAAGTGAGACAGGTAAACAAAAAAAAAACAGCATGATTTTTTGATCGATACTTCTTTCAGAGAAAAATAGGTCAAGTATTGAGACTTTTGATCATACATCCACCGAGCCTAATCTTGATGAAGCTCCGTCAAGTTAAAGAGAATATTGTAGAGCCCGAAAAGTTCATAATAATATATGGTAATCGTACACCCAGCTGAGGACATGAAGATTAGCGCCTCATAAGATAGGTCGTCATAGGTTCGAATCCTACCCGAGGCATGGGTTGTTCAGTATGCTAACCTATGTTTAAATCCTGCAAAATCCCGAGAGTGGACAATTTCCTCTAGATTCACAGTCAGCCTGGGTTTGATTTACCCCACAAACAATGGTCAACTACATAATAACAAGATTGGTTCTGGCCATGGTAGATGTGGACACCTTTTATACGAGTAGGCCTAAAGGAGTAGTTCCTTTTGTGAATGTGGCCAGATCGAGAATGTGAGATACACGATGTTCAGCTGTTCCATTTCAAAGTTAAGGGATCACTGAAGGAAACTGAGCACTGTAACGCCAACAACAATTGATAATTTGAAAAATATTGTCGCGGAGCTGTAGCTTCAAGATATGCTCGCAAGCACACCGAGGAAGAAGAAAAAAGAATTTCTCCACTTAAAAAATGAGTGCGGAATCGAAAAACACTCACAGAAAGGCAAAGTGTATGCAAAAAAACAAGGTTAATAAACAGTTGTTCATCTTGGGGTCGTTCAGGTTGAGCTAATGGTTCATGTATCGAAATTTTGACCGAAAACACTTTGTAAAGAAAAACAATATGTGAATAAAGGATTTGGTAGAATATCGTCCACCTGATAGATGTTTTTCGTTTTCTATGCTTTTGCAAAAAGGCAATACATAGCGCACTTAAAATACCGCAACAAATTTCACTTCACCATTTTTTATATAGGTTTACATTAATGTGGCACGTTGTCTTAAAGAGTAGTGCAATCCGATTGATTTCATTTCATCAAAAGTATCTGCGTCACCTGTGTAAAATGGCTTAAAAATAAATCGACTTACCTTCATAGATGGCCCAGGAACAGCACCATCGTTGTAGGAAGACGATGGAATTTGCAACAAATGTCTTATGCTGTAACTTGGTCGGTTCATATTTTTTCTATCCGTCATTCTGAAACAAAAAAGAGGAAATATCATATTATACATAGGTACATTTAATGCTTTAAAACCGAAAAAAAATTATATGGTTCTTTAAAAGAAAAATTTGCGAGTAAAAAATGTGGATTCTGGCACCTGACGAAGTATCAACAGAAGAAACCTATTTTAATATTGAGAAAAGATTGTGGTACCATTGTGTCTCAAATTAAACTATATTATATTCATATCCTGGCGCCAAATACATGACAGCAGTCGCAGTCTTTAAATTTGGTTGCTCTCTTGTTCTAAATAATTTCCAACTTTTATCTCTATATTTCATTATGTAATTATTAAATATCTACACGAGATTTTTCGACATGTCGAACACGTCGAGAATTCTCACGATTAAGAGTTTCGGAGACTTAAACATTACCACCTTATGGTGAACGTTTTTAACGTAAAATGATCACACTAAGCCAGTCTTCGAAATAACAGTAGAAGACGGTCGTAAGCTCGTCGTGATTTGTTCCATTTAAAAATCGAACATCAGTAATGTTTTGTTACAGTTGTTACATACTCGTCAAAATAAACTGCCGGATCCGGCATAACAGCCAATTATCAGTCATCGAGAGCGGTATATTGAACTGGCATGGCCATATTTTCCGCATGTCTCCCTAGAGTCTTGGATATGAAAAACTTTTTCATCAATCCGGATGGGACAAAAGGCGTTCCAAGCCAAAATAAAGTGTTAAGGGGGCATTTTATGGGGATTTTTATAAATCCCGGCTATATAATATAAATGCTGGCTAAATCTGAGATAAAGTTGTGCAACAGGCGAAAAATGGAAGGATCGTAACAATTTTGTGGCATTCAGAAGCTTCATCCTTGGAGCCATATGCGACCCAATTCGGCACAGGGAGCCCTACACTGTGCTCGATTATAAGTAGTGTCAATAACCTCCCTCAACACGTACAATTTCCAAATTTTTTAAATCTGCTCCGAAGGAACGTAAATATTTTTATAAATACAACCATGCGACATACTTAATTGATTGGACGTGTTTTTTTTTTTTTGGTGTTTATATCAAAATTTCATTGATTTGAATCCCATTGGTATTCGTGTTTCTTTTTTACCAAATAAACTGTAACGCATTCAAGGGCGGATCCAGCTTTGGTGCCAGGATGGTCACATAGTCGTGGTCAAGTCACAAGAAGTTATAATTTAATTTTGATAACAATAGATACAAGTAAAATCTAGGTATTTTATTAATAAATGTAAGTATTGTACTAAAAATAGACAAAAATATATAAAAAACATTATCCCCCTCCTGGACCCGCCCTGGACCCCCCCCCTTTGGACCTGGATCCGCCCCTGAACGCATTCCGTTACGAAAGGTACAACTACTGTTAGGTTTTTAATTTTTAATCCAATTTTAAATGCAGGTACATAATGCAATTATGTATATAGACTAGACCCTACAATAGTCTTACAGGTTCAGCCTCACGAAAGACAACCAGGCACATCACCCAAGTATATATAGGATATGAAAGTTCTTCCTACCATAGTACCAGGCCTTAAATAAGGGAAAGAAAAATATATTAATTCAGGTGACCTGTTTTATTTTGGTTAACGCAATAAGGTACCTACGAATTTAATATAATTTCTTCCGATATTTTTTCTATTCCAACTGTTTTGTCAACACTATTTTATATTGTTAACAAAACAGCTGTTATTCAATACAAATTATTATTGTGCGAGGAATAAAATTTCCGTTATTGTATTGGGAAAATAGAACGAGCGCCTCTACCGTATTTTGTAGAAAGTTCTTAACGCATCGAGGGAAAGATACATTGACGAAGATGTTAATACCGTTTTGAGCTATATTATTTTTCGTTAAATTGTTAGTTGTTCTCTACTTGCGTTAAAGCTTATTGTCCAACTACGCGTTGAATAACGCATTAAAATTTCACAATGGAAATGAGTCATGCAATCTGTTTTTTATATCTATATTTTTTTATTTCATTGCTTTATTAAAAAAGTTCAAAAAGACCTAGTGTCGAAAATTAAATAAATAATAATTATTGTTCTTTGGTTATAGTTGAAAAGATCCGATAATTATTATTATTGTCATATTTATTAATTTATTCGAGACATCAACAGAACACTTACAAAAAAGTCATATAACAAAAACATAGAATCTCCAGTGTTCCAATAACAGGTTTCTCCCGCATTGCTATTGTGCATAGTTAGGTGGGTACAATCAACTCTCTTGAGCATTCAAATTAAACCCAAAAAAAACAATAGTATATAAATGTAAGTGTACGCAAAATTAGACTTTAACAAAAAGAACATTTAACAGAATGAAATTTCGACCAATTTGGTGTACCTACCACATAATTTTCAATACGGTCTAATTTCGCGTGCCCTAAAATTTACACGTGTATCAGTTAAATAGTGCACACATGCATACATACGTAATAACTACATAATATGTAATTATTATTATGTGACGTCGAAAAAAACAAGTGTACAGAGAAACCATACAGTCAGACTTCCATACAGCTGATAAGGGTTGGTAGGTACCTACATAATATAAGTACTATACAACAACAAAAGACCCCTTCTTACCATAGTACCCCAGTATGACATACAGTCTTTGGTCGATTAATTAGAGCCACCTCATAACAAAAATAATGTGGTTATTTTTTGTTCGTCAATTGCTTGTAATAACTCAATAGATATTCTTAGTCCGCCTTCTTTCAAAAAATTTACCTTTAAAAGGATTTTCTAATATATGTAGATACTTGTAACGATAAAGGACTCAAAGAGCTTATCTATAATCTATACTAATATATAAAGAGGAAAGATTTGATTGTTTGTATGTTTGTTTGCATTGAATAGGCTCAGAAACTACTGAACCGATTTGAAAAATTCTTTCACTTTTGGGAAGCTACACTATCCCCGGTCAACATAGGGTATATTGAATTTTCAAAAAAAAAATCTGATCATTATTAAAACTGCAATAATGTAACCGAAGGTGTAAAAAAATTACCTTAATATTCTTAACATCGCGTGCGCTGCGAAAGCTATTGATGAGTGCATAAAATAATGTACTGCAACTTTGTAGAAGACATAATTATCTACAAAAAATATCGCGACAGCATATGTCTAACTATTATAGTTATGCCACAATAAGTGTTCTTTTATTTAAAAAAAAAATGTAATTGAAATGCGGCAGAGATATAGGCGTCACTGGGGTACGAGCCGGACGGGAGGAGACCATTAGAGTGCTACAGATTAACATATAATATTTTGATAAGTTAGGATCATGAGAAAACTGTATTATTTTTTGAAATACCTATCTACCCGTGCGAAGCTGGGAAAGACCGCTAGTATAATAATATCATTGTTGATTGATATATCGTCATCTGTTTAATGAAAACCCTTATGTGTTGCAAAACATATTTAACACAGGAATGTAAAAACTGTTTGCACAAAAATCTCAAATTATTAGAAAAAATTGGCACATACGAGGTTTTATTGACAAGCTACATAGTAGGTACGTTTTTTACATTATCCGCAATCATAAAATGGCGAAGACTTTCTCATGCCGTGTTCCGTACCTTCAAACCAGGGGTGAGGGAGGGATTTCAACATTGTGTGGGAGGATGTGCTGGATCCTACGCAGAGGAAAGATTTTGGTGCCTCGAAAAGCGTTGATTGACAGATTGTTTCTAACAGTGATAGTGTCTTTAATTGGACTGTATACTTCAAAAACGATTAAATATTAAAAAAAACGAAGTTACGAGTAATATTATCTCTAATAATATTATTTTTTCCTTTTTCCGTGTTTTTTTATTGTGTAATTCTTAAGTCCGTCAATTATTTGGAAAATATTATTATTTTATAATGTTACATTAGCTCCCAACTATCTAACTATCTAACGCCCAAAAAAGGAATGAGTACCTATACTTGCGAAAACCTGTTTGCATTCAATGAAATATTTTTTGTTCGTGTGTTCTAATTTATCGCCCTCTATGGGTGAAATACGTAACTTTTCATAATAATATGGGTTGCTCTAATAAATTAGGCTACGAGTGTAGGTAGACATTGATTTTATGCAAGGGGTAGTGATGTCATAATATGAACAGCTGTTTTAAATGACAATACAGAATTCAGAGTGAATTAATGTGGACAACTTGCGTCACGGGTGATACAACTTTGTATGATTACCTACCAACAAACTTTTTTTAAGCTATCACGCCGTAACCCGGAGAGGGTAGGCAGAGAGTACGGACTTTCATTCATTCAAGAGAATAACGTTCCGCATACATTATGACGGATCCGATATGATCAGCCCACGTCAATCTAGATTGGCCACCTCATCAAGTATCTACACATTTTTTGTTTCAGAATTATAGATACTCTTTATTGATCTTTCTTCGTTCATTCTCTCCACATGCTCCACCGACCTCAATTTATTCACTTTCATTCTAGTCACTACGCTAATTCACTTCACTCATTCCTCTCTATTATCATTCCTCGCATATTCCTAGAATAAGTTACATATTGTTCTACAATATATGAATAAATGGTTTATTTTGAATGCGTCTTGGTGAATAAACACAACCTTCCCACTTATACATACAGCTGGGACATGTGTTAAGGATGCCGAATGACAGTTGGTGGAAGTGAGAACGTTTCTTGCTATCATCAGGACCCCTATTATGTAGCAAGTGTAGGGTAGTCACTTGAAAAAAGTGACTATTTGGCGAAACATTTTGTATGAAAAACGTCTATATGCGATTCTCGCATTCGATACGTATAGACGTTTCAGAATACGGGTACAGGGCACCGAATACTAAAAAGATCATTTCTAATTATGTACCGTTCCTTTGAGACAGAGCTGAGTCATTTGGATATGGTGTGGGAGGAGGTCATTAAAACTCTCTTGTTGCTTCCCAACGTCCCTAAGTGGGATCATGAAGGAAAAAAGTCTACCCCATATTAAGTTACTCCATCGAATGAATGGGATAAAGATGTGCATCAAGGTAGCTACTGCTGTATGAGCAATAATTGATTTGTAAACCCAACTTGGAATCAAACTCGGGATCTTTGGTTGGGGATTCGTTAGAATACAGGCTAACAATATGAAAAATAAACAGCTCAAATAGCACATTTAAAACTATAATTCAGAAATTCTGTTGTGAGCCCAGAAACTTTATCAAAAACTACAAAATACACTATAACAACCTTTGACATTTCAACAAAAAAAATAATCTACTATTCTTTTTCCTTTTTCAAATATTTAAAATCATCTTAAAGCCTGTCTACATTCATTCATCTCTAATTATATCAAAATTGATTTGACGTGTAAACATGACTTAAAGTCTTCACAAAATCGTTACACTGCTATTTCACAAGCAGCTAATATTCAAATCGTTAACAGAATTTTGATTACCGTATGATGTACTCTTCATACTCGATATAATTCAATAGGGTGTAAAAGAGACGGGTGATATCTTTGGAGTTTCTTCAACAAGCTAAAGGGAAAAAAACAATTTTCATCGCATCTCATACAGATTTTCATTCTCTTTAATTTACTAACGCCAAAATCGAGTTTTGCAGAAAACGACCATTCAACGAACTAGCTTTTAAAGCTTTTTAAGTCTTTTTCATGACACAACACATCCAAAATTAGGAAATAAATTGTTTGTTTTCAACAATGGATGTAGTATACTACAAAAAATGAGCTTTAAAAGATTTTTTTAAGTGATTTACCTAAACTTTCACCTAATGATCTCTCTGTGATGGTTGGTTTTTACAAAATACACAATCAACTAGTACTTCAATACATCGGAAAACAAACTCTGTTGAAAGAAAAACGAACAATCGTTAAAGGAATTCGACGGAAAAGTTTTGACGGCACTTCATAAAAGCGATGGCAACAACAGTAACTTTGAAATAAGCCTCTCGTACATCAAATGTAATCCTTTCGTTCAAGTGGCTATAAAGTATTTGATGACGGATTTTAATTTTTATTCCGTCGAAGCTTGAAGATCTTAAAGGCGAGATTTGTTTGGGTTATTTGTGATGAAAAAAAAATGTACAAAGGCATGAATGAAATTGAAGGAAAACATGGAATTATTATTAGTTATGACATTTCCGACATTTTAATTATTGAAATTAATAATTTTTAAATAATCAAATAATTTTAAAGAATCTATTACCTATTCAAATTTGATTAATTAATTAAAAATGTAATATTGTTTATTATGAATTTTAGAAGCTAATAAGTAAGCAATTTACACTTGAGATTTTAAAGCAGAATTAATTGGTTATTCGCAGTTGAAAACCAAAATCGTTTGATATTGAAATAGGTTATGTTAGATGAAATATATTTATTTGTATTTTAATGTATAATACAGCATCCCTTAACACGCATGATTATAGTGTAAGTACCTCGTTATATACAAGCTGTCATCCCGCCATAACTCTGTACGTATAACAATCAAAACATAACCTCAAAAACAACAATACAAAGTCAAAAACAGAACACTTACCTTACGAAAAAAGTTCAAACACGACACTAAAACACTACAGAACAATCACTACTATCAATATGTCACGTCATTTGTACACAATCACACAAATGTTTACATTTAACAACATTCTGACAGATTTAAAACTCTCTTAAGATAGTTTAATGACTGTCAAACTGCGACCAAGATTACAAAACACTTGTCAAATCACACGTAAACAACGCGAAACTATTTAAAACATTACACACTCGATTAATTAATATAATATTCGAAAAATATACAGCTTTTGAAGGTTGCAACAGCGCTGCGTGAACAAGAAGAATTAATAAAAAGTTTCTTTATAAAACAAGTGGCTTGTGAGCATGTACCAAAATGGCGGAACTTTAGAGAAGTTCGGAGCGAAGTACGGCGCGAAGTTGTGGGGGAGTAATCACCCTCCAATGGCTCGCTGATTTCATACAAAGGGGCGTCGGATTTTCAACGGGCGTCGACGCGCATTTAACATCAAATATAACATCGAAAAACTATATAAAACTAAGTAAAAGTTGTACGAAACTTTAAATAATTTAATATTTTATTATTATTGTTTAAAATTTTAATACAAAACTGTTGTTTTAGTGATTTGTGTTCGTTTTAATTATAAGGGGTGTACGTGAACGTGTCGACGAGCAGCCCTCTCCCAAAGTTAGGGGAGTGAGTTAAAATCAATAACTTTCTACCGGGCTCGCTGTGTTCTTTGCGTTATCAAATATAACAGAAATAATATTTTTAACTTATTCAAATTGTCCAATAAACTGATTTAAATTGACAAAACTTTAATTCCACCACTTTTCAGCTAATGTTTAATAGTTTAGTTATAGTTTACGGGTTTGTTGGGCTAAAAAAACCGTGCCTTGATTCGTTCGTTTTTAAGAAGAAGTTATTCACAAAGTTTTCTGACTGTGCCAACAAAAAAAAAAAGAAGTTAGTGCTGGGTGATTTTGAACGTAGGTCTGGGAGGGGTGGGGCGGTTTTCATCCCTATTTAGACGTGATATAAAACCGGTTATTGAATGTAGGGTTATGGACTGTTTAAATAAAATATACATAAAATACGCAAGTTTTCTTTGTGAATTTTGTTATCTTCTCTACGCTATATTGATGTTTAATTTTGTCTCGTAAAAATACCTCAAGCTGGAATCAAATTCTTAATTTTGGTGACAGTAATTTAATGTAATACTTTTGTAAAATAAGATTATCGTCATATTATGTTATTTTTCGATTTAATTAGGCAATTTTTTTTGTACCTACTATTGTTTCCTTCTTTATTGTTGTGTTTTTTTTTTTCTCAAACGCAATTATTATGTTTTTACTTAATAAATTTTAAATGTTTTTTTTTAAATAATGGCATTTTTGTAAAAATGAAATTGAACAGTTTTTGACATAAGATAGAATTTAAATGTTTTTAAAGTAACCTTATTTGTTGGTTTTTTTAATCTTCTGCTACAATACCGTTTTTACAGATTTAACAAGCAAAAATGAACAAAACCATAATAACAAAAAACAAAAACAAGAGATCCCACCATGCACAGCCTGAAGTTTTGAACACTTGCGATCACTACGTTAGCAACGTTCTCCATAAGTTGATCACTAAAATGTAGACAAATCTTTTATTTGATTAAAATAAAAGTACTTAGTCTTGTTTTATTTATTTTATCGATGTTTCCAAAATATACTCTTCTATCCTATGCTTTTTATTGATTCCTTAAAAAAGTGAAAATGACTTTGTATTGGAAAGTGTGGAACCAAATTTTTAAAGTAAAAATTAAATTTTGTGTGCGTGCTTATTCTTTATTTGCGGTTTTCTAATGCAAGTTAAAAACTTCATATATGGTTGATGGGTGCATGGTTTCTTTTTCTTTTCTTTTTACATTAAGTAGTATTGCCTCAGCACAGACTCTCGTCTAGTGAGGTAATAAACCCTTTATACAAATTATATATATATATATATATATATATATATATATATATATATTGAATATTACATTTTTGTAATCATTCATTCTGAGTGTCACTATTCAGTGTATAAGTTAAAGAAAAGTAGGTACCAGCTAAAATTTAATAAGTTACATTTTGATTTTTTTTCACTGGTTGCCCCTCATTTTTAAGGTACCTCCCTAGCACGAAAATGTGAGTCTGATAAATTCAATGATTCAGGGAAATATCAAATTGAAAAAAGAACAGCCTCTCATGTATATTGAAAGGTTCGTTAAAAAAAAAGAACAAAAAGGTTTGTAATAAAAAGATAATTCATCAAAAAGTGTTTACTTGGCTTTAACCGAAATAAAATGAGCCAGCAATATCGTACAATTTATGAAAAATCGTTATGAAACTTGGTCGACGCGACGTATATTTTCTTCCTACGAAAAAAACCTAACATTATTTTTTAAGGGGGAGGTAATGTTTTATCCCTTGTTACAAATTACCTCCACTTTCCCTACCGCCATCAATATAATTCTCCTCTCTGTAGTTATCAGTGAAATAATACGGCGATGTTAGCAGTACTGAACAATGTATGTGAGGAAAATGATTGTCAGGTGACTATGCTTTAGCATAGTCAAAAACATAGTCAAAAGCAATTTTTCTCAAAGCGTGCAACACTTAACATGATGCTCTATTTTAATGGTTGACCATCTTGTTATGCTTTTTCGAAGATTGGCGCAGAGACAAAAATAAATATTGTCATATTAGAGTACTACTTCTTATATGGTAGAAAAACTTATTTTTCGAAAATTTGAGGGGATATACTTTTTCTATGCTATAATTTTGTTTGCGTTTATTGTTGTCTGAAGAATAGCTTTTAATGGGTATACTGTTTGGCTTGAATTTGAATTACGAATACTTACTGTTTTTGTTTACCAATTATTTCTATTCGCGAAGTTTCCCTGTCCGGAATGCGGAAAGATTTGTCTGTTGCGGATTGGCCACCTTAAACAAACGGTGTCACCAAAGACGCAATATAATAATATGATCAATCAATCCAGCTCATAGCTCGTTAAACGGACGTAGGTACACAAAAAGAGAAATCATTATACATTATTGATACAAACATGATTGCGTTACTAGTTTGCTGCTTGTGGTTCGGGGTTTTTGTTTTTTTTTTTTTTTTAAAAACTACCTGTTGTGGACACCCTATGAAAAGTATGGGTAAGAATGAAAAATATGTGTGCGTAAATAAAGTCGCGTGTGTGTGTGCTACTCCTTTCACAAATCTCTATTTATTGGTATTGGTTTTGTGTAACAAAATAATTGAAGACTTAAATCTATCTGCCTGGGCTCGGGATGTCATAATAATATCTTGTCACAAGCACAGAGGCCTCTCTAGAGTTGGGGAGAAAATTGTCATTGTACCAAGGTTTTAAATGAAAGTGCTGTATTAAATGATTTCTGCCCATCTTTATGTTAATAGATCGTAAAATGAAACAAGAATGTATACTTTTAATTTGATAATATTGGCTATGCTATGGTATAGAAAAAGTCATAAGCGTCTGAGACATTGACTATTATTCTGAAATGACAAACTGACGATTGAATTGCGTCCTATCCAATAGTTGTTACGTCTTTGACAGTTCTCTGTACAGAGTGCATTTTATCCAACACAACAATTGTGTAACTACTGACGATCCGATTGAGTTCTACGCAAGTCCTGTTATTCTGAAATGACAAACTGACGATTGAGTTGCGTTGTATCCAAAAGCTGATACGTTTTTTTTTACAGTTACCTATATGTTCAGAATGCATTTTGTTCAATACAACAATAATTGTGTAACGACTGATTGAGTTCTACGCAAGGGTTTTCAAGAGCTTCCAACTGTCTTTCGGCATTCCCAGCCGAATTCTCAGCCAAGTCCATCTCCTCTCCATAACGGTAAATGTGATGGGCCTAAGCTGGTCGCGCCGGCAGCGTTCATACCTTTATTTTTATTCAGGCGGCAAAACTTAATTGTAGTTTTTTTATTTACGTTGGCAATCGCTTATTACCTACATCTCAGTCCCAGATTAAGCGGTTTAATGTAACAATTTATTTATAGATATAGGTATAATTATTTATTCATTTAAACCCATTTAGGGGCATCTGGAGAAAACAAGAGTTCTCCATGCGCTCGATCTTACGCAATGTTTATGACCTCCTCCCACATCATGTCCAAATCCCTCAGTTATGTTCCGAAGGAATGGAATAAATTACGAAAGGGTTTTCATCGTATTCGAGACCCTGATGAGCGGAAGAACAGCGCTCTCCTTAAGGAAACAATAATACCTCTAAAATCACCAAGCATCATCTGCATTGAAGATTATTTCATACTTGAAAGTGTCAAACGTGTGTGTTTCAACTAATTAAAAATACGACATCATCCCTCTTAAATAATATAACGCGTGCACTCACAAACCTGCGTCCCCACGAAGGAGTCCCATAAGGTGGAAAACCTCCGCGGATCCAGTTGGCCGACTACCCATCGCTCTCGTATTAGGGTTATTTATTACCACTGTCATAATTTGTAATGGTGATTTGTTGGCCAAGTTTCCACTCTTTGGTCAACTTGCAATAAATACTCCAGACATTTCCTATCCAACTCAATATTATTATGTCAAGTCTCCGATAAATATACGGTTATCTTACTTTATATATTTTTTCATTTGTTTCTTGGTATGTTCATCATGTCCGTAAATTAAGGAATTTTCGTGTGTAAACTTGAGGAACTTTCAATTATTGCTTTTCAAGTTTACATTCGATAATTTCATTCCATTTTTTTTAATCTTCCACGCCTCATCAGTTGCATACGATTATTGAAGAGCAATTTCGTTAATTACCTCGTCATTATTGTATGGAGCAGGAAATTAACATGCATCGTCTAAATGTTGAGTCATACCACCACGAAATGCTCTAATTTTGTCACGTTTCTTCACCATTTTTCATGTAAGTACTGTCTCTTGATCGACTTAGGTAGCCAAGATTCGGGTGATTAAAAAAATAGCCTTTAGTATGAGTGATCACTATAAGCCAGTGATAAAAATGGCTTTAGAAAACGGTCTTTGAAAAAGGTTTTTGGGTTCAATAAAAATTCACAAATTTTTTATATGATCTTTATTTTCAATAAATATATTATTGTCATACAATACTTCTTTTTAGGGGCAAAGACAACAACAGTTCTCCACTGCGCTCAGTCATGTTCAGTTGCGATAACGTCCACCCATAGATAGGATGGCAGACCTCACGGTTTTTTAGAAAAAATCTCAGTGTCCGGGGCGGTTGTCTTCCCGTCCCGGTGAAATGATATTAAAAACTTAAGGAGCGAAAGAGGCGATACACATAGCAAACCATAGCCTACAAATTTTCAACTAAACCGTTGTTAATCAATAAAAACTAAATTTATTGAACCAAAATTCTCAATTGGAAATAGTAACACAGTCTGAAAAAATAATATTGAATGTCATCTCTCCTTTGGCCCTGAAAGAACTCAAAGAAAACTTGACCAAGTCAAACTACGTATCTGTAGATGTGAGTGTATCAAACGGAAAGATAAAATATAAAAAAAATGTGCAAAAATATGCGCTTCTTTAACCATTATTCAGGCGTGCAAGTACCTATTGTCAGATAACAAATCTGCAATTCTTACGTATTATCAGAAATCTGGCAAGCCTATCCATATATAGAGAAAGTGAATTCGTTTAATGAAGAAGTTTTTTGGTCTTAGCACTCCAAGAAAGCACCGCGACGCACAGCTAGTACAGTTATTACTTCTTCAGTATAGAGTGTCCCTCCCTGCCGACTTGCACCCCCATAGCTACCCCTACAGGAGCACTCTCCCCTATTTGCTAACATATTGTATCCGTGTAACATTATGTTATTGTTCTTGATAAATTTCAACAGATTTGTTCCATCAGATTTTTCGTAGTACTAATATACCCATACCAATCACAAGCCCCTAAGAAGTGGATTTATTTACTATATTACTAACCTAGTAATTTTTTACGGGAATTTCAGTTGAGCAATGAAAAAATAAAAGGTTTTTGATATCCGTATCCTTCCAGTATTGACACATGGTTTTGAAACCACCACCTTTACAAAACGGTCAAAACAAAAACCCCAAGTAACACAAGGAGCGATGGAGAGAAGGGTGAAGGATGAAAAACATTAGATCTCTAGGAAGCGAAAAGAATGGTTTAGAGAAAGGACCAAAGTTGCGTATCCTCTACAGACCCTGGGTATCATATTTGATACTTTGTGATTGTAAGCTATACTGCCTCAGTGGTACTGCATATTGGATATGATATGAACAGTACACCATAATAGGAGATCATTGGTGCCAACCATGCCGAAAAATACAGTTTGAATTTAGTCGCTGTAGCCTTCTTGTCGTGGCAAGTTGTGGGTTTATTGCTGTCATCATCGATCGATTTTTAAAAATCGGTAAGTTACACTTTTTTGTTGTTTAATACCGTATGTTTAGTTCATATCACATATCAATACGTTATTTGTATATTTTAGTTAAAACTTACAATAAATAATTATGATTTGCTGTATTTTTATAGAAATTTATTTCAAGTCTCATAGATGATACCTGAGGACTCTATACTATCATTGTTTGGTATTTTTATGATTAAACGATGCTGAGATTGAAGCTGAATTACAACTTCCAATGGACACAAACGATTCTGACTATGAATGCGATTCTGATGTGGATTGCAATGAGGAAGTCGGAAACAACTTTTCTTTTGGAAGACCACTCAGGCCAAGGAGTGATTCTGAAGATTCTGATGGTGAGTCAGATATTGAACCATTAGCAATTTCAAACATTAGTAATTCTGAAAGACATAACCCAAGCAACCACTGGAAACATACACCAGAATTTCTTTCATTCAATTCCTTCAAGTACGAAGAAGATTAAGAAGATTCTGAAATTCTGGAGCCATTGCAGTATTTTGTTAAGTATATAGATGATTCTTTCTATTCGGAGGTATCTGGCTTCAAAAATATTTAAAATTGCAGGGAAGAAATTATGTACTACACCGACAGAGATAAAACATTTCTTTGGAATATGCATCCTTGTTAGCCTCCTTGGATTTCGGAGGATTCGTCAGTATTGGAAGAGAGCCAGAAGGGTTCCCATTATTGCTAATACGATGAACCGATACTGATTTTTCAAATTGCGCTGCAACATTAAATTATTGGACGATGACATTATTACTCAGGAGCAGAAACAAGGTGACAGGGTACATAAAGGATGTTTACAGAACAAAAGAAGTAAAAGCATATCGATAGATGAGCAAATGATACCATTCCAAGGTGCATGTAAGAATCGGCAAGTTGTCCGTGGCAAACCTAATCCAGTCGGGATAAAATTATTTGCCATGACAACACCTGACTCATAAAATAACGTCACTAAAGTGGAACTGGGCTGGCCATATTATATTAAGAAATAGACAGAGAAAACCCTGGAGTGGAGACCAAGAAGTGCTCATAGAAACTCGGGTAGGCCACAGCTGAGGTAATCTGACGATATTAGGAGAGTGGCCGGCAATCAATGACATAGAATAGCAAGAGGCAGAGAATCGTACAACCTCTTCTATTCTGCTTACTAAACCTGGCCTTCCTCGAGGACGGAATCGACGTGTTCGATCCACGTCATTCTCGGCCACTCCTTCTGACACCTTTCATTTCAGCCTTATGACTCTCTTTGCCATTGTGTTTGCATCCATTCTTCCACATGCCCAAACCATCTCAAATTATTAACTTTCATCTTTATCACAACACTTACTTCCATACCATATTCCTTCCTAAAATTCTCATTCCTTTCCACAGAGTCTATCCACGTATTCTTCATAGATCTCTACTGTATACTACATTCCTTTTTCTCTTCCATGTCCACAATTCACATCTAAACATCATTGATGGCAACAGAATTGGGTTGATTACAAAAAAAAAATACTTATATCGAAAAAGGTAAGGAGAGAAATAAAGCTAGTATCTACAATAGGACAACGATATAAAACAATAAGAAGGATAAAACCGGGCTAGGAATCCTGAAGCAACTTGGGGTCGTACACGATTATTTCATTACCAAGCAGCAGGAATAGGACATCCTCTCAGGGCTCACAGAGACTAAAATTAAATACATCCACCCAAAAAGTTTTAAAGAGCATCTGTACACTACGATTTCGATTAACGGCAAATTGAGTGGCAAGTAAATAATATAAATAAATAAAACTTTATTGTGAAATAATTAATTAAAAACAATTTTTATACAAACACTTTAAGGATTCAAAGGGCGGACTTATCCCGAAGGATCTCTTCCAGCCAACCCAAATGGTAGGTAATGTTTTGATCAGTAAATTTGAGTAGCTAATAAAGTTTTTGAGAAGTTTTGTAATTTCCATGCACTGTAGTTTATATAAATATTTTATCTTATTTATTTATTTATTTTAAGAAAAAACCTACCGTTACAGATTTCTCCCTTGCGATGATTGATGATGAGAAAATCAGTTATGAAGACACTGATAAAGATTACTGAGTTGGCTGGCAGAGATTCTTCGAAATAAGTCCGCCGTTTCTTCTGTTCGAATTTTTATCACCATATTGTAGATACTAATTAGTAATAAGATTTTATTTATTTATTATTAATTGTACTACCAAATCCGTAAAAAGGGGTAAAGAAAGGACTTTCACTTTTTAACATTTTTTTTTTCATCCAAAGATTTTCAATTTCTCATTCAGCTCTTCCTGTTTTTTATTAATTTTTACTTATTTCCTACTTTTTCTGAGGCGAGATTCTACGTCATTCACAGATGAATATGCTAGGTTTCAATCTTACATAATTATATAAGTACCTATATAAGATATAATAAACTATAGAGACGCAATAAATAAATGCCAATATTTTTTTTTATACATTTCAGTCAATTTGGATAACTTTGAACATTTTACTGCTGCTGAAAGTTGTATCTCGGTTTTTTTTTTCAAGCTTAGCTTTCGTGTTCTGTTCCTGAGAATTTTAGATTTGGAGATGATGTGGAAGGAGGTAATTGAAGTCGCGCAAAATCGAAGGCCCTCCAGGCTTTTGTTGCCTTTATATGCTCCTAAGAGCCGGACATAATATAATTTAAAAATAGCAAATCTTGTAAATTGTAACTACCATTTAATCACACTTGTTCGCTAATATAAATTTGAAAATCCCAACCGCAATCAGACCGTTTTAAGAAGAAAATAAGGTATTCTTTGATTACAAACGTTGAGTCTTTCTGTCGTTTGGTTTATCAGTATTTGTTTCACTATTATTTAATAAGTTCGTAGATTCAATAAGCGCATAGCTCAATGCGGATTGTATTTACCCAACATCTGTGTTGGCGGTGTACACTTGAGTGACGGATCAACCGGAGATAATACGGCGACTTATTTGGCCTCGGGCTCCCATTATGATGGAATCCTCCAGAATATCTCGACGATACTTCCCAGACTGATTCCTACAAACATACACTGCACTGGGTACAGTCTATTTCAAGAAAATACAATTTCACAGCTGAAATTTATATTATTATGATTTATATCAAACAAGCTTTCCCGACAGACGTTGTCCTGTAGTAGTCCTTACTATGAATATTAATTTCAATTTTGTAATTTATACAAAAATACGTTTAAAATATGTTTGAATATTAATACATTATTTTTGAAAGCTCGAATAAAAACATCAAAAATCTACATACCAATATTTTTAATGTCAATGATTGTCAACATTAATTGTGTTTAATAGAATTTTTCATATGTGGCGTTGGAGTAGCAGGAGATCCGTCCCATACTAACTTTAATATTACATAATTTCATATGCATTTTAATAACTATTGGTATTTTTCTGGCCTCGGTGTTCTATGTCATTTTAAACAACACAATTACGATAAAAATTATATGTTTCGTATCTCACATATATCAGAGTTTTAAGGGTTTTAACCCGAAATTTCTACCCGGAATAGGAATATTGTCTCAGATTAGACAGAAGTGGTCAACTACTGATATTAGCAGCCTTATTATTTGAATCAAGAAGTGTAAACACCAGAGGACGCTCCATCAGAAATCACTCAAGCTACAATTTTCACTAAAAAGTATGTAGCTACAAAAAGGTTAAAATAATATATGTAGTACATAGGAAATTGAGAACATGCTTATATTTATATATCTTATAATATAAAAGAAAGACGGGTTAGTGCGAACACTTATAACTCGAGATCGGCTGAACAGATTCTTCCGATGTGTGATTTATTGGATTCATCTTCGCTCCGAATAACAGAATTATTATAAAAAGTAGAAAGATGCGAATGAAAAATTTAAAATATAATAAAATATATTAAGTAAGTATGGAATGGATTTCCTGCGACGCCAAAGCCATCTATGAAAAATTTTATAACAACAAAATTATTGTTTACCTGACAACCATTGACATTAAAAATATTGCTTCACAAATTTTTGATGGAGGTTTTTAGAGTTTTCAGAAATATATTTTCAACATTAAAGCATACCTACCTATTTTAAACGTATTTTTGTATAAATTACAAATTTGAAATCAATATTCATAGTATGGACTACAGGACAACGTCTGTCGGGAAAGCTAGTTTTAAATACAATGGTGAGTACCTACTGTACAGACGTTCTCTCTTCACATTAGAACGAGGATGATAATTCTAATTTTCTTAAAATGTTTTGTAACAACTTTTGTATGTTTGACGTGTAGGTGTGTGCGTGTGTAATTACGTAGGTATACATACATCTACGCCACTCATACATACGCATGCAAACGTCATATAAAGAACAAACGTAAGAGTTTAAATTAGAAAATGGTTCCTCTAATATTACTTACTCCGTACACAGATAGGTATGTAGAAACACCCCTGTAGGAATCACTTTCCTCGAGATATATAAGAGGTACTCAAACTTTTTTAAATATTATTCGAACTGATTTATGTTTATCTCACCATAATAATTTGGTTTTAAATGTGTATATTCTTACAATGCTCTGATAAATGTAACCGAACACATCAATCGAAAGGTGGATGCAGGAAAACATGTGACTTATCCAAGGCTTTTGACACCGTGAGCCATAGAATGCTCTTGCAGTCCCTATATCACCTGGGATTTAAAGGTAATGCACTAGAACTTATTGAGAGTTACCTAAGTGAAAGAACTGCTGTTATGGTTGTTAGTGGTGAATGTGTTGTTAGTACAGGGGTCCCACAGGGATCAATTTTGGGTCCCTTGCTCTTCCTACTCTATACTGATAATTTGAGATTTGCTGAACTCACGGGAAGATACTTCATATATGCAGATGATACTTGCATAGTTTATAGTAGTGATAGCTCAAGAAAATTATAAATGTCAATTAATTGTGAATTTGAAACATATAACGGCTTTGTTACAATCATCTTACAAAATTATTAATGTTCATAAAACTAAATGTATTTATTTTATTTTATTCATACAGTGATAATAGATAACAAATGGAAATGCTGCCCAAATAGGCCAAGCCTGTACTAGGGCAAAAATCTTAACAGTTCATAAAAAAGAATATTAAAAGGAACATACAAACACGAACAACAGCACAACCACCAACTCAAATACGTACAGTACAAATATAATAGTATAATCATTAAACAGACGAATAAAGAAGCTGTAAATCTCAGCATCGTGGCAAATAGTTCATTACTGGAGAAAGTCACAAAAATTAAGTATTTGGGTTGAATTATGGATAATAAGCTGGTGTGTAATAAACACATGGATTGTATAAAGAAAAAAGTGGGTCCTATTGTTGATATTATGAGAAGAGCTGAAATATTTGGACACAGCACAAAGAAGGCTATATTATACAATGCATTCATTTTGCCGCATATCACATATGGACTGGTTGTGTGGGCCCAGTGTAATCAACGACTGAGGGATGAAATTAAGAGAATTATGAACAAATCCCTCAAGATGGACTCAACACACGGACTTAACAAGTACACCAGAACAAAAAGTGTATATGAAATCACAGAGGCAAGTACACTAGAAGAGATTGTTTTTATTGGGAATAACAAGATGATGTTCAGTATTAGAAACAAATTGATAAAGACCAACCAATCTTATACGAGAAATCATGAAACCCACAGATATAATACAAGAATAAGGTATGGCCTAAGGTTAATAATTACGCCAAGAACAAACAGATCAATATTTGGATTTCTTATATTCTTCATCCAAACTATTTAATGATTTGCCTGAAAGCATAAAAAAATATTCATAATAAACAAAATTCACAAAGAAATTGAAGAAATGACATCTACCATGCAGGCACTGGAGGGGAAGTCTAATGTCCGGACTCAAAAAGTACAGTAAATAGGTATGTAGTCTTTAAAATAAAATAAAATAAAAAATAGAAAACTAATAAATAATTATTATATCATAAGCTACCTTCGCTCATCCTCCAATGGTTTGGTATTAATGAGTGAAGCAATAACAGAAATTGAAAAGGCACTTTCCAGGTATGCATGGCATGTGAGTAGCTGAATAAGTAATTTGATATGAGCGTCAGACTTTACATTTTCTTACATATTATATTTTATTTTCCGCCTACACAATATACTCTACCTAATAAATATTATTATACAGGGAGCAACTTTTTTTATAAATTTTCTACACATTGGAACCAATTTGTGTGTGTTTTTTTTTCAAGATTCCTTTCTCCGTGTTTTTTATTTACTATCTACGTAGGGCTTTGTTTGTTACTCTATACTCCTTAAATAAATAAAAATGTATTAGTTTAGAGAAAAACTGAAAAAGGCATTTACTTCATTACTCTATATCTTTATTATCTTTATGCATCCAATCCAAACTCCAAACTCCCTTTAGACCCCACTTAGGGGCATAGGGAGGCAACAAGAGCTCTCCATTGCGCTCGATCTTGCGCAACGGTGATGACCTCCTCCCACACCATGTCCATGTCCCTCAGCTCTGCTTCGAAGGAGCGGAACACAGTGTGAGAGGGTCTTCCTCGTCTTCGGGACCCTGATGGGAGGAAGAACAGCGCTCTCCTCGGCCAACTGTCATTCGGCATCCTTAACACATGTCCCAGCCAAGTCCATCTCCTCCCCACAATGGTGGAGGTACTGCCATCTTTATGCATAGAATTTCTTTTTTCTTTTTCTATCAAATTATGCATTTCTTTTTTTATATGAGTACTAGCTTTCCCGACAGACGTTGTCATGTGTTCCTAAATATGAATACCTATTGAATTTGAATTGTATGGTGATGAATTAATTATCATTTGACCAATGTGTTTCCGAACGATGCGTCTGTTTTAAACCATGTATATTGCATCCGCATTCTGTCAATCGCACCAATTGACAATTTCTGTCAATATTTCAAAATTGAAATAAAAATTATAAGGTAAAAAGTAGTAATAAGGTTGTCTACGTAGAGTTTTCTTTAATTTTCTAATTTTCCATGCATTTTTCTTAATTTTTTCTTCTAAAAGGACATTCTCCTGATAAAGGCCTACACGACAAAAAAAGAATTAGCGAAATCCGAAAAGCCGTTTAGGCGTGATGCGATGACATCGGGAAATAGCTCTCCATTTTTAATAAAATAACTAAGTACATAATAATTCAGAAATGTTTGTATATTTGCTTTTTATCGTATGTCGGAGCATCACGCTCAAAATACAAATGCTACGTCAGATATGAATCTACGCAGAGCCGTGCAAAATGCTTGAGAAGGTTCTTAAATACAATTTGCTGCATTAACTTTAATATATTTAGAGCTATTTAAAAAACTCTATTATTTTAGGATCTTCTTACAAGTTTTTCAAAAAAGACAGTAAGCCATCTTTTGGAAACAAAATTACTCATGTGAACGTTGAATGTAATCTTGGTATTACGGTATGAAAATGTAATAAAATAATCGGAGATTGATTTGTTATACATATAAATGTTATTCAAATCTTATTATTCTCAATAAATAAAGATTTAATGAAAAAATTTGCAAAATAATTCCTCCATTTTGAAGTTTGACATATTTTAGTGACATACGAGGTCACACATAGAGGTTGTAGGGAATGTAGCTAAGATTCAAACCATAGAGAGAGTAAACTTGCAAACTATGTAGGTAGGTTCGTATAATATTATTTGGGTCGGTAAAACAGCTGCCTTCATCATTAGTCAATCACTTAAAATTTGTACCATTCCACACATAGAGGTATGTAGCTAAGTATCAAACCATAGAGAGAGTAAAACTAGCATAATATTATATAGGTAGGTTCGATTGAACAGTGAAATTGAATCAAGTGTGAGATGTAACATTTATTATTATGATACATGCAGTTTTTTTCATGTGAGTGGCAAACTATAATTTTTCTTCTTTCTTTTTAATAAACATTAAAAGTGTCATTCTTCTCTCTTTTTTAATGAATTGTGAAATTGTCATTCTTCTTTTTCTGGGCTTATGTCAGTTATAGAGGTCTGTTAAGCAATGGGAAGCTAGACTAGAACCTGTTTAATTAATTACCTACCGATCAAGCCTGACAATCGGAATCAGAAACGTAAAGCAAGACGGGTATAAGCTAGTATAAGATAATTATAGAACTATGTGTAATTATGTGATGTATGGCTAATTGATTTTAACCTAACCCAACCTAATCTAGTGAACTAATTTTTTTTTCTGTTGATTGTGTGATATTGTTTACCTCCATAATATACGTTTTTTTACTGTTAATTTTGTTGTTTTTATCAGTTTTTTTTTTGTAAACTACATATACCTACTTGTGAATAAATATTGAATAATGTTTAATACTTGGTATTTTTTTAATAAAATTAAATTCCTTTATTTGTTATATCCATCGCTTGGGTAGTGATACACCCTGGATGCGTGTCAAAGGGGTAGACATATAATTTAAAATATTAAGTATTGTAAATAATACAGCCCATCTAAATTTGAAATCCAACATACGGAACGGGTAGGCACACATCAATTATTAAATATTCATAAAATATAAAGAAGGCCCCGGGGGGTGAGGGATGGAGGGATGCATTTAATTTATTCAAATACTCAGGTGATAATCAGACTCTTAACTTTTTAGGTGTTAGAACTTAAGTGTAAGATCAATTCGGTAAGGATAGGTTTACATCAAACGAACATGGAGCCAGAGCTAGAAATATGTAGAGCATTATATTATGTAACATGTGTGATAGATTTTATTTTAAAGTAAATAATCAAAAAACATAGTCATGAAGAGTACCTATATAGATTCTTTGTACTTATTTGGTAATGTTTGACGTGCGATATAATGTGTAAATGTGTAATCTATAAGATAATCAAACAATCGAATTATTTTTGTATTTGTAATAATTATGTAAAGAACCTGTTGACAAGGCTTGTAAAAGCCTTAACAGGACTTGTATTGTTTTTTTTTTAATTATTTTAATGAATAAAGAGTAGGTATTTAAAAAAAAAATATTTCTTGATCGTCGATATTGACACCAAGCAAACAACAGCCCCTGTAGACAAATTCAAAATGGCGTTCGACTACAAACAAAGATTTCGTCAATGTATAGTACGAAAAAATCAACTGTCCACTGGAACATAATATTAACAATAATTATTTAAACCAAACAAAGACACTTGTATGAAAATATACTAACTGGACAGCTTATTTTCTTCCTACTCTACATTATCGAAGAATTCGTTTGTAGTCGATCACCAAATGAAATTTGTCTAGGCATACAGTGGCCCTAGCATAAGCTTTCGATGATCGAATATCTAAACGATCATCGAAAGAGCTTCGAAAATTTTCTTTTCATTAGGTCTGGCTATTATCGCCTTTAAATCAATTCTTGGTGTTACATCTTGCTCCTCAAGAAAGATTGCTATGTTTACAGCTCTGGCTAATGGAAGAAAACTCACATATTACATCTTCCTAGTATCCAATACAGTTTCAACTTATTTCCAATTATTTTAAAAAAGATGACCGCCAAAATTGTACGCTAAAAATCTCAATATGGTATATGATGGCCATTTGAAAGTTTCTATGGAACCTGGACCATCCCTCAAAATGCACAATTAATTCAAGAACAAAGAACGTCTTAAAATGAACATGACAATCTTATATATAAAAATGAAGAGCTATTTCCCGATGCATCATGTCTAAACGGCTGGACAGATTTCGCTAATTCTTTTTTTTTTTGTCGTGTAGGCTTTTATCAGGAGAATGTCCTTTTAGAAGAAAAAAAGTAAGAAAAATGCATGGAAAAATAGAAAATTAAAGAAAACTCTACGTTGAAAACCTTATTAGTACTTTTTACCTAATAATTTTTATTCCAATTTTGAAATTATGGCAGAAATCGTCAATTGGTGCGATTGACAGAATGCGGAAGGAATATGGTTTGAAATAGACGCATCGGATGGAATTACATCAAATAATTCATCACCATACAAATTCGAATTCAATATTCATAGTTAGGAACACAGGACAACGTCTGTCGAGAAAGCTAGTATTAAAATGAAAGAACTCGTTATGTAGCCTGCTGCTAAAAGCGCTAACTTCTAATCAAGAAAACCCGAGTTCCATTTCCGACCGGGTGAAAAAAATTTCAGAATTATTTCTCACTCGTTAATTCTACTCTGGGTTGGCTTGTCTCGGATTGGACGGGACCGGTTGACTGGAAATAATCGGCCAAGACAATAAGTTCCGCCTGCCGGTGCCTATGCCAAGGTACCGCGTGCGGTGATTAAAAGACTACATCCCTATTTGAATATCTTTTACCATTCGATACAAAACGTGCTTGGGATCATCAGATGCAGTATACGGTTTTTTCACGACACAACCCCCGTTTAGTGTGAAATATGTCAAAAGTGTATTTGTGGTCACTCGAGTGTGGCCGGACTCATTTTCAAACCGAAAAAAATACATAAGTAAACTATACGTGATAAAATGAAGAGGTGCTGATATTAAAGTTCAACAAAAACTAAACATATTCAGTAAATTTTGTATATGTATTTGAACTAGGGTGAAAAGGGTGTAAAGCCAAAATGAGTTCGAAGGGTTAAAGCATAACAAATATCAGTGGTCCTACCACCTGTAATTATACCTTTAAATATGCATGCATTACTTATAAGGGTTAGTGATGACATATCCTATCATAGATAAATTATTTATAGGCTTGTTTTAAAATATATTTTGAATACATATGTACCTACAATAGTTAATCAATAGTTTTTTATATTTTTATTTTTTTTTTATTCTTATGCCCATTTTTCAGGACATTTTGTGTTCCTAATTATTTTGTCTTGCAAATCATGATCAACGAGAGAGGTTCTAGCCGCTGTCATTGGCCATATCTTTTCCAAAATAGAACATTACCATTGAAATAAATCGGTGGAGACAGAATGGTTGAATGAAGGGCGAGGCTAAGAATCTAAGACAATTCTGTAGTTAGCATTGCTTCTATGGAATGATCATGGGCAGAAGATAGACCTCTCAAACATAGCGAAAGCTGCAATGGTGGAGATTCCAGAAGGACGCAGACTAACCGCCGAGAAAGAGCTGGACCTTGTCATCCCGGGACCAGCAAGTTCATGAAAAACAGATTGTTGGAAAAACTGGTTGCTGGTTTTGAAGATAGATTAAAACTATAATTTCGATTCAAGACTGTATATTAATGAATGATTTGAATAAAGTTTACAATATGGTTGAGGTTAAAAATGGTTCACACCTTGCTGGGACGGTTTACCAGCGCGATCTGTGATATTTGAAAAATGCGTTGAGTTCGTAACACTTCGTTCCTCGTCATGTGCACAAGTGATACACTTCTAGCACCAAATACAAATATTAAGTAAATATTCTCAACACAGATCTTTTTTTTTTTTTTTTTTAAGCCCTGCACTCGTTTTCGAGTGATTCGGCTAACACAGATCTTAATACCTAGAAAAATAACAAGAAGGAGAATAAGCTTTGCTTACACCCAGGAGCAGAGTTAGTGAGTACCTGAGTGGATCTAGAAGAATAGAAAGGAACAATCAGATGCATACATTTTTCTATTGAGTCTTTGACTTCTCAGTTAGAGAAGTTTTCAAGTTTATAAATGCAAACGTATGTCATAAAATAAAGGCCTGAATTGTGTATGAGGGATGACCTATTACTCCTATTAGTAATGAGAATATGAGTAAGTGCGCCTGGGCGGTCCAGAAAAGTTTCAATAAACCACCCCACGGAGCCTCTCGGAGTCGTTAATAAACAATAAATCGGTGAGAAGATAAAGGGAATCCTGGAACAGGGGGTGTTTAACTTATGTTTGATAGTTTTCTTAACCCATTTAATCCTGCAAAATCTAAAACGATATTCTATTTTTGAATAAATTTTTATCCCATGATAATGTGACAGAAAATTGATGCTAAGGTGGTGCTTACATCATCTTCAGCATAATCTTTAGCTGGACAATCTAAGGAAGGTTTTCGCTGCCTCCAAGAAACATCTCCAAGCCTCCCCGTCGCCGGCTGCCAACATCCAGTTTCTTAGCCCAAAAGCCCTGCAACGACGTCATCTAATAATCGCGATTTTGCCCTTGCAATGCGGCGTTTTTCTTTTCTTCAATGTTCCAGATGATCCGTAAAATATAGATGTCCTATCCAGTGTTGCTTAACTTTGTTGATTTGCTTGACTGCGTTAACCTCCATAAAACGCGCTATTGCATTGTTTTCACCATGAAAGATCCTTCGCCATATATTTGGCGAAGGATCTTTCATTGGAAGACATCCGGTCTATTTTCGTTCTACTTCGTCATTGCTCTGGCTTCCGAGGCATATTTCAGCACAGCAGGCCTAGAAAAATTCAAATTGGCGATCGACTACAAACGAATTTTTCGACAATGTAGAGTAGGAAGAAAATTAACTGTCCACTTTTTATATTTTTATATAAGCGTCTTTGTTTGGTTTAAATAAATGTTTATATGATCCAGTGGACAGTTAATTTTTTCGCTCTATACATTGGCGAAATCTTCGTTTTCAGTCGAACGCCAATTTGAATTTGTTTAGCCCGGCTGATCAAAATAATGTCATACAGATTGTCGCTCTAAGTTTCAAGATAGTAGACGAGACATTCATTCACAATATTAATTTTATAGAGGCTGTAGCCCTAGTATAAGTTTTCGATTTTCGAGTTTTCGATAAGGGCTTATTAGCATGCAATTATCTTTCGATAAAACTCGTACTAGCCCCACTGATTCAGGAAAAAAAAAACACATAGATTATTAGCAAAATATGAGAAAGTGAAGAGGCTAACTGATGACAGGGAGAAATTAGTATAGAGATAAATTATTTACTAGATTGAAACAATTATTAAGAAGTTGAAACAATTTAAGAAAAGAAGATCAATGACGATTAAGTGAAATATGGTTTTGTTATTTTGACATTTTGGTCGACTTTAAAACTTAGAAAAAAATCAGTTGACGAAAACGGGTTATGGATTCTAAAAATACGATAGGCATAGGTACACAAGAAAGAGGATGTGGTTGGGTGGGATACACCCCTTGAAAAAGGTAGCCGGCGAGCACCTGGCTTTGAATTATACAGTTGACTCCTCCGACAGCCACACCGAACTGATCACGCATTAGGGGTAGGTACTTTATTTCTTTTAAATTTTCAATAGATATTTTTTAATATATTATTTACAATTAGTATGTTTTCGGTTTCTTCGATATCAATAAATTATGAGATCTAAAGTAGCTTGATAGCTTCATTTAGTTTTCTTATAAAGAGAATAACATAACGTCATTGAGAAATTAGAACTTCTGATGGGGCCAGCATGTTAATGGATTTTTAGAGCGTTTTATTTGGTACCTAGTTCGTACATTTAATACTACTTAGTTACTGATTTTCGCAACAAGCAATATATGTAAACCAAAAAAAACAAAACACGTGCTTTCAATTTTTTTTTTACCCATCACGCCGTTTCCCGAAGGGGGTAGGCAGAGAGTACGGATTTCCATTCTTTCCTATCCAAACAAACCTCTTTCGCATCTTCCAAACGCATAACATTCCGCATACACGCTCTTCTATTCCTTTTGCTCCTGACTTGGCCCTCCTCTAAGACTGAACCGATATGGTCGGACCATGTCATTCGAGGTCGGCCTCGTCTGCGTGCACCCATTCAATTTTTACACAAAATTCTTCAATTCTTACACAAAATTATCATATAATTCCCCTTTTTAAAGCAATTGTTATCGTATATTTTGTAGAACGACGCTATACGTCGGCGCACCCAGCGCGGGCCCATCACTTCCACCATTACGGAGAGGAGATGGGCATGGCTGGGACATGTGATGAGGATGCCGAATGACATTTGGCCGAGGAGAGCGCTGTTTTTCCTCCCGTCAGGGTCTCGAAGACGTGGAAGACCCTCTCATACCGTGTTCCGTTCCTTCGAGGCAGAGCTGAGGGAAACGGACTTGATGTGGGAGGAGGTCATAAGGATTGCGCAAGATCGAGCGCAATGGAGAGCTCTTGTTGCCTCCCTATGCTCCTAAGTGGAGTTCAAAGGGAGATTTGATTGCTTTATAGGTATGCTATACTGTCAAATAGTTTGAAAATAAGCGTTTATCAAATCTTATCTATATTTGCTGAAGTTTTTCATCTTTGAACAATTACACGCAAGAAGGTCACTTAGCACATAACGGATTACAATAATCAATGGGAGATTTTTTTACCTTGTATAACTTATTTGCAGTAGGTACTTCCTTCGATAGTAGAAACATGTTTATTCCTAGGTATGAATTGGGAATATGTACCTTATAAGTATTATCATGTAAATAATTTGCAATCAATATTTTCAGTTGCAGCTACCCCTGACGCCAACAAGGGATGTAAATAACACTAGCACATCCTTCTGCTCTTCATACACAATGGAGAAAAAGGCTCTTTCACCTGCTGAAACTTCTTCTTAATAACAGGGGTGTAACAATCTTAATTAGGCCCATTAACATTTTCACACAAATACTAAAAAAAAATGCGAATACATATATCAAAGTAGAATTTTATTCATTTGCACTAGTTTAAAAAAGGATGTACTGCTTTAAAGATATTATAACTAATCTACATAAGAAAAGCTTAAATTTAATTATGTTATATTTAAAATATTTAATATAGCTTATTGTAATTATTATCTTCGCCGTGGAGTTGCCGGGGCGAGTTCAGGCAGCTGGTGACCTCCCTGTGATGGCACAAGATCGAGCGCAGTGGAGAGCTCTTGTTACCTCCCTATGTTCCTGAGTGGCGTTTAAAGGGAGAGTGAGTGATTTTACTCGAACAAAATTTTAATAATTATCACTACGCGTATCACTTTATTGATTTTAATAAAATATTATTTTAATATAATGAGGCTCACGTCGCCTGACAAGATGACAGTCTTTCAAAATATTATATGACAATGTTTTTTTTTACTACGATAACACCGCTGTTTATAGTAGCGTCGTACCCCTAGGAAAACACACCATTACAGTGATGCAACGCAAGAAGTCGACATTCACCATTATTTTTGATCGAAGTTACTTTCAAGATCTCCTGACGCTAGCTCAAGACCACCAATAATGAAATATTGAGACATCTTTTGAAAAAATTGCGAAAACAACAATTTGAAAAAAAAATTAGAACGTTGAATTCGAATATTTTTAAAAATGAATATAACCATAGATTGGAACGCCAGTGGTGCCAATGTTCCAGTATTTCTTTCACAATAGAAACTTTTACAGCTCCGCACCACCTCTCGCTTCAGGTGATGCTCAAGTGGGGATAAATTTAATAGGTGTTAAACGAGAATTATGCAAATGTGTTGCAAGATATATTATTAAAACGGAAGCTACTTCTCTGAGTACCCACCTACTTACTTATACACAATGAGCTAAACATACTACTAGAGTGTAAAATGTATGTTGTATAGGATGACAGGTTTTCGGGTAGGTACTTCAAGGGGTAATAAGTCACGTATATCCCTGATAAGGTAATAATATACCTATACCTGAAACCTAAGTAAATGTATATTTAATTAATTAAAATTAATCTAAACAAACATCCGTTTTCCCGCTTATAAGGAACATAATATAAAAATCAGAAATAATTTTTTATCGGTGCGCTGTATAAAACCTTTAAATTTCTTGACGACTGCGAATTTGGCCTTTCACACCACGCATGAGCAATCGTGTCACATCCTGTTTGTACGTATTCTGGATGACTGGTGATTCGACCAATTCCAAAAGGTTATACTAGAGTTTATTTGCGACAATTTTGTTCCCATTAACCGTGGATCTAAGTGATTTTCGAGTTTTTAAACTTTTTAGAGTGTGTGTTGCTAATTCTCCTGTATGGGTATAATTCCTGGCATCTGACCAAAGCCCAGGCACAAAAAGTATCTGCATTTGGAACGACGTGATGATGATACCACCGGATCACGAATGACGCTATATCTCAGCGCACCCATTACCTCAACCATAGTGGTGAAGAGATAGACATGGCTGGGACATGTGTTGAGGATACCGACTGACAGTTGACCAAGGAGAGCGTTTTTCTTCCTCACATCAGGATCCCGAAGACTAGGAAGACCCTATCATACCGTGTCCTACACCTTCGAAGCAGAGCAGAAGGATTTGAACGTGTTGTGGGAGGAAGCCATAAACATTAGATAGATCGCGCGCAATGGACACTACGGGCAGCTCTTGTTAACGTTAATGAATGTATGTACTGCATTGTGCTTAGTAAAATTTTGGCTGGTCTTTCTAACGATAAATAACTAACGTTCCCAAAATTTTCAATCTCTGCTGTAAAGAATTTTGATGGCGTCCGACACCCTTGCCTTGTCCCATTCGCCCAAACTATTCATATATAAACAACCTCTTAAAATTTTAGTTCATTATTTGAGAGACATACAACGTATCATACACACCACTCACCTTCCATTGACATTTTTTGATTCAGCATTTTCAACTGCTTACTAATTTCAAGAGAAAATCGGGAAAATTTTGGGATGTATTTATTTTAAATGGGTATATTGTGAAATAAAAATTATTTCCTGTGGCTCAATTCTACATCACAATTTTATTAATGTGCTAGATGGAGGAAGCACAAGATGATTCTGACGTTTTAATCTGAAGAGTGAACCTCTAAATGGGGTAGTCGCCCGAGGCCGAATCATTTCCAAGGCATTATTTAATGTAAGCCGTCCCGGGCCATTCACAAAATATTATATCATACCTACATATTTACCGGTTTAAAGTATAAATTACAGGGGTTCGTAACCATTAAACCGTGAAATTATTCCTTCTTCTTCCCAGCATTGAACTGTCCACTCCGAACGTTCTTCCACTAACGTCTATTTCTGCATTCATATCTCACCCGTAAACCTTACCAAGTCACTCTCCATGGAAGTTGAGGTCGTCCGGAGTTTCTTTTGATGTTATATGGGATGCATAAGAGACGTTTCGTCCATTTGTCATTTGGGCTGCGGGCAATATATGACCAGCCCAGCGCCATTTTAATGTGGCAACTCTTTCAACAATGCCCTGCACTTCTGTTCTGGCCCTGATAGTGTCATTTCGAATTCTATCCTTGACTTTACCTTGTATTAAAATGCGTTTTAGGGATATTTGAATATACATACATCCTCAGCGTCACAACTCTTGGTGGGTCTTAGCTGCCTCCAAGAACTGTCTCCAAAGTTCCCTTTCGTCGGCTGCCACCTTCCAGTTCCTTTGCCCCAGAGCCTTGCAATCTGCAACGACATCATCCATCCATCACAGTTTTGGCCTTCCATCGCTTCTTCTTCCAACTGGATCAATAAATAATACTCTTTCTGGGAGCTCCTGGTCATCCATACGGAACAGATGTCCTAACCAACGTAGTCTGTTAATCTTAATGAACTTGACTACGCTGGCATCCTGGTATGGGGTAAGAACACGTAGAAAGCCGGTTCAGACCCGCGCCGACCGGCTCAAAGAGTGTTGTCTATGGTTTCAATAAATTTAAATGGGCATGCCAGAAAGCGGGTTCCAGCTTTTGCTGTGTGTATCCTCATTCAAATGCATGGAAATATTCTTTGCGCCGATCGGCGCGGGTCGGAATCGGCTTTCTAGGTCTTCTTACCCATAGACCATATAGAGCTCGGCGTTGTATCGTTTTCGCCATACTTAACCATCATTAATAGGTCCATATATTCGTCGAAGGATCTTTCTTTCGAAGGCATCCAGTCTATTTTCATCCTGCTTGGTCAGTGTCCAGGTCTCTGAGGGATATGTCAGCAATGGTCTAATCAGAGTCTTATAGAGCGTGGCTTTCGTCTTTCTGGATAGTAGGCGAGACTTAAGTTGTGCAGGCATCTTTGAACACTTCTTTTTTTACTAAAAGAGACGTTTTTTTTTATTTTTCCGTTCAAAGAATCGCGAGCATTTCTAATTTTTTGAAGGATGTAGATGAAAAAGGTTGTGCATCCAATAGTGGAATATATATTTTCTAAAATACAGGGCCGTCTCTATAATTAAGCGACAAAGACTGCAGCGTACAGGGTGGGGATAAGAATATGGATGCGCTGCACTGGTGTGGCCCGGGGCAGCGAGCACCAAATTACACGATTATCATTTTTGGAACATCCGATGTAAGTGGGTGAGTACCAGGCCGATAGTCAAAGCTCTAGAAAAGATTTTAAATGTTGATGGGTTTAGCCAGGAGCATTGATATTATTTTTATTCCCATCAAATTGGAATATTGTGTACGATGCAAGTACTCAAATTCAGAAACCTATCAATATTATATCATGTTTTGAAATCATTATTTAAAAGAAAACCTAGATATATTTATTTCAATCCATTTATACCAAAATAATAAAGATCTAGAGCTTGAATATAGAGTACATTTTCCTAATCGTTGATACTGGACACCATGGAAACAACAATTTATTAGTAGGCGATGACAGTTCTTTCTGGACCATACCAACGATTAGGAAAATATACTCTTTTTCAAGCTCTGTGTCTTGGTATAAATGCACCATTACATAAGTTAACACTTCATCTTCTTCAGCCTTCTGACATCCATGGCTAGATTCAGGCGTCTTGCATACTTTTCCATTTTTCCTGTCGGTTTTTGCTTGCTGGCATCTTTTATCCATAATAACTAAGTCTAGAAACCATATTTGAGATCTTCAGACGGCTCTTTTATTTTCCCAAGATCTCCATCTTAAGAGTTAAGGGATACGTCATGTTTTACAATCAATCAAATCTGCTTTTATACTCCACTTAGGGGCATACAAAAGCAACAAGATTTCTTCATTACACTCAAACTTGCGCTATTTGTATGACCTCCTCCCACACTATACGCCAATCCCTCAGCTCTGCTTCGAAGTAGCGGAACACGGTATGGGAGGGTCTTCCTCGTCTTCGGGACCCTGATGGGAGTATGAATAGCCTTCTGCTCGGTCAACGGTCTTTCAATATTTATTTATTCATTTAATTAATTAATTCTTAATGCACATTAAAAAAATAGTGTATAAAAATAGTGGCAATGGCGGGATTATAGCCGAAGCAATCTCTAACATCCAACCACATTTAATCTACTAAAATTTTCAATGTTTATGATAATAATGTATTGCGCTAGAGAGAGAAAATAAGTATAATATTTCTTCTAACCAACCAATGCAACAACATAGAAATTCAAAAGTAAGCTCTGCGTTAAAAAGTTAGCCTACAATATAAAAGCCCATTGTTACAGCCCGCAATCATATTAAAGAAAGTATACATATATTTTTGCCCACAGTTCTTAGAATGCAGTTCACCCAACAAACACAAGAAGTAAGCAATAAAAATCATATTTCTTCTCCTCTTTCTTGCTTATTTCCTTTTATTTTATTATTTCCTTTCCCACTTCTTAACGTTCCCTCATTTCCCTCGATTCTCCCTCTACTTTTCATTTTTCTTATTTTATGATTTTCATTATTTTTCTCCTTTTTTACAGCACACTCACTTCTTATTCAAGTGCAGAGATTTTTCTTGTAATACACCTATATATAGGCTGTCACACACTAAATTAAATTTTATCATGGATTCTATGTAATAACTACTTAATGAGAACCTAACAATCTGTATAAATAAGCAAACTTACTTCATATTACGATGATTTATTCATTCGGTATATATTTTCGGCCGACTAATCGAACATCTCCAGCGAAGAGTTTTTGTAAACTAGCATAATCGGTCGAAAATATATTTCAGATCGTAATACTGCAAAGTTTGTTTTATTTATTTCAATTTTTTAAGTTGTTATAATTAATTTATTGAAGACGTTTTTTATATTCTTGATGTTTATGTTATAAAGTAAAAAACTCGGTGTTCAGACATTCAAACAACCTTTCTTTATGAAAAAATAATAAAGTGACATAACTATTGATAGAGAGTTGCCACACTAAAAAATAAACAAACGAATATCTATTAATAACTTCTTGTTTTTTGCACTTTTAGAACAAATAATAACTATTGAATTAACACACTTCTGGAAGTCTTGTGTAAGCCCCATGGAAGTATTGGCTTATGATTGATTAATAAGAAAACAATATAACAAAGAAATAAACCTCCTCCAGTCTTACTTTATCTCATCAAGGAATAAATTGGGTTATGAAGACCTCATTGCGTGTGATTTGAAGTACACACCCTTAAATTTATCAAATCCTGTTTCGCCACCGATAATTGGGGTACAAGATCGGGTTGATATATGGAAAGGCAAGTCTCTCCACGGTCGATTCTTCGAAACTTTAAATTCATCTCATGTAAGTCTTGAAGATTCGACTGGATGGTTGAGGTTTGGTGAACTATTTAGCGAAACAGAAGGTTTTGTCTGTGCAATACAAGACCAGGTCATCGTAACTAACAATTATAAAAAATATATTATTAAAACACCTGATATAATTGATAAATGTCGTGCATGTGGCCAAACGGGAGAAACACTCAGACATATTTTGTCTGGGTGTTCTCTCCTGTGTGGTTCTGAGTATCTGCACAGACATAACGATGTGGCTAAAATATTTCATCAAAAACTTGCCTTGAAATATAGTTTACTCGATTTTGAAGTACCTTATTACAGGTACACCCCGATTTCGATAATGCAAAACAATAATACAAAGTTATATTGGGATATTCCAATACAAACTGACCGAACGATTAACGCAAATCGTCCGGACATTGTATTGGTTGATCGTAGGAACGGGATAACGTATCTCGTGGATATCACTGTACCGTATGACGAAAATTTGAAAAAAGCCGAGCAAGACAAGATAATTAAATATCTTGATCTTGCTCACGAAATCAAGGATATGTGGCATACACCAACCACCCACATAATACCTATAGTGATATCGACGAATGGAGTTATTCCTAAGTCTCTTAAAGACAATCTAGGGAAACTTGGCATCTGTTGTGGTCTCAGATAGCCATCCAAAAGCCAGTTCTGTTGTCCTCATGTAGGATGTTAAGAAGGTTCCTTTCTCTGTAGTTCGAAGATCTCTCATGATTACATTACAAAGTGATGTATCATGAGAGATAATACCGATATTTTTATATTTAGTATATAGCATTGTATTTAATTTTAATTTATTTTTATTAATTTTTTTTTACAATGATGTATACTTCATATGATATATTGTGATTTAATGAATAAATGATTTGAAATAATAATAATAATGTTTATTCAGGAAAAATAGTACAAAATACACAAAAATAAACACATGCAATCATGACATAAAAAAACAGGCAAGCTAAAAATGAAATATAAAGCCAAACAAACGAGCGGGAACAAACAAAAATAACACAATAAAAGATAGCCCCTACAAATTTATACAGTTTCAAGTCTTAAACCAAACAAATTCTGAAGAGAGAGAAAGAGACTTTAAAACACGATGCATGATGTTTATGTGTATTTGAAAGATTAAAATCGGGGAAAAAGGACAATCATCTGTAAGGCTCCATGGTGTGCCAAGAATACAGAGGTACACTTGCCAGATCTGGAACTAGAGACAAATGAAGATAGATATATGTACTTGTAGGACACCAAAATTATTCAATATATTTTTTTATATATTTTATAAATAATATCATAATTTAATACTGAACGCTCTGTATAATTCACCCCACAAAGAAGAATTTGCAATTGGAATGCAAAATATTTTAATCGTGGTCCGATTACATTTATGTGGTTTCAAAAACAACCACTATATTGATGCTTTCTTTTTAGTTTTGTTCCGGCTACATACGTACATTCTTGGGAGAACCTGGAGAAACTAACTTTAAGTAGACTTACTTAAATGGACTTTAAAGTAGAAGACAACTGAATATATTCAAATCACCTTTATCTCTTGGCTATGAGAGTTAATTTATTATGTAATTACCTGTACAATATATGTACACATCCGTTCACGCGCCTTTGCAAATAAGACTATAATTTCGTCACAGAAAGATAATTTGCGGACCAATTAGTGGTTTGTAACCTAGAGGTTTTGCCGCCGTCCTAGGTTCGATCCCAGTTCCGACCATCTGCTTCTTTTCATAACACAAGCTTTGCTCTCAGTGAAAATACATTACATAATTGGTTATATTTTTTTAATGAGACTTGGCTCACCCAAAATGAACAAAAACATAGTTTCTTTCCCCATTTCTTTATGTATTTATTTATTTATTTTCAATAATACACGGCTATAAGCCTAATAATTGATCACGTGATCATAATAATTCAAAACTCACAAAAACAATACACTTAAATACAACAGTAAAAAACAATAAAAAGATTAGTAGATTTACATAATTAACCATACGAGCAAATAAAATCATTTGAAATACATAATAGTAAAAAGAGAAACAACACAAAAGATTATATACACCAAAGTCGGCAAGTCAATGATTAACAAGATATAAACTAATATTGTTATCAAAAAGGTAAAATTTATAAAATATTTATCGAGTAAAAAAAAAGTAAATTAAATAAAACAGGCAGGTTATAAATGATCAAGGACAATAAATACGCACTTCTTGTGAAAAACACTTTGACAGGTGCGACACGATAACAGCTTTTCAGACGAGCCTGTTGTTAAATAATACATGTGAGAACAAATATCGTGTCGGATATATAAATATTTTTATTACTTTTAAACAATACAACAAAACTTCATCATTTATGAAGAGCGAATATACAAACAATAATTTAGAATAAAATAAATGAAACTTACAATGGAAAATAAATTCAAATTTAGAACTAATAATTAAATACATTACATTTATCTAACTGAGTAGGCACCCACCTGCCTATGAATTAAACACCTGTTTCAATCTCCAATTGACAATATTTACAAGTCATGGTGTCTGGGATGTTGCTAAACTATTCGTGTATCTTATTGTATTTAATTTGTCGTATATCCCTGGTGTTTTCGTTAGAATGTAATATTGTGTATTGACAGTAAGCGAGTAAGTACGGCAGGTGTTATATTTACCAGATATAGTGAAAAATTGCGCCAGGCAGTCGATCTTATAATAATAAATAAATAATTAATAAAGCTTTATTGTGTAATAAAAAAAAAAAAAAATTATAAAAACATCATAAAATAGTAATTATAATCCCAGGTATAATAATAATAATAATTTATTCAGAAAAAATAGTTACAAAAATGATGTGATTCGAAATACAATTACATTAACAATGTAGAAACAAATGCTACCTTCCCAATTGAGCAGAGCTCGTGTGAGCTCTGAAATAAGTGATAATTATGTTTGTGTTACTTGATATTAGACACTTTAAACTTATTTTCACTAAATTAATATTCAGAAATTGTATTTTTGCGTTTAGACAGTTTGCACCGGAAACCGGAAAAAAAAAGTTCTTTCTTTGTGTCGTTTAAAAAAAAGATGGTACCAACCATAATTAAAAATGTTAACTTAGGGCGTGTGTTTAATATGTTATTTCACAAAATGCGTTTCATATCGTATTTATACCAGCTTAATATAATTACCCACGTCCCTGAAGCTCGTAAGCATGTAAGTTGGTATACGAGCTTAGCTTATTGAATAATTGAGCTCGAGATGTGGAGCGGGTGAGCGAATAAGCAAATTAGGGTTTTTCGCTTTACAACATCGGAATAATATTATAATGAACAAGCTAAAATGCTTCTGAAATTGTGGTACAAACATCAGTTTTAATCATGTTATGAAAGAAAAAAATTACATGAAAAATCCCTTTTTCGTCTTTTGTTGTTGTGTGAACTATTTCGTCCTATAAATAAAAAAAATAGTTGATTTATTTTACATAAATGATGTTCAGAATGAAAAAATATTACATTATAAAAAAAAACTACTTAAATAATCATTAAGCCAACAGACAAATATTTTTTTTTTTTTTTCATTTTGGAAAAAAATAGACAACATATTGTGTTATTCGTTTGTCTATTATTCTCATTTATTTTTTGTTGTAATTCAATAGTGTCTAAAATGACTAGGATTTGAATAAGATCGCAGCTAGATCGTATTTGAATATACCTCCTAATTTTGCTTACCGTGATTAATAATTTTACTTTTTTTCCTTTCTCCTTATCTCTCTCTCTCTCTCTCTCTCTCTCTCTCTCTCTCTCTCTTACTTTTAAATAACTTATGTATTTTTTTAAATTCTTCTATATGTTTCTTTGTAAATTTTGTCTTTTTCCTTTTTTATTTAATTAGTCAGTAAGTTTTTTCAATTCAATTCAAAATCTTTATTCAGCACTTTTTTTTTTTACAAGAAACAAAATATTACATTAACACTACCATAGGCATTAGTATTATCTTCGAGGCGCAGCAAACTAGTTAAAACTGTGTTTTGCTGCGCCGTGTACATTTTGTATTAGGTAGCACATCTATAAAAGGCAATCAAACCGGTGACGATACAAAGAAATGTCTACACTCATGCAATATACAAAATAAGGTTTAAAACGATTAAAAACATAAAAATGGTAAAAAAGTTAGAAACTTAAAACAAATCAAAACATTGTCATTCGATAAAACTCACTATTACATAATAATAAAAGCAACTCAGAGTACCCAACAAACACACAACAATTCAACAATATAAATAAAACAAGGATAATAGAATATTTAAATTCAATAATATTAATAGTAAAAACGAGAATTATAAAGTCATCCAAAATAATAGACAATCAAGATAATAAATAATAAATATAGATAATAAAATCTGGCAATAAAATACAATAATGCTTAAATTATGTCAATATGTAGCAACAAAGAGACACAATAATTTGCAGGTATCAGAGTATAAAAACAAGAACAGGGTACTCAAAATAACAACTTAAAACCCAAAAACTTAAAAACTTAAAAGGGCAGAAATCAAAATAATAAAAGCAATAAAAACATAAAATTTCACTAAGGTTTAAGGTCTGTAGAATTTGAACCATCAAGCACATCAAGGATTTTAGAGTTCATTTGTTAATACTATCCATACTTGACATAGTATGCAGAAAGTCCATCACCCGAGCACCTTCAATAAGTCTTCCGCTCCATCTCGACCTAGGTCACGCAACCATAAAAAAATCATCCTTTTAAATGAGTTCTGATGATAGTTCTCCCTAATTACGTGATCGAGATAGTTATAAATTTTCGGTGACAAAAATAGAGCACTTCGCTGACCTAGGGCGGAGTTCATCTTTGGCGGTATCCTATATTGCCCTGCCCTGTGTCTAGTGTTTAAAAAATGTTGTAATGCAGTTGAATCGTTCTTATTGAATTGATATCTCAGCAATATTCTTTGAAAAAATAACTGTCTTGGGTTTAACACTCCATATGCCAAGTACAGTGGTTCAGAGGGATGTCTAAAATCACAAAAATGTATCACCCTCAATATTGATTTGTGTGCCAACATTACAGGATGAATATGAACACCCGCAGCTCCACCCCAGCTCTCAATACCATAACCCAATATGCTTCGACAGAGCGCACCATACACCATCTTGAGCCTGCTAGAATCCAACACACATCTGAGATTCCTAAATATATAGATGAGTTTCCTCAGCCTCTTAGCCAGGACTTCAAGATGTTCTCTCCACTTTAAATGGCGGTCCACAATGACTCCTAGATATTTAATTGATGCAACAGCTTCGACACCTTGGCATTTGCAGTCTCCTTCACATTCACACATCTTTATAGGATTTTTTGTACCAGGTTGAGACGCAATTGTTAGCGAGAATGGTATATACTTAGTATTTGCAGAATTCAAAGTAAGCAGGTGAGCATCTAAACAACATTTAACAATCTTTAGGCCAAATTTGGCAGCATCAAAAGTAGCATTCCATGATTCACCTTTAAAGAGCAGAACTGTGTCATCAGCGAATGCAATCAAATTTCCCCCCATTTCAACATTGCAGATGTCATTCATATAGATAAGAAACAGCAATGGACCCAGAGTGCTTCCCTGTGGAACCCCAAACTTAATCACGCCCGTTGTACTAACGGTATCATTATTCAAGTTAGTACTTTGAGTTCTATTCACCAAATAGCTTGCAAAGAAGTCCCCAGCCACCCCCCTGATACCAATATTTTCCATCTTTTTTATAAGTATTTGGTGTGAGACCGTGTCAAAAGCTTTTGACAAGTCCAGAAAAATTGCTATGCACCTCTTTCCACTGTCCAAAGACTCAACATAATAGTTAGTCAATCTATTTAAAGCATCCTGTGTTCCCATCTTAGGTCTGAAACCATACTGATTCATTGATAAATACTTCATCTTTTGTAAGTAATTCCTAAGTCTACATTCTATGACTTTTTCAAAAATCTTTGAAACTGCACTTAGCAAGGAGATAGGTCTGTAATTATTGACACTCTGTGGGCTTCCTGACTTATATACTGGAACTACTCGAGCGTGCTTCAAGCAATTGGGAAACACTCCTTCAGTCATACTCAAATTGAATATATGGCTTAATGGCCGAGCAATACTATCCTTGGTAGCTTTTAGGATATCAGAAGTAATCAAATCGTCCCCACAAGAGGATCCAGGTTTCAGCTGGAAGATAAGCCTTAAAACTTCATCTTGTGTTACTGGGAAAAAGAAAAACGATGAGGCAGGTGCCCCCACTGCTCTATACTTAGCTGCCAATTCCCTCTCTGTTAGTTTATTTTCTATTTCTATCTTAGAGGCCAGCTCCCTTCCTACATCACAAAAAAAGTTATTCAACAAATTTGACATTTCAACAGGGTCACTTGTAATTTCATTATTGTCGTGGTTCAAAAGTTCCTTCATCGAACTTGCTTTATTTTTTTTCATGTCAATACATTCCTTGACTGCATTCCACATTCTTCGATGATCTTTACCTGATTCGGTTACCAATTTTTTATAATATAGATTTTTAGCTGATTCAATAACTTTCCGACAGATATTTCGATACTTCTTATATCGTGTGAATAAATCATCATCTCTGGGATATTTTCTAACCTCTTTATGCAGATTGTTTCTAGTTTTTATAGATTTAATCAAGGCACCAGTTATCCAAGGTTTCAATTTCTTGGGCTTTTTGACCGATATTTTATTTTCTTTGTTTTGCAATATTATTCTCTTCAAAGTTTCAATGAATAATTCTGTAGCTTTATCAGGGTCCATCATCGTCTCGATTTCTCTCCAGTCCATGCTTTTGATCTCCTTAATGATTTCCTCTTTGTTATAACTTACATTGTAAAATGTCTCCTTAACAATGGATTTGTCAATGCCAAACACTGTAATGAAATGATCAGACACGTCACATTCAAATATAGCCGCTGCATATTTAAGCTTAGATCGAACCATTATATGGTCCAAGCAAGTGCCAGAAGAAAGTCTTGTAACTCCGTTTATAGTTGATAAAAATCCCATTGAACTCATAAAAGTCAAATAGTCAGTGCCCCTGATATCGGGATCAAGTATATCAACATTCATGTCACCAATGAGAACAACATTTGCAAAACTTTCCAAACCTTTCAAAACTGCGCTCATAGAATCCAAAAATTTGTCAATATGTCTTACACTGGGAGAACGATACACACCCAGCAGACACGTATTTTTGTCAATCTGAACTATCACGCAATTTGCATTATCCAATGTTACCTCCCTGAATACAGGTGCAAATTTACCATTCCGCACGTAAACTACGACTCCACTATTTTGGTTAAAATTATTACTTGTATGGAATTCGGTGTATCCCTCAAGCATCTTCGGGACGTAACCATCGTGTAGCCAGCACTCAGTTAAGATCAATACGCTAAAATCAACATGCAGAGCAGCCAACTGCACCAACAAGGAGTCAAAATTATGATCCATGCTTCTTACATTGTTTAAATTAGGATACTTTTTGGATCATTCTCATCAGAAATAAATAATAATTCTTACTACGTTACTTTTTTATCATTAAATTTAGTTTCTGAAATTTCAATAACTCCAAATTTGTACACCAAAGTCATTTCTTCTTTTAAAATTTTTTTTTTTTTTTCAACCTGAATACATCGTACTACAAATTTTGGACCACTGTACGCATCAACACATGCACTCTACATCATCCCCCAAGTCTGCATGTTCCTGTAAGTACTCCGGGATACTTTACAACTGGGTACCTACGGTATTAGCTATATAATTAGACTTGCATATTTCACCTGAACCATCCAGCCGTGAGTCCCCACGACCTGCATGTCAACCAGGCACTAGGCAGATTCCTATACCCACTAATTATAATATTATTACTAGCTTTCCCGACAGACGTTGTCCTGTGTTCCTAAATATGAATATTGAATTCGAATTTGTATGGGGATGAATTAAATATCATTTGACCAATGTGATTCCGAACGATGCGTCTGTTTTAAACCATGTATATTTCATTCGCATTCTGTCAATCGCACCAATTTCTGTCAAAATTTCAAAATTGGAATAAAAATTATAAGGTAAAAAGTACTAATAACGTAGAGTTTTCGTTAATTTTCTAATTATCCATGCATTTTTCTTTATTTTTTTCTTCTAAAAGGATAAAAGCCTACACGAAAAAAAAAGAATTAGCGAAATTGATCCAGCCGTTTAGGCGTGATGCGATGACATCGGGAAATAGCTCTCCATTTTTATATATAAGATTATTCAAACTGGTGTGTACATATAACGAATATGCAACAACTAATGACTCTAACAATTGTTCATTACTGATGTTCGATTTTTAAATGGAAACAAACCACTACGAGCTTACGATCATCTTCTACTGTAATTTCGAAGGCTGGCTTTTGTGATCACTTTTCGTTAACAACGTAATAAGGTGGTAATGTTTAAGTCTCCGAAACTCCTAATTGTGATAATTCTCAACATGTTAAACATATCAAAAAAATCTCATGCATACAACAATGAGATATAGAGATAAAAGTTGGACATCGTTGAGAACAAAAGAGCAACCAAATTTAAAGACTGCAACTGCTTGTGTGTATAAGTTGGAGAAAAATATACAACTTGGGAATTGATTTTAACTGTTAACATACATAAATTAGCCTCTTTTGACGTTGAAACTAACATACTGTACTGTAATTACACCTAGCTTTCCCGACAGACGTTGTCCTATGGTCTAACTATGAATAATATGGAATAAGAATTTGCAGAATGATAAAAATGACTTTTAACCAATTCATTCTGACCGATGCTTCTGTTTTTAACCACATATTTTCCATCCGAATTCTGTCAATCGATCGAACTGACAGTTTGTGTCAAACGACAATTTGATTTCAAATTTAGATTTATTTTCACTTTTCGCGGTTTACTTTATAAAAAAGATGCTTCAATGGTAACAAATTGGAAAAAAACTTGAAAAAATTCCATCAAAAATCTGCGCTGGTACTAATAATTTTAGTGTCAATGGTTGTCAGGTAAATAAACATAGTGTTTCTATAGAATTTTTCACAGATGGCGTTGTTGTATCGAATTAGTTAAATACTTATTTTAATTGTAGGTATAAAATTTTATATTATTTGCTATCTATTTTTCGATGTTTTATTAGTTGTTCTGTAACCCGGCTTTTTCTTTTATATTATAGAGATATCACCAAAAACTCTGATTTAAAAAATAAATGAATGCTAATTCTAAATTCAAATCCTCATTCAATACCAAAAACATGGTATTTTTCAACACCTCCCTTAAGAAAATAATGATGGTTTCTTCATAAAATTACCATACATTACATTTTTTCACAATTCAGTGAATCGCAAAACAGCAAGAATCTAAAATCATCTAATAAAATCACAATTCTAATCTCACTCCGATATTTTTTCTTCCATTATTTCGCCTCCTCTCGTGTAGGATATATTTTTTAAATATTATTTTTTCGTATTACAATTCCTAAGCAAATCTCATTATTTCTACCCCTAAAATGAGCTCAATTTTAGGGTGGATCAATCGTAAAAAGTTGTACACTTGAAAAAAAAAATTATTCGCTATCTTAAGTCATTCCAATTTGGACCAGGGGGGTGAGTACGTAAGGGCTATAGCACGACTAACTACTTCCTAGTGTAGTTAGCGCGAGTACGTAACGTTACAAATGTAGTTAGTTGTGCGTTTCAGCGTGGTTATTATGTAGTTAAGCCGTGGTTATGAGTAGTTAGATTGATGTGTGGTTAGTCGTGCTATAGCAAAAGTTACGTACTCACTACCCAGAATCTATCAAATCGTCAACAACTGACCTTTGCTGTTACACGTATTTTCCATTTCACATTTTATTTATTTCTTATTATTTTTGTTTAGACATTGATATACAGATAGTGAAATTGATACAAAAATGAGACAGTATAAACATACACCAATGAAGTATATACATTTAAACTTATGTGGGAGGTGAAAACACATTTGATTTTTGATAAACAAATGTAAGGCGTAATATAAATATTACTAACAATACATACAAGTACTCGGCTCAGATACTGGGAAAGGGAAAAAATAGGACAGGGTAAAGGTTTAGGAGAGGAAATAGGATAGTGCATATTTTACAAAGAACGAAATATGTTTGTGAGATTTGTTGGAGTTTAAGTTAGTTGCATATGCCGCAGTATAGATCCCTTGAATGTCTGCTGCGATGAGTCATATAAGTTAATGTCTCTGAAAAAAGCAATCAGTTTGAATGAAACCCATTAATTTGTAATAGTGGCAAAAAACATTACCCCTGGCAGTCGCCAACCCGAAAGACCTCCAAAATATGGAAAGATAGTTGGAGTTCGGCATCCCAGAAAATGTGAAAAGAATAAATCCTCGGATCTATTTCAAGAGTAAGAAGAAGAAGAATCTGTAATAGTTATCTTTCCACCGGCTTCCACAGGAGTACTTTATTAAATCTAAAATTTAGTGGGCTGAGAGATTGAGTAATAACAAATATGTGTCAAGCGATGAATGGATATGAGCCGATGTATAAGAATGAAATGTGTTTTTTATGATGAAAATCTTTTCTTTTTATTTGAACAACCCCCATTAAGACTAAAAATACTCTCATTTTAGATTTTTTACATTAAGGCGCCCTGTTAACACGTTCACTCTGCGCCACCCCACTTGACTAATAGGGGACAAATAATGCAGAAATAATAATAGCAACAACCTAACAACGGTGTTCCGTTCCTCTCTACGTATATTGTCATAATATTGTCATTATTTTTCTCATTATTACAAAAATGAAACACCCCCTAATCACATCAACACTTGATTAGACGTGATCTTTTTTTTATTCGGGAAAGAGACGATGGCTTTTTTGTTGGGTGTGATATAATTTGGTAAACTCGTAAAAAATATTTCGCAGGGAGGTTTAAATTAGACATCAACGACATCTAACGAAGTCACCGCTTAACAATAAGCTAAGATTTTATGAAAACTTGATAATCTACATTTCGTAATCTTCGTTTTTCTTTATTTTTTTTCTAGAGTTAGTTTAATTGTTTCTTACAATATCCTTTTATTTAAATTTACAGAGGATGTGAATGAATGTTTCCTTATGCGCATTCCTGTAAGCAAAATCTACAGACTCGGGTATCTGATAGTCTAATAATTTTGAACATTTCATTCGCGCATATAATCGAATATTGTAGCCAGTGGTATTTTTTCTTACAAACCATAGATTTTTTACCTCCTTCTTATAGATGGCAGTTCAATTCAAAATTTACCACCCTCATCGCATATTCTCTGAATTATAATAATTAATTATTGTCCGCACCGCATTATAAACAACTTAATTGTCTCCAGTACTGTAAAAAAGACTCCCTCTAGGACTTCTACAACTCTCAGTTTGTCGCGATTATCAAATTTAGATTATCAAATTTTATATTTGATCAGCTATATTATTCTCTCGAGAGAGTGAATTGCCACATTGTAAAGAAGAAGAAGAAGCTATATTATTAAGTTTCGTCTATAATGTCTACATGATCGAGAGAAGACAACTGACCATCCAATAATTGCAAGCAGGAACCATATGATTAATACTTTTTACCTTTCCTTTCTTTTTTTGCGTATCGTTGGTGGCATCGTTCTCCTAAAGCTCATTAGTTCATCAAACCGCAATATACAGTCCACTGCATATCATTAATTCATCAGGTACAGCTCCACAGTGCTTTTACCAAGACGAAACATTATAAACCAAAATAACAACAAATAATGTAAACAAATTGATTAAAAGCGTAGGAAGACCGCGGTATACTGGCAGATAAACTCGTCCCACCCCTTTTAATACGGCAAAGTAGCCCATATTATCTCTTCTTCATTAGCAGGGTAAGAAAACATTCAAGTGACAGAGTAAGCCCTGCTGGATGCTTGGCGTCTTTTAATTACAACCATTAGGTTAATCTGGAGGACGATGGTGTTGCGAGAAGAAAAGGGGGCCTTCCGGTAAGATTGATTGCTCAGCCCTTAGCCGAGAGTAGTAATTATTTAATCTTTATTACGGCTAACGGGGTTTAATTGTTTATTCAAGATTAAATATTCAGGAGTTCACAGCCTCAAAACACTTCGTCCCTTTCTTAACAAAGGTTTTTCAGGAGTTCAGCTACTTTGATTCGAAATTTAAGCCGTCACGTTTTGATAAATTAGAGCTGCTGTTACAACAATTAGGCCTGATGTTACAATAAGTGTTGCTATTACAATTGGTGCTACTGTTACAATTTGTACTGATGTAACAACCAGTGCTTCTCTTTCAATTTATGCTGCATTGACATCCAGTGTTGCTGTTGTAACATCTTTCTTACTGTAGTAAATACTGTTTTTACAATCAGCGTTACAATTACAATCGATATTGTTGTTACAGTTTACATATGATGCTATAACAACCAGTGCTGCTGTTACAAAAAGTGTTGTTGATACAATTAATACAGCTGTTACAATAATTGCTGCTGTTTCAATTAGTGCTTCTATTACTAATAGTGTTTCTGTTACAATGAATGCTTCTCCAGGAGCACAAAAATTCGTTTTATTAGGATTCTGAAATAACAAAGAATTCTGGCAAAAGAACGAACGAATCACTTCTTAGACAGCCTTTATTTTTATATTTAAAGCGGATCATCCAAATTTCATCCAAATCGAGAGGCAGTGAGAGATCATCCACTGAATATTTGTTGGTAGGACGATTATTATGATGGACTAGAATCAACAAAACAAAATCGAGGTCTTTGAATTCTCGTTGAGTAGAACATTGTTCTTTAGTTCATGGAAAGTTCGCGTCCCAATGCTAATCATAGAAGAAAAACCTTATAGGTACTTGACTTTTCCTTTTACAAAGTTGATAAACTCAATAAAAGAGTGATAGATCCCCTGTTTAGCCCCCTGGGCCCGTAGCCAAGTATGACATTTCGATTATGATTGCGATCGTGATCTTTTTTTTGTAATATAGAGTTTTTTGACCATCCAATAATTACAACCAGGTTTATGTGGTTGTGAAAGGTTTAAAAAAAAAACTTTTCACAACCACAATGTAACATTGGCTAAGGTCTATTTTATGGTAGACCCCCAAATGAAGACGAGAAAACCCTCTCTCACAATTTTCAAAAATTATTCAGAATAAAAAAATATTAGTACCTAAACATACATAATATTTAAACAACAAAGCACAAGACTTAAATATTTTATAATATTATGTCAAAACATCAAACACACCTTCCATTTTGAAATGATTTCGCGCATAACAAGATGGATGCGGATAAAATCTCACATCACAAAACTATTAAATGTCTTTATTTTAGAAAGCTTTTACACTTATAGCTAGATGGCGATAAAATCAGCATATCTTGACAGGTAGTGAATAGGATAGGGGAGTACTTGCACGCGTCTGATGAGACGGAGAAATGACAGGTGCGAATATACAATGACATAGACAAGATGTTGAAAGATGTTGAAAGATGTTATTAACACATTTCTATGCCACTACTTACATTATCATCAGGCTATATTTTGATACATTTAAGAGCAGTATTATGAATTTCAAACAAATAGAACGTATATTTTAAGGAACATCCATCAAAGGGTAGGCAGAATGTCAAGAAATCCAAGGTATCCCGATTTTTCTTCTTTGTATGTACATTAAATGAGGTAGGTACCCTACCATTTAATAATTCTGTGATTTTAAAACGATAGCCATAAGGGGGCGTTCAAGTATTACGTAACGCAATTTGGGGGGGAGGGGGGGTCTTGCAAAACGTTACTGTGCGTTACGAGGGCGGGAGGGGGGGGTTTGAACAACTCGTTACGTAACGGTATTTTTTTTTCTTAAATAAAAAAAATTGGGAAAAAATCTTCCAAGTTGGGCAATCCTTTTCGTTTATGTTTTACGGGGAATCCCTCGATTGTACTGTACGTCATTTTTGTTTTTTTTTTCTCCGAAGTTGGGCACCCTTTTCGTTTATGTTTTACGGGAAGTCCCTCGATTGTACTGTACATCATTTTTTTTCTCCGAAGTTAGCAAAGGAACCCTTTTCGACAATGTTTTACGGGAAGTCCCTCGATTGTACCGTACGTCATTTTTATTTTGTTCTCCGATGTTAAAGCTTTTGGTGGAAACACGTAGAATGCCGAATCCGACCCGCGCCGACCGGCGCAAAGAATGTTTCAATGCAGTTGAATGGGGATACGCACAGCAAAAGCAGAAACCTGCTTTCCGGCATGCCCATTTAAATGCATTGAAACCATAGACAACATTCTTTGCGCCGGTCGGAATCGGCTTTCTACGTGTTTTCACCCTAAGCGTAAGAATTTTTCGCTCTGCGAAAAAAGGAACCTTTTTCGTTTAAGTCTTACGGGGAGTCCCTCGACTGCATTGTATGTAATTTTTATTTCGCCCTCCCAAGTTAGCAAATCTTTTATTTTTTACGGGGAATCCCTCGACTGTATTATACTTACGTCATTTTTATTTTATTTTCGTTGTCAGCATTCGTTAGTAGTCAAAAGGGGGGATTTACATCATCAACTGGACTTGCCAACGCAGCTATGCCAAAATTTGGAAAACAGCAAAAGAAAAAATAAAGATAAATTTATGGAACATATAAATAGTATTTTTTTTTCTCCGAAGTTAGCAAAGGAACCCTTTGAAACCCTTTTATTTTTTTACGAGAGTTCAGTAAAAAAATAGTCTTTGGGTGTTACGTAACATTTAGGGGGGGGGAGGGGGGGTACAGAAAAACGTTACGGCGCGTTACATGGGGGGGAGGGGGGGTCAAAAATCTTCAAAAATTGCGTTACGTAATACTTGAACGCCCCCTAATATTAAACTTCGTATATTCTAAGGAAAACAAACAAGACCTAATAATATGATTTCAAAATAGTTCCATTTTCAAAATAAGTGTGGGAATAGAGATATAATCGACGGAAGCGCATCAATTACGACATAATAAAAATATCGTTACAGCCATTATGAGCTTTATGACACTTATTCCCAAAGCTCATAATAACATCGCACGGTCGTATAGTTAAGTCTACACACTATCGAATCCCTTTTATTTGATTCGTTTTTGATGACCTTTAGTGCTACAGTATTGGCCCTGTGGGGGTTCAGCCAGCTACTGAATCAAACTACACTCGATGTTTGTCTATGAGTGCTTTTTATGTTATTTGTTCTCTATGGTCTGGTCTGGGACATCATGCTTGAAACGGAACTTTCGAATGAGAAAATATTAATACTTACGCGTGTCTAAAATACATTTTTTTTACTTGTCTAAGATTGCTTTTTGTTTTCTATGTTGGTGCATAGGTATAAACACTGTTAAATGATTATGAGTTTCGGAGACTTAATAAACATTACCACCTAATGGCGAACGTTGTTAACGTAAAGCGATCACACTAATCCAGTCTTCGAAATAACAGTAGAAGACGGTCGTAAGCCCGTAGTGGTTTGTTCCATTTAAAAATCGAACATCAGTAATAAATTGTTTGAGTCATTAGTTTTTACATATTTGTTAAAAGATCTAGTCCTGAAAAATGGTCATAAGAATCTAGACATAATTAGATTGCTGTGCATCAACAATAATGCAATTAATTTTGAGCTAAATTGAATTCAGTTTTGTTTTAATTCATGTAATGAGTCAAAAAAAAAATTATTCTGGCTTAGGTCGATGTTCGATGGGCGGTCAGCTAGTTATTATATTTCATTGCGGTCTTAAACCTTTTACGCATTATCTTCCTAATGAAACGATCAGTTGGATGGTTTTAAATTCTAGATTGGCGATATATTTTCACCGAACAAATCCCATTTTTCGCCGAAAACAAAATTATTTTAATACCATTTTGTTCTTCTAGTGTTTTCTCAAGGATAATCGTATACCTAATATACATATATGAGATCCTTACGCGAACGCTGGCTAGAGCTATCACAGTATATTTACAGCGGTATCATAAAACCATTACGGCAATAAATGCCCCATCTGCAGGAAGTATCGTATTTATTTTCCGAAATCGACTTTATTATTTCGAGGATATTATTCTTTACAGCCGAGGGGAAGCTTTCTTAGATAGTTCGAAACCTTCGAAAATACCTACATGAATGTAATAAACCTACCACCTTTGACTTGTGGAGAACCCAGCGAATAAAGATCAGCCCCCGTAAACAAATTCAAATTGGCGTTCGACTACAAACGAAGATTTCGTTAATGTACATATAGTGCGAAAAAATTAACTGTCCACTGGAACATATAAACAATTATTTAAATCAAACACTTATACATATAAAAATATAAAAAGTGGACAGTTAATTTTCTTCCTACTCTACATTGTCGAAGAATTCTTTTGTAATCGATCGCCAAATGCAATATGTACAGCCTTATAAAAAAAAGAAAGAAAGAAAATACTGTATATTTGAATGACAAAACAGTATACGAATTTGAAGCTTTTTTGGACAATCAAAGGAAGGTTAAACTCATGACATCTGACTGACAGCCAGTGTTTTGGACTAAAGTGCAATGACAATAAGTCTTTGATTACGCAATAAACTTTGAAATTCGTAATTTTTTAGTCATTTTTTCTAGAAATAAAGAAAACCTGATACGTCTTTTTTTAATCTTCAAAAGTCGATCAGTTTTCTAAAGATTAGGTACGCTGTTTTTCCCTTAAAATTTACTTCAAATATCCTATCATTTAAGTTTTTTTTTCGAGAAAATGGAAAAAAATGTACATATATCTAGAAACAGAACAAAATTTGATTCTTGGATGAAGCAAGAATTAATTGTAAAATAAGCGTAGAAAATGAATGTCTTGAGCAAGTGAATGAGTATGTGTATTTAGGAAGCATGTTTAGTCGGGATGGAAAGTGTGAAAAAGAAATCGAACGTAGGAAAGTTGCTGGTTGCATGGTGGGCGGTGCATTAAGACCTATAACGAGAAACAACAACGTCTCACTACAAGCAAAGAAACTAGTGCATAACGCAATCCTGCTACCATCGATGATGTATGGTTGTGAAACGTGGACATGGACGAAAAAAGAAGAATGTAGTATAAATGCAGTAGAGATGACATCTCTACGAAGAATATGTGGAAAAACTTTATGGGATATGGAAAGGAATGAAAATGTTAGGAAGGAATGTGGTATGGACGTAAATGTTGTGACAAAGATGAAAGTTAATAAGTTGAGATGGTTTGGGCATGTGGAAAAAATGGATGCAGACAGAATGACAAAGAGAATTCATAAGGCTGAAAGGAAAGGTGTAAGAAAGCGTGGCCGACCGAGAATGACGTGGATCGAACACATCGATTCCATCCTCAAGGAAGGCCAGGTAAGAAGTAAGAGAAATAGGAGAGGGTGTATGAGAAATGTTATGTCGGTGGAAGAAGCGAAAGAAGTATGATTGGATAGAAAAGAGTGGAGGTCCGTTCTCTCTGCCTACCCCTTACGGGACACGGCGTGATGGGTAAAAAAGAACATAATTTCTTTTATGGTTCATATTGGACACCATGAAAACAATAACAAGCAAGAACTTATTAATTGGCAATGACCGATTAATCCATTTCAATTAACAAGGAAATATATACTCTACTTCCAACTCTATTAGCTCTATGTTCGTTTGGTTTAAATGCACCCTAACATTACCATAATTATAATTGCAAGGTTCATCGATAAATAATGGAAACGAATATATGTAAGGCCCTGTGGTTTTTACGTGATGCGATGTCAGCAGAAAATAAGTAGGTACTAACATACCTAACTGAATTGTTATCTAGGTAGAAGATAACATCACAGGGTGTTTCACGTTGACAGATCCTGAAAATAAACTAGGACTGGTCCGACCAGAGGCTTCGACCTCGCATTAGCGTGCATAATGGGTTTTATGGCGTGAAGATGGGCGGCCATTCTGGACTCCTCATTATAGCTCACAGGAGTACTATATGACGGGACCACACACTCTAATTTATATTATATTAATTAATTATTTCATATACGAATCTCCATCCTGTAGAGTAGTCCATGGAATATAAATGAAGGTTTTATGTTTGTGATTTTGTTCATAATACTCCCAAGTGTGGTCAGATAATGGGGTAACCAGTGAAGTGTAGAGTGATCGAACCTATTTTTTCATTAAAAAAAAATAAAGAGGTTCACAAATTATAGGAAACTAGCTTCCCCGACAGACGTTGTTCTGTATTTAGTTTGAATATTGAATTCGAACTTGTATAGTGATACATTTGTTGCATCTTTTTTGAAATGATGTTTCGACAATCCCGCCAGCTAACAACATTTGACTGATGTCAAACGTCAATTAAATTTCAAAAATAGAAAGGTTTATACTGTCAAAAGTGTTAACTTAGGTAGGTACATAATTTTTTTTTTAATTTTCTAAATGTTTCGCGCAACTTTTATTGATGTTTTCATTCACAAGAACTTTCTCCTCACAAAAACAAAAAAAAAGAATTAACGAAATTGGTCTAGCCTTCTACGCTTGATGCGATGACCAACGGATAAAGTTTATCATTTTTCTATATACTTGGATATTAGAAATTTGTTAACATAATCGAAGGAAGAAAATAATTATAAAATACTTTCTACGATTATAAAATACTACAATATAGTTTCGGAGGTCGATTAGTTCCACCAGGTAAATGTAACTGATGTTTAACTAACGGGTGTATATAATATCGGTCCTAACTCCATATCTTGTTAAGTTGTTATATATATATATATATATATATATATATATATATATATATATATACTTGATATATATGAAAATATATATATATATATACTTGAAAATTCTACCCGAGGTTGGCCTGTCTCAGATTGGACGGGACCGGTTGACTGGAAAAAATTGCGTCAGGCAATAAGTTCCGCCGGCTATACTGACACCTTTGTATAGAAAAGTGTTATATTATATTATTATTATATCTTCTTATATATAAAAATGGAGAGCTATTTCCCGATGTAATCGCATCACGCCTAAACGGCTCGACCGATTTCGCTAATTCTTTTTTGTCGTGTAGGCTTTTATCAGGAGAATATCCTTTTAGAAGAAAAAAATTAAAAAAAATACAAGGAATATTAGAAAATTAAAGAAAACTCTACGTACATAACCTTATTGGTACTTTTACCTAATAATTTTTATACCAATTTTGACAGGAACTGTGAGTTGTTAGATAATTGGTACAATTGACAGAATGCGGATGGAATATACATGGTGTAAAACAGATGCATCGGTCGGAATTACATTGGTCAAAAGATAATTAATTCATCACCGAATTCAATATTCATGAAGAATATGTAACAACTAATGACTCTAACAATTCATTACTAATGTTCGATTTTTAAATGGAACAAACCACTACGGGCTTACGACCGTCTTCTACTGTTATTTTGGAGACTGGCTTAGTGTGATCACTTTACGTTAACAACGTACGCCATTAGGTGGTAATATTTAATTAAGTCTCCGAAACTCCTAATCATGAGATTTCTCAACATGTTCAACATGTCGAAAAATCTCATGCTTGCAACAAGTAGATATTAAATAATTAATGAAATAAAGCTAGATAAAAGTTGGAAATTATTGAGAACAAGAGAGCAACCAAATTTAAAGACTGCGATTGCTGTCATGTATTTGGCGCCAGGATATGACATATTCTTTAAGATCTAGTCCTGAAATATGGTCACAAGAATCTAGAGATAATTAGAACGTTGTGCTCAATATTCAAAGTTAGGAACACAGGACAACGTCTGATGGGAAAGCTAGTTTACTATAATATTACAAATAAAAACTATTTCGATCCATCTGGCAGAATTCACCTGTTCATCCCTTTAAAAGGTAATGAAGATGTGAAAAATGCATGCATATTATTATAACCCCTAAGTCAACAACATCTACTCACAGTTAACATCGGATATATATTATTATGTCGCCATTGTTAAAAGTCATAACAACTAATGAATCGTCGTGTAATATGAAATTTAAATTAATGTGGAATGGACAGGGGCCATTTATATTTTAACAAACAGCACCTCTATTGTATATTTAAATAATCACACATTCCCAAACTTGCGGACGCCGTCTGTGGAGAATCTCCGATCCATTTTCATATTTGATTCGAAACACCTCGGCTAGGTAGCTTTAAAAATAAATTAATCTCTAAAATTTATAAGGTTGATAATACACCCAATTATAAAGGGATGCAGTTCCCGAAATATTTAATTATTCATAAAAAAAATTATATATTTTTAAATTCCCAATAGAGCCCTTGTAGAAATTGTCAAAATAATTTGAATTTCGGTACCGTGTGAGTTGTCAAAAAATGATTAGAAAACGTATTTCCCAACAATTTTTTGTCTTGATGAGCACATCAAAAGTACACATCAAGTACTTACATCACAGTAAGTATGTATTACATTTTATTGATTTTTTTTTAGTTTTGATTGGATTTGGATAAAGGCTTAACCGGAATCTTTTAGGCCTCCTAATAAGATTAATTTAATGAAAATATACCTCTAACTTGAAGAGAAATTAAATAAAAACAAAATGTATGAATTTTTCAATTTCAAGTAGGTACCTACTGCTATAAAAAGAGAAGAAATTTTCTCACGATTTTTCACATTTTCGTCGATGAATTTTTGTCAATCATTCGAACAATATGTTTGATCAAATGTCGAAATTATACATTGTATAGGGCTACAGGATAAAATTTAGCTAAAAAGAAAACATTCAACAAAAATTGCAAGGAATCATCCGATTTACATCATCATTCATCTGTATGAATGATTTTTTCTCCTGGTCACCACTGAACTTCAAACTCCTATGAGAATCTACAAAAACAGGGAGGCAATGAACAGGGCAAGGGAATCTGGAAAAAATCTCACCATTAGAGAAAATCGGGTGATAAAGAAGGATAAGTTGGATGTGAACCTGGAACCTGGTCTCTTAAGACAAGACCATATAGAGACAAATATGATATGAATAGATATTTATTTTTACAAATCTTGTAAACAATATATTATAGAAATGGCTAACGCTTGGTGTCCTAGAAATTTTCTGGATATTCCCCACGACATTAATAATAATGTATTAATATTTAATAGGGTTTTACGAGCACATGTTAAAAATGACTTTTAAATGCAGTTCGGCTCCCCGCAAATTATGCACGCTGGGGGAGGGGGAGTCTTGTGTCATGTTGGGCCCCTGCCCCGGCGCCCCGACACAATTTCCTCTCGATATTTTAGGTAAACAATACACAGCTCCCATTATATTATCTAGGAGTTGCTAGGATATGTGTTCGCATTGAGATAGCTTGTTAACACCACGTCCAAGTTTAACGCATGTTCGATTAAAATATCAACTATTCTTTGTTCAAAAGATGTTCAATCTTTCTTTCCGATGATTCTGCAGCTCATATCGAGTCTTCGCCTCCACTCCACAGATATTCAATCTTTACTGCAGCTCTCTCCTCCACGGTCTTCATTCTTTATAACCATTTTGGAGATGTAGAATTGAAGATTTAGATCTACATCCAATCATTATCAAACTCATCTGAAATCCCTTGGTTGCTTATCGGATTAATATTTTTTGCCCATCAGAGTACCTATAAGATATAATTTTTTTTTTTTATTTATTTTACCTGATACGTCATTTTTGTCCTTTTCCTTTGGAATTGAGTAAAATAAGGTCTACTTTCGAAAAAAACTAGAAACCATAGTTAAAACATTGCAATATCCGTAATATTTTTATATACAGTTCTGTGCACAGATTAGTGCTTATTTTTTTTATAATACTAGCTTTCCCGACAGACGTTGTCCTGTGTTCCTAACTATGAATATTGAATTCGAATTTGTATGGGGATGAATTAAATATCATTTGACCAATATGATTCCGAATGATGCGTCTGTTTTAAACCATGTATATTCCATCCGCATTCTGTCAATCGCACCAATTGACAATTTCTGTCGAAATTTCAAAATTGGAAAAAAAAAATAAGGTACTAATAAGGTTATCTACGTAGAGTTTTCTTTAATTTTCTAATTTTCCATGCATTTTTCTTAATTTTTTTCTTCTAAAAGGACATTCTCCTGATAAAAGCCTACACGACAAAAAAAGAATTAGTGAAATCGGTCCAGGACATCGGGAAATTGCTCTCCATTTTTATATATATACTAGCTTATACCCGTCATGCTTTACGTTTTTGGTTCCGATTGTCAGGCTTGATCGGTAGGTAATTAAACAGGTTCTAGTCTAGCTTCCCATTGCTTAACTGACATAAGCATAGAAAAAGAAGAATGACACTTTTACAATTTTTGTTTTACCGACCTCATTATATTATACGAACCTACCGACATAATTTGCAAGTTTTCATAGAGAGAGCTATATGGTTTGAATCTTAGCTACATTCCCTACACCCATGTGTGATAATTAATTAGGCATTCCACCCATAGAGGGTGATATGTGCTATGAGTATAAAAGCCGCTGTCAAACTTCAAAATGGAGGAATCATTTTGCAATTTTTTTTTTCATTAAATCTTTATTTATTGAGAATAATAAGTGTTCAATATTATTAATTGAACATGTTGTATTATATAGGTACCTACATATTTATGTATAGGTGCATAGGTCAAATGTCACAATCCGTGATTCGCACTGCAGGGCATGTATTGTCACCTGTTCCTTTTTGGGCCCTTCCTAAAGCAGTGCACTTCAGGTCTTGCTACTCACCGCATCTCGGGAACACCGCACACGGAATAAACCGCTCTAAATTCGGAAGTCGTACACATCGGGACATATCAAATCGTTATCAACTTACATTATATTTTGTGCATCCACATTTATTATATTAGTCTAACAAAGTGCAGTGCTGCCAGAAAAACAAGGGATTCCATCAAACATATATGAAGAACATTGGATTTGGGGTAAGTGCATTGCCATCCATTTCACAGTCCACTATTCACTTTCCTGCTGATCACGTTAGCTGAAAGGGCTTCGGCAACGTGTGAAGCGAACAATAAGATTTGAATAACATTTATATGTTTAACAAATCAATCTACAATTATTTTATTACATTTTCATACTGTAATACCAAGATTCCATTCAACGTTTACATGAGTAATTTTGTTTCCAAAAGATGGCTAACGTCTTTTTGAGAAATTTGTTTGAAGATCCTAAAAAATAGAGTTTTTTAAATAGCTCTAAATATATTAAAGTTAATGCAGCAAATTGTATTTAAGAACCTTCTCCAGCATTTTGTACGGCTCTGGGCATATTAATATCTGACCTTAATGTATGTTTTCTATGATTGATGCTCTTACAAAAATATAAATAAACGGACTAAAATATTATGTAGAGATAAGATTAAAGCATAGTAAGTAATAGATGGTACTCGTAAGAATGCCACAGGCGGTCGACGATGACATTGTGTTTTCATGTCTTGACAGTGGTGCCATCATTGAAGCGCAATAAATGTTGCCATTACGTGAAATTATGACGTTTTTTTTTATGCAAAATTTTATGAAATCTTTGTGTATTTTGATTGTAAATCAATTTCGTACATCTAACTTTAAAATATTGTGTAAAGTATCATGTCTAGCTGTAAGTGTGTGTTTTTGTATCTTGAAATTGTTATAGGTCTTATTATGACCGTGGATTTAATAAGTAAATAATATCATCTGAAGCAAAAAGGTGCAGTGTAGATCTCCAGGTGGCGAGTTTGAAGACGGCGGCAGAGGACAGGACTTTTTGGAGGCGAAAGTTACGAGAGGCTAAGAAGTGTCGATATGATAAGAGGGAGAAACAGAGAAGAACAGTGAAAGTGAAAAGTGATGGATAGCAAATATGTAAAAATGATTGCCGCATAATGTGCATTTTGTGACGTTTCATTGAGTAGTGTAATGCGTTGGGTTCCTAGGGAGCGGCCGTCATCTGACAAGACGGCGTCTTTCAAAATTATATGACAATTTTTTTTCGTTACTATGGAAACCATATTGGCAATGTTCTCAACTGACATATCCACCGCCGTTTATTGTAGCGGCGTATCCGTAGGAAAACAACCCATAATGCATTTGTAAAATTTAAGGCCGCGGAGTGTGCATCTTCTTTTCTACTTCGATATCCCTCTATCCGATATACCTCTGTCCCTTCCCATTATTAACTCTTGAAATCTGTCATTCAGCTCGATCATTGTTATTGACGATTTTTTTTTCTTTGTAGTCTTGTTCGTCGCACCGTCTGTGTCAACTGTTGTTTCTATTATCTTGTGGAGACAGTGAATGACTCTTGTTATTTGGATAAATTTTATGGAATAGATTTATGGAGCTGTTCTACCTCGACGTTTTTCAACGCATATTAATATAGCGACCTGAGAAACTTCTGTGGGTATACCATGCCCTTATCATCCTGCTTAATCACTTATAGTAATCCGAATACCTCTCCTCTTATGTATCACCTAAACGGAGACTTCTAATCAAATTTCTACCAACTGTCATCAGTCATCCATTAGCCTTGTATTCTCGTATTTTTGTATTCTTCTATTATACTGAAGAAACGTGTTGCACGTAATTTTTCTCTCTGTAATGCTTATGGAGGGAGGAAATAAAAACAATATGTGTATCTATATAGTTTAATATCTACTTATGTATTTTTTTACTTTGTATTTTTACTGCTCTCTATGTTATCTTTTTAAAAGGCAATTTGCCGTTGATAAATAAATAAATAAATATAACCCGCTCTATTGAGTTCTAGTGTATACATGTATAGGAATGATATCATTACTACCCACAACTACTCCTCTAAGTAGACTTCTCAATGTATGCTTAACTATTTACCCCCGTCAAGTTACATATTACAATGTCACCTACTTCCACGGTGATGACATGATTCTGATTAAAATGTCTATTAAATTCACATATCAAAATAAACGGAGAATCTAAACACTGATACAAACGCATCCATCTCGATGCTTTGATATCTGCTGGCGGGGCATATTTCCCCATATAATTTCTACGTCTAGTCACATATTGCAATCTTATTAGAATGATTGGATATTTCGAGATACCGTCTGAGAATTATTTTCTCATTTCCGAAATATGGAGTGGGTTGTGTTTATACCTGCTTTCTTTAAGTGCTCTTGCTTAAATAAGTTTTGTAATGCTTTTATACTCAATTAAAAAAATATTATCAAAAATACACAGAAACAAAAAAAAATTGCTCTTGTCCACATTTTTTTACCATTCTGACTATTTTGTGTTTCAAGATTATAAAGGTATTTTTTAAAAGCCCAATTTGTATGACAATCTACATGTTCGAGTCGATGATCAACCATCGATTCGGAGTATTATTTTCAACAGACTCTAAATGCTCTATCTTGAGAAAAAAATATCTACAGTGTATACACGGGTCTAGAGTAGTCTGATTGAAAGTGCCTTCTCTAGCCTAAAAAAATATCTAAAGTGTATATTTAGAGTCCAAACCGCATCTTGACTTTTTACAATGAAAAAATTCAATCAAAAAATGTCTGAATTTTGAAAGTTTTCAAGATACCTGCACCGTTGTAATTAAAATTGAAGGAAGGTAAGGTATGAAGTAAGGAAGGGGAAAGGTGGAGGTAAGGTAAAAATCACAACGTTCGTGACCCTTTTAAAAAGACTTCAGCAGCAACTAGAGATATGACTAATTATTTATTGCAAACTTTGAGCACTCCATAAGTCACATCCCCCGCGCCGCTCGGATCGGAAACCATTTTAATTTCCTTTAATTTCCGTCTTGACATTGCGCCTCCCTCTGCATCCTTTCCAATTCTACCCCTCCTACTCCAAACCTCCCTCAAATTATTAGATTACATACGTATAAACATAGTTGTACATTTTTGCGCAAATCATTATGATAACCTTAGATGCGATTATTAATTGATGAACTTCTCCTTTAAAAACGTATTTATCTACTTATATATCTCAAATCTATGTAACTAGAACGATGTATCTACAATAATTGAGGTGTAAGTGAATTTACACAGTAAAAGTTTCAAGCAAAGAATAATTTCAGTATAATTAGGTATGTAATTTCAACAAAAATACCGAGTTACGGACGAACTTATCAATTATGAAAATACAATGTAGCCTATGTCTCCCGGGGATAGTGTTGCTTTTCAACAGTGAAAGAGTTTTTCAAATCGGTTCAGTGGCTTCGGAGCCTATTCAATAAAAACAAACAATCAAATCATTCGTCTTTATAATGTTAGTAAAGATTTACTGATCATTTTCGTCAAATTCATGTTGACATCAATATCCTGATATTTTGACGAAAACGCTCGAGTTCATTGCAATAATAATTGCAACTACATTGATAAATTCTAATACTAATGTTACATATTGTCACAATGATTTTGCAGCACTCATGGGTATTGGGTATAGAAAATGGATAAGCCAGGTTACTATAATACCTACCAAGTAACACATATCAATTATTTACATATATACGCTATACCCTTGTTATTTTCTGGTCAGGTATCACGGCGGTACAAGGGTCGGAGAGGCGCTGGCAATGACTGGATGTTATTAACGGAAAGGGGTTAATTTGAAAAATGCAGGGATAGAGACCTGATGATGACAGGGTATAATTAACACCACATATCGCCTTAACCCGCCACCCCGCATGTTGCAGGACACACACACACACATTTATATACAGAATATTAAAGCATTGTTTTAACAAGAAGTTCCACAAATCAATTTGCATACGATACAAAAGATCAAAAATGTGATTATTGGCCATCGAAGACAAAATGTAGGTATAATCTTTAAAACATCAATGTTTATTACATAATTGGCTAGTAAACTAGATTAATTCGATATAACAGTAGGGACAAAAGGCGGCTATTAACTATCAAGGAGCGATATCACTCCAAAATATTACCGTGAGTGGCGAAAACCAAAAGCATAATGTGCAGTGATAGGATGACATGCATAACTAATCAATCCAAAATCCAGTCGCGTCACGCCATTCCAACAACACTCCAACGGCTTGTCTATGGAGAAACTTGATTGGAAGTGGTTCAAGTCAAAAAGATCTTGCATTACAGGCAAGTTGCCAAAAATCTGATCGAAACAAAAATGAGATCAACCCAGAATTGTAACCTTGCAAAGGTTGCAGTTTTGCCTGTAGCAGTCAAACTTCAGAAATTTAAGTAGGTATCTGGGAGCGTATTGACCACCTCTGGTGACCTCGTGACCGATACGTATCGGTATGGCAAGTTGCGTCATTAACAACATGACCAAAATTTGGAAAGCGTCGGCGTTTAGTGACGAGACGAAATGTATACTGTTTGATGCGTGTGTGTTGCCCATTCTCCTGTATGGGTGTGAGTCCTGGCACCTGACCAAAGCCCAGCCACAAAAAGTCTCAACTTTCGAAATGAAGTGCCTCGGGAGAATTTTGGGTGTAAGATGGTACCACCGCATCACGAACGACACTATATCCCGACGCACCCAGCGCATCACTTCTACCATTATGGGGAGGGGATGAACTTGGCTGAGACATGTTAAGGATGCTGAATGACAATTGGCCGAGCGCTGTTCTTCCTCCCATCAGGGTCCCGAAGACGAGGAAGATCCTCTCATACTGTGTTCCGCTCCTTCGAAGCGGGATCTGAGGAATCTGGACATGGTGTGGGAGGAGGTCATAAACATTGCGCAAGATCGAGCGCAATGGAGAGCTCTTGTTGCCTCCCTATGCCCCCGAACTGGGGCGTAGAGGGAGTTTGGATTGGATTGGAGTCAAACTTCAACAACAATAAATTAGTTGTCTAAATTATATAATGTTTATTGCAAGATTGTTTACTGCAATCTTCCTTCATTCAGGATAATCTCACTATTCTATTCAATCGAATTTGATACAAAATGTTAATATATGTATTTACCAATACTTTTAGGGTTAAGTCTATACGTAATATTTAACTTCAATGTCTCCATGTAATAATCTGTAGTCTGTTATTTGTATCGGCATTTAAGGGTAGCAAATTGATTTCCACACTCATGAAGGTGAGCACACGTGAAGGGCCAACAAGTAGTTAATAGATTCAGTTAATAGTTAATAAATCAGGCTGTTAACAGTCGGGGCAAGACTTGCTGAGTGTTTCCGGTTGATTGATGAGGCGGTGGGACGCCCACAGGAAACACATTCAGCCTACTATTCAATACCTCCCAGGGACCTATATTATCACCCCTGAACTGTGAATCTATAGATGATCACTTGTTTGACGAATCGGATGAGTATGGTGGCTCTTGTCACTGTCTGATTATTTTTAAACGTCTAATCTTTAAAAAAATCATTTCAAAACTCCCTTTTAAATCCACTCTGGAGCATAGGGAGGCAACAAGAGCTCTTTACTGCGCTCGATCTTGCGCAATGCTTATGACCTTCCCCCACACCATGTCCAACTCCCTCAGCTCTGCCTTAAAGGAACGGAGCACGGTATGAGAGGGTCTTCCAGACCCTGATGGGAGAAAAACAGTGCTCTCCTCGGCCAACTGTCATTCGGCATCATTGATACTTATTCACCGCAAAGGATTACTCTGTAATGGTGAACAATGCTTAATTTTTGACAGAAAATAAATAAATAAATAAATACATATCCCAGCCATGCCCGTCTCCTCTCCGTCATGGTGGAAGTGGCACCATCTTATACCCAAAATTCTCCTGAGGCACTTCCTCTCAAATGCAGATACTTTTTGTGCCTGGGCTTTAGTCAGGTGCCAGGACTCACACCCATACAGGAGAATGGGCAACACACACGCATCTTAATACATTGACATATTATTTGTGCATATTACTTGTCTTTTGTTTACTATTTTGGAATTTATTTTACCTTGTTAATCTTTATATCAATTAGGTATATTACTTATTTTACATTTATGGACGTGTTGAGTCTTATGTATTATTTTCCTTAATTCAATTAATTACATACACGTTTTTGCTGGATATAGACGTGTTTGATTTGTTTAATTCATTCCGATTTCTCATACTCGGTGGTTTAAGTTAATTTTTGTAGGTATTTGATTGATTATAATTATGTAAGCATTGTATTTCTCCGTATACCAGCTTCAAGCTGTCAATTTACAAAAAAATCCATTAAATTCTCTCTTCATATTTTCTCATCGTTGTACGTGCCTTTACCTCACACTGATACCTTTATGGGCAAAATTGATAGATAGGTGGAAGTGCCCTAACCGCGGTGAGTGGTGCGGTTAAATTCTAATGGCTGATGGCAAATCCACCTCGCCTGGACACCCGGTGGATCATAGTGGGATTAACCTGTTGAATAAATGTTTGTGAGCATGTATCAATCCATTCACGACATAGGTTATGTACGAGTAGGTACACAAATGCGTAAAGCAATTGACTTTATTCAGAGAGTTAAACAAGAACACACTTAAATACTTAATTATAAATTTGTACTCAGTTATTTTATCTTTTTTGAATGCCTTAACCGGGTCACCCAAACGTTGGCGATCACTCGGTGGATACCGATTCACCTTCATTCAATACGTAGCCAGAAAACTGACTTTTACAAGCCCCTCAGCCTCCCTCAATGTGTTGTAATTGTAATAATATATTCTAATTGCTCTTTTATAATTCTACCTAATACGATTTTTTTTTTTGAATTTTGTAGTGATGTTTTTTTTTAACCCTTTGCACTCGTTGTCGAGTGATTTGGGTGTAGTGAATGTTCAACAATGATAAAATTACAGCTGTGATCAATTTTACGTATGACAACACTCACCATTAGGTACCTATTTTGATTCGTTTATTCCCCAACTCGGCTAGCGCACTACCGCGGTGTCCATCAGCCATCAATGATAGGTACCTACATTAAACATTAAAAATAGCATGTGGCTAGTGTAATGTACCTACAACGATTCGCATAAGTAGGTTGTGGCAAATCGTAATAGAATTGCAACAGTATGCTTTGAACGGAGGGATACGAAGGCTTAGGCTCTTCTTCGGATTATTTTTATTTTAATGTCCAATTAGTCTCCAACTGAAATGGTATCCGAGAATGCATTTCGTACTCTTCAGTCCAGAGGTTGCATGTCACACTAAGGAAATTAACAATTTTCTGCTAATACATATAGCTCCAAGGGTTTCATTGTATTTCATACCGGCACATTTTTCTGGATCGTTAGGCATGACGTTTGGAAACATTTCATAAGGAACTTACTACCTACCTATGACAGCGTTCCTGATATACACCAACTTAGCGCGAAATCTTTCAATTTCGTCTAGAGACGTTAAAATATTAAAATACCTGTCTTGCATTTTCTGTTGAGTTCATTTAAATGAGTGAATATGTCCGGCAGTTATCTGCCTAGTTTGTTTATACAAGTGTTACAACACAACCCATTCTTTTCTTTTGAACATAGAAGTCAAATCTGAACCATGAGCCTCTAAAAACACTTGGGTCTCATTTTTTCGCGACACACCAACTGATGGCCACGGAAAACCAGTGTGCCACGGCACACGCTTTGCGGAACACTGGTACTAGTGACTCCCTTCAAAAATACTAGATATTTCAATTTGCATATTTTTTTCAGAAACGAATTCTTAATAAATAATATGTCATCAGTTGTTTCGATCGTAAAATTCACTGATGCCATTCTCCTGCATCGAAAATAATAATAACAGCAAACTATGAAGCTATTTTATTCAACTTTCTATAAAAAAAAATCATCTGGTGTTTCTTTCTTTTGCTTTTATATTTTACGATGCATCGTTCCGCCATAGAAAGTCAAAGTCGTAAACTTGTAATGAGTTTGAGAAGGAGCTTCATTGTTTCAGAATATACCACAGAGCCCGATACAAAATAATATTAAAAGTCGATGGTTAATAATAAGATCCACCAGAACCTGTCATAATATACTGGAACAGATGTTTCGTCTCGAGCTATAAAATTTTGATTTCAATAAAAATGGTATAAAATAGCGTCATTATTAGATATAATTATACACAAATAAAATTTCATAATAAAATAACGTTTTCGGCAACCACATTACAGTATCGTCCTTTACACATAGAAGTAATTCTCATTGCAGAATGCATCATTCAGCATTGATGAGCATTATTAATTTATTTCTCTAACTTTATTCATATTAATTTTATATTGTCCTCTGTGTCGATACAATCGATTCCGCTTTTTGTAATCATTGCTCCTGTTTTATTAATGTCTTTTTCTGTTTTATGGTATACTGAAGATGTTCTAATTTCAGACCCCTTACATCCGAATTAAAGCAAATCTATAATCTTTATATGTTGAACTTTTGTCTTGTGTAAAGATTGTATGTGTTAATGAAAAAATAACAACTAATGACTCTAACAATTCATTACTAATGTTCGATTTTTAGATGGAACAAACCACTACGGGCTTACGACAGTCTTCTACTGTTATTTTGAAGGCTGGCTTAGTGTGATCACTTTACGTTAACAACGTTCGCCATTAGGTGGTAATGTTTGTCTCCGAAACTCCTAATCATGAGAATTCTCAACGTGTTCAACATGTCGAAAAATCTCATGTATGCAACAAGTAGAAATTTAATAATAAAATGAAAAATAGAGATAAAAGTTGGAAATTATTGAGAACAAGAGAAGGATATGTTTGTTTTGTATTCTATGTTTTGTATTTTTCTTGTTGATTGTTACTAAGCACTCTATCATGGCGTGCCCAAGTGCCGTTAATGGGTCTATGGAGCAAGCAAATAAATAAAATAAACAAACAACCTATGTAGTGTCGCGGACCCCTTTTGGGTTATCCGACAACTCAGGAAAACCACGTAGACTTCATAGTCTATTATGATCTCCTTTGGATTGGCTGTTGGCAAAGGTCACTTGGGGTCTTTTCCCCTATTGCCCGGCTTAAGACTCTCTGAAAAAGATCTGTTATATCTCTGTAATATCTCTGGGGTATCTCTGAAATATCTCTGGGTTGGGTTAAATGGTTTGGCTCAAGAATTCTCGAGTAGTCAAAGGTTCCAATGAAAGAAATTGTATACAATGATAATAATTATATACACCATCATTAAACATAACGAGAAAATATACATATTATTATGAATTATCATTTTGATGCTTCGAACGAATTATAATATTTTTCTTCAATTTCTACCGAAAAAAGATACCAATTTGCCGGTTTTCAAACAAACAATCTGGGATAAAAAAATCTAGGTAAATAATTGTGATCGAAATGTTGTTATATTCTCAAACTTTCTGTTAAACAATCGTAAAATTTCAAGTTTTAGAAATAAAATTGCAAAATTATAATTTATAATATAATAATAATAATATAACACTTTTCTATACAAAGGTGTCAGTATAGCCGGCGGAACTTATTGCCTGAGGCAATTTTTTCCAGTCAACCGGTCCCGTACAATCTGAGACAGGCCAACCCCGGGTAGACATTTCAAGTGAAAAAACATTTAGAAAAACTCTGACCCGACCGGGAATCGAACCCAGGACCTCGGATCTGAAGTCCACGCTAGTACAACTAGGCTACCGAGGTACGTAGGTTAATATACCTACGAAACAAAATACAACATTAGAACCTAACCTAAACATTTGATTCAACACGCATTAATTGACAAAACAAGACTTCATCTGACATCAAATCTGTAGGGCTATTCTCGTAATCAATCGCTTTTAAAAATCACTTAACGATAAGATTAAGACACGATCGCAAGCAGTCGTTTTCACAAAACTATCGGAATCTAATCTGAAATCCTATCTTGAACTGGATCATTTTCATACTGATATTTCAAACATAACGAATTTTTAAGATATCTACTAGATATCTTGTTTTGTGAATACCAATCCGCCATTTTATGATTGTCAATCAAGATAAGAGCGTATTAAGGCCGCTACGAGAATAAGGGCACTGGCACGAAAAAGCAAATCCATAGAAAATTCCATAGATTTCAGCATAGCAACACTGTTATCTTCTGGATATTCATATATTGGATAGTTTTCAATTGATGCGGCCGTCAGATTCTTTCCATCACTTTATCCAAGGACGACAACAGCCCGGGGCCTAGGGGGGGGGGGCAATTTGACCCATTCATAGGCTATTTTCTATATGGAGGATGAGGAAAATATGAATTGCCTACATTTTTAAATGTCCCCCTTGGCGACGCCCTTGACTTTATCCACTACATAACTTTATCTTATAGATGGCTACCAAGAACATTTATCTACATATTGATGCGTTGGGCCTTTTAATGGTTTTTTTTTATTTTCCTCGCAATTATTCCATATTTTCTCATCGTTTTAACCTACCAAGAACAAGAGTATCTAGAAATCAAAATTAGCGAAATCGCTCCAACTAGCGATACACCCGCACAACTTATCATTTTTATGAGAACATGCTATGATAGGAATTAGATATTATTAGTAAAAATAAGAATTTAAGTGGTTATAGGTACTATAGGTAGGTAGAGTCGCGCACGGTTATCGATTAGAAAATAAATTCGCGAAACAAACAAAACAAAGTTTTAGAAAAGGGGGTCGAAGTAGGCGAGTGAGTATATGATATCATCCCCTAGATCAGGACTCTACATCCCCTCAATTTTATGACGGGAAATCTTCTCCCGGTTTACTGGCGACGCGCTGTATCTGAGGGGAAACTATGTCGCTGTGATAGAGAGGAATAGTGGATGCTAAAGTATCGGCAAAATAGGAAATTTGTTTTATTCTTGACGTCATAATATTATGTATGATGGATATGAGTATGAATTGCAATCATATTATCTTAGAAAGTGGTTTACGGTTTCGTATACCTGTAAAATTTTATTGTTTCTTTTATTATTATCTGTTGCCATCAATGATGTTTTAACCCTTCAACGCCTAGTGTTACTTATAAGTAACGCAAAACAGTATATGGAATATTTAGTATTGCTACCAAATAGTTTATCGTTTGAATTTGAATATAATATTTTTCCATAAGCAAAAGGTTGTTCTTCAATACTAACTAAAATTTCAGCCATTGCGGTTGTGCGTTTATGAATTATTGTGTCTCGAAAATTGTGAATTTTCAATTATGAGCAAAATTGGGGGGTTAGTACATATTTTCAATTTTTAATATATATTATTTTTTAATTATTTAAAAAATATATTTATAATTCCCATGTCAATTGTTGTCTTTTTCATATTTAGTTCAAGAATTTTTTATATTTTAGTATTTAGGTACCTTATTTTGTACCTAAACATGAGCGTTACGTATAAGTAACGCCAGGCGCTCCCACTACCAAAAAGTGCATAACATTTGAAATTTACGACTACATTATTTTAGTAATCTTTTAAGTATATTTTAAGTTTTTTATATGATATGTTAAATATTATAGCTTATATTTTCAGACATACTCCAGTTTTGGAACCAGGCTTGACTCTTGAAGATATGTTACATATAATCGAGGAAGAAAATGAGGTGGAGGGAGATAATAATATTGGACTAATTAACGTTTTTATTACGCCGCCAAACAGCAGAACTTACCGATGAAGGTTCAGCTGATGAATATGAGGCTGGTAATGCAGATAATTTACCTGGAAGAATACTCTCGTCATCTGCGGAAGTCAGATTTCCAACAAATCGAGCATTTGGAATGGATGAATCGGAGGAAGCTTATCATAAAGCGGTTTACCGAAAATGGGGCGTTGGAGATTTACAACAGCCTCAACAGCAAAAACGGAATGATGAGTTTGATATTTCAGTTTTGTGTGAAAAATATTCTTCCATGAATATTTTAGATGTTTTCGAAAAATTTATTGATGCTAAGGTGATAATTTCATTATTGAGGAATCCAACAAATATGCAACTTTCATAAATGCTCCGATCCCAATTTTACCGCAGAAGAAATAAAATTATTCATTGCAAGTTTATACCTCTCAGGTTATAATGGCTTCCTGGGAAAATGATGTATTGGGAGACCGAGGAAGACGTTAAAAATATTCCGGTTTCTAACTCGAAAATTATGCGATTTTTACATTTAGCTGATAACTCAACGATAGACAAAGGTGATAAATTTTACAATTATTTTAAAAACAAAGGGATATAATTCCACAAAAACTATCCGAGAAAACAGGATACCTAAGAATTTTCCTTAGCCGTCGAAAAAAGTTATGCTGAAAAAAACTAGAGGAGAATATGCTACTAGTCCAGATGCATCTGAGAAAATCCAAGTCACCAAATGGATGGATAACTCAGTTGTATCGATTGCTTCGACCTGTTTTGGAATTGAACCAATTTCCCAGGTGAAAAGGTACTCCCAGCCACAGAAAAAAATAATACTTGTGCCTCAACCTTCCGCTATAAGAGAATACAATAAGCACATGGGAGGAACTGATAGAATGGACGAAGACGTTAATGCTTTGAGAATCAGGGTAAGGGGTTGTAAATAGTGGTGGTGTGTTTTTACATGGATTTTAGATGTGGCTATGAATAATCCCTGGTTATTGTACAAGCAGTCGTGGAATTCTAAAATTACAAAATTGGATTTTAGACGACATATATGCAAAAAAAATTTCATTCGTTATAGAACTCCGTTGAAAACTCCTGGATCCAGCATGCTGAGAGCTAGGACATCGGAGGCATCTTTATTACTTAGGTATGATAATCTTAACTATTTAGTTCAAGAAATACCTAACAATAAGCGCTGGAGATGTGCAAACAAAAAGTGTAAATTATCGGTTAAAACGATGTGTAGTAAATGTGTCAAATTTTTCATATCATATCATTCAAAAAATGTTTAAAACTTATATCATATCATTTTAACTATGTATTATTATCCTTCAATAAATAAAAACAATCAATACATTGAGTTTTTCATTTCATTTAGCTCATAAATTTGAAACAGTTTGATACCAATATCTAACCACTTTGTGGTAGTGGGAACGCCTAGCGTTACTTATATGTAACGGCCTCTCTGGAGACACTGGTGACCTTGACAATCAAAATTTTATCATTGGGTGTCTATTAGGATCTAAATGAACCCATTTCATAAGAAATTCATAGAAAATTCGCAAAAAATGAAATCTCGGCGTTGAAGGGTTAAGAAAAAGAAGAATGCAGAAGAGGATCTCTACGAAGAATGTGTGGAAAGACTCTGTGGGACTTGAAAAGGAAAGATAATATTAAGAAGGAATGTGGGATGAAAGCGTATGAAAGTTGAGATGGTTTTGGCATGTTGGAAGAATAGATGCAAGGAGGATTACAAAAAAAAACAATTGTTATGGCTGAAAGGAAGGCGCAGTGAACCGGGAACATCATGGATCGAACTCATCGATAAGGCACTTTATCTCGCTTTTTAGAAGTGATTAAAAAGTACCTATGTATGTTTGCGAATATAATATTATGGACTTTGCCAAGGCATTCGATACAGTACCACACGAGATGCTATTTTATAAATTATTTTTACCAGTTTGGGATTCGCTAAAAGTTGAAGTAAATTTTTGATTGAGTTAATTAATATTGTATTTTAATTGTTAATTATTAATTAATATTTAATTTTAATTGTTTTAAACACGATTTTTTTATCTGGTACGATTTCAATTGGTAATTAAATACCTTATAATTGAATGAATTTCCCTATGTTTCGTGTGTTTTTGAAAGATATGCTTATTAAACTATAAAGACAGATAAATAAGAATATCTATATAATTATGAAATCAAGTTTTAGTCATGGCAATTCCACCTTCTATTCTTCTCCTCAAAGTCGCTCCCATTTCAACCTTCAGATTTGGAAAATTTTGGATCGTACTTTTATTTTTCTCTGCAACAGAGTTCTAGTGGCTATCCTCAGTTTTTTTATACAAATAAGTCTGATTTATAAAAAAAAAATATTTTAAATAATAAAGACAGCGTATTTATTAATGAAGCAGCTGAAGAATAATTAAAATTAATTTTTGTCGCCTCTGATGAGAGTTCGTGTCTTTTCGAAAGACGCGTTATTAAAAATACAACCCCTGAAATATAGTTATTATTTATGTAGAAAGAAGGCCGGTTTCGAGCAAAAATGTACATATTATTATTTTATTTTCTTACAAAAGATCTTTACAGGGATGGAATATGGAAGCAAGGTTTTATAATTAAGGGGTTTAGTAGGATTTTAGGATAAAAAGTTCAACATTTTTGTAACTATTTATGATGCAATAATAAAATTATGTTGTTATTTAAATTATCACTGGTGCTAATATCTATATGCTACAAAAAACTGGACCATGAAGTCGCGTGATCTATAACAGAATGGGTAGATTTGAAAATACCCTATACCAATCAGAATGGGTAGGTTTGAAAATACCCTATACTATAATGGGTAGATTTGAAAATTCTCTATTCAAGAATGGATACATTTGAAAATACAACGATCTTTTATGGATAATAGACAATTATTGTAAGAGTGACCGTTGTTCCTTCAAGTCACAGCCACATTTTAGGAGGGATTGCCCCATCATAAATGAATTATAATGTCTAGGTTATAAGCCATTACTGTGCAATCTTTTTCTGCGGTTTCAATCCTACGGATTGGTTTGCAGATTTGATTGTGCAATACACTTTATTGAAATAAACAAATATACATCATCAATCAATCAATCAAACATAAACAAAACAAAAAATACAATACATAACGAGAGTTAAATACAGAAAAATATATATGAAAACAGTGCAACAAGTGAGCGGAACCCGTTAAGTCATTGAAATGACTTGTCAACAACGAGTCTAACATTAAAAAAGTTTAAACTCTGAAAAGTGCAATATTTAAGAAATTTGTATATTTATGAATTTTCTACAGTATATCCCACAATGATAAAAACCTTACTTATTGATAGGTAATTGTAGCAACAATAATAGTGTTATTTAAAAAAAACATTGTTGTAAATACAGCCCTGGTGTCAACCCCTTCTCCAAACGTCCGTGTAATAATAAAAAAGATACTTTTTCTACTTCTCAGATGAATATTGATTTAATTAATTTTTATTGGAATCTCTGACCCTTCGTGCAAAAAATTATATGTACTTACCCGAAATAAGGGCTGAAAAAAATTCTAATAAGAGCATTTTTTTTTCTAAATAATAAGTTTTCAACACGAATACTTCGTACGCCCATTGGTTTTATTTTAATTAATGACCGTCAAGCCGTTTTCTCAAAATATCTCGATTTTTTTATATTAAAAGCGCTTGCGGACAGCAACTTGTTCAAAGCAACTGTTTAGTTGCTTCCAATGAAACACAAAGTATGCGGCTGCACACACGGGGAACTTGTTTATAGTTGCATTAAAAAATGTTTCCAGTGTACATTGATAATTTCAGCGAACTACATAATAATTTATTATATAACTTGTGTTTTAGATTTTTAGAGCTTTGATGCTCTAATATTAATCTAGCGGTTGTGATAGATAGCTAAGGGATGTAAAAATGCCAAATAATAACGACTCACCCCGAGTGTTTACAAGTCTTTCATTGATCGTTTTCCTGGGAGTTTCGAGATCTTGTTGGAAGCACACGGTTCCAATGTTCCAAGAACCAACCAGAGTGCTGATTTTTATGTTAAAATACGTCCAAGTGAACTAACGCAATGGATGACGGTATTCAATTCATGTCGCTGACCCAGGATCTAACTTAAAAATAACCTAGCAATTAGCAAGTATGCAACAACTGTTTTTAGGCACTGTTCTGTGTCTCTTATATTCTCATACTTTCTTTTGAATGTGAAACAGTCCATTAAACGGGTTTTTTTTTCAAATTTAAAGTTATGTAGACGCTTCAATAGATCCATAATAGTGTGGAGACAATTTTTCACACATACACCCAGTAGCTTATAGTTCACCCTTCACCCCCATAAGATCACGGGATAATGCCATGAATAAAATGGTAATATAACGCGTGAAACATCTTTTAAAGCACCCCGCGATATATTTTATTAAGTAACATTTACATAATCCATAAAATGATAATGTTAATATTCTCGAGATGTTAGCTAAGTCCGCGATAGAAAAGCAGCAAGCTCCTATAATCTTACCATAATAATATAATATATAATAGATATAGATATATAATATAATTCGATAAAATCTGGTTTTGATGGACTTCTATTCTTTCAACAACATAATATAGAATATCGTAACGTGTATCACATGTGATTTACTTCCTACTACACCGCCATCTCTTAGATTTTTTTAAAAGTTACGCATCTATAGAGGAATAATTTATTATTTTTATTACAAACTTATAACCCGTCGAACTTCATCCCGCAGCCGAATCAAGAATAATTATTACGTAAATAATTAAATAAATTATTAGCTAAATATAATTCAGATTCATGTAATAAATCAAAATTATTTTTCATTCTGGATTAGGTCGAAGTTCGACGGGCATCAGGTAAGCTAGTACATAATATGTTCGTTCTTGAAAAATGTTTCTTTGAAATCCTTGAATTTTTTTTTTATTGTTGGAGTTACGAGTCTTCAAGCAGCTATCCTTTGTAAGAAAGATCCTTAAGAATTTTAAACAATCAAACATAGTATAAATCTGGGAAGAAAAAGCCATGAACAGAATATGTAAAAGATAATATTATTTATTTAATTTATTTTAAAGATGAACACTGCTCACCATTACAGTGTTTGACCTTTTCGGTGAGCAGTGCGGGAGAGAAAGATTACATACATTATGTAGAAATACAGAAGAGAGGAAAAGTCAGAAATAATAGAAAAGAAAAGTCAGAAATAATAGAAAAGAAAAGTCAGAAATAATAGAAAAGAAAAAAAGACGAGGTGGAAAGTCACATCGGAGGGCTCCTGACAGTCCTGACGTATTCCAGCAGTTTTGATTTAAATTTATGTTCTGAGCTGCCTATAAATGAGTGAATTTGCTTAAAAGCCTATGATCTAACAGAAAGTCCGTTTATAATCTGAGAAAAACTTCTTGGAAACTTTTCTAAAAGTCCAAAGAAGCCACCAAACTTTTTCTTTAAGAAGAACAACAAGAACTTCTTGTCTAACCTTGAAAAGTCTAGACAGAACTACTTCAAATCCATTGTTATGCACATATTATTTAAGTTTTTTTGTGTTTTCTTTTTCAATTTTTCTTACAGTCAACAAGGTACTGTCCTGGGGAGAAATGACTAGTGAAAAAATACTTGAAGCTGATGAACGAGTAAACTGCAATAATTACTGTTAATGCACTGGGTTCGAGGGGATAGGTCCGTCGTCTGAAAAGACGACAGTCTTTCAATATTATGACAATGTTTTTGTTACTACGGTAATAATGAGAAGTGGTTGGTAGTCCAATGGTATCAATCGCCGGCTTTCATGCGTACAACGTATTGGAGGTCGTAGGTTCGAATCCCGGCCGTGCCGACCATTTCCGCTTTCACGACACAACCCTTTGGTTAGTGTGAAAGTTGTCAAAAGTGTATTTGTGTTCACTTCGAGTGAGCACAGATTCATTTTTAAATAAAAAAAAATGATCTATGCTGACACATTCACCGCTGTTTTTAGGAGCACCGTATTTCTAGGAAAATAGGACATTTTTTGATGTAATAATAATATATGGACAAAAATAAGAATTTTGATATGTACCTAGTTCCCAAAAGTTAATCAGATGCACATTTTTAACGTTTTAATTGATATTTTTTTTTGTTTTGTTGCTAGGTAAACTCTACTAATACCTTCTTGATTGATCTTGAGAATGTATTTTTTTTTCTTTTTTTGCCATAAATAAATAAATTAACACTTTTCTATACAAAGGTGCCAGTATAGCCGGCGGAACTTATTACCTGAGGTAATTTTTTCCAGTCAATCGGTACCATCCAATCTGAGACAGGCCATATCCTGGGTGGAATTTCAAGTGAAAAAACACTGACCCAACCGAGAATTAAGCCCGGGACCTCGTAATCTGAAGTTCACGCCTATACCACTAGGATACCGAGGTCGGTATAAGTGTCACTTTTCTGTCTTGTCTTGTCACTTTTTCCTTTGCTTTCTGCAATCTAATTGTATACTTATTGACTTATTGCTTCATTTTAATTAATGTATAATTTATATTTGTTTAGCCGTCTTTTGATTTTGTCTAATATTATATTTATTTATTATCGTGTCGAAACCAGTAAAACCAATTAAACTGATCTCCAGTAGGTACTGCTCAAAATGCACAGCGCGTGGAGCTGCGTCAAAAATATCCTCCATAGTGCATGTAACAGGGCACAACGGACATTCCAGCAAGTGTGGCATTGTCTGCGCCGCGCCGCAGTCACACGCAACGGATTCGTCCTGTAGGAAGCCCCATCGTTCCCTATTGTCACGGCAGTCGCCCACACCAGACCTCAGACGGTTCAGGGTTGCCCACGTTCTATAGTCTAGTTCGCTTCCAGCAACAAGATGTTCTTGGGCTCTGAAAGGCTCACATATTTGCTGGTCCTCCTCCCACCTGCGTAAACGCTCAGAGGAAGCAGGGCCCTGCAGTGGTGATGAGTAATTTAAAAAGGGCGTCTGGAGCTAAGTCGTTGTGGTGGAGGGACATGGTTGAACAGGAGATATTTTGAATTCGTCTCCTGTGAGGTTCTTAAGGGGGCAAGGAAGGAACCTCTGAGCGGTGCCCCTGGAAAGTAACTGAATATTTTACTCAAGCGCAAGCAATTCTTCAACCACAAAGTTACAATAACCAATCCTTCCAATACGAACCAGAAAAACTTCTAATATTATGTTATTTATATACCTACCTACATAATATTAGTTTTACTTTTTTACATACCTACTCAATTTGTTGTCAACCACGATACGGGCTCTGCCTGTGTTGTAGCAAAGTGAAACCTCTTTAATCTTCATATATTTTAATTTTGTTTCTTTGTGATTAAACTGTTATACCTACTCCATTTGTTGTCAACCACGATACGGGCTCTGCCTGTGTTGTAGCAAAGTGAAACCTCTTTATTAATCTTCATATATTTTAATTTTGTTTCTTTGTGATTAAACTGTTATACCTACTCAATTTGTTGTCAACCGCGATACGGGCTCTGCCTGTGTTGTAGCAAAGTGAAACCTCTTTAATCTTCATATATTTTAATTTTGTTTCTTTGTGATTAAACGTTGTCGCAAAAATAAATAAAAAAAATATTATATTATGCCATCATCAGGCACCCATCTAGAATTTTTTTTATACAAAAATGAATCTGTGCTCACTCAAAGTGAACACAAATACACTCTTTGACTCTTTCACAGTAAGCTACATAAAGCTTGTGTCGTGAAAGAGGAAGATGGTCGGCACCAGGGATCGAACCCACTACATCCGCACGAAAGCCGGTCTCGTAACCGCTAGTCTGCCAACCACTTCCGAAGAGAGAAGTGAGTTTTTGAGAGAAATAGAGAGAAGGAAACGGGTAGGTACTTGTGGGTAAACCAAGAAACTTCAGATTATGAATAAGATGACCAAGATGAGGAACTACCGTGGATGACTACACCAAGATTTCCTAGAGGACATAATATAATATGTGGACGTGTCGGAACTCAAAAGAACTAATTAAGATATGTAGGAATGGAGAAAAAATGATGTACATTGCTGCAAATCAATTCTAGGATTGTAACCAGAGTGGGTGTTATATAAATCCTTCATAATGTGCATAAGCTTTGTATTAAGTCGTTATATCTAAAGGTAAACTCAAACGCGTCACTGTCTGTATTTTGACGTATGAAGTAGGTTAAAATAACGTTACAAGCCTGAAAAGGTTAAGTTAAGACCCCAGTATGTACCTCACTCGCTCCCGTTATGTACTTAAACTGAAAGTAAGTATATTTTGTGAGAAGTTGCTCCTGCCGAGGCATACATATTTACGATAGGTTAAAACCTAAATAAAACTTTTTAGTTGGTCTCGGAAGATATGGGAGGAAGGGTCTCTTCATCGTCTTCATACACTGGCACCCCTTGTAACGACCATAATCCGTTCCAACGCTTAACTCGTTGTGTGAGACATTCGATATGCGAAGAATATTTTCCCATATAAAACACAAATATATAGTCTGACCTGTATGGCGAAAAATATCAATTTACAAAGATGCTTGGTGATAGTCCATTTCAAAATAATAACAGGAATTTACCTATAATTGTTAATAGTAGGTACCTATTTACTATAATTATTAATTACTATAGGTTCTTCAAAAGCATATTGTATTCAATTTATAAAAAAAATAATAATAATGTCCGAAAGCAAGTTCGGAGCAATATTGCAACATGCGATACTGGATGTAGTAGAACTGCTGGATGAAGGAACTTCTCCAAAGACCAACGGAACGGGAGTCATTATAGGCTGGTTTTAGAGGAGACCCGCTAATAGATACGCGTCATTTGAAAACGCTTTCTAGATATTCATGAAGTTTCGGCTGTCAGTGCCGATAGATAGCGAGACTCTAAAACGAGCCTTAACCCCGTTAGCACACCTCCGCTGCGGATTAGCCGAAGCGACGACGATCACATCTGTCAGTTTCTGCGCGCCATGTTGAGAGTGAGATAGCATGCTCAAACCCGTACTGTTTTTTATACATTCATCTCTCTCTTGCGGTGTTTCGCCATAGATTACTTCAAATAGTATTCACACCTCCGCCTGATATTTCGCGGATCCGTGTGTTTCGCATTCCGCCCGCTTTTGAAGTTGTCAAAATCGACAGAATTTTAGAGCGAAATTGAAGCGAACGTCATATTTTCCATAGAAATCAAAGATGGAAAACGTTAATTGCGTTTTGTTATGGGATGGTTTGCAGAAGTTGGATGTGCATATTTTCTAAATTGTAAGTAAAAACGTTGTTGATGTTGTAATATTTAAAAATATATATGAAATGTGAAATAATATTGTGGTTTTAATTATTTATATTTCCCAATAAAGCATAACCATAGAATACTTACTTATGTGTATTTTTCTCTTTCGCTACTCGTTTACCCGCTAGTGTACTAACACTACCTGCGATTTCGCTTTCTGCAGTTTCGTGTTCCGTGATTCGCGGCGGACGTGTGCTAACAGCCTAAAGATACATTTGAGTTCCGGCGTCACACGCTATGAAACGACTTTGCTCGCAATCTGTTTTGCTCGTTATGCGAATCAATCGTTAGTAGAGGTATGACTGTATTCTAACTTCTTCTGCGACCCTTCCCCCCTTCCATTTTTTCCTGGCATTTCTTCTTCTTTCTCTTCCTACACACACACTCAACCCGCCGACTGCTTATAAAACTTTTTGTTATCTCTTTGTCCGTCCCTTGAGGTCAACGTGAATATTTGAAACATGTCCCATGCCAATTTTTACGATGTGTTTTAATATTTTTTTAAGTATCACTAAACAAAAAAACTTTAATAATTAATAGGTTTAATACTAAATTACCAACCTCCTTCAACACCATGTTCAAATCCCTCAGCTCTGCTTCAAAAGAACGGAACACGGTATAACTAAGAGGTATATTCCTCTTCTTCGGGCCCCAAATAGAGGAAGAACAGCGTTCTCCTTACCCAACTGTCATTCGGCATCCTTTACACATTTCCCAATCAAATCCATCTCCTCCCACAATGTTTGAAGTGATGGGCCTGCGCTGGGTGCGTCGGCTTAAAGCATCGTTCGTGATGCGGTGGTACCATCTTATACCCAAGATTCTTCGAGTCACTTCGTTTCAAAAGCGGAGACTTTTTGTGTCTGGGCTTTGGTCAGGTGCCAGGACTCTCGTGCCCATACAGGAGAATGGGCATTACAACCGCATCAAACAGTTTACATTTTGTCTCGACACTAAACGCCGACGCTAAGAAATTGATACTTACTTTAAAATGATTTTGGAGTTCGCCAGCAAAGACAGGTTAATTTAATTTGATTTATTTCACGAAGGTTGTTGTTAGATACTAAAATAATAAGTCACCCCTCGTCACGTGACAAGTAGTGGAAACAATGATTTTTGGCAAACAATGGACGTTTCAATCATTAGGGTCGTCATAATGGCGTTGTGGCTCCACACAAAGGACGGTTCGTCACAAAGAGGCGTCGCGTGTGAATCGAAATTCGTCATGCAAAAGGCAGGTACGGGGCTATTCAATGTGTGAAGTTTGCTCCGATGAAAAGGCCATTCTTTCAGGAGGGAGTTTTGCAATTATAATTAACACAAAATGTTCTATTGATTGTGTGTTGCCATTTATCTAACAAACTGGCATTATTATTATTACGGCGGAAAAATGTTTTTGTCTATTTTTAGATTTCAAAAATATTAAAACACAAAACACATTTAAATCTTTAGTTTTTTTTTTTTTAATGTAAAATTACCTCCGAATCAATAGAAAACGAGTGCGTGCTGAAAAAATACATACTTAAACGGCTTTCAAAAACACTCCGCTGAAGCCTAAGTCGTCCGAAAATACATTCTGGATCAAAATTTATCGTAGGTATGTAATTATTAATACTGCAAAATTCTGTACCGAGTGGAAGATTTGGAGGCCAAAATGGAGCCCATTTCTATCAATTTTTAGAAACACCGTTTCATGGAACACGCGTTTGGTAAAATTGATTTTTGAACAATTGTGTATTCGAAAAATTAAAAGATAGGTTGGCAGCAAGCGTGAACATCTCCTCTCCTCTCAGTTCTCTGATATTCTCGTTAGTTCGATGTATGAACTGCCTCCATGTCCCGGCATAATCTGTTGTAAATACACCTGGCGCGGACGTCTTCTACCAATCGTAACCTCAACCACTCCCTCCAACATTGTACCCAGTAAATTTTCATGTCTCATTACATGCCCCAGCCATCTCGAGCGTCTCTCTGATATGATGTTCAATATTTGCCTTTCCTCTGAAACTCTCGCAAGAACGTCTTTGTTTGTGATATGTTCCCTCGAATATATTTTTAAAATTCGCCTTTACGTCCACATTTCAAAGGCCTCCAGTCTTTTCCATTCTCTTTCACGATACACCAGATTTCACAACCATGTATTAAAATGCCCAATACATGGGTCTTACATAAGTTTTAGGTCAATATTGCTGGATTCAAAGATCTATGATTCTTCGTTTAAGGCAAGTCTTGCTGTACAGATCGTCAATTTGTTTCCCCAGAGTAGTAAATACACGAAATAGATTCAGTTTAGAATTATTCAAATACTAGCTTATACCCGTCTTGCTTTACGTTTTTGATTCCGATTGTCCGGCTTGATCGGTAGGTAATTAAACAGGTTCTAGTCTAGCTTCCCATTGCTTAACAGACCTCTATAACTGACATAAGCACAGGAAAAGAAGAATGACACTTTTAAAATTTTTGTTTCACCGACCTCATAATATTATACGAACCTACCGACATAATTTGCAAGTTTTCATAGAGAGAGAGATAGCTCTGTGGTTTGAATCTTAGCTACATTCCCTAATGTGTGATAATTAATTAGGCTCTCCACCCATAGAGGGTGATTTGCGCTATCTGTCAAACTTCAAAATGGAGGAATCATTTTGCAAATTTTTTCATTAAATCTTTATTTATTGAGAATAATAAGATTTGAATAACATTTATATGTATAACAAATCAATCTATAATTATTTTATTACATTTTCATACCGTAATACCAAGATTCCATTCAACTTTTACATGAGTAATTTTGTTTCCAAAATATGGCTTACTGTCTTTTTGAGAAATTTGTATGAAGATCCTAAAAAATTAGAGTTTTTTAAATAGGTCTAAATATATTAAAGTTAATGCAGCAAATTGTATTTAAGAACCTTCTCAAGCAAATTGCACCGCTCTGCGCAGATTCATATCTGACGTAGCATTTGTATTTTGAGCGTGATGTTCACATATACGATAGAAAGCACACAAACATTTCTCAATTATTATGTAGATTTGAAAATGAAGGGCCCATTCTCTCATAATAGCTGTTTTTTAGCACTTCATGACTGATACTTAATGATTCCACGATTCCTTAACATACTGAAATTTACATTTTATTGTAGAATGAACTTTAATGAAAATGGCTGGAATTTATTTCATTCACCTAAAAAGATTTTCTTTTTTAAGGAAACCACACCCTAAGTAAACAATTAAGGTTAGTTCGAACTAAACTTTTTTGTGAATAACGGGGCTGTTTTTGCACGCCCATCCCATGCGATACTACTTTCCAGAAAAACGTTTTGGTATTCTTTAGTATGATATTGAAATGTTCACCTGATGATTGTTTTATTGGCTCGATTAAATAAGAACAATTTCAATTTTCAGATTTTTTTTATACAAATGAAACAAACGTAATATATTGTAATAGTTTATTAATTTAACCTTACTTCACCTGTATATTTCAGTTTCATATCAATCGATAAGACAATCATTTCCTAAACGATACACTATCAACTAACTATAATAGGTGTAATAGTTTTACTGGGTGCGGTAAACGCTTCATCGCGATCTACCACGGGATAAAAAAAATCAAATTAATTGTACAATAATGTACACTTGGTATGTAATTATAATTTCATAATTATTTTTAATGTATACGGCTTACAAGTAAATTATAAAGTAGAGTGCATTTACTAACAATCATTGATTTAGTTCTTAATAACATTCATTATATAATATTAAATCCGTGCATTGTAAAAAAAAAAACACAATATTTTCCCTACATTGACGCGTACATTCATGAAATAGATAGCGTTGATAGTCAATTACCAATTCGGATGAAAATATTCTTACAAAGAAGAAATAAAAATTTTGGCATATATTCTACGTTGATTTTAATGAAAAAAAAATAATTCCTAATATACACTTACAATGATAATAATACATTTATATATGATAAAAAGTAATAAAAAACATCTCTTTCCGTTTACTTACATAAGCTCTTGTTTTTTTTCCAATGATAATTTTTAAAATTCTGCCTCGAAAATATAAAATAAACTGCCAACTGATAAAATTCTCGCAAAATATAAAATGCCAACAAAATAACCAGATATTTAAAAATTCATAATTAACAGGCGACATAAAAAAATCACAATATTAAGTAAAAAAAATTAAAGATATCAAAAAAAAAACTTACACATCTATTTATAAAAATTCAATAATAATAAAAGAATGTAAATAATTCTATCATAGTCTTTCAAAAATTATAAAATAATAGAAAAAATGTATAGGAAAAAATCTACATAATTTTTTTTTAAATAAGTTCGATACACGATAAATGCTAGTTATCAATATTCAAAATATGGCATTTATTTTAGGAAGAAATGAAAAAAATTGCCAACATCTCCACATATCAAATACCTCCTTAAGAGCTACATTTTAGTAAACATGATTTTATTTTTCAATAATAATACATAATTATAATATTTTAATCCTAAATCTATTTTGTAAAATTGAATTATGACGTATCACTTTTTAAACTATCCAAAAAAATAAAAAAAGAAAATTAATCGAATCGAAATAAATGAAACATCATAGTAATTGTCTAAAGTAAAGTAGTTTATATCCATCACAATGGTGTCTAATTAAATAATATATAAAAAAAAATTATAAATGGATTTCCAAGAATAAAAACTATCCTAAGTTAATATTGTTCTCGTAGACCGTATGGAAGTATAACCAAAGTCGTAGAGTTTGGAATAAAAAAAAAATGCGGGCCAAAGTAAATATTTACCTTTTGACAGCGGGAACTTACGTAAGTCACTTATGTGCCTATAAACGAGACCTTCGTAATTGCTGTCTGAATTTTTTGCATTAACAGGCTGAAATGCAGGGCCATTAAATACCAGCTCTCATGTAAAGTCATTTAGGAATCACAACTACAGGTATATATTGTTAAATTTTTAAAACATTTAATAGACCAACGCCGTATATTATTTATAAAAACTAGTGGTCGACCCGTGCTCGAAAATCGAACATAACTAACCTCCGCTCAAGCATTAAGTTGCTTATGGAGGAATACTGTGTCTTGCATTGTCGTTTAATTAGATTTTCTTTAAAAAACAATGACATGGATATGTCAAATTCGAAATGTTGATAATATGTACAAAGTTTTTACTAATATTATTAAAGACACAAAATTAATCTATTCTCAATTTGACCATAGATAAAAAAAGAATATATGCGTCTGTGTCAATGTCAAATACATAGAAGTGTGTGGGAGTATCAAATACATAACATTACAGTAGAGTTTGTTGTAATGTTTATTTATTGATTTAATGTATTTTTTAGGCATAATTTAAAAAAAAAAATAGCATTCGCCGCCACGACTTCTCTGTATAAACTACAAGTGTGCAAAATTTGTGACGTCAGACAATCCTGCCTTCCAACCTATATATGCGAAAGAGACAGTAATTGCGAGGGTCTCGCTAGTACACCGGTCTCCGCTGTCAAAAAGTTAACATGTATATTCACACACGGTCTACAAGATTTTAATGCAAATTTGTTCAGAGATCGGTGTCGTACCAAGCAGCTACTTGGTTGTTGTCAGTCGGTGGTTCGGGAAAAGACAATTCCCCTCCGCCCGTTCCTCCCTCATCCCCCACATCCATGTCCATTCCAAATCCCCCACCGATCTCCAGACCCTGCATCGAATCTATTGGTATTTGTTCATAGCCTGCAAATATTTCAAAGGTTCTTAACACTTACCTATATTTTATATTATTTAAAAAGCATACACCATACAATCTTTTAATACAATAAAAAATATTCTATGTAAAAAAATAAATAAATTTAGGTACATAAATTAAATAAGAATAATATGTAAAATCTAACAACACAAAATTGTATTTTGACATAACATTCTACAATTGGGATTTTGGTGATGGTAATTGTCTTCCACTCTATTCTATCCAATCACACTTCTTTCGCTTCTTCCACCAACATTACACGGCCATCCTTAAGGACAGAATCAATGTGTTTGATCCATGATATTGTAGCGGCCATGTTTCACATGATGACATCGTCCACCAATAGCGTTTCTCCATGATGTCGTCATCCGATAGTACCCTGCCACATCGTACAAAGCCGCACAACCATCAGTCACCAATCGGCATAGAATCAACACGCACCATCCGTCTCACGGGGCGCCACTTGGTGCCCGTTCAATAGTATTTTCTGTATAATATGTTATTTCTTCGATAAAACTATTCAGACCTACGAAACCTAGCTATCACTGCAAAACACCACTACAAATTCCACAATATGCTTGGTCCACCACATCTTCTTACGTCTTTCAATTCAGCCATATAAAATTTTTATTGTAATCCTACTCACATCCATTCCTTTCAAAAAGCCCAAACTATCTCAACTTATATCTTTGTACCAACACTATCTTCCGTACCAAATTCCTTCCTAATATTCTCATTCCATGTCTCACTGTCAACCCACTAACTTTTTGTAGAGCTCTCAACTTCGCTACATTTATACTGCATTCCTCTCCCAGCAATTTTCTTATACTGCATTCCTCTCCCAGCCATTTTCTTATACTGCTTTCCTCTGCCATCCATTTTCTTATACTGCTTTCTTCTGCCAGCCATTTTCCTATGTTTGATTTCTTTTTCGCACTTCTTTTCATTCCTACTAAACATACTTCTTAAAAATCAACACATCCCTTTTTCAAAATCAAAATACAATCTTAAGATATTCTCAGATTTTACATGAAAAACAAATCTACAAGACTAGATATATAATGAAATGTAAACCATAACATAATATAATAATACAAAATATTTAGAATAATTATTAAAAAAAGACAGCTACGACACTAGATAATATATAGATCACCTGCGCATGTTTTAATGATACATGGGTCCCTGGTTAAGCTGCGTGAAAAGAATAGAAATTTCACTGTTATTATATTTGTTCTGTTACCACATCCAACATCACATTGAAAAAAAATGCTAACTTTTTAATGTATATAAGAAAATGACGCTAACAGCACCAAAAAAAAAACATAACAAAGAAATCAACAATGTTCTTGAGAGTAAAGAATTGATTGAACATGCGCTCTCGATGGAATTATTCAAATAATAAAATTGACATAAAAGGGATTTGATTGGTGGTTGAAGATGATGACATACGGTTCTCAAATACAACAACAACAAACTCCCTTTTACACCCCAGTCAGGGGCATAGGGAGGCAACAAGAGCTCTCCATTGCGCTCGATCTTGCGCAATGTTTATGACCTCCTCCCACAAACAAATAAGACAAACCAAAAATATAGAGACTGTTAAAAAAATGGATCTAGTATTATCCTGGTGCCATCTAGTGTCTGTCAACAAAAGTATGGTTGCATAAAAAGGTTCTCGTAAAGTTCAATAGATGTCACTAAAGGATTATTTCCAACCACTTGGCAGCTTGATACACCCAGCTAGTGGCCTGGAGGTTAGCACCTTGATTTGTTAACATATTTGACATGTTGAAAACTCTCACGGCAGGTTTGGGATTTTGAAATATGACCGTAAGTGGTTGATTACACTAAGCCAGCCTTCGAAACAAAAGTAGAAGATGTGGAAATTAGTACTTTGTAATTAAGACAAAACAGGCCAGCTACTGATCGTCATCAGTAACAAAACATCCAGATAAGACAGATTTGCGAGTCTAAAGAAGAAAATGAGTGAGAGAGTGATATGGACACATTTCAAGAATGTAGAAAATAAGACTTCAACAAACCTCCCCAAAAAGCGGAAGGACAATTGAGTAGCAGGTCTCTGGAATAACAGGCCGATTAGACCTATCTAAAAAAAAAAAAGACTAGTTTCGTACCCGTCCCACAAAACTAATCAAGATAATAAAAAGTGTAGACAAACAACAAACGCCTCAATCTCAATTTCATTATTTTAATGATAAATCAATGTGTTGGAAAAAGCGAGCGATCAAGAGAAGTTCTGTTGGATGAGTAACATAATATAAAGAAGAATAAGACATACATAATAATATATCAAAAGGTGTAGTAAGTTACATGAATGACATTACGAGTGTTGGTGATGAAGTTTGGCAACAACATATATCTACGTGTTAATAATTTATTATTAGTAATATAATAATTAGTATGAAAGGTTGATTAGAAGAATAGACAAGGAGTGATGTTTACGTGCTGGTAATGTAAAAAAAATTACTATGGTATGGTATTACCTTGCTGGTGAAACGGTTGGCGTGACCCGTATAGACCTTCGTACCCCTGCTCCGGACCCAGCATATCCTAATTTATCAAAAATAATACTCAAAAATAATACTAAACCAAACAAAACACACATGTACAATGTTTTTTTTTTAAACAGATTGTCTGGATAGAAATTAAAAAGAAAAAAAATAAAACAAATATTCACACACATTACTTTTTGAAATGGACTGTGCAACTTTCAAATTTTTTAAATTTTGCATTTTTTTTTAACATTGTGCAATGATTGTCCGTCACCTTCGGCCATCACTTACCCCAGTCACAATATTGTGTAACCTACGACTGTACAGTAAAAAAACTCAAAGCTGAATCTGTGGTGACAATGTGAATAAAACAAGTGATTATTTTTGTGAAGGTGATTTGGATTAAAACAAAAAAAACTCTAAGCGTGTATCGGTTAATGACTGTGAAACGTGTCACGTTGCATTAATATTGTTTATGGCTTATAACCACGGTATCGATAATAATAATTAGAAATGTTAAAAAGTCACACATGAACATTTTTCAAAATAAAAAAAAAAAACAATCAAAACATCGGACATTGAAGAATCACCAATGAACAATGTTTTATAGGACTGACATTTATCAATAAAAATAATAATGATTTCAATTGAAAAGTAACATGCTATAACTAAGTAAGTAACAGTAACAATGTAATGAAAAGAGCAAAATTTAGGGTTCACGACACAATGTAAAGATACGAACGAAGTCATGTTTGTCCAAACTCTCGAATGCGGTACCATTTACAATATATTTAGCACTCACCTCGGCTACGGCAGATAAGATTCCTAATTATATTACAATCTCATCAAAAAATCATTCCATTTCTTTGCCTCCAACTGTTGGACAATGAAACTAATAACAACTTTTGGGTACAAACCTGTAAGTCGGGCGCCATGGCTAAGTCATTGGTCCATCCAATGTGCTGATCTTCTCGGAACAGAGAATTAGTCAATTCCATTGAGAGTCTCTTCTTGTAATCGTGCGGTTTATCCTCCGACATGCGGAACAAGACGGCGGCCGCATATGTAGCTACGCCTTCGTTACGAGAATGGAGAAGTTCAGTTAGTGGAGCGGTCGCGCCTTCCTGCTCAATTAGTTCGGCCCCTTCCTTATCGGCTGCAAGCTCGCAAAGAACACCGGCAGCAACGCGCTGCAGAAAATAAAATATATGACAGCATTATACACTGAATTTAGAGTTATTTTCAAATGTGAAATTGAAAGCACAAGCGATTTTAAAAGGATCAGTTGGATCGATTTTAAAAGGATCAGCGAAGCAAGTAGTCAAGGACAGTAATACAAGATTTTGCTAAAAAATCTGCTATTTTTTAGACATATTAAGAAATTTGCAACCGATATACTTAGATTTAGTTGAAGTAATTCTCAAAAAAAGTTTTGTTAAAATTAAATGCTATCGGAATGGACTAGGATTTGAATAAGATCGCAACTATATTGTATTAAGACTATTTAGTGAATAACACCCCAAAAGACAGGTAGTGTCTACTTTTGAAGAGATTAATTACATAGAGTGAGAGACTGCAGGGCTTCATCAACCAATCAAGACGGTTGTAATGCTAAAAACGGTAATTAGAAATAGTTTACCTGAATATTCTCAATCTCGTTGAAGAGCAACTGCACAAATATTGGCACGACATTTTGCTGTCTGATCAGCGCTCTGTTGTTGGCTTCCCTGGCTAAGATATGCAGAGCTCCCACGGCTCCTTCCACAATCTCCTCCATCCGCACCCCATCGGCATACGCCCCTCCTGTACCACCACCCAGGGACCCTCCTCCACTGGACACTGAAGTTCTCTGCAAACATTTCAAGAATGCCACATAAAACAATCTGTATCTATACTAATGGATCCCTATTTCCTTTAGTCAAATTTCACTGGTTCTTCTTTTTCTAAGTTTGCTATTATCAGGAAAAGGTTCTTATGAATGAATAAATTCAGAAAGTAGATAAAAATATTCTATTTTTTAATCTAAATTGGCATCTGACATAACTGTCATTTTTTGATAGTCGATTCAATTGAAAGAATAGGTACACCCTGCAAACATCTTTTAAAACAGTTGCATCGGTCCGATTTTTTTTTAGAAATGAATCTGTGTTCACTCAAAGTGAACACAAATACACTCTTTGACTCTTTCACAGTAACCTACTTAAAGCTTGTGTTAAGAAAGAGGATGTTGGTCGGCACGCGGGATTGAACCCATGACTTCCAGTACAAAAGCTAGCGTCATAACCAACGAACCACTACCAATCGCTTTGAATTACACTGCTTAAATAGGTTACAAATTCTCGTTCAATATTCATAGTTAAGACAGGAAAGCTAGATTTCAATAAAAATATCTTTGTGAATAAAATCAATTATGGATATTTATTTACCCTTGCCGAAACCCTCTGTGTATCCTGGAAGGCCCTCATCAGCAACCTGACCAAATGGTGAATGGCTCCGTGCTCTCTAAGTGGCGCATGGTTCGCAGGACACAAGGCCAAATTACGGATGAGACCAATAACCGCCTTGACAAGCGGCCAGCGAGATGGTGGATGCAGTAGTTTCACAATCACCTGAAAAATCATTATTAGATTTAGTAAAAATAAAAAAATGGAAAAAATCAGTATTCATTACCAAACCATGACTAAAATTTTTAGCGCAAAATACAGCAGGTACCAGTTATTGTTATCACTGTATAATAGAATGACATTTTCAGTTTATAAAATCAGTTGTTCCAAATATTTATACTTTTTTTATATTTTTTTACTAATTTCGACTCAATAGATAAATTTATTGCGCGTTAAAATTGCTTTGCAGCAAAAACCAAGGTCATTCATGAATGGCTCGGTTGTGTACTTTCTACCATAAAATATAAAATACACAATATCGGCAATTGTAATGTACAACATGAATGGCTAACGACATCACAGATTTTTAAAAGCTGAGTGTGACAATGGTACAGTGATGTTATCAAAAAAGTCCATTAGTCCGGTATCTAACAGTCCGGAATGCCCGATGCTCCGGAAAATTAAAAAAGTTTGATTTTATCCAAAAGCGTGTCTTTAAAGCAAATAAAAACGCTCGAGAGCTATTCGGAAGTTTTCGGGAGTTCGGGATCATCCGGAAGCGCTCGTTATTGATTGGAAACAATTAGCGGTCGACTAGTCTCAGCTGTCACAACAAATTCAGGTGCAGTGCAGCTTCGTTAATCAATCACAAATTTAAAATAAACATGTTATATGTATTTGCACACTGTATTTGTAGTTTAATTATTAACCTAATTGACTGGAATTTTCGATAGTCCGGCACCGAGCTGGTCCCGAACGTGCCGGATTATTAGACTTCTACTGTACAATCCTTTCTTCTATGTTTATGTAAAATGGCTGCAGGTTTTTCTAATCAAAACACATGGGACAAACACTTCACAATATCCGGCACCTACTGCACCCAGAGAACTGTGATTTCAAGAACTAAGAACTTTGTGATTTAGATTAAGACAATGCAGTTCCTAAGTATGAATGATATCAAAAGAAAACATAACAATTTTAAATACCTGTAAACCGTAATTCAAACGCACGGCATTTTGGGCCATCTCCGATTCGACATGACGAGATGTGAGATGTCTGAGGGCGCACACAGCAGGTTCTGTAATCTCTTCACGATCTCCGGCGTTGACGATGGTGCGAACCAGGGCATCAACACCGCCGACCTGCACATATTGATATATATTTTTAACACTAGTCTACAGTAATAACAGAAGTACAGAAGAAAAGGTTTCCTAAAGTTACCTGGCACACGGTAACTTTATTCCTCTGGTTGTTGCATGTTAGATTGGACAGGATTCCAGCGGCGCAAGTCACAATGTTGACATCTGTAGAAGCCAACACTTGCACTAAGCTTTGAAGAAGTCCTTCAAGACCATCCACCTGCAAGAGATAAAAGAAAGTACGATAAGAAAAGAGAAACTTCAAAACACTGATAGGCTAATACAAAGATTAGTGCCTTACCTTAGTGCCAGCGTCAGACAGATTGCGTAAAGTCCACAGACAGTTCTGGACGAGACGTCCGCTTGGATTGCCCAAATGCATGGCGAGAGCCTGCATTCCTCCAGCTTCTACAATGGCCGGTTTGTTTGATGAACACACAGACAAAACCTATAAATAAAAATTAATATTATAGAAAAAAAAAACATAACATTTAGTATGGAGTGTGGGTGTAAAAGAATACTCCACCTTTAATACTCTAGAAGTGGTCCACAGCAACTTTTCATAGTCGTATGAGCGCATGATACGGACGAGTTCGATTGGTCCTTGGGAAGCGAGAATTATCAATTTAGACTCCTGATTTCCATAAGCTAAAATCTGAAGACAATCTGTGACGATGGCCAAAAACTTGACATTATTACGCTGCAAAAGAGCAACCATCTTCTGCAAGCCACCGGCGAGACGTACAGCCATCTTAGAACCGTCTTGATGAAGGAGCAGATTATGAAGGGTGGTGATAGCATAGAAAAGAACGGATTCTACAGGAGAGCTGAGAAGTTTGACCAAAGCCGGGATGCCACCACTCTTGAAGATGGCCAACAGACCCTGTCTGTGATGCGAGAGATTGTGGAGGGTCCCAACAGCCCCCTTGGTGGTCTCCAGATCGTTACTATTTGAAATGGCTCTGACGAGAGCTGCCACCATCTGTGGGGAATTCATGATAGCGTGGCGGGAAGCTTCTTTCTTGGAGAGTTGATGCACCATCATGGCTGCTTTGGATACAACAACCTGATCTTCATCGTTAAGCAATTTAATCAACTCAGGAATAGCCCTGAAATATTCATAAAAAAATTAAATCAAATTTAGATAAGTTTGTTTAAATACAATATGTGGTATGTTCACAAACCTGGTGGCTAGATCGGCATCATCTTGATAGTTGATGAGATTGACAACGGCATGCTTCAACATTTGACTTGGTTCAGCAAGACGTTGAACAGCCGTCGGTTGAGCGGGATCAAACTGTGTAGACGGGATCTCAATGCCTTCCTCCAAAGTTTCGGGGAACATGGCAGCGCGGACTCTTTGAGAACGAGTCTGGGAAAGTTGCTGATTCATATCTACGAGTATTCACAACAATAATCATAGCATCAACTTGTATTTACATCACATCAAGTATGTTGTTATTTAGAATAGTCAACGTACCGTCAACTTGATCCTGTGTGAATCCCTGGGCAAAGCCTTGATCCAGATCAAACATCAGTTGATCCCCCTCCATGTCATCATCTTCCTTGCCCGAAAGTGATGGCACTTGTGTGGCAGCTCCAGAGTTGATACCAGAATCAGCCAAGTAGGAGTTCTGTTGCCACAACAACGTCTGCTCTTTGCTGGACGCCATTGGTACTTCGGGACCAGGATAATTGTTGTGGGACACTAAAAATTAGATATATTTTTGCAGTTAGAATATGTAAGAACACAAATATGACATTAAAAATAGTAATTTCAAAATCAATTTAATCCGAATAAATTGAAGTGTTAAAATGGTTAACTTGGAGATAGGTGTAAATAAAAATACAATACTCAAATTTGCTCATTTGTAATATGATTTATTGAAAACATTGTTGGCAAAACAGTTAGAAATGCAGCAACCAATGTTGTTGTTTGATTTCTTTTTGAAAATCTGATTTAGAAACTATTTTACACAATTTGTGTTCCATTCCTTCGAAGCAAAACTGAGGGATTTAGGCATGCTGTGATAGGCAGTCAAATTGAGTGCAACTTTTGATGCCTCCCTTTGCCTCTATAAGACGAGTCACAAAGCAAGTATGTTACATTTTTATGTTTGTTAAACACAATATATTACTTTATTAGGATAAAACAAACTTAAGTCAATAATAAGTATCTTTGAAAAATAAAAAATGTTTTAATTGAGAATCATTGACATAGTTTCTTCCACTGTTTATATACCACAATGGTGAAAACTGTTCAAACTACAGATTGGCAAACTTTATCAATGTTTGCAGATTTCTTCGCTGTGCAAAACTTTGTTATTTCACTTATAAATCAAAAGATAATATATTTTTGATCAATTTTTACAAACTTAGATAATAATGTCTGCATAGAAAAGGAAAATGGGCCAGTTATTCATCAATCTGTCAAACATTAGCAAAAACAGGTAAGTATTTACAGCCTAACACATTGTGAGAGATCAAATTATCGATTTTCAACATATTATTTTAGATAAAAAGATAGAAACCACACTATAGGATGCATTTTGGTACAACAGGAAAATAGGGTCATTCTTAGAATAGTCACAGTACCAAAGTGATTCATCCATCAAATATTTCTCAGGTTGCTTTTCGAAATAACATAAATTTGTACAAATTATGAACATAAAAGCCACTTACTTGTCCTATTTTGAGTCGGCGGCAGCTGATAACTCATGGCTGCACAATTTTTTTTCGACACGCCTGTAAAAAAAATATTCTGTATTCTCTTACGACAAAAACATGGAATAAACAACCAAAAACACTCGACAAAGAATAGGCTGTTTTGAATACAAAATGTTTTGGATATTCAAAGATCACTATTTATATTCGTAATTAATAGTTTATGTGAGTAAAAAAACACGATATTTTAGTTTATATGCCGATATTATGTTCACTTATGTTTTCACAACAAAGTCATCCATGACAGTAATCCGGAGGTTCGTTGACACCACACCCGTAAGCCATAAATCCCGGTCTATTAAATTAAAAATGAGTATTAAAAGGTAAATTAGAACATTTTCTCACCTCTTAATGCAAATTCAATTAGTAATTAGTAAATATTTGAAACAAATCGATTCGTCTGAATCAATTCCACCCGCACAACGCAAGTGAAAACAGAATGGCGACCAAATCGAATGCGTCGAATGTTGCCAGTATAAAAAATATTTCGAACATACAACTAAAATCTCCCCATACACGAACGAATAAACAATTATTTTTTATAAGTTAATCCAATTACATTACTTAACGATTATTTATACTTTGCATATTGATAAGATCAAGCTTTCATGTTTATAAAATACTTTACAACATCCATATTGCGAACCAATAATAGGGAAATACAAACCTTGATATGTGAGGGGGAAAGGTGCAAAAAAACTGTGCTAGGGTTTGATTTGATTACCTTTTCCAAATTTCAGCAAAAGAAATCAAACCACTACTACTTACTTAAAATATTAATTTTTCAAACTCATACTCACAATATTCCTACAACTTACCATCAAAATACCTCACAGGAAGCCACCGTGGAGCCTTTTTACTTTTGCACCCCTTCTAGTGAACTTTCTTTACATTACACCTCTTTGCAGCAAGTTTATAACACTGAATATGTTTAAAAAAAACTTTATGATGAAACAATTAAAGTTGTACCTACTTAATAAAATTTTATGCAGTTAGATATTTTCATTGCTCATGTTGAGGAACACATCCAAGAGAAAAGTCATTTGGTTTTAAAGTTTGGTGTAGGTATTTTACTGAAAAACTTTATTTCAATCTCATTGCATAAAATTAAGCATTACTGCGTAATCTAGAGTTCGGTGTTCACACTTGAAAGATTTCTCATCGCTCAATTTTTGGCATTTATACTGTCATACTCTCATACATGACTTGTAAAGTTTCAATGGAAGAAGTATTTCAGATCAGTTGAGATTTCCGATTCAGAAATCTGTAACCAACATTGTTTCTCATACTATCACTTTTGAGAAATTGCTTGGTAAGGGACTACAGCACCAGCTAATAATTCACCAATGGCTTTGGTTTCAGGAGGAAAAGTAGTACGCGATCATAAGAAAATAATATACAATACCTTTACAGGTCAAATCTCTTTATAGCGAATACCGAAGTAACCAGATTTCTAATATAACAAATCGTCAATTTGTCCCTGAAAAACTTCCATATAAAATGTACTGAACCAAAATTCATTGTAACATCCATCTCAGTATAGCGAACTTTTTTGTTATAAAATTTTAAAATCATGTACAAGTAGGCAATAAAATTTCTCCTTTTGTCTTTGACATTGGCGAGTTCGCAAGTGTTTGGCTGACATATTTCCTTCAAGTGGTTGATAAATCCTTGAAAATTGTTTTTGTTCTCACTTAACAATAGAAATAACAGTTAATTTGACATCAGTAGGTATAATATGGCAACACAAACAATTTTAAATGTCTCATTTCCTATATATCCAGTATTACGAAATTTCACCATAACTAAATATTTTTTATGGTCCTGTGAAGTTTGTTATACCAATATTTTACCTGTATTGAAATCTTTTCCTTTCCATTTATTTTATACCTTCAACCCCGAGACAATGGAAAGATAAATTATTATTGATTAGTACCATCATCCACTGCTTGGGCAAACCGCATATCTACCTCGTGCAAAGCTTTACAAATTCAGGGTATGCTAAACAATTAGTGCAATTGCACCATTCTTCTTTCTAGTCCATTTTGTCCACTGCTGAACAAGGCCTTCAAGCCCCTAATCTGATTTGAGAGTAGTACTTGGGACAGTCGCTGAAAATGATATCATACCATGTTGTCTCCCTGTCGAGATGGGTTTATCCAGGTTTTCCTTCTTGTTACTATTATAGGGATGAAGGGTTTTAAAGGTGATAAGGTCATACCCCAATGCTTGGTGGCTAGAGCCTTGTTAGTTTTCTAGCAGGTGGTACCATGTGCAGACGAGTTTGAAATTTGGATCAGCAAGGTGTTTTTTTCACCATTGCACCCTAATAAGAGAGACCAGTTAGTTATACTCTAAAAAAATAACAATATTATATTTTTTGCTCTGACCTTTTTTTATTATTTATTAAATAAGTGTTTTGTTAAGTGTGCCGAGGCACAATAGTGTACCATGGTCATCAGTCGGTGTGCAGTGAAAAAATGAGACCCAAGTGTTTTTAGAGGCTCATTGTTCAGATTTGGTTTCTGTATTCAAAAGAAAAAAATGGGTAGTAAAACTTGTATAAACAGTGGGCAGATAACTGCCGGACATATTCGCTCATTTAAATAGTCTCAACAGAAAATGCAAGACAGGAATTCTAATATTTTAATGAGACAAAATTGAAAGGTTTCGCGCTAAGTTGGTGTAGATCAGGCATGCTGTCAATGATAGGTAGTAGAGTAGATTTCTTATGAAATGTTTCCACATGTCATGCCTACCCATTCAGAAAAATGTGCCGGTATTGATAATAAAACCCCTGGAGCTATTAGCAGAAAACTGTGACATGCAACCTATGAACAGAATACGAAATGCATTCTCGGCTACCATTTCTCTTGGACATTGATCGGACATTAAATGGAGAATGGCCTAAGCCTAAGTATACTTGCATTCAAATATCCACACGGATGTTTAGGGAAGGGGGAAGTATTACGGTGCATTTCGTTGGAGGGCGGGTGGATCTAAGAAAATTCATTGGTGTACATAAATAATATAGAACAAAAATAATCAAAAACAGTTTATTCTTAGGAGAAATCTTCAAGAATCCACACTTATCGTGACTAATTGTCTGGAACTAAATGTATTTTTCACTGAAAGAAAAAAAAACAGAACATAAAATTAGCATGGTTTTTTTTTTCATATATTTGGAATGTTTTCATGGTCAAGAATTGTATTGAATTTTCAACTAACCAACGTCCATTTTGGTTATATCCCAAACACCAAAATTTTTCGCCTTGTTGTCTCCGCCTGCAGAAAAGATGAATGGATTCTCGGGGCAAACGGCTAAACATTGAGCGGCCCCGATACCAAGAGCCTTCTCCGATACTAACTCAGCGGAGGATCTGAAACAAGAAAACATCAACCAAATTTGATCAATAGCTGCCATTTTATAATCAACAGAAGACATGATGTTGTAGAAACCTATTTCACATTCTTTTGAATTTCTTAAGGTGCGTTTATAGCTCCATAATCTATATTATAAAAATGGAGAGCTATTTTCCGATGTCATTGCATCACGCCTAAACGGCTGGACCCATTTAAGTAAAAAAAAAAATTGTCGTGTTGAAATTATAAGAGGAAAAATTAAGGAAGTTGCGTGGAAAATTAGAAAATCAAAGAAAGCTCTAAGCAGGTAACCTTCTTAGTAGTTTTGACAATATAATTTTTATTCCACATTTGAAAAATTGATAATAAATGAAAGTTTAACAGGAACTGTCAGTTGTTTGATGGTTGGTGCTTTTGACAGAATGTTGATGGAAAATATATGGTTTGAAACCAATGAGATATTATACTAGAGATGCAATCGAGTCTAAAAAATGGCATGTGAAAAATTGTGCCACCACCAAAAATGTGCCACGCTCGTGTTTTAGTCGTTGACAACCTCGTTAGAGAGTATATGTGTTCTGTGTTGACAACAGCTCGAGCTTGACAGTTGTGTCCGCGGTAATACGGTGTTCTTGAAAATGGTAGATTTTGTGGTGAATAAAAGTCGTTCCTCAACAGAAATCAATATAGGAAAATCCTTTTATAAAAAAGGACGTATTTTATATATTTTAAGTGCATATTATTGTGATAAAATGTTTAAAATATAAAAATATATTTGACAATTATTTTTGTTTTATTAGTTAGGCCCACATCACACTACGGGTGCATACCGAGCGGGGTAAAAAAAACCGCGTCTGTATGAAACGCGTAAATACATTTTTTATTTGAATTTGTAACCCAGCTGTTCAGTCGACTATTTCCACTTTCACAACACAACTCTTCCATAGTGTGTGCAAGTTTCCAAATGTATTTGTGTTCACTTTTAATTAGCCCAAATTCATTTAAAAAGATACACCCGTACGCGGCGTATCCAACAGTGAATAGGTATATATTTCTAGATTTTTTTTTTATTTTATCAAGGTTTTTTTTTTATCAATTTATTTAGAAAAAAGAATACAACTTATATTTAAACAGAGTGCTCCTTAATTAAAATTATATATGAAATTTAAGGATGTTCTGCAAACAGAGGTTTTCCACTTTCAATGAATTTTTTTACGAAATCCATCATACAACTGAGAAATCGCCAGCGGTTTTTCCCACAGTGCCGGATTTCTGACGGTTCTCGTTTAAGCTGTGTGTATGAGCCCTTACCTAGCCGGACGACATTTAGAAGCAAGTACACTATAACTAGTGTTTTTATAAAAAGGGTCATTTTGATTCGAATAAATAAATCATTTTTTCCATTGTCGAAAAATATTTTTATAAATGTGCTTTTAAACTGTTCGTTGTATGCCTCGCATTAATAAAGACGAGAGATCTTTTTCAAAAGGTTCTTAGACAATTCTGACAAATGCATTCAAATCTCACGCACAAAAAGAAATTTCTATTAATGTGTACCGGTAGAAGGTGACAGCACTTAGCCGTTTGGCGTATTATGTGTGACAAAGACAAACATATTCGTCAGTAATGCTTGATTGCATATTTTTATTTAAGTTCAACTTCAAATTTACTCATAATGCTACTTTCAAACTAAAAATTGTATGGAATTGCATCTCCAGTATAATATCTCATTGTTTGAAACAGATGTATCGATCTAAATTACATTGGGTAAAAGCTAATAAGCTTATCATTATACAAATTTAATATTCATAGTTAGGAACACAGGATAACGTGTGTCGGGAAAGCTAGTAGAATATATTTTTATTGATCGTTGATATGGGCACCAAGGAAATAACAACAAGAAAGAACTGTCATTGCTGATCAATTAGTTCTTGCTTGTCATTGTTTCCATGGTGTCCGCTATCAACGATCATGAAAATAATATACTCTATTTCCAGCTCTGGCTCTATATTATTATTTATTTGGTATGAACGCACCCAAAGAGAATATAATACCTTACGGATAAGAGACGCAACTCCATAGATGAAAAATGTACTGAATGGTTTGTTTAGCCAACATTGAAACAAAATTTTTATTATGGTGATGTTGCCTTTCTGGTACTTGACAGCTCGGTGACAGCGGGCAGTCATGGTCATACCCAAGCAATTTTAAATTTCTCATAAGTCATTGGTTAAAAAAAAAGTACCTATTTAATTTAATGATAGCTTTATTGCAGTTTTACAAAAATTTACACAAGAGTATCTATACACCTACTAGATATTTATAACACTTTTGACAAAAGTTTTAATACATAATATTTGTTGTACACATATTTTTAATACATAATATTTGAAATTTTTGAAAAAAGTGATAAAAAAAATCATCACTAAAGTCAAAAAAATAAACATCACAATTGGTATTTTTCTCATCACTTTTGTGACAAATGACACACCTTTTGCGCATTATGATTATCTTTGAATATCAACAAAAGGACCTCAATACTCAATCCGTAGGTTTTGTATTCTCTTCGAAAATAATACAATAACACAACAGACCGCTAAAAATGGCGTTAGGATTTCAGTTTAGTTTGATGTTTTTCAAACATAAACAGTCGCGTCGCAACAACAAGTTTGCAATTCATGATATTATTTTTGTTTTTCAATGTTGGTACCTAAAACCTGTCGCCATAAGTGCTTTGTATGACGGTTTCGACCCACCTTCTATGAAGAAAAGTAAAATAAATTAAAAATGGCTAAGATCAGCCAGAGAATATTTTAAAATAACATATATTAGGGGATACCCCTTTTATTTTTAACTTTATTTTATATCTATTTTTATAGAGGTCAAATCTCTTCATAGCTAATACTGAAGTAACGAAATTTCCAGTATAACGAATCGTCAATTTGTCCCCGAAAAACTTCCATATAAAATGTACTGAACCAAAATTTGTTGTAACAAAATCGATCTGTGTAGCGAACTTTTTTTTTAAATTTTAAATTCATGTTACAATTAGGCAATCAAATTTCTCCTTCAGTTTGTCCTTGGCGAGTTCGAAAGTGTTCGCCTAACATATTTCCTTCACGTGATTGATAAATCCTTGAAATTTGTTTTTGTTCTCATTTAATAATAGCGATAATAGTTGATTTGACATCAGTAGGTATAATATTATGGCGACACAAAAAATTCAAAATTTATCATTTCCTATATATCCAGTATAACGAAATTTCATTATAACGAAATATTTTTTATGGCCCTGTGAAGTTCGTTATACCGAGATTTGACCTGTATTATTATAGTGAGGCAATATCTAAGAGAAGGTTTTTATTTGTAATTTTTGTTTTATTTGGTAAATTTCGTTCGTTTCTTTCTTGGAAATAAATGCATTCATTCATTATGGACTTTCAGCTTTTACGCACACTCCCTCCCTTCAATTGTCTGATTTTATACATTCGTCATACATTAAAAACCCTGGAGAGATGGGGATTATAAATGTGGCATAATTCAGGAAGACAGCCTTGTGCTCCGGGTGTGACTTATTTGAGTGGCTAGTAAGCATACATAAAAATTTTCTTTATAGAAAAACCAATGATTCTAGATAAATAATGGAGTAAAAATATGCCGTTAGGAAAAATCCGGTGACAATCTAGAAAACTTGTCTAACTTAATCAAAGTTTTCATATCCCTACTTTATCTAAAAGTATCACAAATATTTACACAGATCAATCAACAATAATTATAACTAAAAAAAGCCAATCCAAAAGTTAAGAGTACAACCTATTAACCCATTAGGTACGGATAATATTAAAAAATAAGTCATTAATGTTGTGGAAGATTGATCTTTAGTGGAATCTTAAAGATAGTAATGAGCAAGTGAAGTAAAAAATAATACAGTGGAACCTCATAAAACTAGCACAATTTGTTCAACACTCATTATGCAAATAATTATTCACATAGAAACATATGAAAAGTAAGATGATGGGTTCCATGAAGAAAAATACTATTTTCTGTAGTATACTCTACATAAATAGGTTAACTTATCGAATATGTAACAACTAATGGCTAACAACTCATTGCTGATGTTCGATTTTTCAATGGAACAAACCATCAACGGGCTTACGACCGTCTTCTACTGTTATTTCGAAGGCTGGCTTAGTGTGATCGTTCGCCAAAAGGATGGTAATGTTTAAATCTCCGAAACTTCTAATCATGAGAATTCTCGACTTGTTCAACATGTCGAAAAATCCCATGTATATAACAAGTAGATATTCAATAATTATTAATGAAATATAGAGAAAAAAGTTGTAAGAAAAATATTGAGAACAAGACGGCAACCAAATTTAAAGACTGCGACTGCTGTCATGTATTTGGCGCCAGGATATGAATATATCCATTTTTGTTAAGGTCTCATCTTTATTGCCTACTAGCTTATACCCGTCTTGCTTTACGTTTTTGATTCCGAATGTCAGGCTTGATCGGTAGGTAATTAAACAGGTTCTAGTCTAGCTTCCCATTGCTTTGCAGACCTCTATAACTGACATAAGCGCAGAAAAAGAAGAATGAAACTTTCACAATTCATAAAAAGAAAAAAGAATGACCATTTTATGTTTATTAAAATTTTGTATGAAGATCTTAAAAAATAGAGTTTTTTAAATAGCTCTAAATATATTAAAGTTAATGCAGCAAATTGTATTAAAGAACCTTCTCCGGCATTTTGCACGGCTCTGTGCAGATTCATATCTGACGTAGCATTTGTATTTTGAGCGTGATGCTATGACATACGGTAGAAAGCAAATAAAAAAACATTTCTGGATTATTATGTAGATAGAGAAGGAGGGGCTAATGCGAGTTTTATTTAATTTCCCAATTTACCACGCAACTTTCTTAATTTTTTCTTTCATAAGAACCTTCTACTGATAAAAGCCAACACGACAAAAAAAGAATTAGTGAAATCGGTTCAGCCGTTTAGGCGTGATGCGATGACATACGGTAAAAAGCAAATAAAAAAACATTTCTGAATTATTATATAGATTTATTGGCTTACTTATACATTTTTAAGGAGCATAACTTGGAATTATTCATTTTAGATTTGATGAAAAGGTAATAAAAATATGAATTTATGACACATATTATGTTTGAGGTGTCAAGTCGTTTGTATTTTTTTTAATTTATTTATTTATTTCTCCATCCATAGGCCCTTGCAGGCACTTGGTGGCGTCATTATCACATATAACAAAATATTAATTTTCAACAGTCAAGGAATAATAATATAATAATCATAAACAAGGAGCAGAAGACAAAAACAAAATGTGAAATACCTATGATTTGCAGTGCCGGTTAATGTAAAGAGTCAACCGGCACATTGTCCTTGACATGTTGTATTTTTATAAGCACAAACCATAGAACTATAGATTATGTAGCACAAACTATAAATTTCTTTAAAGGATCACCAGTTCAGATTCTTCAAAATTTGGAGGACATTTGTCACAGCAGATCATTCAATAAATTAGCCATGTTCTTATTATGGTGAAGCTATTCAATGATTTTACATTAAGTATGGCTGTCTTCTTGTGGTTTTTTCTTCAGGGATATTTTTTCAACGACATAAACTGCTTTATTTAAAAACTCTGATCAGTGGAAAAAAGGAGCTCAGCGGTAGAAAATTTGCGATCAAGCAGTCGTCGAGGTAGTTTAACCCATATTGATTGATTGCGAGCTGATCTCTGTAGATTTTAGCCCGCCATGTTGGATTTTATGTCAACTGACAATAGACTGTTTTTAAGTTTTTTTCCCGTCCAATTAGGTGCTCTCTTCATATTTTGGTCCATTTTGTATTGGTTTATCATTTTAATAATAGAAATTTTAAACAAATAAAGCAAATATCGCATTCCCGTAATCATCGAGGTCTTACAACCATGATGATAAATTTATGATAAATATAATGACGTTTTGAAGAAAATATTCAAAGAGTAAAAGTACTTTTAAAGTACGTACAAATATTAAAATTGAAGTGATGTGTACAACAAATATTATGTATTAAAACTTTTGTCAAAAGTGTTATAAATATCTAGTAGGTGTATAGATACTCTTGTGTAAATTTTTGTAAAACTGCAATAACGCTATCATTAAATTAAATACTTTTTTTTTAACCAATGACTTATGAGAAATTTAAAATTGCTTGGGTATATATAAGTAGTCTGTGGGTATGACCATGACTGCCCGCTGTCAAGTACCAGAAAGGCAACATCACCATAATAAAAATTTTGTTTCAATGTTGGCTAAACAAACCAGTCAGTAAATTTTTTTCATCTATGGAGTTGCGTCTCTTATCCGTAAGGTATTATATTCTCTTTGGCACTCGCGTTGCCGGGCTACTATTTTGTTTGTTTACAAAATTTTGTATGAAATTTATTTATTTATTTATCGTATGGTATACAGTACATCACATCATAAGTTATTCAAAATATAGTCATTTAGTAAAATAATAAAAATGTTTGGATGAGCACAAGCAACAGGCTTGCTTGTCAAATGTTTAAAAGGTTTCTTGTAATATATTTGGTGGCTGGGTCAATGTAGGTGAAAAAGTCTTCTGGGTCTCCATCATATGCTCGAAGGCATGAAATGTCATCTTCATACATAACAAACTCGGATAAAATATATTTTTATAAATTAAGTAAAAACTGATCGGTGAGTTATACGTAATCTTACGATTAACGAATTTTTTATAAGACGGTTAGGTATACTTTGCACATAAGCTATTTCAAGTAGATACTATTAACTATCTGAATACAAATATGGAAAAATAAGTGAGCGGACTGAGTGCAATGACTGAGCTGCAAATCTAAAATCGAGACTTTTCTTTTTGTGAATCTCAAATTTCGTACTTATTATGGGAGCAAAATTTTCACATTTTATTTTGCTTAATATGCTAATTTCTCATTATAAGAGTTTCTAGTTATAAGAGTTGTACTGTATTAGCTAAATATTTATCATGGAAGTTTGTTCCGTCATTCATACCACATTTAACCTGTAATATTATGTACCAAAAGCCCTCCTGAATGTCACACAGCTCAAATAGATTAGATAATGATTCAAATTGAATATTTACATGCATTGCAAAACAAATAAAAGATTATTTTTATATTCGTCACTGACGACAATCACATACCTATTCTTGTTGCAACGACATGTGAGTAATTTATAAAACACTATTATTTATTACTAGCCTTTTTACTTTTTATTCTGTTTGTATGTTTTAAAAAGGACGAACTAAACTTCATTTTACCAAAGAAACGACCTAAAAGTAAAATATGTTTTTCTTTTTGAGAGAACATTCGTTGTGATCTCAACACTGTTTATGACGTTAAAAGTTGGTTTTGTAAAATGATATAGGTATTAGGTATATTACAATTAGAGGTGGTTAATTTAGCGCATAGCATGTTATTATAACGCGTTAATTTTAAATAGCGCACGTAGCGTGCTATGCTAAATAGTTTGTAGACGCTATGTCGTTATGAAATAGCATTTGGAAATCCACACTAGACTATTAGTCATCGCGTGAATGCTGTGAGATGCGGACGCGTTATGTTTCTGTTGCAGCCCGCTAAGACTATTTTATAATAATATGATCGTGTGCGACCATAGACTTAATACGTCCATGTGTGTGATGTTATTTATTTATTCTGTTAAAATTGCGTTTTTGCTAATAGGATACTACATGGCAGAGTAGATATAATGTGTAGACTTGGTTAATTTATGTAGGTTAAAAAACTCTTTGTGTAGGTACTCACGTTAAAATTATTATTTAAAAACAATTCCGTGTTTTTATGTTAAATTTTATATATAGGTAGGTATACAAAGACAATTTTTCTTTAAAAACACCTATAATAATTAATTTAAAATTTACAATAATGTTAAATACCTACCTACCTAAATCAATTCAACTGCCTATAGACAGTAATAAGCCTGAAAAGTATGTAGCAAAGTTCATTGGTTTCCCTAAAAAAAATAATTATCAGTTATGCGACGTATTAATAAAAAAATATTCTTGTATACGAGTAGAAAATAGCACGCGAATAATCTGTACAACGAACGAGGTGTGACGTAGCGTGTTACGAAATCTAGCGTGCCGCTAATTTTAACACACCATCCGCGATCTGATAAAAAATAGCGTGTTATAAAATAGCGTATGAAATAGCATGCTAAATATTTTTAACATATAGTCTGTAGCGTGCTATTCGTTTATAGCCGTTTTGAACAACACTAATTACAATGTATGATAACTAACAAGATTGCCAAAAGGTTTACCTAGTTCAAAATATTAGTAGGTATGTGACTCTGCGACGAAACAGCACGCCTCGGCCTTCGAGTCAATGCCAGTAAGACGGAGCTCATGGCGAATAATGCCTGCCCCGATAAACAGCTACCGATAACCATTGATGGTCACCAGGTCTCCCGGGTGGATAAATTTAAGTACCTGGGAGCAACCATTACCACCTCTGGTGACCTCGGGGCTGAGCTCCCGATACGTATCGGTATGGCGAGTGGCGCCTTTAACAACATGACCAAGATTTGGAAAGCGTCGGCGTTTAGTGTCGAGACGAAATGTAAACTGTTTGATGCGTGTGTGTTGCCCATTCTCTTGTATGGGTGTGAGTCCTGGCACCTGACCAAGGCCCAAGCACAAAAAGTCTCAGCCTTTGAGATGAAGTGCCTAAGGAGAATTCTGGGAGTAAGATGGTACCACCGCATCACGAACGATGCTATACGCCGGCGCACCCAGCGTGAGCCCATCACCTCCACCATTGTGGGGAGGAGATGGACTTGGCTGGGACATGTGTTAAGGATGCCGAATGACAGTTGGCCGAGGAGAGCGCTGTTCTTCCTCCCATCAGGGTCCCGAAGACGAGGAAGACCCTCTCACACTGTGTTCCGCTCCTTTGAAGCAGAGCTGAGGGACATGGACATGGTGTGGGAGGAGGTCATAAACATTGCGCAAGATCGAGCGCAATGGAGAGCTCTTGTTGCCTCCCTATGCCCCTAAGTGGGGTCTTAAGGGAGTTTGGATTTGGATTGGATGTGAATTTAACCTAACAAGTATTCAAACCCAAATAAATACTGTGAATGTGTAACTTTATTTGTCAAAAATTCGTGTCCCATAATCAACGCAAGATTTGAATTCGTCACCATTAATGCAGTTAAGTGTTGGCAATCTTTTTTAATATCTCATTTGATAGTTGGTTGCCAAAGTTTTACAATTATGTATGAAATATGATGAGAAATGTGATTTAACCCTCATCCTCCTAACAGTGAAACGAACATGTCTCAAAGATTCTGTGATTTAACAATAGATTCTTTTATGGGGTTATCCAAAGTGAGAGGTCTCTACCTACAAGCCCGCAGATACGTGTGCATTGAGAAAAAAGCTCGATTAACAAAATTCAATTAACAAATTGAACATGCATTCTTGGTGGAATAATTATTTAAATTCAACAAAATTTTTAGGTAAAAAAAGTATTGACAAAAGACTGTGTACGTGCCAGCAAAGCAGTGAAGCTATTTGCCCTTGTCTTATTTCATACTTCATATGCCTATCCTGTGTGATTTACGAAATAATAAATAGAAAATAGAATTTAAATAAAAAAACACTATTTTTTATATAATTTAAATCATGCATTAATTTTGGAAAACCCTATAAAAACAAAAAAAAATCTTTTTTATTTTTTTATTTACAGTTTAAAAATATGTGGAAACCGGCGATTGTGTTAGATAATGGATCAGCTCTTTTCAAAGGGGGAATTTCCTCGGAAGAAGATCCTTATGCTGTATTACCAATGATAATGTCAACATCTAAATGTGGGAATGATGTCGGGAATAAAATATTAAAAACAGATTACTTTGAAACAATTAATGAGAAAATATTTGATAATAGTAATATACTAAGTTATCCGATTGAAAACGGTGTAATAAAAAATTGGGAGTATCTGGAGACGCTGTGGCAACATACTTTTGACAATATCCTCAAGATAAAACCAAATGAACATCCCATGCTGCTGACGGATGCTCCGCACAATCCAAAAAATAACAGGTAGGTACTTAGCTTTATGGAAATAAAGAAAGTTATCCCATTCAATGCCAACTATGTTGTATTCCATAGTTTCCCTTTGCATAGTGACCACACACTTTGGCAATCAATGGGTTAAGAAGATAGCATAGAACATGAAATCTTCTTTTTATACAGATTATTTTCATAAACCTCAAAATTATCGTGAACTATTATTTTGCTACTTAAAGCGACAAAGATAAATGAGGAATAAGTATAAACGCAGAAAAAATACAAGATTTTCAAATTAACAAAAGCACTTGAATATTTTTCAGAGAGAAAATGGCCGAAATAATGTTTGAAAAACATTCAATACCAAATCTACTTGTAATGGTGCAGGGAGTATTGTCTATGTTCGGAGCGGGACAACTTAGCGGGATAGCTCTGGAAATAGGACACGGAGTCACGCAGATAGTCCCCATGATAGAAGGCTATCCCATAAGTAGCTCCATTCAAAGATCGGACGTAGCCGGTAGCGATTTATCAGAATACCTCATGTCTCTGTTGAATGTGTCAAATAAGACGAACTTCACGACAAAAACCGACAAAGAGATGATACAAATCATCAAAGAAAAATACTGTTTAGTCTCCGATAATTTAGACAAAGAAGCGGAAGAATTAATATCCTATACTTTACCAGATGGAAAAAAGGTCGAGGTCGGAAACGAAAAATTCCTTTGTCCCGAAATAATTTTCAACCCGATGTTGATGAACATTAAATCTAAAGGCATTCACAAGATATTGCACAACTCAATTCAATCATGCGCCACAGACGTTCGGAGGTCTCTCTATACAAATATTGTTCTTTCCGGAGGAACAGCAAAACTTCCCGGCTTGAAGGCGAGACTGGAGCGTGAAATGCAACTACTTTCAGGCGATAGTGTGCCGGTAAAAGTAAAAGAAGTGAAACGTAATCATATGGCGTGGGTGGGGGGAGCGGTGCTAGCCAATCATTCCAGTTTCAATAATTTGTGCGTTTCTAGATCATCGTACGACGAACATGGTGTATCTATTTTACATAAAAACCTTTAACCTCAAATTAGATTATTTAAATTGTTATGAGATGTATTTTAACTTACTGTGATATGTCCCATGTCTTCAAAGAACCTTCGCTCGACATTGTCACCATTAGACCCGGGCATTGAGAACTCAAAGATAATCCTGTAAAAAAGATAATTATTTTAAGCAATTATTAAAAGTTCCATGATTTATATTAATTTACCTACAATGAAAAATAAAAAAACTAACCAGTTACTTCGGAAGAATGCGCTTGTATGGTCCACATTGGTCGATCAGTTCTACAATCCACGTAACTTACATGTCCATCTGTCAAACTTACCTGTAAATAATTTATGCATAAATAATTAAGCAAAATTCAAGTTAGAACTGCTCAAAAAACCTGTTAATTTATCTATGCTTTGAAAAACCTTACTAAGCTCAATTCATCTAGACAAACGGTGGAAGATATTTGAACTGTCTTAAAAAGAATTGAATCTGGTGAATGATGAAATAGCATGAAGTGTTACTTTATAAAGTTGAGTATAATTTTAAAGCGTAAATTTTTATGAGCTTGTGAGTTTTTTTTTCACTTCTGAATTATCATTTTGAAAAGACTAACCTAATTAATATTTCACCTTAAGGAAGGAATGTAAATAATGCAATACTTACAGCAAAACAAAATGGTTTAAGAACGTCCCAAGTTATCTTCTCAACTTCTGTCTCAAACGACCACTCTTTAAATGCGTCTGTAGTCCTGCAGTCTGAAACTCTGGCTTTACAATCACAGCATCCGGAGAGGAGGCTCTGAGATTCCAGTGGGTGCCATTGGATACTCTGAACCTGGGTGAATGAAAGTATGTATAAGACAAGAATCAACTAACATTTGTAAACATAAAATAATATTTCAAACATATTGAGTTTAGAAATTCATACACAAATAATGATAAATTTTGTATTTAATGATATACGTATTTATCAAATTTTACTTACTTTTTCTTGGAAATATTTGAGTTTAGTGTGAGGTTCGCCCTGGTCTATGTCCCACAGAAGAACTGTTCTATCTACAGAACCACTTGCCAAAATGTGACTGCAAAACAAGACAATTGAAAATTATAGGTTTTTTTATAACGACAGTTATGTCGGCTCAATTTTTAAAAGAAACAAAAATACAGGTATTTTATAAACTGCGTATCGTTGGGAATGAATACTTTAGAAAAAGATTTACGCACAAACACCGACACCATTCGACTATGGCGCCAAAATGACAAATGTATACTTTGAAGCAAAGACCACCAACCGAGTGGGGACTGAAATGCTCTTGCGCAAGGACATATCCCCATAAAAATGGTTGCAACTTGTAGCATGTATTTTTGTTATGAAGCTTCACCCGTCTCATAGTACGGAATATTATTTATAAATTTCAAATATTGCTATGCATACCTACCCCTATACTAACAGGTATGCATCTATATATAATTTGGTTTCTGTTGAACGCGCGTGTAAGCACGTAGTCCACAGGTGCTGTTGCCAAATGTTAATATTATTGCACGAGTGCAAGTGGAATGGATGCCTATGCATTTCACTCACTCACTTTCTCTCCACCCCTTTTTTAATTATTTGCGACGTAGATTATATTCCCAGGTTGTCAGACGTTCGCTACTGAGTATGGTGAATGTGAGAGGCAGATATCTTCCATCTCTCTCACCCATGGTCACATGATCAAGGACCTGTTGACCCAAGTAGAAAACGACCGTTAAGTATTTTTTCCTTTGTTTCAAATGGCATTCTATAAACTCACTTGGTGGTGGGAATCAGACGTATAAATTTTGGAGTACTCCCTGATAGTTGGAGAAACTCAAACAATTTTACCGCGATTTCCTTAGAATCCAACCAATTATATTCATAGATACGAAAAGTGATTATTATTGTTGTTTTAGAAAGAATGAACAAACTTTTTATAATTGATTGTAAATTTGATACAATTACTGTCGTGAATTACGTGATAAATCTGAACTTTTGTATATTTTTCAATTTCCTGTTAAACGCAATAAACAAGTGTTTCTTAAATTATCGAACAACATCTTTGATTAAAAATCATCATCTCCTCCTGGATCGAACTTCCAAAGACCCGAGAGTTCGGAGTCAGCTCTACCAACACTAGCCGAGGCAAGTATTCATGGTTAAAAGAAGAAGAGAAGCTGAAGCAGATTCCAATCCACATCGACTCTGACTGTTAAGAAAGACACGTAACAATTATGGCGCTTTCCAACGTGTGAGCATCAAATCCAGAACGAGCTGATGGCAATGCGAGCAGCGTCAAGATTCGAAGACATCCAGAGGAACCTTGTCTGCGTCTCCCTTGACTCACATAGATGCCGGACAGGAAATTGGTGAGCGAAACGTAATTAATAATCCAATTCTTTTGAAAATCACTAAATAATGCAATAACACAGTGTTCTGGTGTTTAAAGTTTTTTTTTGATAGTGGTGTATTAAGTTGCCTTTTTTCCTTTTCTTCTCTCTTGAGTATTAGCAAGTTCTATTATCTCAATTTAAATTTCTGCAATTGCTAAAATTTTGTTGTGGGCCAAGAGCCGTAAAGTTTTGCAATACCTACAGATAAATTCAGCCGACGGCAACTAGAAAAGTTTTTTTTGTTTTGTTGCAATTTTTCTTAAAATTTTTTATTTTTGCATTTGGGTACTCTGTTCTGCCACAATAATTCAATAACTTTCCTTGAGAAAGGGTCTTTCTCCCTTGAATGTTGGATGGGTGAGTGAAGTCGAGATAAAACTTCGATAATTTTAATTTTTTTTGACTTTCTTGTGATCGAATATTCCCGACGGTAGTCAAAGTTTGAGATATTCACACTCCGGTAGTTTTATTTGTTAATAATGTCATCCCTGGTCGATCGAGTTATTCCGCGTGTGGAGAGGGCGACATGCAAGACACTTTCTAAAGCACTGTTGAATAGAGGTATCCAGCCAGATGTAGGTATTGAATCTCTGCGAAGGCAATGCAGACTTTTCAATTCTAACTTATTGTCTGATGTGGGTCAGCGTGACAATCACCCTTCGGAATTGTTAGGTATCCAACGCCCTGATAGCCTCTCGGAAATTAATCCACCTCGTGATAGTTTTGTACCTTCTTCTCCGCCCACTCAAGCCGTGACAATGATAAATACTAATGTTTCCAATGATTTAATTATTACACCGGTTCGTAGAAATTTAGATAGACCCAATCCTACAGTTAGCCAATCACACATTATACATTCAGTAAATTTTAGTTCATGGCCAGTTCAACATTATTCCGGTGTCGAGGATGTTAGGGATTTTTTTTTGAGATTGGAGGAAATTTCCCGAGCTCGAAATTTTCCAGTGGAAAACCTAGGCCCCGCCTTGCCTGAATTTTTGGAGGGAAAAGCACTCACCTTCTACCGGACATTTTATAACAGTGTTAAAACTTGGACACAGCTTAAACAATCGTTTATCAAGCGCTTCGATTTGCCTGATGCTGAAGGCAACAGACGATTGGAAATCTTAACTGCATCACAGCAACCTTTGGAGAGTGCTAGTGATTACATTTCACGTATAACCCTTTTGAATCAGTCCTTACAGTCTCCATTGCGTATGTCAGATATCCTAAAGGCCATCAGAAAGGGATTAGATAGCAGATATGCCAGTGTATTAGTGTCCAGGCGACCGAACTCAATTGCTGAGCTGGATGAAGTTTGCACGGAATTGGAGTGTGTTTCGGTTGCAGTTCCAACCCGCTCTCCCTCTAAAGTTAAGATAGTAAGGAAACACCCTGTTCAATCAATTTCTTCTCAACAGCCTTCTGCTCCTATGATTAAATGTTTTCACTGCGGACGTATAGGTCACATTGCTCGAAACTGCTACTCTAAGTCAGGGCCCAGTGCCAATAATGTTCATTCATTTCAGTTTAGGAAACCCTTCAATCCTGTGCCACGCCAACGCTTACCTGACGTGAGTAAACCGCCTCCCCCACTTAGAAATTCAAAAAACGAATAATGAATCCTGCAATTTTCCCGAGCCCAGAGACCTCAGCTCGCGAAAGATTGTCGTGGATTCAGAGTGTTAAATTGTTCTTTTCAACATTGCAGGTCAATAAAGTTTCCGTAATAAACGAGAGAGATCGACGCCCTTATTTGCTATTTTCTATCTCTCAAATACAACTCCGAGCCTTGCTTGATACCGGATCAGCTTGTAATGTCCTGGGGGGTCAGTTATATCGGTCTTTTGTCGAAATAGGGTTCCGTCCAGAATATTGTCAGCAAAATATTCGTGGGGTTGACAATAATTCCATAAGATCTATAGGTACCATAGTTTTGCCACTATGTTACAACAATAAAATTCAGCATGTTAAATTTGTTATTGTTCCTTCCATTCCTGACCAATTCATTTTGGGGTCACCCTTTCTGGAAAAGTCAGGAATAATTCCTCGTTTGTTCCCCACTAAAACCCATGTTACTGTAGCATCCATATCTGATCAACAGTCGTCTAATGTAGAATCAGCTCCTAAATGTCTTAACTCCATAAACGATTTAACAGTGTCGCAGAGGAAAATTTTGGATGACCTTATGAATGAATTCGAGAATATTTCTTTTGAGAAGATGGGTTTGGGTAGGACGAATGTAGTTTCTCATGTCATTGATACAGGTGATAATTTGCCCGTTAAACAGAGATTATATCCAGCTTCCCATGTACGACGAATTCAGATGTGTCGAGAGGTAGACAAAATGATAGCTTTAAAAATAATAGAACCTTCACGTTCCCCTTGGTTAAATTCCTGCTTCTGTGTACCAAAATCCGATGGCACAGCTAGATTCGTTCTCGATCCTAGAAGATTGAATGAGGTCACAGTCTCAGACTCTTATAGACTCCCTAATATCAACCATATGTTGGATAATCTGAGAGACACCAAGTTCTTAACCACCTTAGACTTGAGCTACGGCTTCTGGCAAATTCCTTTGAGTCCAGAAAGCAGACCTAAGACAGCCTTCTATGTAGAATCCAAAGGGATGTACCAGTTTGTTACCTGCCCTTTCGGCCTTAAAAACGTGCCCGCCGAAATGCAGAGAATTATGGATAAGCTTTTCTCCGATTTGGGACAACGAGTATTCAGTTTCCTTGATGATGTTTTGATTTGTAGTTCAGATTTTGATTCCCATATTTCCACCTTACGAATTGTTCTCCAGCGCTTGAAAGAAGCCAACTTGACAATTAGGCTCAGTAAATCCGTGTTTTGTAAATCATCGCTTAAGTACCTCGGTCATATTATTGACAGGGAGGGAATTCATACGGACCCAGATAAGATTAGTGCTATGAAGAATTATCCTAGACCATCCACCAGTAAAGAAATCCGCTCATTCCTGGGATTAATGTCTTATTACAGGCGTTTCATTAAGGACTTTTCCAAGATTGCTTCTCCCTTGACTCGCCTCACGAGTAATAAATTTAACGGTAAAAAATTCGAATGGTCAAATGAAGCTGAACTTGCCTTCCAAGCCTTGAAACAAGCAATGATTTCCGCTCCAATCCTTAAACCACCAGACTATTCCCTTCCGTATACATTGACGTGTGATGCAAGTGGAGTTTCCTTGGGCAGCTTCTTGTCCCAGAAAGACTCAAATGGAGTAGAATATATAATTGCTTATCATTCACGTAAATTGTCCGGTCCAGAACGAAATTATAGTACCACGGAGAGAGAACTTCTCGCCATAGTAGATTCTATACAACACTTTAAAAGCTATTTAGACGGAGTACACTTTACAGTAGTCAGTGATCACGGATGTTTAAAATACCTAAACTCAATTTCTTCACCTTCTGGTAGGTTAGCCAGATGGGCTTGCCGACTTTCACAGTTTGATTTCACTTTTGTATTTAAGCGTGGCTGCGAAAATAACCTTGCCGACGGATTGAGCCGTATTCCTGTTTCTAGTCTATCTGTTCCAGAACCGTTTGAAAATATTATAGACCCCTGGTATAAAAAGGTGTACAATTCTTGTCTTCAAAAACCCCAATCGTTCACTAATTTTATGATAAATGATGGACACTTGTATCGTTATTCTAGGTATAAAAAAGATTCCTTGTCTAACTCTCCCACTCACCTTTGGAAATTGGTTGTCCCTGCGTGTAAGATAGAAAGTCTCATATTGGACTACCATAAGGGAAACTGTCATTCTGGAATGGAAAAAACCTACGAATTTATTTCCCGTACATACTTCTGTAAACGATTATTACCTCTTGTTAGACAGGTTGTGAATGAGTGTGAAATATGCAAGGCCTACAAGTATAATAACCAAATGCCCCATGGTCTTATGAAATACCCTAAAAAAATTGAACGTCCCATGGAAAGTATATCTATGGATTTCATAGGTCCCTTACCGCTGAGTCATAAGCGAAACCGTTACATTTTCACTGTAGTTTGTAATTTTAGTAAAATAACTTGGGCATTTCCTCTCCGAGCCGCAAATACCAGTAGTATAATTCAAATCTTAGACGAAAGAATCTTTAAAGTCTTTGGAATCCCTCGACAGATTGTTTTAGACAACGGAAAACAGTTTGTTTCTCGACAGTTTAAAGAATTCTTACACTCCCACGGAATAAATGATCTTAGATATAACGCATATTTTCATCCCCAACATAATGTCTCCGAAAGATATAATCAGTCTCTAGTAACCTTGTCGGCAATATTAGTAGAGGAGGACCAACGCAATTGGTGTAAACATCTTCCAAAAATCTGTTCTTGTTTAAATTCTATGACTAACATTGCTACCGGATATTCTCCACATTTTTTGATGTTCGGTAGAGAGTACATTCCCCACGCCTCTTTTTATAAGCCACTACAGATAAATCATGATTCCCCGTCTGAAACATTTGATCCCTTAAAACAAAGATTGAATGACATTTCCACCTTAGAAAATCTATATAATAAAGTCTCACAAACGTTAGTACAAGCTTTTAATAAAAATAAGGACCGTTATAATTTGCGTCGTAAAGACATATCCTTGTCAATTGGTCAGCTGGTATGGAGAAGATCTCATTATCCCTCAAATGCTTCCCAATATTTTTCAAAAAAATTAGCTCCTCGCTTCATTAAGTCTCAGGTAGTACGTAAAATATCAAGAACAATTTTTGAACTAAAGGATTGTGATAGTGGATCCATCGGTAGGTTCCATACGAAGGATATAATAAAGTTGTAGTTTAGGTTTTATCATATCTTGATTTATGGTTAAAGGGCTCCTGAGGACCCGTTCCCATACGTTTATTATCTTTTAACACCCTGACTAGTCTCGTACAGTCAGAATCATAAGTCAAATTGGGCTCACCCCAATACATGTGAATTTTGTTTAACAAAGAAATTCTAATCGAAGTATATTCAGAAATCCTAAGTGTGCCTCCTGGAACCCAACCTTCTGTTGGCTATTCATTTGGGAGGAGCAGGGCGAGAATTCCAAGTATACGATCCTACTTGGCATCTCTCTTCCTTGTGGTCCAGTATAATAGCTTACTTCTTGCTTCAGGCTATCATATTGGGACAACCCACGTTTAAATACTGTTTTACCCGGTAAGAAGCATGATCTCCACCTTTTTTTTAATTTTTTTGTTGCACTAAGTGTAACTTCATGTTTTTATTAATTATTTTTTTTCGTCTAACGACTTGAACTCGGTACGCCTTCTCATTAGATTACCGTGTTCCATGTCCGAGGATGTAGGCTAAGTAATGAAAGACTTCTTTTAATTATGTGAATTCCATTAACATGTCTTCTATACCACCCACATCCCTGTAGGTTGTCGAGTGATTTTTATAATTAAAATTATCTCAAATAACTTGTAGAAGAATTACGTCCTAGGTTCCTTTTTGTGACTGTAGTAAATAAAAATACTTCCCAGAATATCTTAATAGATAAATGTTGTGACGTTACCCCGCTCCGCTTTTCATATTGTAACTTCACATCACTAACAAAAATGTGTGTTCTCTCCTTCATTAAATTGGTTTTTCACTCACTAATCGTGTTGCGCTCCCGACACACAGCTCCGCCCAGAGCCGGCGAGTGAGCGAGATGGCATGTTTTGAGCCTGTGAGAGAGTGGTTCAGACATATCACTCATTACGTAAACTTCCGCAGCTGTTTACGAATTGCACCGCCCGCCCCGTAAAAACTTCCATGCCCGCCGCTAGACCCAGCTCCCGACCTACAAAACTTCCATGCGCGCCGCATCACGGCTAACCAGTGTCCTAGAAGCGCGTCAGAATATCGACTCTTTTCATAAATTCCCCACTAATATTTTTTTTTTTTGTCGAATACGTTTTGTTTACTGGGTCAGTGTAATTCTAGGTGTCCTATATAATTTCTAGTTTGGTATTGAGCACGGATACTATTCTGTGTTGTTGTCTTTCGCTTCTGCGATTGTTAATATTTTTTTTTTGGACGTTAATTGTAGTCATGATTTATCCACATGGAACTATTCCTTCTTCATGATATTACCCTAATCGTAGTAATACCTTCTATATTGTTTTGTTACATACAGGGTCAATATTAGTTATTCTCTTCCTTTTTTTTTTGGAATGCTCTATTCAGTTCTCCTTGATCTAATCGCACCCGTTAAGAAAATTTGTGCGAATCATAAACTTGGTACACTCTCAACCTTCCTATTTTTTTTTGAGAGCTGTAAATGAGCGAAGCACACTTGTGAGAATATGTGTTGAAGGAATTTTTTTTTGTACATTTCTGGTTATGCCAGGCTTGTAAATCTGTGCTATGATAAGCGCAATAATAAACTTTGGTACACTCTCAACCTTCCTAATTTTTTTGAGAGCTGTAAATGAGCAATGCACCCTTATGATAATGTGTGTTGAATGGATCTTTTTGGTACATTTCTGGTTATGCCAGGCTTGTAAATCTGTGCAATAATAAGCGCTATCTGATGTTTAAATGACATCTTTCGTCACAGCATTGTTGGCTTAGAGCAAACATCAATTTCAATGAATCTTTTTTTTTGTGTTCCTAATTAAGGCCACAAATCTTCTTAATTATTAGTTAATATTTTAGTCGACTCATAACGTTAGTCTACTGATAATTTGTAGTTACTACTTCTCTAATAATCTTAGACAATTTTTTTTTGAGTTGCAACTCGTTTTTTTTTTTTATTTAAGTATATTCTTAACTTTTCTATTCGATTGAAATGAGGACGCTCGGATCAGTCTTATACAACTTTGGCATACTCAAATCTTTCTCTCTTGTCAAGAGGTAAGATAATATTTTTTTTTTGCTGTTTTGGTTTATTATTGGAATTTTCCTAGTTTATTCCACGTATTTTTCCCAAACTAGGTGGCGCTCCAAAACTTAGTATTGTGTCCTAATTACCAGGACAACAGCTAGCATGAAGTTTAACATCTCTTCTTACTTGTCGATCCGTAATCTTTGGGCAACGGATACCTTTCTTTTATATATATTTTTTTTTTGAAGTGAATTTCTTTCTTTGCAGGATACTCTTATGCAATTGTAAATGATATAATAATTTTTTATGTACAAACACCAGAACATTTAAATTAGTTCTCTCCAAATCTTTGAGCTACAAGCTAACCTTAGGAGTGCTCTTAAACTAATCAGTGAACAGTGAAACTAAATCAGTGGACATTTCTCACTTTGAGAAATGTTATGGGCATTTTAAAATCAAAATTAATAATAATCTAAGTGAGCACTATCAGATATTCTTAAGAGATGTCCTTGATGAAGGAAAAATATTGTACGATATATTTTTTTTATTTTATATTTTTTTTTATGTTTATGTTTACTATTCTGTCACCTTCTACTTCTTGACAGTTGGATTGTTAATTGTATTGATTAATTTTAATAATTTTTTTTTGTGGAATTATTGGATTGCAGTCTCTGCTTTGAACCATTATTTAATAAATTTTTTTTGTGTTGTTTGTCAAACCGTGTGATAGTAATTATTGATGAATAAATCTAGGAGTGAGAGGTTATGAATGAAGGCCGTTAGGGATGGATGAATAGGTAAGAAAGGATGACAAACAATTTACCAATCTAGGTTCTACTCTTCATGAGGGTTGTCCCATACTTCCACAATCAAATTTTCTTCTCATGCCATCTTTAACTCCTTATCTATATGTATGAGAATATAAATTTTTTTTGTTTTATACCTAATTACTAAACTAGGGTATCTATCTTTGGTATACCCCTTACAACTTTGGAACTCTTGAAGTTAAATGTTCAAGGATTATTCTAAATTCCTTGATCCTACCTTATTGGATCAGTTACTCCTTAAGAGATTTTTATGTACTCAAAATCTTCTTTTTTTTCTTTTTTTTCTTTTAATAACTAAAAATCGATTTGTAGCATGTATTTTTGTTATGAAGCTTCACCCGTCTCATAGTACGGAATATTATTTATAAATTTCAAATATTGCTATGCATACCTACCCCTATACTAACAGGTATGCATCTATATATAATTTGGTTTCTGTTGAACGCGCGTGTAAGCACGTAGTCCACAGGTGCTGTTGCCAAATGTTAATATTATTGCACGAGTGCAAGTGGAATGGATGCCTATGCATTTCACTCACTCACTTTCTCTCCACCCCTTTTTTAATTATTTGCGACGTAGATTATATTCCCAGGTTGTCAGACGTTCGCTACTGAGTATGGTGAATGTGAGAGGCAGATATCTTCCATCTCTCTCACCCATGGTCACATGATCAAGGACCTGTTGACCCAAGTAGAAAACGACCGTTAAGTATTTTTTCCTTTGTTTCAAATGGCATTCTATAAACTCACTTGGTGGGAATCAGACGTATAAATTTTGGAGTACTCCCTGATAGTTGGAGAAACTCAAACAATTTTACCGCGATTTCCTTAGAATCCAACCAATTATATTCATAGATACGAAAAGTGATTATTATTGTTGTTTTAGAAAGAATGAACAAACTTTTTATAATTGATTGTAAATTTGATACAATTACTGTCGTGAATTACGTGATAAATCTGAACTTTTGTATATTTTTCAATTTCCTGTTAAACGCAATAAACAAGTGTTTCTTAAATTATCGAACAACATCTTTGATTAAAAATCATCATCTCCTCCTGGATCGAACTTCCAAAGACCCGAGAGTTCGGAGTCAGCTCTACCAACACTAGCCGAGGCAAGTATTCATGGTTAAAAGAAGAAGAGAAGCTGAAGCAGATTCCAATCCACATCGACTCTGACTGTTAAGAAAGACACGTAACAAACTTCCTGCAAAACTACTGCTCTCTGCAATATGGAGTGTTTTTTCATCCTATTTTATAGCCCTAGATCTTGGCATACAATATAACAATTTGATGCATACATTAGAATAATTAAGTTAAATTTCAATGGATTATATTTAAATAAAACCACTATGGGCTCTTCTTCTGCTGTTTCGATACCTTGAAAGAATAATTGCGTATAACGTTCATTAACTTACTCAAAGTTTGCATTCCAGGCCAAATCCAAAACAGCATCTTTGTGTCCAATACCTTTAATATTCTTCTTTTTATTTTTCTTTTTGCCTAATTTAAAAGCCGGCTCTAAGCAATCTAAGATGTCCAAATCCCAAACTTGTATAACAGGATTCATTGTGCCAATAGCACAAAGATTACCTAGGAAATAATATACAAAATAGAAATCAATCTACAATACGAAGTAGTCAGGTTTAATGAAAATTAACTACTATAGACAACCTTAAAAAGAAAGTCAGAGTAAGTCAACACACTTTGAACACTAATCACTAATTCAAATATGACAAAAGTGTGCCGCAAATGGGGATCACAGGTTAGAAGTTGGATTGATAAAGTTCAGATCATATATGACCCCAAATATTACACTAAAATTGACACTGAATGGAAAAATATGTCAAAACTATTGATACACCTGCAATTATTCATGTTGGACTATACAAAACTGCTACCCTAGGCAACCTGAAACGGTCGATGGTCATTGGGAGTAGCACTCCAAGATAAAATCAAGGCTCACACATTTACACGTGGCGGCCAGGGAGTTAGTGACTCAATTATTAAACTAGAAGAATGATAAAATGATATGGGAACATAAAACAGAGGGCATTATATTATCATAATAGAAATCGGCCAGTTTCGGTGGAATGGTCACAATATCCCAAAGGGGAAATCTGTCAACTTCCTGTGGAAGACTGCAATGAGACAGCAGATGGAAGAAAATACCCAATACCAATTTACTTCGGTATTTCCTTACCTGGTTGATTGGTGGAAGGATCCCTATTGAGCCATTCGACACACAAAGGAAAACTTGGCAGAAGATAGTCATGGTGCACATAGAGTGATCCCTCCTGTTCATTATGCACTGTAAAATTATTTCTATTATAAATATACATAATACAAGTTTTCCATGCAATAAATATACAAGGAGCCTAATATCAAAGACAAAAGAAATTTTGTTAATCTTGATAGACATTCTAACATTATTTTGGAAATCCTAAATACACATTAAGTGTAAAAATTGTATGAAAAATTACAATTAAATCTACTGTTTCTATACTAAATTTTATCACTGTATTATCTTAGAAGAGAGATCGGGGGCTGAAGTCACAGGCAATAAACTAGCTGCCAATGGTATCAGCAATCTGTATTTTAAGCAAGTAATTTCTCCCTTCGATGAGGTTGCGAATGATCATATTATCTAACTTGTGCAACTTTTTGTTGTTGTTTAAAATCATCTACACATTATCTTTCTAATAAAATCGGTTAGGGGCACATCCATTGCATGGTTTCAAAGTCTATAATTACACAGGTAGACACAATTATTGAGTTTTATATATATAAATATATAAAACTCAATAAGAGAGAGTCATCCCTAGAGACGGAAGGTGGAGTAGAAGAGTGACGGACTGATGGAGACCAGAGACTGGCCGAAGAAGTGTGGGAAGACAGCCGATGAGGTGGAGCGACGACATCGTGCGTGCTGTTGGGACAGAGTGGATGGGGATGACAGAGAGGAGTGGCGTGAACGTGAGGAGGCCTATGTCCTGCAGTGGATAATCACGGGCTAATATGAATGAATATACATAAATAAATAAAAGACTGTTTTTGTAACATGAATGCCAGATGATGAATATAAAAATCTGAAAATTTAGTTTTTTTTTTTTAAATCAATTCTACGAAAATAGTCCATGTCAATCTTTGGTATTAGGGTCCTCGATCCAGTCACAAAAGTTCCATTATGGGACGCAGTGACGGCGGCCTCCATGGAGGCTGCAGGCTAGTATTCAAATAATAGGGTCCTCGATGATAGATTAGAATATTCCTGTATTAAAATAATTACTGACCGTAGACTTCTAATATGCTAGCATCGCCCTGACAGTGGCCGACAAGTATTAAATTATCTGTGTGTTTTATTGCATCATCTTCAACTTCCTCAGGATCCAATTCATCCCCCTAGAAAATATAATGAGTACAGTCTGGCTAAAAAGAGTAGACATTAATTATTGATGAGCTAAAATGCTATTACTCTGTCAACACTGAACATAGGTTATTGTCACCTTATTTTCAAAATATGGTCAAGTCCAAAATTAAAATACAAATAATCCGTAATCTGGGAAAATTCAGAGGTTTTTGTTTAAATTGTTGATCTTATATGATGTTTAAACAAACTAAACATCAGCTTTTTATATACTTCTTCATAGTGATCAGTAATAAAAAATGACGATTTTCTCAAAATATGCAAAACTGGACTTGACTTGTGTTGATAATAGGCTCCTGACTTGTATTTTGTAAAGAAAACAAAATCATAACAGTGGGAATGCTTGTTTGTATTGGTTAAAGTTTTCTTTTATTCAAATTACAAACAATAATACGATGGACCAAAAGACGAAAACAACTCGAATAAAATTATATAAAGCGTTCATTTACACTTGCAACAACCATCAGCTGATCACATTTATTAATAACACAATGTTCAAATTTGTTTATTAATAACACAATGTTTATTGATTAAAAATAATTTAAAAAATTCTTACATATTTACACCACAAATCAACAATTATGTATATTATTATTATCGTTTGGCATCAGCCATTAGATATCACCACCATTATGTACTGTGTGAAACTATAATAATAAGAGTTTATTTTTCTAAAAATACAATTCTAAAATCATCATATCATTGAAACACTCAGTATCAATGAGATAATCAATCAAGGTGAAAAGTATTTAAAATATTACATACCCTTATATTCATATTGCTAATATTCTCATCATTATCAAATGTTGCTATTGTACCAATTCCTAGTAATGATGCAGGATTAACTGAAAATCCAAATTTAATTAAAATATAACACAAATATATGTTGATATTAAATTGAGAAAATAATCAATAAACTCGCCATCATCTCTGTCATAATTTTCAAAATCAAACTCATCATCGGGATTTGCAGGGACATTCGGTTGATCTTGCTCCATGCCCTCATTTTCGGAATCACTGTTCTCTTGATTTTCTGTTATTCTGTATGCGTATTATTGAAAAAAAAAATGGTAATATAAACACTAACAAGAGAATTGAAAGAAAAGGCACTCGATAATTGTTTACCTCAGTTCTTCCGCAGTTTGTTTGATTATATCTTGCAATTCCTGTTCTGTCAATTGCACCTGAATCAAATCAATACAAATAGTCAATTAGGTAAAATGCGTTAAATACTTAAATTTAAGTCGCCGAAGAAAGCACTTACTTTTTCAGGATTAGCTTTTGCAACACCGCGTTTGACAAATCGCATACAAGAAATAAGCCCAATATTTTCTTGTTCATCGTTTTCTTCCATTTTTTTTTAATTATTTATAGCGTAAATATTAAATAAATAAAGAGTCAACCTCCAAATAGTTTCATACAAAACTACACAAGATTGCACCAAAACATTGAAATTATCAAACACGTGAAAAATGACAATGACGTCCGAATACTCCGAATGACATTTGTAGTGTTGTCATGCTTACAACCAGTGTTGCCAACCTAAATTTTCGTAAACAAGGAGAGCCCTAAAAAGTGGAAAACATTGGTACCTACATTCATTTTATTATCGGAAACATAAAATCTCCCTAAAAATGGTATTCGGAAAGGTAATAGGTAGTTGCCACCAACTATGTTCATTGAAAGGTCTCATGAATGGTGTTGCCTGTCGTCTTTTCTTATAATTATTATTTATTATATCCTTAAACCTCAAAACCTCACGTCATGGAGATGAAAATGCCTTTATATTCAGAAGACACATCAAAAACTAAACAAAATAAATAACAGTCAATCTTTTTCAATGTAATCTTAAAATTAATTTAGCATAGAGTTACATATATCTATGAGTAGTCTATTTATTTTTACTATTCGTGCCCGCTGTATGGGTTTCAGGGAGCGATGGGAGATTTACATGAATTGACGACCGAAGCCAGGATATGGCTGAGGGATCTTAACATTTCTTTATAGGCGCCTTATACCATAAGCATAATATATGTATATTGTACAGAGTTGGGTATTTTTTTATATCGCAAGGCGAAGAAGGCCATTATCAGTCAATGGATCATCATGGATAATGTCGTTAAGTCTGACAGAATACAATGTTGGAAAAATCCAAGAAAAATCCCATTTCATTCATACCTACAGATGATATGTTAATCTCTTAAAGAAGTGAATGTTTTGGATAACCTTTAACCCTGCGAACTATCTTGCAGTGTTTATTGTTTCTAACCTGTTTATTAGCAAATTCAAATTGAAAAATAAAACATTTACGTACCTACTTAAATTTAATTTACTAATTAAAAATGAGAGAGATCATCCTTTCTATGCATTTGGTTGGATTACCTACTATTTTTCGAACTAATTTATCATGGTCGATATGAAATGGGTTCTTAATACAGTTTCATTAGACTTTAGATACCAATAGTTTTCATATCTTTTTTTGCTTTTCATCAACATATTATTGTGTTTGCTCCTCCACGTAGAAGTTCTCATAAATAGATCAATAGACTGGAGAATAAAAACTAGCCCTCAAATTCGGCCGAAGCCTATATTTTAAGTGGCAGCTTTCTTTAGGTGTCTGCAGCCAGGTGTAAGTGGATGACCATTGAGCAGATAGAGAGGAAATAGCGTCTTCTTCAATGACGCTACAGCCCAAATCAGGCCTTGGCCTCCTCCAAAATGTTCTATCCTCTGATATTGTCTTCCAGCTGGTTACCTGAAGCAACTTCTCTACACTTTTACCAACCTCATCCTCCCATCTAAGCAGTGTTGGCACCTTTGTAAAAACTTTGACCCGGACACAAACTTAAAGAAAGGTCATTCCGAAAATTTGGTATCCGGAAAGATATTTTTCGTTTCACCCAGACACACGTCGTGAAACCCGGACTGTCCGGGTCAAACCCAGACAGGTGGCAACACTGCATCTAAGTCTTCCCCTGGGTGTCCTGTTAGAATTTAGAGAGAGGAAAATAGCATCCAATCTGAATCAAGGTTAAGTTTGGCTGATCTGAGATGGACTGGGTAGTACATAGTCCTCAAGCAAATCATGAAACCTTTTTTTACCCATCACGCCGTTTTCTGGAAGCTTTATGCAGAGCATAAACTAGACAAACCTTTTTCACCTAAACTGCTTATTCACTGCCATTATAGCAGTTACTATGTATGCTAATATTCACTCCACATTCCTTTCTAATATCATCATTCCTCAGCTTATCAATCGGTCTTTTTCCGCATATTCTGCGTGGTGATCTTATTTCTACAGCATTTATACCAACTTTCAGTATTTCGTCCATGTCCAAGATTCACTCCCATACATCATGGAAGGTATCTGGATTACATTGTGCATCAACTAAAGAGGTATATATTTTTATTTATTTGTTTACAAAATAAAAATTGGGTTTAAAAGGGTTAAATAATTTTTATTAATTATTAATGAATATAAGATAACTGAAAATCCAATAATATGATAAAAGTGTTTATAAATGCATGTGAAAAAGTATTTCCCACATAATTATATTTGTTTCATATGTGACTGAATAACATAGTATTTTTTATTAAAATGAAATTTTTATTACTTGTGTGTGGGTTTTCTCTATTTCTTCATGTAAATGGAGGTACGGCTTTATTAAATGTACTATAATTACATACAGTTAACTTAAAGCTTAGTAAAAAATACTTTGTGGAACTATATTTGGACAGACTCTGTGGGATGTGGGAAAGAATGAAAATATTAGGAAGGAATGTGGTATGAAAGTTATAATGTTGTTACAAAGATGAAAGTAAATAAATAAATTGAGATGGTTTGAGCATGTTGAAAGAATGGATGCTATAGGAATAGGATTACCAAAATAATTTATAAAGATGAAGGAAAAGGGAATGGTCGACCGAGAATGACGTTGATTCCTTCCTTCCTTCTTAATAATTTAGGGCCACAGCTTTTCTCATCTTATAAACATGATGGCCAGCTGTCCACTTTTTAGAAGATCTTCCACTAGGTCGATTTCCTTGAACGAGGTGGAAAGGGAGTATGATTGTTTCTCATAAAATATTTAGTATTCAAGATTCCAATTTTGTTCTAGAATGTCCGAATATAATATCCAAGAAAGCTTGGGGTGGTACGCCAAACACAGAAATTGATTACATCATTACGCCCGTCAAGTACGCTATTATTGAACACACCTCTGACAGCGAATGTGATGATCAGAATTCATGCACAGATGTTGTCTACAATATACAAAGATATCACGTGGACACAAACGGATGGCAAGACATAGGATTTAAGTAAGTTCACCATTTATTTGTTTTTAGATTACTGGAAGTTTTTGGCTGTGGCTATTTTCACTTAGAAACCGTCAATAATTTGAATTTTGTACTTTCTTTTGTCTTATTTTTACCATAAACAATAAGTATTCCTATATTTTTTTTCTCTTTCTAAATGAAACAAAAACTGTGAAAATAATTAAAATTAAACAATACTCTATGGCCAATCTATGGCACTCACCAGTCACCATAGAATAAATACTTGTATACATACGGCATACGCACATGTGACAGATTGCGTTACTACCATAGATAATATAATATATACTGTAAATAGATAGTGGACTCCAGGCAAATTCTAACGTCATTGTTCTTCTTCTTCTTTTTTGACCTTTTAACCTCTAAGTGAGACTACAACTACCACCATCTAGCGTTAAAGTACCAACATCATGACCCCCCCCCTTCCATGGTCCCCGCCAACACCCTTCCCTGGTCCCCGCCGAACCCCTTCCCTGGTCACCACCGACCCCCTTCCCCGGTCCCCACCGACCCCCTTCCCAGGCCCCGCCCACGCCCTGCCCATAGGATTGTGCAGTAAAAAATATTAATTAAATTAATAAATTTATTATTCATAAAAGTACAAAAAATGAAAAACAAAAATTAAATAGACAAATTCTTAGAGCAGCAACGGATGTCATCTTGTTGGAAACCGGACTGAAGTCATGGTTGAAAACTAGAGATATCATCAACAAACAGGTTTTTCTAAAAAAAAAAACAATTATGTACTATAAATAAGCATATTTTGGACTACAAGTGAATTAAAAAATGACCAAATTAATGTTTGTTAGATGACGTTATATGTTATCATTTTGTCAAATATATAGTTCTGCTACATTATAAATAAATGAAATAAAAATATTAGCCAAAATAAAATTAAAGTAACACAATATTTACCTTTGAAACTAAGTTATGAGGAAACATTTTTCATTCGGTCGGAACATATTCACCATTATAATAATATTCCTTCAATGCTCCGTACCACAAACTTTTACAATTCACATAACAGGGCGATTTCTGAAACAAGGAAAACCATACCCTTTAAAGAACATCTTTCACAGACATTTTACATAAAATTAAAAGACATATACTACAAATTAATACAAAAAGATTTTATATTTACCAATTAAAGCATCCTCAAAATATTTTGTATTATCAGATAACCACGTGAAATTCAGATAGGTTATTTCACAACATATTCCCACAGCATTTAGATTTATTTGAAACTATACACCGCATTTTTATGCTACAATATGTGAAAATCGACAACCTGTTTATTAAATAGTTTATCACGATCGATATTAGGCTGAAATAAAATAGTTTTTTATTAAAATCACTTCGATAAAAACTGGTTAAACAAACGACGCCAAACGAAAAAATTGACATAAAAAATCTTTCCGTGCGTTTCTATGCAATATCGCTCCCATAGATAAATTCACTAATATTCGCTCTGTGGTGTAAATATGGTGGAAATAAATCATGCCAATAATAATAATCTTTAATACAATATATTATTTAGAATTATTAATAAATTATGAAAAAAATCTTATGCATTATATAGATGAAATTGTAATTTTATTATATAATAATTATAATAAAATAATATAAACAAGCCTCTTCATAATACATTTCTCAGTAGGTATATATTTTATTCAATAATATTTTGCAGATTCTTAATATCCTCCTTTATTCTTTCTTTTTACAAATATTTGATATAAAATTTTTCTTTTTCGTGTACTTTTCAGGGAATTTTATTTAAGGGCAAATAACTGTTTTATAATATTATTTGTAAATTTATTATCTTGTGAATAAATAAAAAAAGTATTTGACAATAAACTACATAATATATTTTCAATATGTTTTAATCAAATGAACATATTATAATTAGAGTAATAATAATTAACTAGGTATATAAGTTACTTATTTATACTGTCCGGGAAAAATACAACGATAATGACATAAGGGACAAATAACTAACACCATGATTGTTAGTACTTTTATTACCAATATAATAATTGCTTTTTAAATACATAGTTCTAGTTAGAACCTTTGCAGCTCAACCTTGATGGTTTGTAAATTATAATTGCTATAATTAATTATAATGATAGCATTTAGATATGTAGGTATTGTAGATTTCGAATTTCGCGGGCACGTTCTCGGCATACTCACAAACACAGACTACTTATACAAATGTGGTTGTGACCTTTATGTGACCCCTTCAAGTACTATTCGAATTTCACGGGTACGTTCCGTTCGTGACATTCATGCGACCCCTTCATGTAGTACTTGATTTCGCAGGTACGTCCCCATTTAACCTCTTCAATCCCGGAGTCCTAAAAAGTAATTATGAATTTTTTTTTTGTTAATTTATATTCTACTTGGCCATCCTAGAAAATAATGCTAAAATAAAATAAAACTCTGCCCGAAAATTAAATATTTAAACTAAGTCAATACATTTACTATAGCTACCTATTGTTGTGATGTACCTAAGTGTGAAAAATGAAATAAAATATTATATAGATAGGTGAAAAATGAAATAAAATATTATAAAGGTAGGCTTATTTTTTACTATTTTATTGTGACCGTACGCCACTTTCTCCCATCTATTCTCAATCTCAGAAAAAGTAAGTTTATCGTGTAATTATCAAAGAGAATATAATACCTTACGGATAGTAATTATATTAAGAGCGTTTACTATGTCTTTCAAAGTACCCTAATAATTGAAAACAGAGGTCAAAGTTCAAACACATAATATATCAAGTTACGACATCACTAATGTTTTAAATTTATAATAAAATAAAAATATTTTGACAAAATAAAATATTGTACAGTAAGAATGGAAATCAAATGTATATAGATCCATATTTATATTTCTAATTTACTTATTGTATGGAAATCAAATGTATATAGATCCATATTTATATTTCTAATTTACTTATTGTATTATATTGTTATTGATTATTTTTTCTATTGTATATTGTATTGCATTAGCTATCCTCGATACAGGTTTACACCTAGTGAGGTAGCGTTTTCCTGTTATTTCTTTTTTGTAATGATAATTAGTATAACTTATGTAAGCACGGATGATTGTAATGTGATTTCTAGTAAATAAATAAATAAATAAATACACGTGGACCTCAGGAGTGAAGAGGTTAAGCAAAACTTCGTGATTGTTCGTGACCTTCCAAACAGGTACGAAGGTACTTATTCTAGAGGGGGCTTACTCTTTTCAACTTCCTCTCTCACCCGCCCCCGAAGTCGTGGGGGGGGGGTTCCTTGCCTTCAATCCTCCCCTCACCCAATAAAAGAATGCGAAAACATTTTGTTAGGAAGTTTCCTCCCCCTGGTTACTACAAGACACTTCGCAAACATAATTTGCAATTTTTGCGGTCTGTTATGTATTTATTAAAACATAGCTATTATTATATCTAATTAATCTCGTGTGTTTCAGGGTCTGCCTTCTTCAGCCTGTATCAATTAAAGAGGTGAGTTTATTTCATTATCTTAGAAGAAACAAGAGCAAGCGTGAGTGGTTAATGTATACATAATGAATGAATTTTACCAGGCTATTCGGAGAATTTTTTTATAACGTATAATAATTGAACACTGAAAAATATTATTAAGTGACTTAACGGGAACTTAAACCAATAATATTTCACTAAATAATACTAAATGTAAAACTTATTTAACTACTAGCCCTGAACTAAAGTAACTAGTGTTGGAGGTTAAATAAGGTTTACATTTTAAAATTTAGTGAAGTAGAACTTAGAAGCTCTTCATCACGGGAAGGATAGAAGGCACCAGACGTCGGGTTCCAGCTAGATGGAGGGAGGGGACACCTTGCAAATGGGGCAGGACTGAGGTTTGTGGGGCGGGATGATGTTCAGAATCCACAGAAAGAAGAAGTGAAGTATTATTGGTTTAAGTTTCCGTTAAGTCACAAATATATTTGCCCATGTTTAATTTATATAAAATACCAGTATACATAACCCATGAGTGTATGGAAGCAAGAGGGGAATGTCAAATTCGGCGTTCTATCCTCTGCCTACCCCTCTGGACATCTCGTCGGTTAATTGAAAATGTGACATATTTAAAAAAAGAATTTATTTTCCAGCACGCTTATTTGAAGTTTTTCCAAAATTAAAAAAAAGTTTCATACTAGTTCATAATATCAAGTTAACACAATATAAATAAGTTTATAATATTTTAAATGTAGTAACGTGGTGGACAAGATGATTAACTTATTTTAAATGATTTATTAGATTACACAATATAACACATCAATGGTTTATATCCGTTTATGGATTGAAGACTGGATTTTCCTAATTACTTAGGTAATCCAAAATATTGGGAAATAATCTCTTTGCTAGCTGACCGTTCAAAAAAGTTCTGTAAAAAATCCATAGATGTCACTTTCAAATTCTTCCCAGTCCTCACAGATTATTCAACAGATGTCTTACTAAAACTCACTTGTGGAATATTTCCAACATCATTGTATATATACAAATTCCAACGTAACGTAACGCAGTAGGGGAACAGTGAAAGTTGTTTCAACGTAGAAAGGCCTTTTAAACAGCCATGTGGAGGTTGTCAACCCTCAAACCCTACTGTCCGAGATCTGATTGACTCATTGTCTGTGGAGATTATTTCCCAATACTTTGGTTTGATAACACAATATCATTTTTTTATCATACATGTAAGACCTGATACATTCCCTTTGATTGTAGATCTTAGATGGCAGACTTGCAGAAGCCGCACCCACTCCTTTGAGTCACTCCAGAGCAATGCCAGAGTCAACGAGACACGGCACCCTTGTATCTATGTGCAGTGGTGGATCGAGGGATTAAACCGGCCCGGGCGATTTGGATGATTCGCTCCAGGATTTTTGTCCTGGCACATGAATTCGTATGACTACTGACAGCAGATTAATTAAATAAGGCAAACGGCCACATGGCCCGAAACTCAATTGATTTAAATTTTGAACTACTAACTGAAAACTTAAAAATGTGGCTGACACGTCCTCTCACTTCAGTCATCGGCCATGTTGGATATTAGAACCATCCAGCTTTTAACTAATACAATAGTTAATATATCAAAAAAAAATTGCCTTCTCAGCAAATATTTCTAAACGAAAGACTTATGGTCTCCGAGTAGCATCTAATTTTGTTACTCAATTTCATTTACCAAACTTTAGACATAAAATAAACAATAAATTTAATAATATACATTTCTATTAATCCCTCACAAAAAAATTTGTTTTAAGATAAAGTTGATCTCAAATGATTCTGAGATATGATTATGTTTGCTATTCCTCTCTGTTTTGCAATCCATCTTTGTATTGTATTACTTGCCGCAAATGCTTCTAAAACAGACGTAAACTCCGCCATTGTCTATCTGACGTTTCAACGTCAGCGAAATAACACGTCAAAGTCTGCACAACTGCGAGTGTTGCCAGAAGACAAAGCTTCATTATTGTATGAAATAAAAATAAAAACTATTTTGGTTGTCTTGTACCTTTTAATTTAAATATTGTTATTTTATATTGTTGTATAGTGTTGTAAGTTTTTTTTTTTGTAATATATATGTATCGTTTACTGTTCAAGGCATTATGCCGTAAATAAATAAATAAATATATATTTTATTTTTAAGATTATCATAATGTAATTGTTAGATTATTGGCTAATTTTTGCTTGTTCATTCTTTCTCATGTGTAACTTTCAATAAATAAATCAGTTAATGTAGAATCAGTGTTTGATTTCCTAGAATAAGCAATACGTTCTATTATTTAGAGCACTTATGAAGTCTGAGGAAGTCATACGGCCACACCTAAACCAGCCGGTTCCCATTGATCAATTCTAACTGGTATAACACCTTATCACTATTTTTTATCAAGGATTAGTCAACCCTCTGCTTGGGATCCACCACAGTTTCAAACTTTCACATATTTGATCTTATTCATATTTATTTCCATGAAAGAAATCAGACAAAAATTACAAATAAAAACCTTGTTTTGGATATTGCCACTAGGCTTGTGCCGTAATTTCCCCAGAGGCTTTGTGAGTGCACATGCTCTCTCTGTATAACATAAGACCTTCTAGACACATTATGTTCCATCAAGCACCACCAGTTATAATAGGTAGTTATATCCTGCTTTCAGTAGATAAATCCTTTTAGATTGTTTTCAATGTCTTGTTATTTTTTATTGAAACTGTATATGCGTGACATGGAATAAACTACAGGAATAAATTCTTTGTGTAAAAAGTTACAATCGATGGATATGTCGACCTAAGGCAATTTTCACCTATCATAAAGTATTAATGGTGTTTGATAAAATAAACAGATTATTGTGGATATGACTAATAAATTTATTTTTGCCTTGGTGTTCTCGATGTGTTTCCAGTAAGTTAATTGCGTGTCAGGGTCACTCCCAGATACTTCGGTATTTGATCAACATTCAGAACTCTCCCATCAAATTCGACATGAAGCTGGTGGTTGGCCAGTGTATTACTTATGTGAAAACAGGTAACGGTGGTTTTTTGCGGTAATGGCGGTTTGAGATTCCACTGTGAAGTACAAAGTTCCATTAGTAGAAGGCATGTAGTATACAAACCCAGTTGAGGCGCAAATGTTTCTATTGGGTGTAAATCCTATTTTGTACGATAGTGAGAGATGACTATTGTTGAAGAAAAATAAAAGCTGTTTCAGCATCGCTCTGCTATGAAATAGAGATAAAAAACTGTTGACTAGTTAGGTATATAATATTACCTGAGTTTGAGTACTCGAAATGAAATATACCATTAAACGGGCTTGGTAAAAATGCACTTTAGATACCCACTAAAAAAATGGCAACAGGAAGTAACATTATTCAGGGGTACACGTGATAAGGTATGGGGGATTCCACCCCCCAAAAATATTATGTTCCAACCTTAACCTAACCTATCCAATTCGAAATAGCATATTCGATATGGTACAAACTAACGAACCTAATGCGCTAGGAATGTCATACTATCGGTGGGTATCTAAAGTGCATTTCAACCAAGGGCTTATATTGAAGGACTCAATAGAATATTTTGGAAATACTAAGTATATAATGTGGTAGGTATCTATATTAACCAAATAAAGAATAACAAAAAAATGTAATATTTCTTCAATTTTATTCTATAAATCAATCCTTTATATATAAATTTCGTGAGCAATATAGCTGCACATTAAATTACAAGAATTTAAATAATCATAATATTTTGAAATATCCACGATATTGTCGATATGAAAAAATTTAACCTACAAACAACACAAAAACACTTGATAATTCAATCCAGAAATCGGCTTTTAGATTTTTGAAATATCCACGATATTGTCGATATGAAAAAATTTAACCTACAAACAACACAAAAACACTTGATAATTCAATCCAGAAATCGGCTTTTAGATTTTTGAAATATCCACGATATTGTCGATATGAAAAAATTTAACCTACAAACAACACAAACACACTTAATTTGTAGAAAATATCATTAAATTGTTTAAGAGAAAATTGAATGCAATATACGTCTCAAAAGTCGAACGACGATAATGTCAAAAGGTATGTATGACATTTACGTTTGTAAACAAACAAATAAAAGCGCGAAATTTTTTTGAATATTTGAATTTTTGACACTAAAGACGGTTTCTAAGTGAAAATAGCCACTTTTTCGCGGAAAAAAAGCTGTCAAAAAAAAATGTAAACAAAACTTAAATTTCGCGGAATTTTCCAACCCCCCCATTGGTCCATTTTGCGCATGCGCAGTAGTGTCTAAGTCCCCATTGGTCCATTTTGCGCATGCGCAGTAGTTTCTAAGTGAAAATAGCCGCTCCGGAAGTTTTTCTGTGTGTAAAAAGATGTCAAAATTGTTTTTTGTCTAATTTTCCAGTTTCCTGATTGGTGGTGATGGTAATGTTTACGAAGGTGTGGGCTGGCATAAAGTAGGTGCACACGCCCTCGGATGGAATTCTAAATCAATAGGAATAGCTTTTATCGGAGATTTTTCCAGTGAGTATTTAAAGTTTGATAAAAAGAGGAAGAAAGTTTTATTTTTTTCTTTTTTTTGATAACCGTTTACAAATTTTTGCTGGTACAAATGCTCTCCACTATTATTGTACCCGTTTTTATCTTCATTTCTTTATATTGGGGGACACTGTTCTTAACCTAGGACATGCTGTTTTTTTGACACATTAAGACCATATTATACTCTGCTAACCTTCTTTATTTAGGTCCAAACCATCTTTTTGATGTATGTTGCCATGGAAGAGGTGCTTGTTTTTTTCCCTAACCATCAAATTAATTAAATCAATTTTTCAGAAAAACTGCCGACCCAGAATGCACTCGATGCCGCCAAAAAATTGTTAAAATGTGGCGTTGAGATGGAAGAATTGGACGACAGATACAAACTTTTAGGTCATAGACAAGTCATCGCCACAGCCAGCCCGGGAACCAGATTATACAGAGAAATCATCTCATGGCCTCATTGGAGTTCAGATGCTAGTTAGATAAAATAATCAAAAGACTCGACTATGTAAATATTATTTTTAAAATGCATAAAAAAATATAATCTATAGTAATACTGCAAAGTTTGTTTTCTTTTTAAATTGGTTCAAATATAAGTATTGAAATACAGGGTGTTTAGTAGAACGTTAGACAAACTGGTATAGTACATACAGGAGACCATTTGAAACTATTACCAAACTAATAGAATATTGCCAAGAAGGATGGCCAAACAAAAAGTCCCTTGTAAGGGAAGACTGTAAAGGATTCTGGAATATCCAACATGAATTATCATACATTAATGGGATAGTGTACCACAACTCCAGTCTAGTAGTTCCGAAGACCTTAAGACAAAAACTTCTCAATAGAATACATGCAGGGCATATGGGTATCGAGCGAACAAAATGTGGAGTGCTCTACTGGCCAAACATCAACTCAGAGATACAAAATATCATTGGAAATTGTCCGACATGTTTGAAATACAAACCAAATAATACCAATGAGCCACTTCTTCCCCATGACATACCTGAGTTACCCTGGGAAAAAGTTGGGGTAGACTTCTGCGACTTTGATAATAAAAAATATCTCATCGCCATTGATTATTACTCCAGATTCATAGAGGTCTCCCAAGTGTCTACCACCTCAGCTGCCATAGTCATCAATGTTTTAAAAACTATCTTTAGTCGTCAAGGAATCCCATTACAATTGGTCAGCGACGGTGGTCCCCCATTCACATCATACCAGTTCTCAACCTTTGTTCAAGACTGGGATATAATTCACATAAAAAGCAGCCCCACTATCCTTAAACCTCAAAACCTCACGTCATGGAGATGAAAATGCCTTTATATTCAGAAGACACATCAAAAACTAAACAAAATAAATAACAGTCAATCTTTTTCAATGTAATCTTAAAATTAATTTAGCATAGAGTTACATATATCTATGAGTAGTCTATTTATTTTTACTATTCGTGCCCGCTGTATGGGTTTCAGGGAGCGATGGGAGATTTACATGAATTGACGACCGAAGCCAGGATATGGCTGAGGGATCTTAACATTTCTTTATAGGCGCCTTATACCATAAGCATAATATATGTATATTGTACAGAGTTGGGTATTTTTTTATATCGCAAGGCGAAGAAGGCCATTATCAGTCAATGGATCATCATGGATAATGTCGTTAAGTCTGACAGAATACAATGTTGGAAAAATCCAAGAAAAATCCCATTTCATTCATACCTACAGATGATATGTTAATCTCTTAAAGAAGTGAATGTTTTGGATAACCTTTAACCCTGCGAACTATCTTGCAGTGTTTATTGTTTCTAACCTGTTTATTAGCAAATTCAAATTGAAAAATAAAACATTTACGTACCTACTTAAATTTAATTTACTAATTAAAAATGAGAGAGATCATCCTTTCTATGCATTTGGTTGGATTACCTACTATTTTTCGAACTAATTTATCATGGTCGATATGAAATGGGTTCTTAATACAGTTTCATTAGACTTTAGATACCAATAGTTTTCATATCTTTTTTTGCTTTTCATCAACATATTATTGTGTTTGCTCCTCCACGTAGAAGTTCTCATAAATAGATCAATAGACTGGAGAATAAAAACTAGCCCTCAAATTCGGCCGAAGCCTATATTTTAAGTGGCAGCTTTCTTTAGGTGTCTGCAGCCAGGTGTAAGTGGATGACCATTGAGCAGATAGAGAGGAAATAGCGTCTTCTTCAATGACGCTACAGCCCAAATCAGGCCTTGGCCTCCTCCAAAATGTTCTATCCTCTGATATTGTCTTCCAGCTGGTTACCTGAAGCAACTTCTCTACACTTTTACCAACCTCATCCTCCCATCTAAGCAGTGTTGGCACCTTTGTAAAAACTTTGACCCGGACACAAACTTAAAGAAAGGTCATTCCGAAAATTTGGTATCCGGAAAGATATTTTTCGTTTCACCCAGACACACGTCGTGAAACCCGGACTGTCCGGGTCAAACCCAGACAGGTGGCAACACTGCATCTAAGTCTTCCCCTGGGTGTCCTGTTAGAATTTAGAGAGAGGAAAATAGCATCCAATCTGAATCAAGGTTAAGTTTGGCTGATCTGAGATGGACTGGGTAGTACATAGTCCTCAAGCAAATCATGAAACCTTTTTTTACCCATCACGCCGTTTTCTGGAAGCTTTATGCAGAGCATAAACTAGACAAACCTTTTTCACCTAAACTGCTTATTCACTGCCATTATAGCAGTTACTATGTATGCTAATATTCACTCCACATTCCTTTCTAATATCATCATTCCTCAGCTTATCAATCGGTCTTTTTCCGCATATTCTGCGTGGTGATCTTATTTCTACAGCATTTATACCAACTTTCAGTATTTCGTCCATGTCCAAGATTCACTCCCATACATCATGGAAGGTATCTGGATTACATTGTGCATCAACTAAAGAGGTATATATTTTTATTTATTTGTTTACAAAATAAAAATTGGGTTTAAAAGGGTTAAATAATTTTTATTAATTATTAATGAATATAAGATAACTGAAAATCCAATAATATGATAAAAGTGTTTATAAATGCATGTGAAAAAGTATTTCCCACATAATTATATTTGTTTCATATGTGACTGAATAACATAGTATTTTTTATTAAAATGAAATTTTTATTACTTGTGTGTGGGTTTTCTCTATTTCTTCATGTAAATGGAGGTACGGCTTTATTAAATGTACTATAATTACATACAGTTAACTTAAAGCTTAGTAAAAAATACTTTGTGGAACTATATTTGGACAGACTCTGTGGGATGTGGGAAAGAATGAAAATATTAGGAAGGAATGTGGTATGAAAGTTATAATGTTGTTACAAAGATGAAAGTAAATAAATAAATTGAGATGGTTTGAGCATGTTGAAAGAATGGATGCTATAGGAATAGGATTACCAAAATAATTTATAAAGATGAAGGAAAAGGGAATGGTCGACCGAGAATGACGTTGATTAAATATTATATTGATTCCTTCCTTCCTTCTTAATAATTTAGGGCCACAGCTTTTCTCATCTTATAAACATGATGGCCAGCTGTCCACTTTTTAGAAGATCTTCCACTAGGTCGATTTCCTTGAACGAGGTGGAAAGGGAGTATGATTGTTTCTCATAAAATATTTAGTATTCAAGATTCCAATTTTGTTCTAGAATGTCCGAATATAATATCCAAGAAAGCTTGGGGTGGTACGCCAAACACAGAAATTGATTACATCATTACGCCCGTCAAGTACGCTATTATTGAACACACCTCTGACAGCGAATGTGATGATCAGAATTCATGCACAGATGTTGTCTACAATATACAAAGATATCACGTGGACACAAACGGATGGCAAGACATAGGATTTAAGTAAGTTCACCATTTATTTGTTTTTAGATTACTGGAAGTTTTTCTGTGTGTAAAAAGATGTCAAAATTGTTTTTTGTCTAATTTTCCAGTTTCCTGATTGGTGGTGATGGTAATGTTTACGAAGGTGTGGGCTGGCATAAAGTAGGTGCACACGCCCTCGGATGGAATTCTAAATCAATAGGAATAGCTTTTATCGGAGATTTTTCCAGTGAGTATTTAAAGTTTGATAAAAAGAGGAAGAAAGTTTTATTTTTTTCTTTTTTTTGATAACCGTTTACAAATTTTTGCTGGTACAAATGCTCTCCACTATTATTGTACCCGTTTTTATCTTCATTTCTTTATATTGGGGGACACTGTTCTTAACCTAGGACATGCTGTTTTTTTGACACATTAAGACCATATTATACTCTGCTAACCTTCTTTATTTAGGTCCAAACCATCTTTTTGATGTATGTTGCCATGGAAGAGGTGCTTGTTTTTTTCCCTAACCATCAAATTAATTAAATCAATTTTTCAGAAAAACTGCCGACCCAGAATGCACTCGATGCCGCCAAAAAATTGTTAAAATGTGGCGTTGAGATGGAAGAATTGGACGACAGATACAAACTTTTAGGTCATAGACAAGTCATCGCCACAGCCAGCCCGGGAACCAGATTATACAGAGAAATCATCTCATGGCCTCATTGGAGTTCAGATGCTAGTTAGATAAAATAATCAAAAGACTCGACTATGTAAATATTATTTTTAAAATGCATAAAAAAATATAATCTATAGTAATACTGCAAAGTTTGTTTTCTTTTTAAATTGGTTCAAATATAAGTATTGAAATACAGGGTGTTTAGTAGAACGTTAGACAAACTGGTATAGTACATACAGGAGACCATTTGGAACATAATATTATTGTAGCTACTCAAATGTGAGGGTTGTATATTATTTTTATATAACTATGTTCATAAAAGTAATGTACATAGATTGGGGGTCCACTTGTTTAAGATTGGTAGGGGTTTCCTTCCTATTAATATTATGGTCATTGAGTTGTATAAAGGTGGTACAGTTATACCGCCGGCGCTTGGTCTCCAGAGCCTTGTTAGTTTTCTAGTAGAGGGTACCAATGAAGGAAGGGTTGACATTTAAGTCAGTTAATATTTTTTCACCATCATCGCTTACTTTGAATTTTATCTGGGCATATTCAAATTCAAATAGTTTTATTAAGGAAATAAAAAACATTAAAAAAAAATACATTCACAATAATAAATTTATACATTTTTTTTTAATATATTTTTTACCCCCAAAATTGAGCAGAGCTCGTGCTATGTAGTAAGAATAACCACAACATTTTTTTTTTATTATAAATGAATCTGTGCTCACTCAAAGTGAATACAAAAACTTTCGACGTCTTCCACGGAAGGCTTGTGTTGTGAAAGTGTGAATAGTCGGCACCGGGATTCGAACCCACAACTTCCAGTATGCTGTATATACGAAAGCCAGGGGCATAGGGAGGCAACAAGAGCTCTCCATTGCGCTTGATATCGCTCAATGTTTATGAATTCCTCCCACACCATGTCCATTTGTATAAATAAAAAAAGTATTTTTTTAATAAATGTATTTAGTACAAATTTGAAAATATGATTATTATCTGTACAAGAGTATTTCTTACAGCAAAAATTATATTCTGTAATCATTATTTCTATCAAAATTTTACAAAATGAAGTATAGGTATATTGTTTATCAAATACATTAATACCTATATACAGTAAATTAACAAGATCTGCGATCTTCAAATGGAAATTATTTCGTAAATAAATTAAATTTAAACTAGGTATATACATATATTAATTATTATAATATTCCTATATAAGCCAGGAAAGCAAATGCACATAGCTGACACACTGTCAAGAGCACCTCTTAAGGAAATGGATGATCTCTTAGAAGAAGATATTGCTGTTCATGTAAATCTTATGACATCTACAATACCTGTGCTACCAGAATCAATTGCGGAGATTAAAACTGCATCAGAAGTGGATGAAACTATTACCAAACTAATAGAATATTGCCAAGAAGGATGGCCAAACAAAAAGTCCCTTGTAAGGGAAGACTGTAAAGGATTCTGGAATATCCAACATGAATTATCATACATTAATGGGATAGTGTACCACAACTCCAGTCTAGTAGTTCCGAAGACCTTAAGACAAAAACTTCTCAATAGAATACATGCAGGGCATATGGGTATCGAGCGAACAAAATGTGGAGTGCTCTACTGGCCAAACATCAACTCAGAGATACAAAATATCATTGGAAATTGTCCGACATGTTTGAAATACAAACCAAATAATACCAATGAGCCACTTCTTCCCCATGACATACCTGAGTTACCCTGGGAAAAAGTTGGGGTAGACTTCTGCGACTTTGATAATAAAAAATATCTCATCGCCATTGATTATTACTCCAGATTCATAGAGGTCTCCCAAGTGTCTACCACCTCAGCTGCCATAGTCATCAATGTTTTAAAAACTATCTTTAGTCGTCAAGGAATCCCATTACAATTGGTCAGCGACGGTGGTCCCCCATTCACATCATACCAGTTCTCAACCTTTGTTCAAGACTGGGATATAATTCACATAAAAAGCAGCCCCACTATCCAAAGTCCAATGGGATGGTTGAAAGTGGAGTGAAAATTATCAAGAACCTATTAAAAAAATGTAAGGAGTCCAACTCCGATTTTCACATGGCTCTGTTGCAGCAGCGTAACACACCGAAAGGAGATATGTTCTCTCCGGCTCAGTTGCTTCAATCTAGAAGACTAAGATGCACTATACCCATTCAACCAAAACTATTAAAGCCGACTCTACAAGGACACATCAATTTTCAAAAGAAAGGTGAGCAAGCACAGGCAAAAAGTAAAAGATGCTTGTGGCCTGTGCGAATAAATGATAATTTAAGACTTTAAGAATTGTTTAATTAATAGACTTATTACACCCACTACAACAAGGATGATCAATTTCAACCAGCAGTAACAACCGGCAAGGGGCAGATCGCTACAAGAGCTGGAATGCCTGTAGTAGGGACTAAGAATATACCAAACACACCAATTTAAAGAATAACCTAACTAGAATAAAACTTCCCATGATGATCTCTTATATTCTGATATTCACCTTCATTTCAAAATTACAATGTGCAATTGTAACACCCAATACTGGTTGGTATTTCAATGAACTCCATTCTCAATCTACTGCCTCATTTTCCAAGTCGATTCTCATTCACTATGATATTCCCCAACCTCCACCAATTCTTGATCTTTCTGAGTTTTCCAAATTCTCAGAGAATACTCATAAATTCCGTGTCTTAGAAAAAAGATCAGGGTATAATTCCATTTTATGGGTGGATACAATCACATTTAGGCGGATTAGTTACCTTTGATGACCTGTCTAACATGACTGATAACTTCATGAACATTAAAAATTCATTTGATAATTTAAAGAATTTATCTCAAGGTAATTTCCAGTTAGCTAGAATCAATAATGATTTAATAATTAAAAATAATCAAAGAATAAGCTCTCAGTTTTCATCCATAGCAAAAGAGATAAAAATGAATTTTAATAATATTGACAAATCCTTAACTGATATCGAGTTGACAAATAAAGCAAATACATTAATTTTACAGAAATTAATTAATCATATCTATAATATAGAAATCTTTTTAGAATCCCAGTTTATCGAAGATCATATTACTTTAAGCTGTGAAACGGAAACATTGTCATCAAAGGTAGCAGATTCTGCTAATTTCTCTTCATTGCTTCTTAATTTGAAAACCAATCTCCCTACTGATCAGAAGTTAGCTATTACTAAATTAAGTGATTATTATACTTTAAAATTGGTATCATGTTATAAGTCAAATGACTTCATTATGATTCATGTAAAAATTCCAATCACAATCACTCCATTTTCTGAATTATACATCATAACACCAATCCCTTTTATTATAAATCAGACAGTTTATATTTATAATAATACAGATAGTTTTTTAGTTGGAAGAACAGCTAAGAACGATTATTACTCATTACTAACTACTGATTCTAATTGGAAAACTGAATTTAATACAATAATGCCTGTAGTAGAACCAGTTGAAGATGATGATGAGGATATGGAGGAATAAAAGTATTTTATGGTTATCTTGTAATGTTAATTTAAGACTGACTAGTATTGTATATCAATGATTTCTGCCTTATTTTTGTAAATTGCCTTATATTGTAAACTTTTTTTCTGTGAAATAAAGAATTTTTATTATTATTAGTTGGAGTATCAGATACCACAATTTGCAAGACACCATGCCGGTTCACAAGAGCAGAGTTACAATTGCTGCTCTGCACACACTTGGCTTCGAATCACTAGTGCACTCACCCTACAGTCCAGATCTGGCCCGTAGTGATTTTTATTTGTCTCCCACTTTGAAAAAAGACTTAAGGGGAAGGAAATTTTCCGATGACAATGAGGTAAAGGAGGCAATTTTGGCTCATTTTGAAGCAAATGATAAAAAATACTTTTATGATGGCATAGAAAAATTAACTCATAGATCTAATAAAAATATTCGGCTTAAGGGAGATTATATTGAAGAGGAAAAGTAGATTTGTTGTTTCATTTTATTTAAAACCCTCTCATTCCAGGAACTTTTGGACCCCCCTCGTACTTAGGTCCAGGGGAGTGTGGAACAAACAGTATAAACATGATTTTTCAGTTAGGAGATCAACTATATCTGGAAGCTTACGAATAGCGAACCAAATATATATCAGAAAACTGGTCTTAAGGACAAATAATAATAGACGGGCTGGCAAATCAAATTAGTGTTTTATCAACACCCAGTTTGATGATGGGAAAGTCGTTTGGAATACTAAATATAGTTTACACAAAATGAATCCTTCGGGAAACTGACTTCTGGAAAAAGTTGTTGAATAATTTGTCAGCTTTATATCATCATTGTGACTGCATCACACAAAAATGGATGCAAGCCAACAATTAACAGATAGATAGATCCACTCCTGACGTTATCCAAATATCTGTTGGATAAAAATATTGACCAAAGTGACAGATGGTCAAAAAAATTTAAAAAAATATAACCGTCCAAAAGTTATAAAGAGAATATGGACAGCGTTGATTTGGTAGATTGAATGTTGGTGGTGTGTTGTCAAAAAAAAATGGACGATTCAGTTTATACTCCATTTAAACACAAAACCAATAAAAACACTTCTCTACTTAAATACCAGAGAAGTTGGGAAAGGGTAAATTTGAGAAGGTCTCAAGAAGAAATGACGGTTTTAAAACTGAAACTTGAGTCCTTGGTGAGAAGCAAGAAGGCGAAAGACACAAATCTTCAGCGTAAATTATTACAATATGTTATTAAATAAATGAAGAAAAAAAGAGGTCCAGGGAATCTGAAAAACCCTCGGAAGAAAGAAAAATAGGCAGAAATCCTCATGTCTACGAGAATTAATTCAAACTACAGGAAGAAATGGCGGTTTTAAAATTGAAACTGGAGTCCTTGGTGAGAAGCAAGAAGGCGAGAGACACAATCTTCAACGCCGCGGCGTAAAAGATAGGAATATTAAACATGCACTGCCAATCATTTTAGAGGATGATGATGAAAAAGATGATAACACAACACTGCTATCACAGTGTGAAGAGTGTAATCAGCAACCTAGACACAGAATCATTATGTATGGAGACCGAGTGTCACTATTATCTAAGAAAGAAAAAATAACAGACCATTAAAGAAACCCTCAATAAACGCTAAATTGGGTTGCAGTTGGGTAACAAACGCCTTAGCATACATATAAATTCCGATCAACCCAGCAGACATACAAAAACAACAAAAAAAAAGAAGGCGAAAGACACAATCTTCAACGCCGGTGCGTAAAAGATAAGGATATTAAACATGCACTGCCAATCATTTTAGAGGATGATGATGAAAAAGATGATAACACAACACTGCTATCACAGTGTGAAGAGTGTAATCAGCAACCTAGACACAGAATCATTATGTATGGAGACCGAGTGTCACTATTATCTAAGAAAGAAAAAATAACAGACCATTAAAGAAACCCTCAATAAACGCTAAATTGGGTTGCAGTTGGGTAACAAACGCCTTAGCATACATATAAATTCCGATCAACCCAGCAGACATACAAAAACAACAATCCACACACTACGAGGATAAAAGTAGTCCTTTCGTCCTATTTGTTCAATGTACGTTAACAGGGTAAAAATACATCTGATGGACCAGCAATGCAATCAATAGATCCATCAAGACATAAGGGAAGTTCAGTATTTTCATACTCCACACCAAATCCTACAACTCATTCATCAAAAATATAAAACCAACAGTCAAACTCCAACCCACAACGTTACACAAATCAAGAAATTAAAGCTGCAATATCCCAATCTAATACCGATGTTGGAGATGTTTTAAAAATTTACGAAAGAGCTTCGAAGTCGAGATGGAAAGTTTCTACCAAAAAACAGCTCATTGAAAAAGGCCGGAAGATCAAGAGCAGCCTAGTAGCCATCGAGTCACACTTGTTGGTTCTATACTAGCACCAATATTCTGTTGTTGTAGGGACAGGAGGTTTCGGGGTCATTTATCCCGCCCATGATTAAAGATTACCTGGGTAGAGGACATAAGATATGATAGATAATTAGTAAACATCCCCTACCCTTTTGATAAGGTATTTGTTTTTATGATAAATCAACGCATGGGGAGAAGTGAAAAAGATGAAAAAGGTTATGCTTTAAAAAAGGGTGAAGCTAGACAAAGCCATTCAAATGCTCTCTTAGCCATAAAATGGTGCAATTAAAGGGACATACATATTCTTACAACAGTCAATTATGCCAACATGTCTCTAACAAACAAGTAGCTTGGTGGACAGATCGATTCGGCAGAGGTAGGCCGGGGCAAGATGAAGAGAAGTATCTATATCTATAGGCCCTCCCGGATTAAGAGATTTGTAATCTATGGGAGGAAAGAAACTATATTGAGGGTAAAGTGAGACTTGACGGAAATCACTGAAGTGGTACAAAAAAGTTTTTTTTCCAATGATTTCAAACAAAACCTGATTTAACTCTTTGTGGAGAAATGCCACAAAAATAGGCCATCTACTACCAGGGAAAGGTTTTCTCGGTTTGTAAAACCCATACCCCAATAGAAGGGCAAAAGATAAAACAAAAACAATGCCAATACATTAAATTTGTCTGGTGCTGTTGTGGACTGGTTTGGTTCATATTTGCGGTACTGACTCCGATTGGGTCCAGCTTCGCACAGGAGTTCCACAGGGATGTATTTTATATCCACTTTTATAGGCCCTATTTCTCAAAACATCAGAGTTCAACAACATTCATTACATAACTTTGTGGCGAGAAGGAATCCTCATAAATCACAGGCCATTCATTATTCTTGGAAGCTCTAGGCTTCTTGCATCATTGAAGTACAGGTCCTAGCCATCTCTTCTGTTTAAATATTAAGTAATGTAATAATATCTTTTTCTGATGTCAAGGACCAGGGAATTCACATTGATTAGTAAACTTTCTCAAAGAAAGTACGTTGACGAGCTTAGCAAAAAATATTTTCTTCTCTTCATGCACTTTGAAGACTTCAAAATTTCCTCACCCCTGATATTGAAAAGTTCTTAGTACAGTATTTGCTCTACCCATTATTTGACTATCCGGTAAGGCAGTAAAGGTGTAGTCCAGACTAAAATGTCTTTGAAGGAAAAACCAAGTAACGGCCGAAGGCAAGGAGACACACTAGGTCCCACCTAGAAAAAGATCACCAACTCCATAAGTAAGGAGTCTCAGAAACAAAAAAATCTGGCTAATTATGCACTGAACTCTTCAAAAAGCCAATAAAAACTCAGGCAGCAGAACAGGCCATAGATTTCTGGCCATTTATGTTTAGGAGTGTCCGTCTAGTGTAGCATGGTTGGTGGTGTGAAGGGATATGTCTTCAGGCCATCGACTAACAGACATTCCCAAGCCCAAAATGGATTGCACAGAAAACAGGGTGTTGAGTGTAACCCTATGCAAGATCTTCCTGCGTAGTCCATGGTTCCTATCCTACCTGCGGCCTAATTTGTTGTCACCTATTCCCGCCTAAAAATCCCTTCTTGAGCGAATTACGGGTCAGTGTTAATTTGGAACCTCACGCGAGACGGTTGCATTACATAGTGTAACTAGAGAAGAAAGAAGATCTTTGGGTAAGTTGTACTCTCTCCTTTTTTTCAGTTTTGGCCTTTACCAATCTGCGTGAAGAAGCCTCGCATGACAAACACAGGGTCATGATAAGGGAAAGGAAGCGAATAGCCAACTTCTAGCCTCACGAAACTGAAACTCATTGGTTAAGGGAATGTGAAAATCTGAATGAGTATCGATAGTAGGACTTCTGGCAACAAGTAGGAAGTGGATAAATGCAAAGAAGAATGCATTTAAGTATTTACATATGGTGTGACTGACTCCTGTAATCTATGAGTTTTTCTAGATTATGATAACAACATCGTAAAGTGTTAATTTATCTATGAATGTTTTGTCTGTAATCGGATATTTACATTTTAACCCTTAATTACGGCTATCGGCTTTAATTTGATACATTTCTTACTGATTCCAGCAGCGTGACAAGTATCCACGACGTCCGTTACGTTTTTATACGATTCCGGTGCCTCTTCCATAACTAGCTTTGGCGATGCGACTCTTATTGAGATTCCTAGGTCGTTCAATTTTTCTAAAACATCTTTGTAATCTAAATTCCTTCTAGATTTCGCTCTTGAAAGGGCTCGTCCCTGCAAAAGAATATTTTCAATTCTGTTAAACATTACACATAAAAACTTTTAAACACCCCGAATCCCTATCAGATCCGCTAAAGCTTAGAATCTGCAAAAAAAATTATACCAAAAAAGTAAATTTTAACTGACTGTTCCACTTAAATTATCATAATTCCTCTAAAATTACCCGCTATTCGATCAATTTAAGCGGCACCTTAGAAAGACACGCCAAAACTTTAGAGGAACCGTTTTATGTCAAAACTACTACTAGTGACATTTTTTCTCATATAATTTGTTATTTTCTGTAAAAATAGGTATTATTCTGCTCTTGTTTTCATCATAAAAGATATGTGTGTTAATAGTGGTTATACTTCTTGATCAAGATGAATTTGTTTGAGAAAAAGGAAATTTGGCAGCCATGATGACAATTTTGACATGGGGAAATAATTCTTTTGAAATTACTTGTAGCTATATTAACTTCAATGGATTTCTTTAGCGATATCGCTCAGATTGGTCGAAAACAATTGACGTTGCCCGTGAAATTCAAAATTTCTGATGATGCTAAATTTTAACGGAGCTGATAGGATATAGATCAGCTAACAGAAGATCGAAAGCTAGTTTCAGCCAAATTAGAACTGTGGGCTATATTTTATGCTCTTAAATAAATAGTTGAGCTATGACTTACGGCTCCGTGACATGTGGATCCAAAGGTTTCAGTCATTCCTTGATGAGTTCCGGTCAAAACATAGCTGCAGGTTCCCATGGTGCCACCAATGAGGACAGGTTGTCCGGTTAATTGATAGTCCACAGGAATTAAGGGATGGTGTGGAGGAAAGGCTCGAGTTGATCCCTAAATTATTAACATTCATCAGTAACAATCTCTAATTTATCAATGAATTATAAACTGTCAGAATGTGCCTTGTAAACATTGTGTAATGTACCGATGCATTGATATCGGTGGAAATAAATGATTTAAATAGGTAATTAATTATCATTATAAAAATTCGAATTCAACAATCATAGTTAGGACCACAGGACAACATCTGTCGGGAAAGCTAGTATTGTCATATTAATTATGAAGCAAAAATAAGTAACTCTTTCCTATTACAACACTGAACTAACAGCTGTTTCTAACATTGAGCCAGCCCGTTTAATCTGGAATAGGATGCCAACCCTCTTTAGAAATTTCGAAGGATAAAACACTTCCGAGTTTCTGACCCAATGGAGAATTGAGCTTTGGGCTTCTTTGACGCCAGTGAGATTCATACATACTTAATAAACTTACTACAAAACGTATTACTAAAACTGTCTATCGTAAACCTATGTTTTTGTTCCTGATATCACAAATGTTGATAAAATTGTAATTTTAATAAACCATAAGTCATATTAAATAAACAAATTTACCTTTCTATGCACTAGCAGCGTTTTCTGTTTCCCATCGACTATGTGCTCCTCTACTTTCGCTATGTTGTGGGAAACATCATAGATGACGTGCATATCTAAATCGTCCGGTGTCATGTGGAACTGCTTGGCAAAGGCCTGCCTGGAAAGGAAGGTCATAGAGCTTCTATTGACCCACGCGAAATTCGCCGCTGCTGCCATGGCCTTCAAATAATCCTGTCCTTCGGGAGAATTGATCCTAGCACACGCCAACTGTCGGTCGTTGGTTTCTATTTGGTCCCGTTTCATAGCTTTTTCCATTTGAACTAGAGCATCGGTAGCCACTTGATGTCCGAACCCTCGGCTCCCGGAGTGAATCATCACACACACTTGTCCTTTGTTTTCTATTCCCATTTTACTAGCTGCATACTTGTCATATATTTCGTCCACAACTTGGATTTCAGCATAATGATTACCAGCACCCAGTGTTCCCAACTAAAAAGAAATATTATTTGTTCAAGCCACTGTAAAAAGATGCTATTTTTTTTTTAAAATGAATCTGTGTTCACTTTGAGTACACTCTTTGACTCTTTCACGTAAGCTACTTAAAGTTTGTGTTGTGAAAGAGGAAGATGGTCGGCACCTGGGATCGAACCCACGACCTCCACACACAACAGTGCGAAAGCCGGCGTCGCAACCGCTAGTTTACCAACCACTTCATAGGGGTCATTTCCACTTTGATATGTTGCAAGTCCAAATTGCAGGTTAAGTTGCAATTTAAAAGTGAGTGTCTACTTCTGTTAAGTGTGAGTTGGATGCCATTCTAAGACAATTGCTCTGATATTCTCCACTTGTTTAAAAAAAATTAATAGTAGATATTGTCGTTAGTATTTGTTTCTCTTTCAAGGACATAAGCTAGCCTGTGTAAGTAGTCACATCAAAAGAAGCACAATTCAAGTAGGAAGTGAAAATAGAAGTTGTGACTAAATATAGTGACATGATATAATGCCAGCTATTTGCTTGGATTGCAGGCACTAGTGCATTACAAGCAGAAGACAGACTAGTTGGCATTATTATTTCAATTCATACCTGTGGTAAGCCACGTTTCTTTGCTCTCATGCTAACTTTTGAAGGATCGGCATTTAGCATTCTTCCATATTCTTCACAGTGCTCTTTATCCTCTGCCCAAATATAACCTTCTCTTAATGACCAGTCCATTCCCATTTCAAGAGCTTCTTCTAAGTCCCTGGCGTTCATTGGAATTATACCCTTAGAGCCCACTCCAACAGGAATGTGATCAAATAAACTCTGTGCTAACTGTTCCTACAATCAGAATTATTTATTTATGGCAACAATTTGAATGATTTGTATTTGGTTTCAGCAAAAAATATAAAATTTACAAACTAACCTTGATTGGCAGCACGTCCTTGGCATGCAAATTAGTTCTCAAAAGCCTCACTCCGCAATTTATGTCAAAACCTACACCTCCAGGAGAAACGACTGATTTGGGGTCAGCCATGTCGAAAGCAGCCATATTTCCTGAGAAATTTAGTATTCCAAATATTTAAATGACGTTTCAGACTAAGAAAAAACATTTTAAATAACGACCAACAGATTAATAACACATAATACAACGCAATTAAAAAAACTAACCTATAGCAAATCCATAGCCGGAATGGACATCTGGAAGTCCAACCGATTTTCCAACTATTCCAGGAAGAGCTGCTACATTTGCTATCTGCTTGACTCCAGGCAAAAACCCACCAACCATTCCAGGACGACACGCATTTCGCAATTCGTCCAACATCAATTTTTCCAGCGTGTTATTGACGTAAAATACACCTTCAACATTCATGTTGGGTTGGAATCCTTTCTTGATTCTCCAACAATGGGAATTGATTTTCTCCAAATATTGAAGCTCTTCATTGTATTGCCTTACAACCATTTTTATTTTAAGCAATGAAACCTCAAAATTATCACAATATTAACTAGTTTAGAACAAATAAATTGATCGAAAAGCGTAGAGTCCAGCCGGCTACGCGTCAATTACAAACAATATTATCTGTGATTACTGATTATCTATGGTTCCAAACCAAAAAACTATGACGAAAAAAATGTTATTGTCGCCAAAATAAATACGAAATTAATAAAATCAATTTATTTTATTTATAAGTCACTCAATTAGAGACTGTAATGGAAATAAAATACATTTCTCAAGTAATAATGTTGATAGAAATCCCACACCACCTCCCTTCCCTCCCCTTGGATAGGTGATTTTATTATTTCGAACCCTTTCTCAAAAAGAATATATTGACCTTTCTCTTATCTCTTTCAAGCCACATGATAATGAGGGAGTTCATGGCTTCAATTAAAAGCTATGAACTTTTTGATATTCAATTTAATTAAACAAAATATCTACTTAAATCGAAATGAAAATAAGTATTGAAGAGCCTTGGTAATTATTTAAAAAAATAACAGTCCATCTTCTTCTTTAGTTGATTCCTTACTGTTATGCATTTTCAGCAATACCCGCTGATGTTTGATTTTCCTGCGTTGTAAGTTTTCTTTGGAAATCTTTCTCCTTTTCTCCTGCCCTTAACCATGATCCTCTTCTCCAGGGAGTTTAGCCCTTTTTGTACAGTGAATTTCATACCAGTTTAAAAAAAGTTAAAGTAATTCTTCAATCAATCAAATCAAAACTCCCTTTGAACTCCACTCAGGAGCATAGGGAGGCAACAAGATCTCTCCATTGCGCAATGTTTATGACCTCCTCCCACACCATGTCCAAATCCCTCAGCTCTGCCTCGAAGGAACGGAACACAGTATGAGAGGGTTTCCACGTCTTCGAGACCCTGCCCATCTCTTCTCCGTAATGGTGGAAGTGATGGCCCTGCGCCAGCGTATAGCGTCGTTCGTGATGCGGTGGTACCATCTTATACCTAAGATTCTGCTGAGGCACTTTGTTTGGAATGCAGATACTTTTTGTGCCAGGACTCACACCCATACAGGAGAATGGGCAACACACAGTTTACATTTCGTCTCGACACTAAACGCCGATGCCTTCCATATCTCGGTCATGTTGTTAAAGGTGCCAGTCGCCATACCGATACCTATCGGGAGCTCGGCCCCTAGGCGGTAATGGTTGCTCCCAAGTATTTAAATTTATCCACCTGAAAGACCTGGTGACCATTGATGGTTATCGGTAGCTGTTTATCGGGGCAGGCATTATTTGCCATGAGCTCCGTCTTACTGGCATTGACTCGAAGGCCAAGGCAAGCTGTTTCATTCGCAGAGTAATTCTTAATCAAATTAAATAAATTTTTGAAGGGAATAGTTTATTTCTTTCACCGTGGAAAATCCATATAAGAACTCAAACTCATCTTTTATTTTCAAAGCGTCAAATAGCAGGTGAAAGATTAGTGATGGGTGTATGCCCTGATTTCTTTACAAGTTCCTGTGCATATTAATTTTTTGTCAGTAATAGCACAAAATGCGAAAAATTCTGCAATGTCAGGTGTATGTGCATAATAAAAACAACAACGACTTCGGTTTGAATTAAAATATAATATATTTCAGAAGCTCTTTGGTATAAAACAATTCATTGACATTATTATTATTATGTAAGTAGACAAAGTATGAAAATAAAGATTCAAAGAAAAGAGTTGGAAAATATTAAATTGCTAGGTGTTACAAAAATGGCACACGCAAATCGGTAAGATTATTAAGAAAAATATTTCTCGGTAAGATTATTAAGAAAAATATTTCTATGATATTAAAAATACAATAATTCATAAAAGGCAAATAAATATATTGTAAAATAAATTCTTAAATACTAATCAGATGAGCATTTAGTCCTTAAAATTTTAAGAAGTGTATATAATATTTCTTTAGTAAAGTTGTCCTCCATAGATATTTGCTTCATATCTTGGGATTTGTCCTAAATCTTTATGGTTTAGGACTCTGACCCATGAGGTGGAGTAACAAAGAATTCCAGAGTGGCAGATGGATGGACAGGGTTTGTGTTGGTTGGTAAGCCAGTGGTATCAGTCCACAGCTTTCGTACTGAAGGTTGTGGGTTCTTTCACTACACAAGCTTTGTTTTATGTGAAAGATGTCCAAAGTGTACTTATCACTTTCGGTGAGACCCGATCCATTTTTTTTTTATAACAAAAAGGAAGTATTGACGATAAAAAGCCAATTATTTGATAACATTTTTAGTAGATCCAACATGATGGTTTTTCAATCTCACATTCATTTGAAAAATTCATTTCACCACTCTATGAATTTTCTGGCATTTTAGAAATTTATTTATCAAATTTAAATGAGGAAATAGAATAATAGACCATTAACGGCCACGTGGATTTTGACACTAGCCGGGAGGCATAAACATAAACAAAAAGTTTAAGAGTTGATATGAGTGTGTTTCTATATAAACCCACCACTATGGTTTGTGTATAATATTTTAGAATAGAAAAAAGTAATTCAAAAACAATTTGAATTACTTTTTTCTATTCTATAATATTATATTTAAAAAAAAAATGGTAATGGTAAAAAATGGAGAGCATTTGGGGGGAAAGGGGCGTTTAAAAGTTTTTTTTTTATCAATTGTATTCATTCATAATAAGATTTTTAAGTTAACTGTGTATTATAAAATTTTATTTTCATAGTCAAGTTTTTAAAGTATAAAATATAGTTCAATTTTTAAAGCTAAAATTTTTAATCTGGCAACAGAGTTATAAATATAAAACGGATTAAACATGAACTATTCAATTAACTCGTTTTTTTTGGTTCAAATTTTAATAAATTTTTCTAAACATACATAATGTTAATTATTTTACTGTTCTACAATAAGTGGGATTGCTGCCGGCAGTAACAAAATAAGCATTGGACATACAAGAAAAGTGAAGTAGTTCGACAAAAAAAAATACTCAATTTTCCATATTATCATTCATATAGCCTCAATTTTTATTTGGTTTGTAATTCCAACTTTTGGTTGGTTTTATTTAAGTCTTTAAATTCAGTCGTACTAAAATTAAAATGTCCAGTAAATGTCAAACAAATACAACGATAATAATAATGTTAAAGAGCGAAGAAAAAATTGATCCTGGCATAACAATATTCAAGGGACCAAGGATCAATATAGGTTCACAGTTTTTGAAATTAATATAATTTTACATTCATATTAAGTATCTTAAACGGTTAAAGAAGAAAAAATATTGCAGTCAGACATAGTTTTATAAAAATATTTTGAAATTCATTTCCTAAGCTAAGTCAAATAGTGTGATTTGTTGAGAGAAATATTAATTAAATACTACTGCAATCTTGGGTGGATACGCCAACCTCGGTACTACCGCGGCTTCAGATTAAGAGGTCCGGGTTTGATAACCGGCTGGATCAGAATTATGTAAAGTGTTTTTCAGTTGCCGGGGTTAGCCTGTCTTAAACTGAACGGGACAGTTTATCAGAAAAGTGCTTATTTAGCTGTTTAATTGTGTTAAATGTACTTTCATGCATACATTTTGGGTCACAATAGGTCATTATACCAAAATAGAGTTTTAATACTAGTTCAATTGAGTATTTTTTAATTTTGGTATTCGTAAATTCAGTATTCATTTACAGAGATTCAACCAGGATTATCTACAAGAAGTAAAACTTAACAAAAGCAGCATATTTATTAGAAATATATAACATAAAAGGAGATTCATAGTAAACATAAATTTCTTGCAATATGAGTGTTAGTTATAATTTAAAAAATTTCCTGATTTTGATAAACTAATAAAAAAGATATTTTAACAAGCTATGTAAGTCAATACAAGATAATATTTATTATAAAAAACAATATCTAAAAACTTCAACAGTATGTTGCAGTTAATTTATTATACAAATTTAACAACATTATTATCAGAAGGTTGAAGAGCCTAGTATCAAAGATAGAAAAATGACAATTAATGATTGATTCTGAAGGTGATTGAGCATTTGCTTGTTCGGTCTAAACCCAGCTTTAAAGAGATGGTACAATTGATTGTAAAAGCAAACCATGTAAAATAATGACAAGTTGATTTGTTAACAAATGTTTGACTCTGTTCAACAATTTTTTTCAGCAAACTGCGCATGTCTGTCTTTGATATTCGGCTCTTCAAATGACAAAATAAGAAAAATGTTATAAAAAGGGTTCCACTTAAGTATATCTAAAAGATGAGAATCTGTAAAATAACTTACAAAAAGTGTGTTTTATAACAATTGGCTTCATTGTTTTGTGATATGAGATTTTTACTGTACTTTATACACTTGTAAAAGCATTTTTTGCACTGCGAATGCATAAGATTGTAAGCCTTAATCTATTTTCTAAGTGTTAGGAAAGTGAAATGGCTAAGTTGACAACCTTGAGCGAGGACGAGGTCCAATCAGTATGCAGGGGAATCAAAATGATATTTTAATCATGTATTCTTTTTAAAAATTTCGGGGGACATCATTTTTTTCAACAAAAACTTACCTGTAAGTGTATATTTTATAAATCCTATTCTAAAAATCAATTCTTGAGAGATTTCCATTGCTGCCTCCGACAAAAGCTTGTCCTTTCTTACCAAAACATATTTTATTTATGCACTGGCCAAAATCTACAGATCCCTTGAGTTCGATCTTACCACACTCGGTCACATCCCAAATTTTTAAAACCTTATCCCATCCTCCGCTGGCCAGAGTAACCAAATTATTGTCACCTTCCTGAGATGCCAACGTGATGACTATCATTTCATGAGCCTAAAATATAACAAAAAAAAATAAAATAAATAAAAACTATTCGACAATTTTACAAATCTACCAAAAACATTAGGTAAGAGCAATAATTATGTTATGAAAAAAAAATGTAGCGGAGATAAGAGTTTTGTGTAAAATATGTGGAAAGGATCGAGAATATAAAGATAGAATGTGGTACGGAAGAAAGCGTTGCATCATAAATGACAGTTACTAAGTAGAGATAGTTCAGTCATGTTGAGTGTCTTCAAGGAAGACAGAATCTAAGTCGCAAAAGAAATAGGAGAGGTTGTATTAGAAATGGTATTTTGGTGGAAGAAGAGAAAGAAGAATACTTGGATAGAAAAGATTGGAGGAGAGTTCTCTCTGCCTACCAATTAAGACACAAAGTGAGATATCAATTTACGTAATTTTGTTCTGTAAAATTGCTTGAATTTCTAAGTAAACAATTTTCTTAGTTATTAATTTCAATGTTATTAATCCTTTCCCAGTGCTTTTGAATGGGAAAAATGAATTAGTAAATATTTTATATAGCATGAAAAAAAAAAGACTGCTTCGAAAGCAAAGCCAACGCTTAGACTGAAGCTTGATATGCCGATAGGTGAAAAAAGTAGAAAATCACTTACATCCACTTCGCACAATAGTTTAAATTTGTCTTCTTTATTGTTATGATGGCATAGTATTTTCTTTCCACTTCTATCCATGAAACATAATTTATCATTTGATAAGGTGATTGGTGATTTTCCCTGCAAGGTTTGCCTTGTCATATACCTCGTACTATTTTCTATAAAATAAGACAATAATAAAATTAAATATTTGTAACTCTTCGTCAAATAGTTAACGGACCATTAACTCGTTTTTTTATTTGCTACGCACCAATACGTGTTTTCACCCTTAGTCCCTATTTTGATGTTTTATACATAATAAAACATTGTAAATCCGATTTATATATTGGTCGAAAAAAAAAACATCTTTGACAGTTCTTAATGGCCCATTACTGTGCTATTGGGAGGTGGAACGGTCCACTAACTTTATTAGTTCATTAAGGGGTTTAATGTTTCAATAGCTGCTATTGGGTTGAAAGATCCATTTTCCTCCATTAAACTTATTAGGTTGTTTAATGGTCAATTGAAAGATTGGCCCTTAAATTTATTAAGCATAAATTCTCTCACATGTATTTCAAATTTCTCTTTTTTTTACCTGACATGAATTCCGTGACTATAACATCTAAATCTCTAACAGTGAACATTAGGTTGTCGTGAACTATTAAATCTTTGATTTCTTCTAATAGATTAAATATCAATTTCAATTTATCATCAACAAATACGCCCACCTGAAAACAAACTCATTAAAAAATGTGTAAGAGTCATAACACTTCATGGGAAAGGAGGGTTGGCATATCTAGGCTGCGACGGGAAGATGAAATTCATTAAGGATGCTGTACAACTTCTTGTGTTACAAAATAATTGGAGGATTGAGACAGAGGCCAGGGTTGTCTGGAGGCCCAAACTCCAATTTGAATTGTCATTGGAAGAAGAATTTAGTTATAAAATTTCTAAAAAAATGTGGGAATTGAAATCTGGAATAATTTGGAATTTCATACAACAACCATATGAAATTTTATTGATTTTGACCAAACAATGTAATGTCATTGCATGAAGCAAAAGAGATGTGTTAGAATTTTCATTTGAAGAGGGACGTACCTCTTTTCCGCTTACAGTCGGTTTCATAAAAAATAAAGGAGGTTTTAAGTTTCTTTTAAAAAATAATGCGTTGCATAACAACAAAATGACATTTAAAGCCGACTTTATGTTAAAGTCTTGTTATTGGCACTTAAAGTCGACTTTAGTGCAGGTCAATCTTTTACCACCAGAGTTCATAGAAAATTTCATGGAGCTTTCTCTGTCATACATGATGAACATTTTTGTATAGGGTGACACTGTGCACAAAAATGACAGATTAACAGAAATTCTGCGAGAATATTAGTAAACTACCTATGTTTTCCATAGATTTCCAAGGCAACACTATCACCTGCTACCAATTTTCAAATATTTTTTATGAAACCCGTCAACTTAAAGGAGACTTTAAATTTTAAAAGTTCCTTTAGTTAAAGAGTTCTTTAGTAGCTTTTTTTGAAACCGGCTGTTACTCTTTTAAGGGAAGGGCAAAAAAAATACAAATCAAGAAAACGAAAAAGTAAAACAGTTTTGAGATTATTTTTATGGAAACCTTGTTAAGGTAAATTTTTATAAAACAAATGAATGAATAACTTTGTACTTACACTACCCTTGTCATCGCCAGCATAGAGGGTGTTTTTATACGTAAAAAGAACTTGGACTTCATTTTCGTAATTGATTAAATCCTTTTTGAATTCCCCCGTTTCGGCACACCATGACTTAATGGTGCCGTCATTGGATGATGAGTATAAGGTGGCATTCCCTCCCTCCGTCTCTGGAGGCAGGATGGCAAGACTATAGACATTGACCGGATGCGCTTGTATTGTTTTAATCAATTTTAATTCCTCATCCCAAATCTGCAAAAGAACACTTTCATAATTTATAGGAGTTATCCAGAGACAATGGAAAATGTACAATTTGAAGCAGTGATAATTATTTATGATGAACTTTTTTATGGCTGACAAGCAAGCCTGTTAAATTATCTGGGGCTGAAGTCAACGGCAATAAAATGGCTGCCACAGTATCGGTCGGTGGTGTTCCCATAGTAACAAAATAAAATGCTGTCTCTTAAAGCAGTTTGAAAAAAATCTATTTTTTGTAGAATCTTCATAGTAACATCGCAGAAAACACAGATAACCATATTTTGAAAACAAAATTACTCACGTAAATGTTGCACAGATCAAAATACTTATTACTCCATGAAAATTTATTAAATATGTATATTAAAGATTGGTTTAAAAAAAGAGTAATTCAAACCATATTAAACATTTAAATGAAATATTGAGTAGTGCATTTTCTGAGATTGATGTTTCGTCGTCGGTAAAGCAGCTCCCTCTATCAACTGATTTTGTACAATTCCACACATTGAGGGTGCTAATGTAGTTAAGTCTCAAACCATGTGAGAGTAAAGTACAGTAGGCGCCGGATGTTGTGATCACGTTTGTCCCAGTGTGTTTTGATTCTATTAACCGGCGGTCATATAGAATATAGGTACATAGTATATACCTACTTATATTTCACACAAACAAAGGTACCTACGCATTATATACCTAAGAAAGGTTTTTATGTCAAAAAAATCATAAAGAAATCCAGACAAAAGAGTCTGTCCATATGTTTCGGATAGTTTTCGGAAATCTGTGACTTCATTCAAGCATTTGTATAAAAATTATATTTGCCTATATCACTAGCAAGTGTTTTACGACTTTAAAACATCTGGGAGCTTTGCTCTTTCCAAAAAGTAAAATGTCATCAGTCAGTCATAGCGCACGTTATAAGTGCTCACCGTTATTCGGTCCTTTATTTTTTTGCCTGTTCCAGGGTTCGAATTTTTTATCACCATAAACACATGCACAGCTGGATTCTACTATCCGATAGAAATTGTATTAAATTCTTCATTTTGAATCGGGACTTGGACTTTTGATTCTATCAACCAGTGATCACAATAACTGTAGTTCAATAAAACTTGCATATTATTTTATTTTACACATTTTTGGTTTCATCTGGACACCTGGATGTACGTAGCTAAGCCCTGATAGGTGGCAACACTGTATGTGAATAATATGACAGTGTTTCTGGAATGTCGCAATGCAATAGTGTATTTCTAGCTTTTAACATTCATCATTAAACTTTATTTATTTTAACCTTTCATCCTTTGATTGTTAACATTTATAAAAGCAAGATGGTAGTACATGAAAAAAGACAGAAGAGCTTGCAGGTCGTAATAATAATATTATGTGTATGTCTAAGTCCACCCACCCTGAATTTGATACTGTGTGGGCCTCCTACATGCATTAATATTTCAAAATTTAATATCATTTTTTGTGAAAAGGTTGAATTACTATTCTACAGAGTATTTCCCAGAATGGTTTATTATTTCATTTGCTCTTAATCGAACACCAAAATCTCGAAATGCAAAGTACGGGATGAATTAAGTTTTCAAAATCTCAATCCAGTTTTAAAAATCTTAAAACATAATAATATGACATTGTATTGATATCTGGTTGCCAACAGTAATTAATATATAGACGATATTATTATGTACTCAAATGACGTAATATTAAAAGAAAAACAGATTAAATTTAATTATACATACTTTGATATTACCATCATCTCCTCCGCTATACACTTTACCATCGTAAAAAGTTAAAGCCACAACATCACTTTTATGTTTCTCATCGTCAGATACATTCGCATTAAATTTACAAGACATTATTCTAATTTAAAAGAACAATTACGAAGTTGAATAGTATTGTAATGTGATATTATACAATTTATAACATGCGTGCGTATATAATAATATTGGTAAGAAGATATTTTGACGTTTTTGTACACATACGACAAATATTTACTTAGCCGGTACAAATGTTGCCATAATCAAAAACCTAGTTCGATATATTAAGAGAAAAATATTAAATAAACAAATTGGTCGTGCTGTTGATTTGATAGGCGATGTAAAAAGAATAATTTATTTTTTTACATTTTGATGCTTTATGAAGGTCCTCATCATTATTGTTATTTTCTAGTACTATTTCAAGTGTACTTATTATTCTTTATTTCAGATGTCGTTTAACTGAGTGAAATAGCCACACTTCTTCACGCTACATCAATGAAACAATTATTTACTTATTCATAAACATTTTATACTAACTTATTTAAGTACATAATTTATCTGCTGAATCTTCTTGTTGCTGAAAAAAAAAACAAAAAGATTCTTTCTAAAATATCTTGAAGAAGTCAGTTTTTCATCTTTTTCCTATTCAGTTTTCGATAAAAATATGGATTGGGATTAATCAATATTGATAATAAATATTGATATTATCTGAATTTTCTGAAGGTAATCAGTAGTTAAGATGTTCCTCATTGCCATAAGTGATTGCTACTGGCTACTGTCTTATAACATCTCAATAAAAATATAAGTTTTAATTAAATTTCTCCAAAACTATGTCAAAATAACGAATTCTGGCAACACTGATTATATCTATCTTATTATTTTTACGCTATTGGTATGTAGGTACCTAATAACAATGATAATAGAGCAGGGATGCACAGACTTATAGGGAGCAGGGGCCATTGGGGAAGATTATGAGCCAAGGACGGGCCGCACTAAAAGTTTTCATTATTTGATTTCGTATTTCACCGGTTAAATTTGTAAAAGTAGGGTACTGTGTTTCATAGTGCCTTTTCACATTAAATTCCTTTGGAATGGCAATAGAGCAGTTGCATATTAAACACACAATATTATTACGCGATGAAACAAAAAAGTATTTCTCGGTCCAAATATCTTGAAACTGCCGATTTTCATCTTGCGTTTTTTACTAGTTCCTGGCTTATCCATATCGAAATTGATAGATATAATATATTGATATGTGCTTGGTACGAGTAGAATAGGTACGTAGTAAACCTGAACAAGAAAGTGGAAGGTAGGAACTTAATGCCGCATTTTTATTAAGTACTAACAATTCAACCGTTTCAATAAAAAGTCAAGAAATATTGTTACATACGACTTCTACAGTAGATATTTCATACAATAAACCAAAAAAGTAACTAAAAAACAGTTTTTTTTAATAATCCTTCGAAAAACTACAAAAGTAATTAATATTCTTTTGATTTTCAAATATTTTAGCCAATATTTCCAATATTGTCGGCGGGCCGCAGATAAACTGACAAAGGGCCGCATGCGGCCCGCGGGCCGCTGTTTGTGCATCGCTGTAATAGAGTCACATTCATGGTACTGTATTATCTACATAATATTTTAGAAATGTTTGTTTTTTTATTTGCCTTTGACAATACTGTAACCGTATATGTGAACATCACGCTCAAAATACAAATGCTAAGATAGATATTAATATGCCCAGAGCAGTATAAAATGCTGGAGAAGGTTCTTAAATACAATTTGCTGCATTAACTTTAATATATTTAGAGCTATTTAAAAAAACTGTATTTTTTAGGATCTTCATACAAATTTCTCAAAAAGACTTTTGGAAACAAAATTACTCATGTAAATGTTGAATGGGATCTTGGTATTACGGTATTAAAATGTAATAAAATAATTGTAGATTGATTTGTTATACATATAAATGTTATTAAAAGCTTATTATTCTCAAATAAATAAAGATTTAATGAAAAAATTTGCAAAATGATTTTGAAGTTTGACAGATACAAATCACCCTCTATGGGTGGGTTGGCCAATTAATATCAAAGCAGGCAATGTATGTAGCTAAGATTCAAACCACAGAGCTCTCTCTATGAAAACTTGCAAAAAACTTGCAAATTATGTCGGTAGGTTCGTATAATATTTTTTTTATTATTATAATAGACCTCCAAAAAAAATAAAATATTATACGAACCTACCGACATAATCAGTATATTTATATTATCTGTGGACATGATTTGCAAGTTTTCATAGAGAGAGCTCTGTGGTTTGAATAGGTTCGTATAATATTATGAGGTCGGTAAAACAAAAATTGTAAAAGTGTCATTCTTCTTTTTCTGTGCTTATGCCAGTTAAAGTGGTATGTTAAGCAATGGGATGCTAGACTAGAATCTGTTTAATTACCTACCGATCAAGCCTGACAATCGGAATCAAAAACGTAAAGCAAGACGGGTATAAGCTAGTCTATATAATAATTTAGAAATGTTTTTTTATTTGCCTTTTGTCGTTGCTTGACCGTATATGTGAACATCACGCCTAAACGGCTGAACCGATTTCATTAATTCTTTTTTTGTCGTTTTGGCTTTTATCAGTAGAAGGTTCTTATGGGAGAAAAAAATAAGAAAGTTGCGTGGTAAATCTACATAATAATTCAGAAATGTTTTTTTATTTGCTTTTTACCGTATGTCATCGCATCACGCCTAAACGGCTGAACCGATTTCACTAATTCTTTTTTGTCGTGTTGGCTTTTATCAGTAGAAGGTTCTTATGAAAGAAAAAATTAAGAAAGTTGCGTGGTAAATCTACATAATAATTCAGAAATGTTTTTTTATTTGCTTTTTACCGTATGTCATAGCATCACGCTCAAAATACAAATGCTACGTCAGATATGAATCTGCACAGAGCCGTGCAAAATGCCGGAGAAGGTTCTTGAATACAATTTGCAGCATTAACTTTAATATATTTAGAGCTATTTAAAAAACCGTATTTTTTAGGATCTTCACACAAAATTTTAATAAACATTAAAAGTGTAATTCTTCTTTTTCTGTGCTTATGTCAGTTATAGAGGTCTGCAAAGCAATGGGAAGCTAGACTAGAACCTGTTTAATTACCTACCGATCAAGCCTGACAATCGGAATCAAAAACGTAAAGCAAGACGGGTATAAGCTAGTTACCTATATTTCAGAATAAAAATAGATAAAACGTACAGAACAGTGAACATGCATTCCAAATTATGCACGCCTAGGACGCGTTCAACTATTTGAATGCAATAATGCACCTAAGTAGGTAGCTATATGGAATTTTGAAAAAGGAAGGTGGAGGTGGAAGAGATAGTATGGATTTCATAACATGGTGTAACCAGTGACACCATAATAAAGGGAATGTACTTAATATATAGGTATATACGGTGAATCAAATTCTATTTAAAAAATGAGTTTTCTATGTTTTGGTATACCTATATGTAGGTAGGTATATTATAATAGTATTCAAGCTAGGTACCTATATATAGGCTGTAGAGGAATTTGCAAAAAATAAAGCAAGAAGGTTTATAAAAAAATGTTATTCTATTTATATCCCAGTTTCTTTAGTTGAACTCTCTTATATTACCTACATTTCTACCGCAAATCAAACGGGATTTAGGTACTTATAAATTATTGATTTACCGAGTATTTGTAGGTACCTACTAGTGTTTCCTACGTAGGTAATAAAGATTGTAATAATGTTCATCGATAACAATTATTTTTAATCTATACTAATATATAAAGAGGAAAGATTTGATTTTTTGTTTGTTTGTTTGTTTGTTTGTTTGTTTGTTTGTTTGTTTGCTTCGAATAGGCTCCAAAACTACTGAACCGATTTGAAAAATTCTTTCACTTTTGGGAAGCTACAATATCGGCGGTGAACATAGGCTATATTTAATTTCCAAAAAAAAGTGGGTAACCTACGAAAACTTCAATCATGTAACCCAAGGTGTAAAAATTTACCTAAAATATTCTTTTTATCGCGAACGCTGTGAAAACTAATGATGATAGAATAAAACAATGTACTACAATTTTGTAGAAGACATCATTATTTACAAAAAGTGTCGCGACAGCATATGTCTAACTCTTATAGTTATGCCACAATAAGTGTTTTTTTATTTAAAAAAAATCAATAAAATGTCACCTCTGGAAAAGGTTTTTTATTGGTATCTTGGTATTACTCCTTATTAAAAAAAATTAGTTCATATTCAAGTCTGCTTCAATATGTTTGTATAACTTTTTGAATTATTCAATTCGGACATTCCATTCGAAAGTTATGACGAGTTTAAAAATGTGAGTATTGGAAAAAAAAGCATAGTCTCTATTATCAACTCAACTTATCCGATGTAGACCAGGGTACGGGCATTGTAGCGGGGTGGGGTGTCATGTCAAGTAAGAAACACCGCGTGACACAGTTCAATCCATAGAATAAATAATGGATAATAGAAGTGACAGTAGACCCCCTCTTCCGGCGTAAATGTTTGATTTCCTGTTTAGCACCATCTATCGATTTGCTAGAATAATACTGAGGGCCCCCCCTCCTCCCTCTCCCTTCTACCTACCCCCTCACATTCCCACCCTTTTTTCAAATTTTAGGGTTCTGGTTAGAATAAAACCAAAAACATTTTTATTACAAAATTTATTTAAAAACAACAAAAACTTGAAAAAAAAACATAACCATTAAACTTGAAACTGAACAATGCAACAAAAAAATTAAGAATTTTTACTTAAATATAAATACAATTTAAAACAGAATATGTAACAAATTTATTTTATATTAAGATATAATATGGAAAGGTGAAAGACGCTAATGACAGTAGTATTTGCAACAGATGTAGGACATATAATGCAGTATATACATAGATAGAGATCAGCGTAGAATCCAAGGACATATCTTGAGGTTCAAATTTTCTCAGTCTAGTACTGCAAGCGGCCGAGGAGAGCGCTGTTCTTCCTCCCATCAGGGTCCCGAGGACGAAGAAGACCCTCTCATACTGTGTTACGCTCCTTCGAAGCAGAGCTGAGGAATCTGGATATGGTGTGGGAGGTCATTAACGTTGCGCAAGATCGAGATCTCTTGTTGCCTCCCTATGCCCCTAAGTGGGGTCTTAAGGGAGTTTGGATTTGGAGTACTGCAAAAGGCTGCCCCATCTAAAACATAGAAAATGAAATATAAAGTATTAATAAAATAAGCATAATACAAAGATAAATTATCTTTTTGATTAGATATTATAATCAGATTCAACAATATTAATGGATGATGGAACCTATAGTCTCAGGGAACTTAACCTGTCTCACTTTAGTGTAAAAACACAAAGAATGCCGATTCTGACTGGCGCTGATGGCTTCAAAGAATGTTGTCTATGATTTCAATGGGCATGCAGGAAAACAGATTTGCTGCTTTTGATGTGTGTATCCCTATTCAAATGTATAGAAACATTCTTTGCTCCGGTCGGAATCAGCGTTCTCTTTGTTTTCACCCTTAGACAGGGTGCCAATTATAAGTAGAAATTACAAGTGTATAATATAACATGTATATGGATCACTCACTCTAGAGTGGATTGCCACATTCCAAAGAAGAAGATGATAACACGAAGAAGAAATTATGACTAGATTGACAGGGAATCAGACCCGAGCCTCACATTAAGTTGGATGGAAACCTTAAGACAACTAGGCTATTGAGGTCAGTGTATAATATTCTGTTCTAGTATAAACGGAATCTAAGCTTTAAGTACAGTGGAACCTCTTACTACGAGCCTCAGTTGTTCCAGAGTCTTATTCGTTATGCAAAACAATTTTTCCCATTTAAACTATGAAAAATATGATAATAGATTACGTGCCGAATAAATACTATTAAACACATGCCTGGACTTTCTAGGACCCCTCAATTAACTGAAGCAACAGCGAGCAGTCAGTCATCTCTGGAAAAGTAGTGATGAGGTTATCCAGGAACAAACAATAGATGCAACAACAGAGGTACCGCACAACACTTCTGTACTTGACCTCCGTCTACTCAGTAGACACAGTGTAGGAATGATGTTGCAGGAGCGCTTTTTATTCCAACATTTCCAACGTTATATAGCCTTTACATATGTGTATATAAAACATATGCGGCTATCTAGATCCTTCATTGTCAACAAATGTAGCGGTCAGTTGGTTACTCAGAATGGCTCATCTAAAACATTTAAAGATAAAAACAAAGATTAAAAATCATGAAATTACAAATTATTGTATCAAGGTGAATTGTTGTATTAGATTTCTTTTGAATGAAAATAAAATGGGGTTCTCCTAGTTGAAGGTTTTACCAACAAAAAAAATGAATTTCAGCATGGAAATAATATAAGCTCTTAAGAGTGGTGCCCTATTAGTGAGTTGCGTTGTGCTTTGACTTGAATTAAATAAACGACTTTTTGTTAATCATTGTTCAAGCATTCAAACTAACCAAACATTCTTTGTACTACAAAACAAGTTTCGATATTATAAACATAATCATATATTTGAATTAAGACCGAAAAAGTTCATTTTTACATAATAACAAATAATTCTAGATAAACAGATACCATTAAAAACGACTTTTTGTTAAACATTGTTCACGGAATCAAACTAACCTGACTGACATTCTTTGATTTAATGATTTACAAAACAAATTTCGATATTATAAACATAATCACACATGAATTAAGACCGAATAAGATAATTTTTACACAATAACAAACAATTTTAGATAAACAGACATCAGTAAAAACAAATCTAAAAAATTGAAATAACATCGAAAGCAAAACACGCAAAAACCCGAAAAGATGGCCGAAAACGAAGCATTGCATTCCATAGAAAAATGAAAAAAAGAAAAAGAAATCAGTGTTGCTAACAAAGCCAAATGTCGCTATGTGGAGTTTCAAAAGTCGATCAAAATATTTAGGCGATATATTTTTGTATTGATAGTAAGAAAAAGTACTCTTATAAACAATAAATTAAAAAGATAACATAAAAAGATATAACTACCGACTACTTAAAAATCAAAAAGTCATATTATTAATATGACATTAGTCTGGGGTACGTTGGAAGCAAAAGTAGCATATAATGTTCATTTTTAGTTTATGTTTTTTTTCGTTTCCGCGTGTTCTTTAAAGACTATTAACGGTCACGATTTTGACATTAGCCGGGCGGCAAACACAAAAATTAGAGTTGGTATGAGTGTGTTTATTGAGTGAATCTACAGATGTTACGAATCAATAAAAATTTGAGATAAATAAATGAATGTCAAAATTTCAGAAAAAGCAATGATATAGGTTTCTTATTGTGTTAAGCAATGATATATAAAAATATCATTGCTTAACATAATAAGAAACCAGAAATTCACTTAAATTTTAATTATGATAGATAGCTTATTTATATAAAGTAATTAATTCTACGGACCAGCAACGTTGCTTTTACAAAACATATAAGTATCGTAAGTAAATAACTAGTAGATATAATTAAATAATAATCAAATGGAACAATTAGACACAAAAATCAATTTACAGATGACATAAAATATGGGTTTGATAAATAAAATCATAAAAAATAATTATTATGACAGAGAAGAATCATTGATAATATTAATATGGAATAAAATATTTTAATGTTTTGGTAATTATTAGATATCTATTAATAATCAATGCGAACAATACAAAATTTCTACATTTTACAAGAAAAATAATATATAATTGTTTTTTATTCCTGGAAAGTATCACAAAACTGACTAAAGTGAACCAGACAACTTATTCCGATCACTATTTAATCGGACAGTTCGGGTCGCTATTCAAAATGATTTGTGACCCATCACTGTGGTTTATGCATGTGTGGTGTGTATGTGCCGCCCGCCTTAAGTCAGATGACGTCAACCTTTAATGGTCTATATCGCTCACTTTGGCTTCTCTCAAAATACTACAAGCCAAAAAACGCTAGAAAAGTCGCTAAATGAAAATTCGTTTTCCATATCCAAATATCGCTAGATCTGGCGACAAGGTCGCTAAGTTGGCAATACTGATAGAAATACATCAGATCATAGATAATAAATAAGGTGAAAAATTTACTCACTGAAGGGAAATAAAAAAAAATAAAGATGTTGATTTAAAATGGTAACTAAACAATTTAATAAAAAAATATATTTCAAATAATATTGTAAACATTATTCACCCAATATATTAAAGATAGAATGAATCCATATTAAAAATCTTTTTTCAGATATCGATGAATGGATATTGAATTAGCTTCTTCTCTATGATTCATAAAAAAAATTTGTACTCCCCGTACACGTGAGCATAAATAAATAAAAAATATTTATCAATTTCGTTTTACTAGTAATGGCTTATTAATTAATTTCTTAATATTTTTCGGTGTGATGAATTTCACATAAGTATAATATGTCGTTCCTAAGAAGTAGTGAGGGAAAAGAACATAGTACGAGGAGGGTTAATGAAAACAATTACAAATAAGTAAAAAAAAAAATTTCAATATACCTATAATATAATTTTCATCATCATTGTTATTTTTGCTACTCAAAGTTTCCTTTTCACAGTATTTATTTTATATTTTTAATTTGAAAATCAAAGTGCCCGCGTCCCTCTGCCGATATGTTTGGAAAGCAAATAATGACGTTTTTGCCATGTACGAAGTTTCCACCCCGTGGTTCAATCGCTCGCTAAGATCTTTACGAGACGGTTGTGTGCGGAGTCGAATAATTTTACCTTGGAAATATTTCGAATTCGTAACTCAAAAAAGTTCTTTTAAGAACTAAACAAAAGTCCTTACCAGAACTTAATAATTTTACCTTTAAAATATTTTGAATTCTCTCAGAAGGTAATTCAACTCAACAAAAAAGTTCTTTTAAGTACTAAACAAAAGTTCTTTTCAGAGCTAAATAATTTGAATTCTCTTAACAAAAGTTCTTTTCAAAGGCAGTTTAATCTTTTTAAAATGCCAAGAAGATCAAGATCTCAACTTTCTAGAAATAGTTCCCAGGCGAGGGCATCAAAAATACGTCGTAATGAAGAATCTTCAACAGAAACTGAAAATCGTCTTGCAAGTCGAAGAGAATACGGGTCACAATCGCGTGCCAGAGAGACGAGTATCGAACGTTCGAAGCGGCTTGCCGAACAAAATTTGAGAACCTCTGAAGTACGGGCGCGAGAGTCGAGCATCGAGAGTTCGCAGCGGCTTGCCGAACAAAGTTTGAGAACCTCTGAGGTACGGGCGCGAGAGTCGAGTATCGAGCGTTCGCAGCGGCTTGCCGAACAAAATTTGAGAACCTCTGAGGTACGGGCGCGAGAGTCGAGTATCGAGCGTTCGCAGCGGCTTGCCGAACAAATTTTGAGAACCTCTGAGGTACGGGCGCGAGAGTCGAGCATCGAGAGTTCGCAGCGGCTTGCCGAACAAAATTTGAGAACCTCTGAGGTACGGGCGCGAGAGTCGAGTATCGAGCGTTCGCAGCGGCTTGCCGAACAAAATTTGAGAACCTCTGAGGTACGGGCGCGAGAGTCGAGTATCGAGAGTTCGCAGCGGCTTGCCGAACAAAATTTGAGAACCTCTGAAGTACGGGCGCGAGAGTCGAGCATCGAGAGTTCGCAGCGGCTTGCCGAACAAAATTTGAGAACCACTGAGGTACGGGCGCGAGAGTCGAGTATCGAGCGGTCGCAGCGGCTTGCCGAACAAAATTTGAGAACTTCTGAGGTACGGGCGCGAGAGTCGAGTATCGAGCGTTCGCAGCGGCTTGCCGAACAAAATTTGAGAACCTCTGAAGCACGGGAGCGAGAGACGAGTATCGAGCGTTCGCAGCGGCTTGCCGAACAAAATTTGAGAACCTCTGAAGCACGGGAGCGAGAGACGAGTATCGAGCATTCGCAGCGGCTTGCTGAACAATGTTTGAGAACATCCCAAGTCCTCGCGCAAGAGTCGAGTATAGAACGTTTGCAGCGGCTTGAAGAGCAAAATATTAGAAACATACAAACTCGCACTAGGGAATCGAGCTCTGAGCGTTCCCAACGCCTACTAGACCAGAGAGAAAGGCAACAGACGTTAACAAATAGAGTTCGTAATCGAGTTTTAGCTCACAATAACAGATCAGCTTTCAGATACGATCCACAGATTGACTATACTCAACAGTCTTCCATCCAAATCGGAAACATGAATAAGATCTGCTCTAAGTGTTCTGCCAAAAAATGGGCCGATGAACCTAATGGTATGTGCTGTGCTTCTGGAAAAGTTAGACTTCCTAATATTGAGGAGCCGCCACAGCAAATAAAAAATCTTTTGACGAATAATCATTCACTCTCTGGACATTTTTTAACCAACATACGAAAGTATAATAGCCTCTTTCAAATGACTTCGTTTGGTGCAAAAGAAATTAGGGAACAAAATTTCATGCCAACTTTTAAAATTGAGGGACAAGTATACCATCTTATAGGTAGCCTTTTACCACCACCAGGCCAAAATCAACAATACTTGCAGATATATTTCATTTCAGACGCAGATCAACTATCGTTGCGGTCAAACATAGCCCCAACGCTAAAAATTGATTTAATTAACGAACTCCAGATCGCACTGAATACCTATAATGTATACATACGAAGTTTTAAACAAAATATAGAACGTAACTCTTCGGATAATTTAAAGTTAATTATTCATTCCGATCGCCCACCGCAGACAGGACACCCGGGTAGATATAATGCTCCAGCTGTAAACGAAGTAGCTGTTCTCTTAGTTGATGAAGAAAAAGGACCCAGAGATATAGTGTTGCATGCTAGAGACGGCCAACTTAAAAGGGTCTCTGAGTTACACCGATCGTATGATCCACTACAGTATCCCTTAATGTTCGTAATGGGAGATGACGGTTATTATTTGACCATTCCTCAGCAAGGTACAGCGGGTAACAAAACTGTGACGTGCATGCAATTTTATGCATTTAGGTTGATGGTTAGAGCTCACTGTTTTAATCCATTGCATTATTATAGGGACTTATTTAGTCAATATATTGTCGATATGATGGCAAAAATGATATCAGAAAGATTGCATTACATATATCGTAATCAACAGAGACTAAGGGCTGATGAATACATTCATCTTAGAGACGCTTTAAATCAAGACGCAAATGTTGACCTATCAAATATCGGTCAACGCGTAATCTTGCCATCTTCATTCACAGGTTCTCCGCGTTATCTTCATGAAAAAACCCAAGATGCGATGATTTATGTCCGAAACTATGGGAGGCCAGACTTATTTGTCACGTTTACGTGTAACCCCGAATGGCCTGAAATTAAAGCGGAAATATTTTCTGGTCAGCGGTCTTTCGATCGTCATGACATAATTTCAAGGGTATTTCATTTAAAGATGAAGAAATTTATAAAATTATTCATCAAAGAGGAAATATACGGAAAAGTGAAATGTTACATGGCAAGTGTGGAGTGGCAGAAGCGAGGTTTACCACACTGTCATTTGCTGTTTTGGTTAGAAAGAAAAATCCAGCCAGATGAAATTGATAGTGTCATCGTTGCAGAACTGCCGAACCAACAAAACGATCCAATATTGTACGATATCGTTACGAAAAATATGGTGCACGGACCATGTGGAGAGCATAATTTAACAGCACCATGTATGAAAAACGGTATCTGTACAAAAAAGTACCCTCGACGTTTCGTCAACGATACTCAAACCGGAGAGGACGGATATCCAGTTTATCGTCGTCGTGACCCCGAAAATGGAGGACAGTGCGCTACCCTAAATATCAGAGGAAGTAGGTTCAATATAGATAACCGATGGATTGTCCCTTATTCTCCACTATTGTGTAGGTCGTTTAACGCTCACATAAATGTAGAGTACTGCCACTCAGTTCAAGCCATCAAATACATTTGCAAATATATCAATAAAGGATCTGATCAAGCTACTTTTAGCGCCAGAAACCCAAATGATGAAGTGGAAAACTACGTGAATGGCCGGTACATAAGTACATCCGAAGCTGTTTGGCGAATATTTGAATTTCCGATCCACGAACGGCATCCTACAGTCTTGCAGTTAGCTGTCCACTTAGAAAATGGCCAAAGGGTGTATTTTACCGCAGAAACGGCTGAACAAGTGGCCCAAAACCCACGTAAAACTACTCTACTGGCTTTCTTTGAGCTCTGTAATAATGATGAATTCGCAAAGACCCTTCTATACCACGAAGTCCCGCAATACTATACATGGGCCAATAATAAATTCACAAGAAGAAGGCGTGGTGTAGACGTAGTTGGCCATCCAGGCATAAAAAAAGATGCCGCATTAGGAAGAGTCTACGGTGTACATCCTTCCCAATCAGAGTGTTTTTATCTTAGGATGTTGCTACACCACGTTCGCGGTCCAACCTCATTCAAGTACTTAAAAACCGTTGACGGAGTTCTCAAAGAAACCTATCAAGCAGCTTGCCGTGACAGAGGTTTGCTAGAAAACGATGATCATTGGGACAATACATTGAGAGAAGCATCGCTTTCACAGTGTCCAGTACAACTGAGAGAGTTGTTTGTGGTAATACTTTTATTTTGTCAGCCATCGGAACCATTAAAATTATGGGACAATTTCAAAGACGATTTATGTGAAGATATTAAACATAGAATCAGACAACAAAATCAAGACTTCGCCTTACCATACAGTGAGGATATTTATAACGAAGGTTTAATACAAATAGAAAATAAACTGTTGCAATTGAATGATAAAAGCCTAAGTGATTTTGGATTTCCTTCTCCAGTTCGTACAGAAAGCAATGCTACAGATACAATGATACATCACTATAATACAAATAATTTGACTGCTTTTATCGATGAAAATCTGCCAAAATTAGTTCCAGATCAAAGACACGCCTTTGAGACTATAGTTGATAGCGTGAATTATGACAAAGGAAAAATTTTTTTTTTGGATGCGCCGGGTGGCACTGGGAAGACGTTTCTTGCAAATTTGATACTTGCTAATATAAGACTATCAGGAAAGATAGCGATAGCAGTTGCTTCGTCAGGAATTGCTGCAACTCTCTTAACGGATGGAAAAACTGCACATTCTACGTTTAAACTTCCGCTATCTGTAAATCTTGAGCAGCAATCTATATGTTCCATCCGCAAAAACGGGCCTCTTGGTAAATTACTACAAGATGCCTCATTGATTATGTGGGATGAATGCACCATGAGCCATAGAGCACATATAGAGGCCGTGGACAGAACTTTAAGAGATATAAGAAACTCCTCTGCTGTCATGGGCGGGATTACTTTTGTATTTGCTGGAGATTTCCGACAGACTCTTCCCGTCATTAACAAAGGTACGCGAGCAGATATTATCAAAGCATGTTTGAAATCGTCTCCCTTATGGACTTCGATTGAAAATTTAAAATTACGGACGAATATGAGAGCTCATATTCATGGAATGACAGATAGTGATTTTCCACAACAACTTCTGAAAATTGGGGAAGGAATGTTTCCCACTCCTAATTTAAGCAACAGTATCCTTTTGGATGAGTCTCTAGGTCGAATAGTCCATAATTTAGAAATTTTAATAGACGCAGTGTACCCTGACATTGAAAATTTGCACGAAAAGGATTTTCGTTGGTTATGTTCTAGGGCAATAGTGTCACCTAGGAACGATTCGGTCAACGAAATAAACAATTTGATTACTCAAGTCCCCGGTCAGATAAAAAATTACAAATCGATCGACACTGTAACTAACATCGAAGATGCAGTCCATTACCCGCAGGAATTTTTAAATTCTCTAAACCCTTCTGGACTGCCACCATATGAATTGACGCTAAAAATCGGAATCCCAATCATGCTTTTGAGAAATTTAAGCCCTCCGAGCATGTGCAATGGGACGAGGCTGCGTATCAAAGAATTAAATAATAACTTAATTGTAGCGACCATTATCACCGGCCCAGCAGCTGGTCAATTGGCTCATATACCGAGGATACCGATGATCCCAACTGATTTTCCAATCCCATTTAAACGGCTTCAATTTCCGGTAAAAACATCTTTCGCCCTAACTATAAACAAGTCCCAAGGCCAAACCTTCGAATTAGTAGGGATCGACCTACGAAAAGAATGTTTTACTCATGGCCAAATGTATGTTGGCCTATCGCGGGTCGGATCTCCGGAAAATCAATTTATTTTACTGCCACAAAATAAAACAACATCAAATATCGTTTACAGGGAAGCTCTGAGTCAATAAATTAATGACTTTTGTTTCGTATGTACGATATGATCTTTGCATGAAAGGAGCAAAGTACGATTGCAATTTCAAAGCAGCATATAAACATGAGAATGCATCGATAAATGCATTAAGAGAATTTTACACAAAGGAAACGAAACGAAAAGGAGACTAAGAAATGATACAAATGAGCGATCGGGCGCCTCAACACATGTCCCAGCCATGCCCATCTTCTCATCGTAATGGTGGAAGTGATGGGCCTGCGCTGGGTGCGCCGACGTTTATCGTCGTTCGTGATGCGGTTGTACCATCTTATATCTACCCAAAATTCTCCTGAGGCGCTTCCTTTCGAATGCAGACACTTTTTGTGCCTGGGCTTTAAAAGTCAGGTGCCAGGACTCACACCCATACAGGGGAATGGGCAACACACACGCATCAAACAGTTTACATTTCGTCTCGACACTAACGCCGACGCCTTCCATATCTTGGTCATGTTGTTGAATGCGCAACTTGCCATACTGATACGTATCGGGAGCTCGGCCCAGAGGTCATCAGTAGTAGTAATGTTTGCTCTCAGGTAGTCAAATTTATCTACCCGGGAGACCTGGTGACCTTCGATGGTTATCGGTAGATGTTTATTGGGGCAGGCATTATTCGCCATGAGCTCCGTCTTACTGGCGCTGACTCGAAGGCCAAGGCGTGCTGTTTCATCACAGAGTCTTGAAACACTGCGCTGTAATTCCTCCACTGTCGTACTGAACAACGCTAGGTCGTCCGCGTACTCCAGATCGCACAGTTCGCCCATTAGTCCATATCTTTGTGTTATCGGTATACCTCTTGCATGGACTTTCTCAATAGAGAGTGCATGACTATAATTGTGAATATAAAAGGCGCCAGTACATAGCTCTGTCTGACTCCTGTCCACCTGGCATTTTGATGCTACACTGAGAGTCTTCATACAGGGACTGCACAGCTTTAACTATCTTCGGAGGTATACCATACAGAGCAAGTATTTTCCAAATTGATGGTCTATGTAGGCTGTCGAAGGCCTTATCAAAATCTATAAAGCAACAAGCGACTGGAGAGTTAAACTCTTTACACTGCTGAAAGATGCACCTGGCACAGAAAATTGGTTCTGTGCAAGATTTGCCAGGTACAAAGCCGCTGGAAAAAAATACCTCAAAATAAAAAAAGATCGCGGAGAAAGAATCATTATTGACATCGAAAAAGGTACTTATGCGGAAACATTAATGTAAATGAAAGAGGGCCTCACAAAAGAGGAGAAGAACTCCATTACAAACATAAGAGAGACAAGAAATGGACAGATTCTTTTAAAAATCAAGAAAGACGCAGGAGATGTATCGGACTCTCTGAGAAAAGGTATAGGTATTGATGCAATAACAAGCGATGCCGAAGTCAGAAAGGCGATCAGGGATGGAGTGATTGAGCGACCTGAACAGCTGATGATTAATCCTCTGAGACCAGCAAGATACGCGACGCAAGACGCAACAGTACTCATATGAGGAGGATGCAAAAAAGATCCTAGAATTCAGAGGACTCCGAATTGGTCTGAGCATATGTCCAATAAGAGAGAGGATAGAAGAAAAATAAAATGTTACAGATGCTGGGCGTACGGCCACAGGGCTGCGACGTGCAGAGAAGATTACCGGAGAGGGCTCTGCCGCCACTGCACTAAGGAGGGACACAAAGCAGAAGAATGTAAGGAAAGCGCGTACTGCCCACTATGAAACTTGAAGGACATATGGCTGGAAGTGGAACATGTCCAGCATTTAGAAAAGCCTTAAATGAGGAAAGGAAGAGTAGCGAGTGCGGCTCATGACATGGCTCAGTTAGTAGCTCATAAAGTTAAGGCTGACATGATTTGTGAGTCAAATCGAAGAAAATGCAAAGTGATACACTGCTATACGAATGAGAACAATGACGTAATGATACAAAATTTTAGTAAGAGGTTAAGGATAATGATATATAAGTCGTTCGTTTAATGGTGCCATTAAAATTGAGACCGAAGACACAGTGATATAATATGTATGTATATTTAAGTCCAAACACATGATCACTTACTGAATTCGAACAACAACTACTGGATATTCAGATGGATATGGCTAGCATACTTCAAAAGCGTGTGATAGTGGCAGGAGATTTTAACGCTAAGCATACAGCATGGGGCGGAAATATTACTAATAAAAAAGGTAGATGCCTTCATGAATGGACTATCACTATGGGTCTTAACATCCTAAATGAGGGTGATAAACCAACATGTATCAGGACAAATGGATCATCGCACATCGATGTGACATTCGCAAATACAAGAGCAATGTGGCAAACTACATGGGAAGTCCTGGAGGATGAAACAATGAGTGACCACTGTTTTATTTTAACCTGTCTCGGAGAGAAAAAAAAATAAAAACAACCAGCGAAATAAGTATATTATATTCGGAATAACAAATTACGAAACACTCAATAATTCATTAAGGCAAGTCCTGGGACCATCAGATGTAAAAAACTGTAAAAATGCAATAAAGACCGCTTACTTAAAGAGCACCCCGAAAATAAGAGGTGACTTCGAAGCCAAAATTCCATATTGGTGGACGGGGGATATACAGAAAATTTTCAAATCGTGAGAAAGGCAAGAAAAACAGCTCAAGGAACTAGAAATAGTGAAAGAAGGGAAGCACTACTAAATATATATAAGAGCCAAAGACTAATGTTGAAGAAATCTATCGCTGCAGCTAAACGACAATCATTGGATGAACTTTGAAAAAATCTTGATGAAGATCCATTTGGAGAGGCATACCAAATCATAAAAGCACATATGAGAGCACCGAATCCGAAAATATCTATCACTCTAGACGAGAAAATCAAAGCTTTTGAGGGCCTATTTGTTGATCAGTGGAGTACGGAGATACCTTATCGATGAATATTTTCCAGAGGAACTAAACTTCAGTGGAGAAGAGATCAAACTGGCAGCAAAAAGAATAAAGCCACATAAGTCACCGGGACCATGGAAACGCTCCAGAAATAATTAAGGAATTGATACTGCAAAACACTGCACATTTCTCACAAATGTTTAGTGGGGTCTTTAGGTTGGGAATTTTCCCCACACATTGGAAGTCGGGTAAGTTGGTACTGATTGAAAAACCCAAAAAAAAAATCTAAATTAATCGACAAAATTTAGACCGATATGTCTCATAAATGTGTAAGCAAAAACATTCGAGAGTCTTATAAACGAACGACTGATGAAAGAACTAGAAACAAAATATGGAATAAGTGAGTTTCAGTATGGGTTCAGAAGAGGACGATCTACGATAGACGCAGTGAACCGCGTTATAAAAATTGCGGAAGCCGCAAAACGGAGCAAAATGGGGAACGTCCTTATTCTTATCGACGTTAAAAACGCGTTCAACTCAGCCCCTTGGAAGAAAATTACAGAAAAACTGGAAAAACTAAAAATAAGTAAATATATATTATCAATATTATTTCAGACTACCTTTGCGAAAGACAAATTTTACTAGAGAAAAACACCTGCAAAGAAATAGGCGGTGGTGTTCCACAGGGCTCCGTCCTGGGACCAACACTGTGGAATATTCTCTACGATGAAGTGATGAGAATAGAAGTCTCACAGGGAGTAGAGCTTACATGCTACGCGGATGGCCTAGCTATTTCTGTAACCTCGCCAACACCAACAGAACTAATGGCAATATCTAACGCTGCGCTGTACAGAATAAATCTTTGGATGAAAAGACACAACCTAGAAATTACCCCACATAAAACGGTGGCAATACTCTTGAGTGGTTGTAAAAAAACACAAAACGTCAAGCTTAAACTGGAAGGCATAGAAATCACGCCATCAAAGGATGTCACATACCTGAGATCAAAAACTGAATTTTAATGCTCATATAAGGTATTCCACAGAAAAGGCCCAAAAATCAGTAAGAGCCCTTTCCACCTTAATGCACAATACTAAAGGACCAGGCCAAATCAAAAGGAGAGTTTTAGCACTGGCCACTCAATCAATTTTAATGTATGCGGCACCAATTTGGGCAGATGCAATGAGTAAAAAAGTAATGCGTCACAACATGCTCAAGGTGCAACGAATAATTGCGCTGAGAGTGTGTATGAGATACAAGACTGTATCAACGGAAGCGTCACAAGTGCTCTCGGGACTGATCCCGATTGATCTGATAGCAAAAGAAAGAGAAAGGCTCTATAGAAATTATACACTTATAACGGAGGAAAACAAACAACAAGAGAGGAATGTCACCCTTCTGGAATGGCAACGAAGATGGGATGAATCCAGCAATGGTAGATGGACCCACCGATTAATAAGAGACATTAAACCCTGGATCGAGAGAAAACATGGTGATGTTTCCTTCCGAATGGTGCAGTGTATGACGGGACATGGTTTTTTCGGCAAGTTTCTGAAAAGAATAAATAAAGTAGATACGGAATCCTGCATTTGCTGCGACGCAGACATCGATGATGCTGAGCACACGGTGTTCCGGTGCGTCGTATGGACTCCAGAGAGAGAGAGAGATATTGGAGCAAGAGTTGGATCTCCACGAACCTCTAACTCCAGAAAATCTCATACACTACCTGCTATCAAATGCAAGAAGCTGGAATATAATAAAAAACAAAATATGGAGAATGTCTTACAGAAGATGGAAAGAGATGAGCACATAAGACAGACAGGAACACAATAAGACAAGTGGTAGACCGAAAGGTAGGAACACTACTGCAAAGGTGGAAAGGAAGGGGGGGTTTTAGTCAGTAAGAGTCTGACACTACCCGACTTGAAAGGTCGGGTGTCCGATGAGGATTTCCCCTCCTAAAAAAAAAAAAAAAAAAAAAAAAAGTACAAAGCCGCATTGTTGCTCTCTCGGGACAGCCATGACAGCCCCCCCGTGTAGTAATATCTCAGATAATACCTAATCGAAAACACTCAGTAGAGTAATACCACGGTAGTTTACGCATTCAAGGGGGTCCACTATTTTAAATATAGCGACGATGGATCCATTCCGACAACCTACCTTAAAACATCCCCAACCGATAAATTATAATATCTGGTATCGGAATTGTACCACCCCAAATTCGACTAAGGACAGTCGCAGATGCGCGTCTATTTATGTTACTTGACAGATAACATAAATAGACGTGCAACTCGAAAACTACTGAACCGATTTTATTTTTTTTTTACCATTAGAATGCTACATTATTCCAGATTATATAGGCTATAGAATGTTTTGAAAAAGTTTGGGATCTGTGTGAAAACTATATTATTTTTAAGTGCCTATCTACCCGTGCGAAGCCGGGGCGGACCGCTAGTATTAAATAAATATCTAAATAATAAAATGGTTTAGTGAAAAAGTGCCAATATTTAATAACTAGGTAGGTATACCTTTTACACAATTTCGTTTTACTTGTCGTAGTTACCTTCGTTAGAAAATTGTTTAACAATTCAAATCAATCTGTAAATTAATTTTGGGGGCCCCTTAATTTTACCGATTAGGGCCTCCACTTGTGAAGATCCGCCACTGCCTATAGATAGGTATTATATTTAGGCATTTTTCCTACAGTGGTTGGGTAATAAAAACTAAAAAGAGCGATTCCATTCCAAATTTGAAATTCAAACACATTCTTAGTAATCTTTTTTAATGGTTATTTCAAACTTGGATAAGTTTTTTTTTCTAGATTACCGGCGACTCATTCTATTGTTCGAATTAAGTTACTTTCGTGATAAAATGCAGTTGCATAGAATGTAGATACATATGTACCTACCTAATAGTTACTAGGTAACGTGTAACACGTTCCTACGACGAAAATAAACTCGGGTCTACAAATAAACAAGACAACCACTCATAACATTGTGTTTTTGCTAGGTAAATGGTTAAAATATAATTTGAAATGAGAACATTGACCTGTCAAATGGTTTTCAGTAGGTATCTACCATATTCTATCCGGATAAAGATCTTAATGCAAAATATTAAGAACCAAGGTACCTAGATCCTAATATCTAAGAACTATTTACACACAATAATGGAGCATGGAGCCAAGGGCGGATCCAGATTTGGCGCTAGGGGAGGGGGCATATAGCCGTGGCCAAGTCACAATAAGTTATAATTTAATTTTGATAATAGGTAATAGATACAAATAAAAAGTAGGTATTTTATTAATAAATTCTGTAGGTACTTAAAATTACCTACCTATATTTAAAGTATTATGTTTAATTAATTAAATATTGAAATTATATCGCGGGCATCAAGCCAGAAGGGCGTATGAACGAAATGACTACTTTACAGGAGAGACAAAAAACTATTTATTTCCATAACGATTGAATTTATCAATGTTATTATTTTTTATGAAATTAAGCAAAAAATAATCACAATCAAAGGGTGCCACCCAAATTCAATTTTTTTATTATTTACGCATAGATTCTGCACATACGCCCTTCTGGTTCGTTTATATACGTGAATATGGACTCAATATTTGTACATGAAATTATAAGAAAACTGAAGGGCGTAAAAACAAGTGTCGGAAACAGCTATATTTTATAGATAAAAATTATTGAGCTTATTTATTACTAATATTTAAGCCCCTTGATTCAGAAATTGAGTCAATTTTTCTAAAGCTTATACGATTTTTAATGTCTGTTCGCCCTTCTGGCTTGACAGATTTCAGTGTTACCGTGCCATTTTAACAGGAGGTCGTATATACTTTTTCTTATAATCTTCGTAATAATCACTCTCCAATTAAAAATAGTTGTTATTTTAAAATGTTTTTTTTTTACAAAATAGATTTTGATAATAAATAAAAATATATTATGATTAACAATTATTCCATAACCTAAAATGAAAAGACTAATAACATTTTAATGTCCCTAATTTCAAGTTCTATCAATGAGTATTCCTGAAATAAAACAGAATAAAGCCAACATGATCACACTTACAAGTGTCAATTTTGAATAAAATAATTATTTTATAGTAGAGACATAAAACAAGCACTCTCATTTACCTACAGTATTTTTCTCTAAGGCCATTAAGTGAATTTCAATAGGGAATCAATTAAAAAAGCACAAAATACTATTGGTACGCATAGTACTCAAAACTTTATTCAAAAGAAATATTAGTACATAATATTTGTAGTAGGTAAAAAAACAGAAATGGATATGACATCAATTTTTTGAAAGTTTTACGTTTTTAAAAAAAAATCATAATTAACCAAAACAGATTTAAAAACCTTTATATTTATTTACATAAAAAACAAAGAACTTCTTATTTTCTTCTGGAGACAATAAAACTCTTCACGATTTAAATTACCATTGTCATTCAGATCAACCGATAGGCTTTCGTTATAATTCTGATGACTCCTTGAATAGTCCCCAGTTGACACAAATTCCTGAAATCTTTATACTAGCTTTAATAGGCACCTATTTTACTAAAATAAGCCTGATCGACGTTCCTGCAAGATCCAGATCGAGTTTGCTTAAATTCCTACCAATAATTTGTTTTTGAAAAAAGTGAGTTTGGTTCATCTTTCTTAAAAGGTGGCTACCTCACATTGTTCCATTATTATATTTACCTGTGAATTACAAGCATTTGGGCATTTTAATATTCCAGAATATCTTAGTAATAGAAAGCTTTATGGTTCATAATTTTGAGCTTATCTTTAATCAAGGCATATCTTTACGTGCCAAATTGATAACATTATGTCAGTCCTTTGGTACATAAATTTTGGCATATTCGGATTCACGTTCAATTGTCCAATACATTATGTCGCACTTCATGATTAAGCTATGGTCCAGTTCCAAAATTGTATGATCCAGGACATCTATTTCACAGTCTTTTGCAGCAATTATGTGGTGTAATATTGATACCATTACGTAATTTATTATTTCTTCAGAACACTAGTTAAGAAATTACAGCGCAGTGTTTCAAGACTCTGCGACGAAACAGCACGCTTTGACCTTCGAGTCAATGCCAGAAAGATGGAGCTCATGGCGAAAAATGCCTACCCCGATAAACAGCTACCGATAACCATCGGCGGTCACCAGGTCTCCCGGGTAGATAAATTTAAAGAACTAGGAGCAAAAAATACCACCTCTGGTGACCTAGGGGCTAAGCTCCTGCTACGTATCGGTATGACAAGTGGCGCCATTAACAACATGACCAAGATATTGAAAATGTCGGCGTTTAGTGCCGAGACGAAATGCGTGTGTGTTCTCATTCTGGATGGGTGAGGGGTCCTGGCACTTGACCAAAGCCCTGGCTCAAAAAATCTCCACATCCAATTGAATTGCCTTTGGAGAATTTTGGGTATAAAATGATGCCATCGCATCACGAACGACGCTATACGCTGGATACGCTGGCACACCCATCGCGGGCCCATCACCTCTACCATTGTGGAGAGGAGAGGGAAGTCCCTCTCATCCTGACCACATGACCCCGCCAACTGGCTGGGTCATGTCTCAGGATGATGAATGACAGTTGGCCTAGGAGAGCGTTGTTCTTCCTCCCATCAGAGTCCCGAAGACAAGGAAGACTCTCTCACACCGTGTTCCGCCCCTTCGAAGCAGAGCTGAGGGATTTGGACATGGTGTAGGAGGAGGTCATAAACATTACGCAAGATTGATCGCAATGGAGAGCTCTTGTTGCCTCCATAAATGCCCCTGAGTGAGTGTAAAAGGGAGAGTTAGTTATTTAGCTAGGATGTAGGTAACCAGTGTAACCAAAAAAAATACAAACGTCCGTTCGTTAGTAGGTTGATACGTATAGGTACTGAGATGGTGTTCGCTCGGTGATTAGGAAAAATATTACATGCACGCATCAAAATTACAGGGCGTATGTACGTTCGCCTTTATGGCACGACAATATTACACAAACATATTCTGTTAAGTCTGCGGCGTATGTTCATACGCCCTTCTGGCTCGACAATATTACACAAACATATTCTCTCAAGTCTACGGCGTATGTTCATACGCCCTTCTGGTTCGACAATATTACACTAACATATTCTGTCAAGTCCACGGCGTATGTTCATACGCCCTTCTGGCTCAACATGATCGACAATACCATAGCATATGCCCATAATTATTTTTTTCAAAATCTTAAAACATACTAAATGGAATGCTCTTATTTTTTTAGGAGAGGTGGAGATGATGTTCAGGCATCGAATGGCATTAAAAACGAAAAATCGCATTTTTGCATGTTCGCCCTTCTGGCTTGATGCCCGCGATATGTACTTAAATAAAATCAGATATTGTGGACCCAACTCTGGGGGGTGTTATGACCTCGTGACGCCCATCCTGGATCCGCCCTTGCATGAAGCCATAATGGTAGGTACAACCCCACTCAGGAACTCAAGGAGGGAGGCCGTAAGAGCTCTCCTTTTCTCTCAATCTTGGGCCGTCGCATTGGGGCACCAGATACCGAACTCCTCCCCCCCCCCCCTGATGGGGTCCAGGCGTTGAGGCTTATTTCTTGCTCCTTTTCTGACCTTTTGGGGTTTATGTACCCGTATAGGTGGATACATAATAGATATTATTATGTAAAGGTGGGGGTGTTGCGGCCAGAAATAATATTATTGGGGGCCGCATGTATGGGGCCCGACGAAAAAGGGGTTGCGTATCATTGTCATAAAGGATGTAAAAGGCAAAAGTAGGTATCTAAAAGGTAAAAGTAGGTTACTAAAATTATTGAAAAAATAAATAAAAAACAGAGTATTTATTTTGTAAAGATGTTTATTACAAAAGTTAGTTACACCGGTTTGATGTATAGGTTGTCTTAAAAAATATAAAAAAATATGTACAGTACGATTTAATAAAAAAAAAAACATTAAGTAATAAATATTGCACCTAATTATAGTGATTTTTTTAGGTTGGTATTATTTTATTCGATTGAATTTAGAATTATTATTATTCAAATATTTTCTTTATTTTGCGTAGAAATTACCATTAAATAAGTCTCAACAATAACTATTAATAATATTACATAAAACGATACGATAAAAAACAATAAAAGATAAATGCTTAAAATATTGGCATGATAATGATTTTTTATGATATTTAATAAAATATAACAGATTTGAAGAAAATCTTTCTATTGACTTGAAGCTAGAAACGCAATGATTTTGTTTCTGTAAAAAAAATCATTTTCTCATTTTATCTTAACAAACGTAGTACGTCGCTTTCGTCAACACAATCTGTTATCTATGTCTTCTATATGTGCGTTTATTTTGAATTTGGAACGGAATGAAAATGACAGTCAATGAAAATAGCTTGATAACTCTAACAATGTTAATAAAATAATAAATTCATAATCGTAAAATTAACTACTTAACAACATTTTGCCGACCGTTATGCTTTTTTTAAATGCTAATATTTACAAAATGATAAATATTCTAATGTTCGTACGATCTCGTCCATAATAATCTTTTGCTAAGAATGTTTAAAAATAGGTGAAATGCGATTGAGTGGCTGTTTCCGTTTAGTATGGTCCTTCTTGGTGTGATGGTGCGCCGTATTCTTGGTTTGGTGTTTGTGGTGGGCCGTATTCTTGTGGGGGCTGCGCAGCTGGGTATCCTTCTTGTTTCTGAAAAAAAGAATAATAAACAATAAATTTAGTTGTAGATTCTTAATAATTAAGAACTGAACACGCATTTTTATACTACGTATACGAAGGTACTGCTATTCCTAGTTTTATGCAAAAGTGTATTTCGTTAGCGGGTATTTTCAGGCGAATGCAACCAAAATTAACATAGTTCGAGCGATTTTCTATAGAGGGTATTTGACACTATGAAAAATAAGCTACAGATTGTGGTCATCCTGTTTGAAAATGGCCCAAGAAAGCTTATTTCTTTTATTTTACAACTTAAATAGGCTTATTTTTTATAAAAACACGTAATAAAAATACAAATATTTCTATGGAACTAGTCACCGATGAAAACGCCTTGTGATTAATTGTGTTCCCTGAGACGTCACACCACAGTAAATGACAGTCATCAACACGTTAGCAAACTCATACCAATACTAGGGTGTGACGTAAAATGCACCACGTGACCAGCGCCATTTTACAAGACAGCGTTTTACTTTAAACATGATTTTCATATAAAATATGGCATATCTTCAGAAAATATAAAGGGAATGTGCTTATAATGTATAGTAGAATAATTTAAAACGGTTTCTGGAAATTAGTCAAATACCCTATTGATTAAAGTGATATATAATGTAGCTGCAAATATTTCAGCTATGATGTTCAAATATTTGAGAAGAAAATAAAATATAATACTAGAGAAATAATTTGCTACTGCGCATGGTTCCAACAAGTACCACGTGACTGCTGTTTAACTCATACAAACTGTGATGTTTGTCGTTAGCGATGTGTGACATTCTATTTTGATTTTTAAATATTTTAGCGTCAACACAGAGGAATTTTATGTATTAATCATATAATTAGTTAAAGGAAGTATTATGGGCTTTGTTGTGTTATCATGTGCTTGTGGATGAAAGTAAAATGAAGTTTTGCTATTAAAATAGTTTTAAGACCTAAAATTTAGCGTAACTTTTATAGAATTGCCCCCAAAGAAAAAAAATAAAGTAAAATAGGTAGGTATTCATACCTGAGTCTTGTATCTGATGAAGTATACTTCTGGTTTGGATGGTGGCGTAGGTGGGGCAGATGGGATGACAATGTCGGGCTGTTCCTCTGGCTTCTTCACAAGCACGTAGATGAGAGTCTTCTGCTCGTCCTGTGGCTGCAGTGGGATCACAGGAGCCGTTGGAGTGGGTGGGGTTGGGGCCTTGATGAAGACGATCTTGTAATGTTTCTGTGGCGGAGCCACTGAGATGGGTTTTCTATAACAAAAACCAAAAACACTTTTTAAAATAACTTGGCATAACAGAAGCACATAAAGCTATAGATGATTAAAAACAGACCTACGTAAAACTATTTTGAAGCTTTGCAACCAAAATCTAAATTGAATCGATTATTTCGAAAACGACCAAACTCAAGTTTTTGTCGAATAGCACTTTTTTACGGATTCAGAATCTATGGACTAAGTTTAACATTTTTTGCATTGAAAACAACTATAGTATTATACCCCAACCTCGTTATATTCCAGGTCGATTCCAGTGTTTATTTCGAAAACGTCCAAAGTATTTTGTTTTCGAACTAAAGTATGTTTGACATTTGAATTTTTTGACATCTGTCAACTCATAACATCGTGTTATTCGTTTTGTTGTTCCTCGCGCTTTGGTTTTCTCAGCAAGAAAATGGATTTATGGGATTCAAGTGATGATGATCTTGCTGATAGTAGGCATAAACGACGTAGAGATCCATCCAATTTTGTGCTTTTATCATGAGTTATTATATGATTGATTAAACTTTTTGTTGCAAATTATTGCATTCGTATGGCTTTTCTTTGCTGTGAGTTCGCATGTCATTCTTTATATTACTCGACTCCGCAAACTTTTTATTAAAATTATTTGGAAAACAACCAAAGTACAAATATTTCAAATAAATTTAAAAAAATATTGAAATACAAAATTAACATTTTGGAAAAGTCAAATAAGTTCCTTTTTCTATGTTTGACGATGTTGAATCAAAATATCAATTTGTCACATACATTTTTTTTCCAAGAGATAGTTTTTCCATTCTCCTGTAAAATTAACAATTCTCTACTTTGGTCGTTTTCGAAATAACTGATTCAATTTCATAATGACATCGTTATTAAGACTGAAATTGGATCGGTATTGCGATGGAAATGCAGAGTAATTCCCATGAGAGGTATTCATGAAACTGTCGCTATATGATCTAACTCCTCCCCTTTGAGATCAAAGTATCAAAAAATCGAAGGCGTTAGGCAGGACTCGAACTCATATCCTTAGATGATAGATACAAGTGGAGAAGCTATACACTGAGGAGCGAGGAAGATAAGCAGCCGTTGTCTATAATTCCTACATCAATATACAATAATATGCGTGTATAAATGTTGCATAAAAACAGGCGTAACAAAAATATTGCTTTATATAGGGCCAAAAATATCTCAAACTACGCACACAGGTTATATGAAATGAAAATATAGCCCTAATTTTCTTGGTCTTCGTATTATGCGTGAACATCTTGGACAATTTCGTCAATTCTTTTTTGTTCTGTTTGCTATTGTCAGGAGAAGGTTCTTATGAATGAAAATTATAAGAAAGTTGCGCGGAGCATTAGAAAATATAAAAAAACTTAACGTAGCTAACCTTCTTAGTCATTTTTACAATATAAATTTTTCAATTTTCTTTTACTGTGGCGTCGCCATTTATAGATAGGCGCAGTTCTTGTCTACATAACATTGACAACAGTTCTGACGCGGTATACTTTTATACGCTGTTTATCCGCCCGTTTCAAACAACATAACTCACGCACTAATACATAAATGTGTGTATGTGTGGTCCGCGGGTATCTTTGGGTAGGCGGCGTTAGTCGAGCACTCAGTCAGTCACAGTAAATTTTCTTTCTGCCTTTGTACTCTTTTTTTCAAAATAAAATATATCGCATAATAATTTGACGTACTAACAGATAAAACTGCCGTGAGTTGATTTATATCTGCTATAAACTCATCGGTGCAACAATAGCCGCATGTTATGTATGCATTAAAAGAAGGAAAACCGCCATTAGTGCGAAACAATGCGTTTTTCTTTTCTTTTTTCAAAGACTTTCCCATGACCCAAGTCACACTTTTCAATGACTTTTCATCTAACGTACGCTGATATAATAATAAATAATCATCACTTGGATTGAGATAATAATAATAATAATTATTATTATAAAATCTCACCGAGGCGATGAAAGTTTTGGATTAACGATGAAATAAGACTACTAAGATGTCTTCCGTATGAGGATTTTTTTTTAAATATAGAAGCAAGAAACAAATGAAGTCTGCTGAACTGTTGTTTATACGTAAGCCGGTACTAGTTGGCAGATGCGATTATTCTTCTAACTTTTCTTTTATATTACGCGATTTTGCCAACCGTTTTTCCACCCTTTGAACAATCTTCTACCATCTTAGTCATTCTAGCTAATGTATTCTCATATAATATATCAATGGATAAGGTACCTCCAGTATCTTTGTACACTGCTCTATTTCACAATTTCGTTTACATTGCATAATTTACTTTAACGCGTTGAATTTTATAAAACAACTGTGTACCTATTACAGGAATTTGAAGATTGCTTTTTGAGAAAGCCAAGACGGGGCCCCGACATCCGATGTTTACGAATATGAACATTGGAACATGGAACTCCAGCCAAGAAATCAGGTAATTTTCAAGGATCAAAAGAATCCTCTAGGAAAGCGATTTACAGACAGAACTGGCGCTTGACAGGAATGTTTGACGAAGGACTACATAGGTGAGCCAACCCAACTTTATGTTGATATTAAAAAAGGAGGTCTCGAATAAACACCCGAATCTCAAGATCAAAGGATCACAACGGAGGTCGTCGATAAGAAACATTCGTCATAATGATCAGTATGCTATGGCAGAAGGCAATTACGATTTTTCACGCAACACACAGTGAGTGGAGGTCTAAATATTCTCTTCACGCGTGGATCATTAGACCTCTCAAGTGTTTATTAAAGATTCGTCACGACCTCTTTACGAACCAGGTGTCCGCTCGACCACTGCAATCCAACTGTCACGTGTTTGTTGAAGTGTTCTGTATTAACAGTATTTTTACCATATTAAGGCAATAACAATCATATTGGGTTATAGTAGGTATAATGTTAACGCAGCTGGGGTAAAGGGCTGTAGGCTAAGGGCTAGGGACAAGAGTAAAGGATATGCGAAGTGAAGAATGTATATTGGTATTTGAGATTTAGTAGGTCCAATAATCATCGATATTCACGTTTAATGCGTTAATAAACATTCAGTGTACCTATGCAATTTATCGGTAGCTTAGTGTTGTCGATGACTTTCCATCAGTATACGGAAGGTTGTGGGTTCTATCACCAGTTCCGATCATCCTTTTCTTTCACGACACATTAGTGTGAAAGATATCGCTAGTACATATATTTGTATACTGGAAATGAAATAACTCACCAAGTACCAAAAACGAAAAAAAAAGAGTTGAGTATGAGGAAATGTTCTATAAACCATTGCCAAAAGCCTAAACATTGCACATAAATAAATAACACTCTTCTATACATAGGTGTCAGTATAGCCGGCGGAACTTAATGCTTGAAGCATTCTCTACCAGTCAACCGGTCCAGTCCAATCTGAGACAGGATTCCAACCCCGAGTAGAAATTTCAAGTGAAAAAACAGATTGAAAATTTCTGACCCGACCGGGAATTGAACCCGGGACCTCTTGATCTGAAGTCGGAGCCTTTGCCACTAGGCTACCGAGGACGGTTCACATAGTCCATATCCATGATCTAAAGACGTAAAAAACAGATCCAAAAATCATCATATTACTTACCAAGTCCATAATGGGGGACAATCAATTTTCTGATATTTAGTGCGTTTCTTATTTTCAGTAAGTATACATTTTATATTTAGGTACATATAATGAATGTTGAATTCCAATTTTGTATAATTATAAATTAATTAACTACCTATTTATATTATAAAATTCCGACTGATTCATCTGTTATAAACGATGTTCTGTAGAGCAAATTCTAACCATCGCACCAACCATCAAACAACTGGCAGTTATGTCAAACGCCAATATAATTCCGACTGATGCATCTGTTATAAACGATGTTTACAGGGACAAACGCACCAACTATCAAACAACTGGCAGTTATGTCAAACGCCAATTCAAAATGAAAAGCTTATAATGTTACCTACAATCATTTTTCTTAAATATTTTAACGTTCCCCGTAACTTTCTTAATTTAGACAATTAGCAAACGCACCAAAAAAAAAAAATTTGTGAAATTGGTCCAATGTCGAGACCAAGGAAAATAATATATTATATGGATCCATGACGAATCTTTTAGGATCGCACATGTCGCTAATATTGTTTCATCGATGATGATTCTTATGGCCGCACTACTTCGCTATGCGTCACGAATAAATTAGGACCAAGCGAAAGTGGCGTTGGTTGGCCTATTATAAAAATGATACAACAACTACCTACCGAGCGTTTAGCTGCTGGTGTTACATAAAGAGCAGCTAACTGCTGTGAATGTTAATGTGGAATACCGAGAATAATCACGGGGATTGCGCAAGAGCAGTGAATTTAATCGTAGACATCATCAATGGTAATAAAGAACACAATGAAACAGGCAAGTAAGTACCTTAGAACGATTAACAATAATATAAATGTTATATGTTCCACATTGATGTAAGTGTAACCGCAGTCAAACCCACAATGTGATGCTAATAATGTCTTTAGTCTAAAAATCATTATTTAGAGATGTTTCTATTATCCCCGTCTACGTCACTATCTATTGTTCAAAAGTTTCATAGCGTGAAATATTATGTTTTCTAAATTATGACGTTATTTTCATATCATTTCAAATAATATTATGTGTGTAATTGTTTGATAATTCATAAAAGTAAGTTACAGTGTAGATATATCAATGAAGTAAACCGTGCGGGAAAATACCTAGTATGAAAATTCAATGACGGAGCATTGAAAAAACCAATGCTTCACTCTAATTAAAAAAAAAATAGTTCATACGAGAAAAAACTCAAGAAATACGAGCTTTTCCCCCTTACTTTTCTCTCAGTGTACCTACTATGTAAATATACGAATTTGAAAGCTTATTGCGCAATTAAAGACTGCACTTTCGTCCAATGAAACGTTTTACAGTCAGATGTCAATATGTTCAATGTACATGTGCTAAGCTGGTTTTACCCGCCATTAATTGCGCAAAAAAAACTTCAAATTCGTGTACCTACTTTTTTGGATATTTTCTCCAGAATTAGAGTTTACCTAAGTACGTATAACTTTGAGGGTAACTTATTTGATTTCAAGCAAATTTGAGTTATATTTTTTCAGGAAATGACGGATAAAGATGGCTCAACGGACTTGCAGAGTCTGAAAATGTTTGACTGCCATCGCAGGATGTCATGCAGGTGAAGAAATTGTGCACTAAATAGCGTCATGGAAGAATAAATGTACCTATGTATGGCCAACTTCATTGAATTGAGAATCGATTATCATTTTTCTTTACTTGAAGGACACCTAAGTTTGGGAGAAGAAAAGTTTGCAGGCTTAGACTTAGAGTGAAAGGATGAGGCTGGGAGAGATGCTGCACAGCAACTGAATACTTTCAGCTGCAAGGCTGCAGAAGAACACAGAAGAAAGGCAAGAGCTCGATATAGGTTTTAATAGATCGATCAGGAAGAAATAATCATTTTCATAGTTATTTTAGAGGAATTGTGGTAATTTATGTAAGGGGAACAGTCAGTTGAAATTTTCTTTTTTCATACGCTTTTTTGGCGGATTCTTAATTTTAACGGATCTGATAGCGAATAGGGGTCTGTCCTATTTTCTTATTTATGCGCACAAAGCTTAAAAGATTATAGAAAAGATGGCTAATCAGTATGTATTACCTTGGTGCATAATATTCTTGTTCTGGTGGTGGTACGTGGACGTATACGTGTTTGTGAACGACTGGAGCCTGTGCTGGGGGTCCGTAAACTGGAGCTGGTGGTCCGTAGCTGGATGGAGGTTCGGGTCTTGCTGAAACGGCTCCAACTGCCAGTGCGAACATTACCTGGAACAGACGAAACAAATCCAAATCAAAAACAAAGTTAAAGAAGGTAGAAAATGTAAAGAGCAGTTGCGATCGCATGGTTCAAATTGAGTTCCTGTCTGAAAATGACTTTGAATGTTAGGACATCCTATTATAGTTGGTAATATCGTGTGTGGTGTTTATATACTCTAATCTAATCCACCGTGAAATAGTTTCATACATATGACAAGAACAATCCAACTAAGGAAAATATTTTCATGCTTATATTATTCGTCTGTAAGTCGATATGAAAATTACGAGTAATTATAAAAGATATCCGCGGAAATATTATCTCGACAAACTTATGATATAATATGATGAAACATACAACTATCATCAGAGGTTCTTACATACAACTGTTGCTACAGGGAAAAAACTCGTGCATCGTATGATATATTCTGTTTACTTATTATTGTCATTCATTGTAAAAGGATATTGCATTCTTTTTACAAACAACGTGGAATAGCGTAACCCATTCGATTTATTTCAATTCAATTATATTATTATTATGAAATATCCTCTGTTCTTCCATCTGCCCAAGATAGGGAAAGATACTTTCGAGTGATAGTCGACGATAGGGGACAAACAATGACGCGTGAAGAAGAAGAAGATACATCTTAGGTATGCACTATGGATTTCTGGATATATTTGAATGGAGACAATTAGTAGACTAAGAAAAAGAATAGACAATAGTGGAATAGATAATAATGTATAGACACACATAGATTATGAAATCAACAATGTAAAAAAGAGTCAGAGGACGATGGTAGAGTATTGAATAAAATAATACATAGTTAAAAATTGTGGAACATGTAAAATAATATACAAGAGTTGTTACATAGAAATCACTGTTGCAAAAATTCCAGATCGTGAAAGAACAACAAAAAATGGCGATAAAAACGACATCAATGGAATCGTTGAAATAGCAGAGGAAAGAGTTTGCATGCACATAAAAAAACCTCATTGGATGAATCAATCAATACAATGTTTTGAATGAAACACTTAGTGCGAGTTGTAGAGAGGTTATTGTCTCTTTACAGAGACAATGGAGGAATAAAGCAGTCAAGAGTTCTGTTGTGTGATAAAACAAAGATATATCGTGGAGGGACAATGCCATCGCCGTATAATTATTGCTTTTCTCTTGATTTGCACACGCCGTAATGATTGGAATAAACGCTATATAAAGACTTAACTGTGTAAGAGACAAAATCATTCAGTTTGTCAATCAAATACCATAACTCCAAATTAAAGCAATACATATATCAATAACTGATCACTGACTAATACTGTTCGATTTTTTAAATGCTATGAACAAACCACTGGGCACTGACAAGGAGGGATGAGGAACGGCTAGATGTGTTCGAGAGGAAAATCTTACGTCGAATCTATGGGCCCATTAATGAAGGCGGAAGATGGCGAATCCGGTACAATGATGAACTATACGGATTGTATGATGACATTAATATCAGCAAGTTCATCAAAATATGCCGTCTCCGCTGGCTGGGACACATAGAGAGAATGGACGAACACACTACCCTCAAGAAACTCTGGAGTGAAAGCCCGACTGGCAGAAGAAGTATTGGCAGACCAAGGCTGAGATGGCTCGACTGCGTGACTGGAGACCTGCAGTCCCTGGGAGTGAGTAACTGGCGTCGCAGGACGGCTGACAGGGCGGAGTGGCGACGACTACTTGAGGAGGCCAAGACCCACAATGGGTTGTAGCGCCGTGGATGATGATGATGATGATGATGAACAAACCACTACGGGCTTACGACCGTCTTCTACTGTTATTTCGAATGCTGTCTTAGTGTGATCATTTTACGTCAACAACGTTCGCCATTAGATGGTAATGTTCAAATTTCCGAATATTATGAGAAATTTCAACATGTGGAAAAATCGCATGCCTCGGGCAGGATTCGAACCTGCGTCCCTCGCGGTACCACTGGGCTAATTGTAGAAGACGGTCGTAAGCCCGTAGTGGTTTGTTCATACCATTTAAAAAAAAAATCGAACAATATTAGTTATAGTCATCAGTTGTTGATTGATATATTCGTTAAGATCTAGTCCTTAAAAAAAGGAACACAAGAATCTAGACAAACATAGAACGTTGTGTAAAGAAATATGATAGAATTCGATGATGACGTAAACCTTAAGCGTTATATGGATGTGTCAGAAAAGCCCGTAGATGGTTCCATATAAAATGTATTGCCACAAGAGAACCTGAATAAACATCGGACCCGACACACGACAAGTGGGAACAAGCTCTAAGCACCAAAAATAGTAATATTATGCCTTTTGACGTATTTTATAGTGCCTAAACATTAACCATTAGGAACGTAGAGAGAGAGGATTTAGGAGTACAACCATACCCACGTGCTGGACATTCTAAAAAATCGATATCTCTACAATAATATGTTATACCTACCTACCTATACAAAACATTGTTATGATCGAATACTAAATAGTGTCATGAGAGTGCTCTCACAACTTTTGAAAAAGAGAGTTAAGGAAAATTCTTGATACCTGACCTTTTCTGAAAACGGAACACGAAATTTATATGAAAATGCCTTTTAATTATAATATTATTGTAGAAAAAAAAACACAGACGAACTATGTAGCTTAAAAGAGCTTAATTGGGCATGTGGATGCAAACAGAAAGAATCATCAGAAATACAAAGAAAATTTACGTATAAGGTTGAATGTAAATGTGTAACAAAGTGCGGCCGACCGAGAATGAAGTGGATCGAACACATCAATTCCGTTCTCAAGGAAGGCCAGTACCACTAGTATAAGTTTTCGATGATCCAATATAGAAACGATCGTCGAAAGAGTTTCGAAAAATTTCCATACAAAAATGGTCGAATGGTCGTACCTTTTCTGAAAACGGAACACGAAATTTATATGAAAATGCCTTTTAATTATAATATTATTGTAGAAAAAAAAAACACAGACGAACTATGAAGCTTAAAAGAGCTTAATTGGGCATGTGGATGCAAACAGAAAGAATCATCAGAAATACAAAGAAAATTTACCTATAAGGTTGAATGTAAATGTGTAAGAAAGCGTGGGCGACCGAGAATGACGAGGATCGAACACATCAATTCCGTTCTCAAGGAAGGCCAGTACCACTAGTATAAGTTTTCGATGATCCAATATCGAAACGATCGTCGAAAGAAATTCAAAAAATTTCTGTACAAAAATGATCGAATGTTTGATTTTCGAGCACTATTTGCACGCTAATAAGCGCTTATTAGCTTTCGATAAAACTCGTACTAGCCCCACAGGTCAGAAGAAAGAGAAATAGGAGAGGTTGTGTGAGAAATGTTATGTCGGTGGAAGAAGCGAAAGAAGTATGCTTGGATAGAAAAGAGTGGAGGTCTGTTCTGCCTACCCCTTACAGGACACGGTGTGATGGATAAAAAAAAGTAAGACGTCGATCATAGGTGTATAATAAGCGGGTGTAACCCACCTTTATTTTCTAAAAAAAGCTCAAATTCGCATATTTTTAAGGCATTTTTTGCGGAAATAGAGTATAGATGAGATTATGCGTTCAATAATTTGTCAAAGATATGGTTATGTACCTACTGGGTTCCTAGGGTACGGTCCGTTGTCTGACAAGACGGCAGTATTTTAAAATATATGACAATGTTTTTTGTTACAACGGTAACAATATTGAAAATGTTCTAAACTAAAATATTCGCCGCTGTTTATAGAAGCACCGTATTCAACAGGCCATTACTCAAACTGCATTGTTTAGTTTGGATGATGTTACTTTCGTTGGAGTACCTAATCAGTTATTTAAATAATGACTCGCTAGACTCGAGTGATCTTTTACATACCTAATTGACATGAAAATTATTCTATTCTACAACGAGCATGAGAGTGAAGGTGAATTATCATGCTGAGCGTAGAACAATCAATCTTCAAGATGATGATTAGAAGCAGGAATTCTTCAATAGGCATTATGCTATTTTGTAGCGAGAATGGAATAAGTCGAATTTTTTTGTACTGTATCGCATTCATCGTTCATTTTTGTTCTTTTGGTTGCATACTATCTGGGGTAGGTAAATTTCAGTAAAGCATGCAGAGAAAAATTAGCCTGTGTAGACAGGTTTCGAAAATATGTCAAAATTTAATGATGCTAACCGTGTACTATAATCATGTCAAACCTTTTTAATGGTAAATGGGGGGCATGAAAGGATGAGCCTTCAAGCAGACTGGGTTTTATAAATTTCAAAAAACAGTCGGGCGCTTCTTGTAGGCTGATTGCCGGCTTATCCTTTGGCCACAGGAATATCAAATCAGCGGCCTTATTCTCGTAGCGCTTGAATTGCAATCTAGTTGAAAAGAGATCTTAAAGGGCGGCTCGGATAAGGATTGGACCAATCAGAGAGAAAGGGGGAGTGTCATGATCGTTCCACGATTGGCTACATCGTATTGTAGACACTCCCTCTTTCACTCTGATTGGTCCAATCCTTATCCGAGCCGCCCTTTAAGATCTCTTTTCAACTAGATTAGAATTCAAGCGCTACAAGAATAACCCTGCAGAACGGAAAGTGAGAGACTACCATGATAACTACTATGATGGGCTTTTGACTGCATTAAAATGTCGTTTTGAAGGCTGGCTTAGTGTAATTACTTTACGTAAACACAACGTTCGCCATTAGGTGGTCAAATTTCAAATCACAAAGCTATCATGAATGTTTAACATCAAACATATTATGGGAAAAACCAATATCACCGATAGGGTTCGAAACTAAGATAACATATGTGCTGTGCCAAGGCGCAATCCTCCAGGCCAACAACTGGATAATATGTGAAACTGCCAAGTACTTGGATATACCTAACTCTTAGTTTGAGACATCTATTAGATTTTACTAGAAATAAGGTTTCTAAAAGGTTTTTCCAGAACTGAGTTTTCAACATTGTGGTGCCTACTTTTTTGATTTGTGTTTTAATTTTTTTCGCAGAGGTCGGCTACCTAGCACATATACCTACTTCTATTAAATCAATAGAGGTGTACAAGTGCCTATCTCATTATTTTGATCTGTTTTTTTATCTCATGTAGCTATACCTTTTATTTATGTAGGTATTGTTTGCATGTTTGATATATTTCGGAAAAGCATTACGTATTTACATTGTAAGATTAAAATTTTTTAGTCTTTTTTATCAGATTTTTAAAATTTCTTTTGCTGGAGGGACGAATGGAAAACATGTCCACAATCTACTTTAAGATTGTCACGGTTCTTAAAAGTTGAAAAAGTGACGCAATTATTATTGGTCGAAGAAAAGACCATGGCATTATTCGATAGACGTGCGGTCTTCAAGAATGAATTAGTACGATCAAGAAGATCCGCTTTTTTCTAGATAAAGAAAAAAAAATGTCTTCCAGTAGCAACAGTAAGTAGAGGTGAGTACCTATACATATAGTTATCTATTTCATGTCAAGCTCTTCGCCCGAGATAATTACAAACGGATCTACGCGTGAAGATCCATCTCAGCATCAGACATAGATTAAACAAGTATGTCTATTTAAGATTTTAAGATAAAAAATAATCTGATCTGATTGAGAATAAAAGGAAATAATATGAAGTAGTGTCTTACGTAACAGCACCTATTATGTAAGATGGAAGAGATAAATCAAATAAAATTCATCTTATCTCGATTATAAGAAAGAAAAATATAGATTTAAAAAAAAGTAAGTAGCTGTTTGCAATGCACGCAATCATGTTTTGTAATAAAGTAGGTAAGAATAGGCACCTAGCTAACTATATACATATTAAGACTTTTGTTTTGTTAAAGGAAGTCGTAAGCCCGAATGGTTTAAATAAAGATATATATATATAGAGAATATACGGGCGTTCATTTTTGTGTAGTAACGTTTAGTTAATTTATTTGATCTTCAAAAGCAGATGATCCTTATAATATGGTCTACGAAATGCCTACTGTATACCATCCGCACTAAGTGTCCAAAAATATAACTCAAGAACCAGCAAAGATGCATGACTTTTACGAAGAAAAAGAAGGAAATATCAAACAGGGTGGTAGGTATGTAGGTACCTAAATTATGCTGACGAAGACGAATGTTTTCTTCATCTTTTTCGCTCACAATCCGAAGATTGGTTGGCAGAATATTGACCACTATGATGTCTTTCCACTCCACCCTATACCCAGGGCAGTCGTTAAAGTTCAGCGCATGTTACACGTCTTGCATCAGGTAGGTACTCTTGACGTGATCGTCCCCGGAAGTTCCTACCCTCTGTCATCTCCTTCATGATAGTATGTAGGAAACTTTTATTTTGTATCGAGTACCTACCTTGTCCATTTTGCACGAGGCAATTTTTTTCAGTCAAGTGGTCCCGTCCAATCTGAGACAGACCAACATCAGGTAGAAGTTTCAAAGGGAAAAAAAAATCTTTGAAAAACTCTGACCCGACCATCGAAGCCCGAACCTCTTAAACTGAAGTCCACGCCTATACTACTAGACTACCGAGGTCGTTGTTATGTGATGTGGTCACTCCAGGATAAACGTAGAAGCCTCTAGTACCACATTTAAAAGGCTTTTTTTTTAATAATTAATTAGGCATTCCACCCATAGAGGGTGATTTGTGATTTTACTAACCAATGATAATTTGCAACGGGCTTAGTACTGGTTTCAGTAGCCACCATAAACACTACCTTTGTAGGTATGTATGTAGGGACTTTGTGTGGAAGGTTTTTGTTTTAGGCATTTGTTTGGTGTAAGTCTTCTTACGTACGTAGGAACCATCAACTGCCACACAGATAGATAGAGCATGTGCATCACACTAATATTTCCTCTTTTACGTCACAAGACATTGTTATGACATAATAATAACAATATTGTAATATTTCATAAAAGTAGGAAATGATATTTCGCAGCACCACCGTGACATTTTGAATTCTACGTGATAGAGTTGAACGATGAGAATACGGACAAGCGTGAAACCCGAAGGCTTGAAACAAAATCTATACCCGCCTATTACAATTATTAACCATGTTTGTTTTCAACATACCTACATAATATATGATTATCGATTTCTTAGACAGATAATTATCATCAAAGTTCGAATTATGTGTTATCTAGAAGTAACTTCGAACATATTGACATTTACTGAATTGACAATAATTGGGTGAATGTAGGAATGTCCCATTCACTAAAAACACTTAACATACATTTAGGTACAATTTTTCTACATTTTTACATTTTTTAGGGATTACTATAAACTACATTTCGACATGTTGATAATTCTCATGATTAGGAGTTTCGGAGACTTAAATATTACCACCTAATGGCGGACGTGTTAACGTAAAGTGATCACACTAAGCCAGTCTTCGAAATAACAGTAGAAGACGGTCGTAAGCCCATAGCGGTTTGTTCGATTTAAGAATAGAACATTAGTAATTAGAATTATTAGAATCATTAGTTGTTACATATTCTGTACATTTTTAAACCTACTAAACATTTTTTATATTAGAAAATAAACAATTTTTCCACGGTTTTTTTTTATAATTTTTATTAGTTGGCGACCGGTCGCCTATTGATAAAAAGCTCTTTCCCCATCCTCAAGCATAGGATTTTTTAAGTTTTATTTTTTTGTTATCGATAAGAGTAAATGACACTTGAAACACTTTTTCTAAATAGCGTGACGAACAGATAACTTTTTTTTATTGCCCCATTTTATGATAAGAGATGGCGCTTCTAGTACGCAGTTAAATAAATATGAATAAGTAATAAATAATGTTTTTAGCTCTTGTATATCAATGGCCCGATCATCGACTGCTGTTAGGTTATTAATGTATTGTCTCAGACAGCTGTTATAGCAGTTGTATAAATGGACTCAGATACAAATTAGTTATTATAAATCGGTTATATTATTATTTTGTTCGAAGAGCTATGATTGTTTTGCTTATCGTTTCGTGCGAAATTATGTTTTCTCACATAAAATAATATATTTACTTAAATACATGAAACTATTCTGTAAGAAGTGATGATTTTTAGAGGAATGTGATGAAAGTCAAGTTAGAAAATAATATGTTAAAAATATGCAGATGTGTTTTGTGTTAAAATACAAACTTAAACACGGAACAAAATGTTGGTACTGAATACAAATCGTATCTACACAGGTATGTTCTATTTGATATGAAAAAAAATTCAGTATGAAGAAAAATAACCTATACCTTTACTGTAAAATCTGTTGGTAGGTATGTATTGCATAAATACATATATATCAAATTAATGTACATGACTGACTTTAAGCCAGGTAACGTTTGAATTTTACACATATCAGGCTCTTTCAACTGTTTTCCAGCCAAATATTCTAAAATAATTCTTCTTTCTAGTACTTAATTACACCAATGGTTCGAAAAGTTCACTTCTTACACGATATTGTATGAAAACATGTGCTCTGACAAAAATAATTGTTGTACACGAGTTACAATCATAATTATGGTAAATTACCTCGGTTGTGAAATAACGTCAGAAGATAGTTGTGTTATTTCACAATCATCGCAACTTTGGGATAGATTGTTCTTTAGAGATGAGCGTATGGATGACACAACACCAAGAAAATATGTTTTTTTTTTACATATTCAAGGACTTTATTGTATTTTGTAGGTGGATATGAGTACCTACCTGCTTTGTATAATAGTATTACGTGTTTTCGAATTTTTTTTGCACGAAAATATCCAACTTATTTTGAAGTATCGAATCTGTTACGCACGTTGTGCATTTTTACTCTCTACTTAAAATACACCCTGTACTTACCTGATTCACTTTTAAAACAATAACGAATTTTTCAATACTATGTAGCATATATAAACTGTCTTTGCATAAGCTTCTATAAGCTTTAAGAGAGTGGGAATATGGTTGATTTTTCATGTAAATAATATATAATGTTACTAGAGGTCCGCCCCAGCTTCGCACGGGTAGATAGATACTTAAAAATAATTTAGTTTTCATATTATTATAGATCCTTAACTTTTTCAAAATATTTTATTGCATATGTTAATCTGGAATAATTGCAATGCAATGTATCGTGTCACGTCACTTTACCACCGTGACTACTTTGCGCGGTATTTCTACTAAACTTGACATGACTCCCCTCAGTCCCCTCCCCTCTAAGTTGAGATGATAAGAGACTATGCTTTTTTTTCCAATACTCACATTTTTAAACTCGTGATAACTTTCGAATGGAATGTCCAGTTATACAAACATATTGAAGCAGACTTGAATGTGAACTAATTTATTTTAATAAGGAGTAATACCAAGATACCAATAAAGAGCCTTTTCTAGAGGTGACATTTTATTGATTTTTTTAAAATAAAAAAAAAACACTTATTGTGGCATAACTATAATAGTTAGACATATGCTGTCGCGATACTTTTTGTAAATAATGATGTCTTCTACAAAATTGTCTTACATTGTTTTATTCTATCATCATTAGTTTTCACAGCGTTCGCGATAAAAAGAATATTTCAAGTAAATTTTTTACACCTTGGGTTACATTATTGAAGTTTTCGTAGGTTACCCAAATTTTTTTGGAAATTAAATATAGCCTATGTTCACCGCCGATATTGTAGCTTCCCAAAAGTGAAAGAATTTTTCAAATCGGTTCAGTAGTTTTGGAGCCTATTCGATGCAAACAAACAAACAAAAAATCAAATCTTTCCTCTTTATATATATTAGTATAGATAACTCTGTAACTATGATTTCAAATAAAATAAATAAATAAAAAAAAAAAATAAGAGGGAAGGGGTGATAGCAAAAGAAACCCCCAACCAACCCGCCTGGAGAGCGTGGTTTAAATCAACCCCCCCCCCCTCAAAATGGAATTCATTGGAAAGAGAGAGGGGAGGCCTATGTTCAGCATTGGACGGAGACAGGCTGATGCTGATGAAGAAGAATATTATGTTACTTATATAATATATGTAATTCTTCATTTTAGCTGTTTGAAATATTAATCATAATTTAAAAAAAAAAGGTCATTAGAACACTAATGGTCCTAAATAGGAGAAACTGTCAATAGTAATTACTATTGCAAAAATTACCGCGAATATAGTTAGGTAGTTACATCATCCACATACACGAGCGTCAAAATGGCTGATTGGAAACTATTAAGGGTGTACGTACTTGCACAAACTCTTAAAGAAATAATTAGCATGCTAACCATTAAGTAGTGTTCCGCACATGTCTTTCGTAAGTTGGACGATTTGCATGCCCGTGTGGTGCTCTCACGTTGACGCAATGCCGATATCACTAATTAAATAATTACCATTACACATTGGTAACTATTTTTTCCGATGGCAATCTCGACGCCTTCGTAATCAACGACCTCTTGAGATGTCGTTTAACAACATTTTTTTATCACCTACTTAGTGCAAGTTTTGTCTTCAAGAGAGCACTCGAATTTTATTGCAAACGAATTATTTTTTGTTATTATTATTTTGAATCAACAATCGCAATATTATAAACACTTACCTTTCAGAAATGTTTTCGACTTTTACATAACCTCAAAAAAAAACAACAATAAAAAATGCAGATTTAATATACGAGTTCCGTTCCTTCGAAGACCCTGTATACAGGAAGTAATAAACATTCCTCAAGACCAAGCGCAATTGAGAGCGCTGGTTGTCTCGAAATGCCCCCGAGTGTGGTGCAAAGGGATATTTGATTGATTGATTTTTTATACATTTTGGCATCATGAACTATGCGAACGCGAGTCTGGAAGAGGATAGGTGTTTTCGAAATTTGGTGCTGGAGACGAATTCCGTAAATACCTTGATGACTAGCGAGGAGTGCGAACTTCTCATAACATCACCGACAGACTATATTGTCTGTCTGTCTTGAGGATACATATAATAAAAAAAACTTGATCACATAGCTCACAGGGGAGAGCAATGATTATAAAAGACTGTATTGGTCAGGAGAACACCTGCAGTAAGACCCAAATGTAGATCACCGAAGCATTGGTCCGGCCAAATAAAGCAGAACATCGTTTCATCACTCCATTGCGCCGTACATCTATTTGGCTGCGGATAGAAAAGCCTGATGGAGAACAATGGTCTATATAAGTCCACCAAAAGAGATGACCACCTCAAGAGTGAGGATGATTACTGGCTACTGGTAAGGTCAGGATGCACTTTGATGAGGAAATGCCATCATGGATGAAAGTATTGAGAGAGAAAAGGGTGCGAATTAAAAGCCTATTCTTGATTGGCTTTTTAGAATGGTTATATCTTATGTGAATGGTAAAAAGTGGATGATTCAAAGTTTTGTAGGTATTTAAAGTGGCGAATACATGAGCTGTATGGGCGGTTAGAAATGGCATTCCTAAATCTGGATGACCACTCTAAAGATGATAGGATAGCTTGCAGTCCAGGTTACAATAGCCAAAAAAAAAGAAGAAATATAACAGGCCAACAGGCGTAGTAGAAGACAAAGAAGTATTTGGAGTCATTGCAACTCAGCATGCTGCTAGCAAGGTGCAATTAAATGAAATCTTAAGGAAGATTGTTGGAATTATAATAGTAGGGAAAAATCAGAATGATTTCTCAAAATATCGAAAAACAGTTTTTCTATAAAGATGAATAAATAACATGGACAGGATGTTTATTGGAGTTGGCCAAAAAGAACTTTTCATAACGTCAAATTCAAATGGAACATTGGAGGTTAGATAATAGTTGTCAATTGAAAGAAGGGGATGGAAAGACGAAGGTGTTGCCAAGAAAGGGAATAGAGAGGAAATCCTGAAATTAAAGAAGAAAATATCTCACTTGGGACACACTATTTGCAGTACCAATTACAGAATTGCACCACCTCAAAATGAGGGCTAAATCGATGGTATTCGAGTGTGGGTAAGTATTCTGGCTGGAAAATATTGGAGAACGGACTGAAAACCAAAAATTTGTAAAATTGTTTCAGTTTTTACAGTAGTTACAGGTAATTGGAAACCAGAGAGAGAGAGCTGATGAAGAAGACCAAAGGAAAGAACTGGAGAAAGATGGACAAAGCTGTCACAAGTAGGTACCTATCTACGATAGAGAAATTATTTCTTAAGGTACGAGTACATTAATTATCTATTATTATTATGATAATTTGACTAAGGCGGTTTTAAATCTAGGAGGCGTTTTAAATAAATCTCATGCGGTCAAAAATACTTTTGATTTCGTTCGAACGGAAGATAGCAATAATCAAAGAATGCGCACGGGACGAGAATCTCAAATTACACGGGGTTTCGTCACGCTGTTATTATTTGGGATTGGGCAACGGTGTGATTGGATTTGGATCCGCAGCCGATCTGCTGTGAACTTTCTATGCGGTGTCCGATGGCACGTGACGACGTGCATTGCAGAGCAAGGTCGGGCACTCCCCTCCCGTGCACGTGCGTTTGTGCGATGCACCTCAAAAGTAACTGGTTCGCCCGAACTTCTTATATAAGTAGTGAACTTGTTGCGCAATACTAAAACAGTGCATGTAATTGTTTTAAAATGACGTAAGTAAACAAAAGTTGGGTGTTTTTGGCCAAATCCGGATAATTACCTGCATATGTTCTTTGTTATAACTGTCAAACATAATATTATGTGTGTATCCGCTAAATTAGTTGACTTTATGATTATCTATGCACGTATGTAATTCAATAACAACTGTTGTTTTTAATTTTTCATAAGTTGGTATCATAATTGTTTGAGGAGAAATGCTCAATAGGATCAGAGTCTGGTTGACATTAGTTTGACTTTCCAGGAAATATTTTTCAAGATGGAGTTTCACTGAGGACATAATATTCGAAGTGGTTGGTGACCCAGCGGTTACAACGCCGGCTTTCGCACTGCGGACGTCGTGGTTCGATCCCAGGTGCCGACCATCTTCCTCTTTCACGACACAAGCTTTCGGTAGCTTACTGTGAAAGAGTCAAGGAGTGTATTTGTGTTCACTTTGAGTGAGCACAGATTCATTTTTATAAAAAAAAAAGAAAAAAAAAAAGGGAATTGGAAGAATTATTGGAGCCATCTCATCATATTTGAATAGTTTTTAAACTATGGACAGCCAATAGGAGATGAACCCCAAAGCCCTGTCTGTACTCACTTGCGCCGCGAACGTGTGACAATGCATCAATTTAATCGAAAGGTAAAGTGTACTTTATACGTGATTCGAAAAGCGAATGCGAGCGGAACACATGCATCCTTTTGATAAAATTGATGTAACGATACACGTTCCCGGCGCAAGTGAGTACCGAGCTTAATAAGGTCCAGTTCCTTATTTTTTTTTTTATATTTCTTTTGAGTTACAATGCTGTTTGTCAAGTTAATGATTTAACATTGCATCTATTAATTATATAAGTCTGCATGCAGAACTTTTAGAGCACTTCTTTTTACAATATTTGGATAAAGCTTATCAATTGACCATCTCGAACAGAACATTTGAAAAAAAAAAATAAGTCAAGAAATGATGTCGACGCGAGCTGGAGCGAAACAATTGCCTCAATGCTAAGAGGGTTGGAGAGAAATCAACAACCAAGAAAGAAGAGACCATCAGATTAGTATTGGGGGAAATTACCAGAAAAAAAGAAGCTTTCACATTTCTGGCACTTCTTACATCTTTACCCTCATACTATGCCGAGGTTTCACAGCGGTTGAATCATAATATATGCTCAGTTTCCGAAACTGGCGATACATACGCGAAACGTTTCGAGCTCAGAGGTGAAATTACTGCGAATGAAAGTACATCACGACATTCTATAAAAAACTGCTGCTAATAGAACTAATTTCACTGCTCGCGGATTTGCCTATATGACAAACAAACTATCACTCTCCTGGGCCACATCTTGAACTGCGTGTGTTCTTTCAATTATGATTGTTAGCAACTACACGATGATTGAAAAACTAACATAAGAAGAAAACAATTGTTATTATTATTCTTATTTTGATAGTTTGTTTGCGAATTCGGGTATTCCCCTTTCGCGTTTCCGTTAAGAAAGTAGTAAATGGCATCTTGAAGAAAATACAATGATTAGCGATATCAAGGTTATGGTGAACAACATGGTTTTAGAAGGGGTCATAAAATCTTTGAATCTTGAATTAAAAATGTTAAAAGTCAATAAGCAGATATAGATGACTTATCCAAGAGTGGTTGAATTACCAAGAAATGGAAAGCGTCGGCGTTTAGTGTCGAGACGAAATGTAAACAGTTTGATGCGTGTATGTTGTCCATTATCCTGTATTGGTGTGAGTCTTGCCACATGACTTAAGCCCAGACATAAAGAGTATCTGAATTTGAAACAAAGTGCCTCAGGAGAAACTTGGGTTTGAGATAATACCACCGCATCACTACGCTATACGCCAAAACACCCACAAAATATCACTTCCACAATAATTTGGGTTGGCTGAAAGAAATCCTTCGGAATAAGACCGCCCTTTGACTGTATTAAGTGGTTGTATCAATAATGTATTTTTAGTTTTGGAATAAAGCTTTATTTATTTATTTATTATTTTATTCATTATGGAGAGGAGATGGCATGGCTGGGACATGTGTTAAGGATGACGAAAAACAGTTGGCTGAGGAGAGCAATTTTTTTCCTTCCATCAGGGTCTCGAAGACATGGAAGACCCTCTTATACCGTTCCTTTCTAGGCAGAGTTGAGGGAGTTGGTCATGATGTGGAAAGTAGTCATAAACATTGCGCAAGATTGAAATTTTGGTTGTAGATGCATACAATTGTTATAACTATTGTTTTTTTGAAAAGCCGTACCTAAGTATGTAATTGTATTTAATGTATCTGTATATTATTTAAATTTCTGTAATACTCTTTTATTTAATCAATATACATTTTGCTGAAAAATAAAATTATTATTATTAGATCGAGCGCAACGGAGAGCTCGACTGGATGCCTCCCTATGCCCCTGAGTGGGGTTCAAAGAGAGATTGTATTGTATGTGTTGAAAATTGTCCGTGGCATATTTACAAAATAAAAAAAGGAAATAGTTATCTCTACCAGGAGTTGTGCATAAAATCTTCATCGAATGTCGGAAATTGATATGAACTTAAGGAACAATCTCGTACTCATAAACAATAGGTACCTATTCGATAATCTAACCGACTATTTAGAATAAAGGGTCCCTGTTTTGAATATCAGTAGAGTGACAATTTAACGTTTTTTTAAACGGTTTATTTTCCTACCCCAACTACCTATCACTAATTAGATAAAAAAACACAATTCAGAAAGATAGGTGCAATGTATAAGACAATGCAATGTAAAAGGGTGATTTTTTTATATCCTTTTACACAAAAGGGTGATTAAAATTTTGATTTATTATTATTATCATAAAACGTAATAAAATAGTTAAAAAAAAATAAGAAATATAACTATATTCGAATCGAAATGTATTACGTATTGTGGACATTTTAAGGTTTTTCAAGGGAACAAAAAATACGCTAGTAAACTAACAGAATTATTGGAATTATTGCATGCTATTTTGAAGGCGCTTGTCGAGCATTGCGATTATTTTTAAAGAGAAAATCACCATGTACGAAATATGACTCAAAAAATAGAATCGCAATTCAATAACTCAGAAGGCTGATGATCAGACCACCAAATTAGTTTCTGACATTTATTGAAGCACAATGAAAATTAATCCAGCTTTTACAAGACACTCTAAATTTAAAAAAAAATATATGGAGTCTCTCTTTAGGCCGTATTGGCCTGAGTTTGAAGAAAATGAAATGTTGTTAGATTGTAGCTTAATGTAAGCCCATATTATGTGTGATTGGTTCAACGCGGGATTCCCCTTCCGAGGGCTTAATCTGCAAAGTGGCTAACTCTACTTTTTTATGAAATCGAGTTTATTGTCTAAACATGTGTTTTTTTTGTGAAATTGCTTTTATATACTAAACATGTGTTTTTTGTGAAATTGAGTTTATTTACATGTGCTTTTTTTGTGAAATTGAGTTTATTTTACCGAAACGCGCAAAATTTTATAACCGGAAAAAACAGTTGTTTGCGATGATACATAAAAAAATACAATGTTTTTTTTTGCTTCTCCTGTAAAATTTACTTAGAAGGAGTTAGCCCTTTTGCGTGCACGGCTTAGTAGCCGTCGTTATGTAAAACCTCCACTGAAACTGAAATCTATTCATGTCATATTAATAACCATCGTCAATAATAATTATTAATTCTTCTTTTACGAACAACTCACGTACATATTTTTAACCATCGACAATAATAATTAATGCTTATTTTTCGAAGAATGTCACGTGCATTTTTCTTCTTGAACTACTTGTACAAACATCTCACCAAAAAATCATAAAAACACACAAATGTAAAAATATTTTCGATTCGTTATTTGCTCGCTTTAAGTGTTGCACTATTAAAAAAAAAAATCACCAAAATTAACTATAAAAAGAATAATATTATTATGTACGTACCACGAACAACTGCATCGTTTTTTGAGGATGGGTCTACGTTAAATTAAACAAAACTTGCTAACACTTGCACTACGGATAACACACTGATAGCTGAAGGAAGAAGATGCTTTCTTTTATACGGTGGTCGCGGAGGGGGTTAGTCTGTCGAATGCAAGAACCCAGTCTCTTCAAAGTGGTCGATGGCCGTCGCATCACCTAGTGACTCCCCGCGACGTATCTTACGTATCAAATTGCCGTTCCATTCTTCGAGGTGTGTATAATGATTTAAGAATTTCATAAAAAAAACGGCATTTTTATAGCACTATAAAAAAATGTACAAATTAATTATAAATATTTTGCCAATTCCGTTGGTCGAAGACTTTTGAAACATGTGTGCTTCAATTCATGGTTGTCCTGCTTGTTTTCGTATGTACACATAAAGCAGCCCTAGTACCTATAAGTTTTCGATGATCGAATATCGAAACGATCATCAAAAGAGTTTCGAAAATTTTCATACAAAAATGATCGAACGATTCGATCGTTTGATTTTAGAACACTATTTGCACGCTAATAAGCGCTTATTAGCGTGCAATAAGCTTTCGATAAAACTCGTACTAGCCCCAGTAGCTCTAGTATAAGTTTTCGATGATCGAATATCGAAACGATCATCGAAAGAGATTCGAAAAATTTTCATACTAAAATGACCGAATGATTCGATCGTTTGATTTAAGAACACTATTTGCACGCTAATAAGCGCTTATTAGCGTGCAATTAGCTTTCGATAAAACTCGTACTAGCCCCCCTGCTCAATGTTTGCTTTTGTTGTTGCCACCACTGGTCGCCCTGAGCACTCTTCATCCTTGAGTGAAAAATCACCATCCTTAAACTTGCGGAACCAACTGTAAACCAGATTTTGACATAAGCTTGCTGAAGAAGTGAGTGTTTCTAGAGGTGTTTTACCTATCAGAAAGCAGAACTTGATGTTTGCGCGTTGCTCGTGTTGCTCCATGTGTCAATATAAAAAATCGCCAAGCACAAAAAAAAAACGGGAAACAAAAAACCTTAAAAAAACTTCAAACTTTGATGCTTTTGAACCAATTTTTTTTTTATTTTGTGGCCTGTCAGACGTTGCATAAGTGTACAAATAACAAAAAAAAATTTAGGATATAATTATACATTCTAGTGGCCGACCAGTGCTCGAAATTCGACAATAATATTTTAAATTATAAGTTTGAGCATTATTAAGGTTCCATTGTCAAAGAATGAGCGAGCGCTATTTCAAAATTTTCCTTCAATAACAATGAAATGATACGTCAATTTTGAAATATTGATATGTACAAAGTTTTTTTCTATTATTATTAAAGACAAACAATATTAATATATTCTTAATTTATATCCCGCCATTTACAGCTCCACCTTCCATTTGAATAAATTGCTTTCAAAATGCTTTCTGCGCCCATTATGAGGCGCTTTTCATTTTCCATTTGTTTGTATGAAGTTGATGATCTTTATAAGTAGTCTGTGGAAGTGTGTGTGAGTATCAAATACATAACACAACAGTAGTGTTTGTAATGTTTTTTTTTATTGATTTAATCATTTTTTTATGAAAAATTAAAAATGAATATCATTCGCCACTCCTTCTCTGTATAAACTATAAGCGTGCGAACTTTTATACTGCTCCGTCCGCGAAATTTTCGTAAAAATAGTCATAAAGTTTTTCCTTCACGTATTAATATTACGTATACATAATATTATAATCGCTGAGGTTACGCATAGCCAAAACATCATAAAAATCTGTGATGCCCTTCGATTTATTTCGATTGCCGCATAAAAAATAAATACTTTCATCGGTAAGAAAAATGCAATAATTTTTTTTTAATATATTTATTAATGATAAATAATAATTTTGCGAATATATTTTGTTAATGATAGGTTTTTCTCAGGGAGAAGTGAGTTTTTTTCAATGAATCTGTGAACACAAATACACTCATTGATTTTTCACAGTAAGCTACAAAGCTTGCGTAGGAAAGGCTTGTGCTCGAATAGGAAAATGGTCACCACCTGGGATCGAACTCGCGAAACGGTACGAAAGCCGGCGGCGTAACCGCTCGGCTAGCACCCACCGCTTTTAATTATTGTATGTACCTACTCAATGAAATTTTAATTTCATTTAGATTTAGGCAGTTTTATTACTACATACATACTGTGTCACAATGTTTGTTCTATTTAAAAATCGAACAACAGTAATGAATGGGATGTTTTTTTTCCTTTTTGTGCCGCTAGAGGCGCCCTTGCTAATCCGGTCTATTGTCAAATTCAGTGGTGCCAACGGGGGCGATTTACTTCTTCTTCTTCTTACGGTCGCTCACAATCTAACCTCCAAAATATCATTCTAGTTTATTTCAAATTAAACAACTTATATATTATTATACATGATAACTTACAATAGGTTTAGAGTAATCATTGTACATTTTTTACATACTATTACAAATAAAATTGTTCATCTTTTTTTATATACCTACCTAAATACAAATTAAAAAATACAGAACAGCACCCCTGAGATTTATTCTCAAATTTATGCGCAACAAAATCAACAACTTCTTAGCAACACAATGGAAAACAAACTTCCCAACGTTGGCATCACTGAAAAAAACATCTCTACGTTGGCAGCACTGAATTTGACAATAGACCTGATTAGAAGTTCTGCCACCTAGTGTGTATTGTCGGAAGCTCCCCAGAAAACTTCCCATTGTTAGAGTCAATTAGTATTACATATTCGTTAAGATCTAGTCCTGAAAAATGGTCACAAGAATCTAGACATAATTAGAATGGTGTGAACACAAATTGATTGCATCGCAATTGGTTGCATCAAATAGTTCATATATGTACCTAATATTAAAGTTAGTATGGAAATTTCGATAAAACAACGAAATCTGTGAAAAAATTCTATAGAAACACAGTTTTTATTTACCTGACAACCATTGGCATTAAAAATACTGGCATGCATTTTTCTAATTTGTCAACATTGAAGCGCATTTTTTTATACATTAAAACGCGTAAAGTGAATAAATCCAATTTTGAAATCAAATTGTCGTTTGAGACAAGCTGTCAGATGTCAGTGCGATTGACAGAATTCGGATGGAAAATATGTGATTTAAAACAGATGCTTCAGTCGGAATGACATTGGTTAAAAGTCATTATTTTATATTCGAATTCAATATTCATAGTTAGATCACAGGACATCGTCCGTCGGGGAAGCTTGTATATAAGAAAATAATTATTTATTACCGACAAATCAAAATTTGTCGCAAACTCTTACAATAATTATTATTAATGATTAATGCAGTTACATGCATACACATTTGATTATTAAATCAATATTTATGGACTTCTACGGTTGGAATAATTCTACTGATTTGCGATTGTTTAAGAAAATCTGCGGTTAAAGGTCTAGTGTTGGGGTCAGGCATGTTAAGAAAATAATAATCAAGTGGTGCGCTTAACGAGAATGGGAGTGAAATTGTAGGCTGTTTTCTTTCTTCATATTGAGCGAATGGACGACGAGAGATGTTCTGTTTAAGTGTTCAGTTATTAATAATGCAACTATCAACATTTGTGTTATTTTGAATTTGGACTTTTTTATTTACTTTTTGGGAAGCTAAAAATTTACATGTGCCCTCTTTAAGAGCATGAGGAGGCAACAAGAGCTCTCCACTACGCTGATCTTATGCAGTGTAAATGATCTCCTCCCACAAATTGTTCTTCTTTCTTTTCACCATTCAGTTGTGGATGTTTGCCTTAGTCATAACCTCCCGTTTTTCTTGTTTCTATTGTCTTTTGTCCCATATCAGTTCTTTCATAGCTTAAGGCTTAAGTTATTCTCCAGGGTATCCATCTCCAAATTATAGGAGAAATTGTTATAATGTTTTGTCTTGCAACGTATCCTGCCTATTGTCATTTTTGTTTTGCTATATTTATTTATTTATTGTCTACGTAACCAGCGGTTGCTTTTACAAACAATTTTGACATTAAAAAAATAAATTAATAGGTGATGCCAAGATGCAAACACCAAAAGAAAATAAACTAAACACAAACAAGAAACACAAAACAAACAGTTACAAATACATAAACATATGGAAATTAAATGAATACAATATTGTAACATGGGGCCAAAGAAAACATCACAACTTCATAGAAAACACAAGCCTAGCTGCTCTGATCTTTTAACATTTTTTTTAAATGGTACAAACTTGTAGCAAATATATCTATTTCGCCGAGGTCGTTGCCCCCCCTAAGAATCCTCTGCATGGGCGCAAAGAAGGAATAGTTGGTGGTATGAGCAACATGCCCAAACTTTGCAAACTTTGAAAGAGTAGGTACGTTTCTTTGGCAGTTTCAAACAATCACCCTGTCCTGTCACTTCTGAGACATGATGCAATTCAGGATTTAAAAATATCAAGAAAAAAAACATTGAAAATTTTAGAGCAAAATTTAAGAAAATCAAACCCGCCGGGACTTCTAGTTCAGCAATTGGCATTAGTACAACTTTGATAGCTACCACGGTCAGATGTATTATCAATACAAAAATTCACGGGTGGTTTTTGTAGAAAATATTTAAGAAAAGAGGTCATTGACCAGGATTGATGCAAGTCAATACGTTATAGAAACAAGTGAAGATCCAGACCCATGAAAAGATGGACAGACGACATCGTACCGGTGCGAATGTGGATGCAGAGGACACAGGGTAGAGAAAAGTGGATAAGTTTGGAAGAGGTCTATATTCAGCACTGTAGACATGTCTAAAAAAGGTCAATACTTTAGTTTGTTCCCGCGCACACTTAGCCAAAGAAGTCGCACAATAATTCCGTGTTAACAATGTGACTGATGTATAGATTGGCTAGATTAGAATCAAAAGTAAGGTACATCTTTCAATAATAATTTATCATTTGGTAGATAGGTACCTATACCATTCTAACTAATTGCCATACAAGATGTTATGAAAGTACCTACACGTCACGATTGCGTAAGACTCGAACCGTAGACTTGATTACATACGATACCTATATTGTGTTACTAATTATTATTGTTACTATGGTTTAAAGTTACTGCACCGATCTTCTGGATGCTGCATTAAGATTAGGTGACAGAGTATGTATGCATTCTATACTTTTACCGAAGACTTTCGACATCGAATTAGCAAAATTTGTAGCTGGCAACTACAGCTAAAAAGTGTCGAAGATAATATGTGCTTTTATTGGACAACCAGAGAAGCTTGATATATCAGACTTGTCGTCAGGTTTGGGAAAGCCACAAAAATTCTACTTAAAAATAAGCCTGTTGATAGATCGATGTGAATACCCAACAAAAGAGAAATGGTGTACCAATTTGTAGGATAGGCCACCTTAGAAAAAGTATTGTTCTGGAGTTCTTCTTCTTTTTTAGGATTTCTAAAGGCATTGAAAGTAGCAAAAATTCACTCTATGAAATTAATATTGAATTGAAAATTAACAAAGATTATTCTTATAAGTCTATAGAACAGTGGATCCTAAACTTTTTTTTAATATAAAATAAAATAAATCTTTCAAGGAATTGTCTCATTTTGTATTTTATAAATAACCTTGCGAGAACCCCCCTAACACTTTTCATGGAACCCCAATCGATATTATTTTCCTGCTGATCCACTGAATGATTCTAAGGACCCTCAGTGGTTCACTGATGTAGAGTATAATATCATTATTACTTTGAATAATTTTAAGAAAAATACCTACATTATCCAAGACCAAACATTATTCTGAACTCACTTGAGATTGACCATCTTGAGATAAAGGTTATGTTTACAATAATTTATAAACAAATTTAATCTGTTTTTTACTCAAGATGAGCGCTTTATCACAGAAATGAAAGCTCTACGAAGAATATGTGGAAAGACTCTGTGGTATATGGAAAGGAATGTGGTATGGATGTTAGTGTTGTGACAAAGATGAAAGTCAGTAAGTTGAAATGGCTTGGGCATGGGGAAAGAATAAATGCAAACAGAATGAAAAAGAACATTTTTAAGGCTGAAAGGAAAGGTGTAAGAAGGAGTTGTCGATCGAGAATGACGTGGATCGAACACATCGATTTCATCCTCAAGGAAGGCTAGGTCAGAAGAAAGAGAAATAAGAGAAGTTGTATAAGAAATGGCATATCGGTGGAAGAAGCATAACAATCACTGTATAGAAATACAGGTGTCAAATAGCTGTCGAAACTTATTGCTAAATGCATTTTTTCCTTCAACTAGTCCCGTCAAATCTGAGAGAGGCCAACCCCAGGTAGAAATTTCAAGTGTAACCAACTTTGAAAAACTCTGACCCGACCGGGAATCCCTCCCGGGACCTCTTAATCTGAAGTCCATACATAATATACTACTAGGTTACCGTGGTCGGAAATAGGTTCTATAATTAGGTATCGACAAATATAAGAATTCTCAATGAAGTTCATTAATACCTATTGCTTAATCTCTAATCTCTAATAAAACTTAAAGTCGGGTTAGTGCGAACACTTATAATTCGAGATTGGCTCAACAGATTCTTCCGATGTGTGATTTATTGGATTCTTCTCCATTCCGGATAACAGAATAACTAATAAAAAGTTGAAAATGGATATGAAATAATGTAAAATATGATATTAAAGTTAGTATGGAACGAAATTCATGGGACGCCATCTTTGAAAAAATCTAACAACAAAATATTATTGTCTTGTGCACCTGCACCCTCTCATTCTCGCATACGTATCTAATTGCCACTCTTACAGTAGCCCATTTCACTAACTCCACCGTTTCGGGCGTTTTAGAAATTTTTCATACAAAGTCAATCAAATTGCGCGCATATAATTATATTATCGCGTTGATCCCATCTGAGCTTTGAATGCGAATGAAATATATGAACGTTTTAGAACTAATATTTGCTATTATTTAGTTAGTTTATTTTTGTTTCTGGAACCACAATGAACGAGCCGCCTCTGGTTAGAACCAAAGGGTCTACATTCTACAGGACAACGTCTGTCGGGAAAGCTAGTAATAAATAAAAATATAATATAAGACAAACCTACTGTAAACTAAAAACCCGATATTTTGTAATTATTTGAACAAAATGTCAGGGTGAACAAAATATCATCATCAAAATAGCCATAAAATCGCTGTAAGTACCTACCAATCGGAAACTGATGCATTTTCATAAAAGCTGACAATGAAGATTTTGCGTAAAGATTTGATACCTACCTACTCAATTTACCTTGACTGTATTGTAGTTTTATACGATAATAAATATTAATGAACTAAAATATGACAATATTAGAGGTTCGGCTCGTTACAAAGTAGCGGTTCGGGTCGTACTCATGAGTCATGACTACTGCACTTACATATGTACATGTATACTATTGTATACCCGACAGGCAAACGTCAAATGTGATCCTTTAATGGTCTGTGGTCTATACTTCGACGAGATTTGGAAAATGGAGTCTTAAATTCCATCTTGTCTTCGCTTACAAAAAATTGTAGGTACCCGCCATTTTTTTCTCTATTTCATACAGGAGTCTAGCTAAGCTATAATTATTTTCGTTTTTCAATAAATATAATAGATATCTATAAAAACATATTTCAGAAATATTCCATTAAAAATTCAAAGAGAATACAAATTTGAATTTGTTGCACATTGTTCTAAGAGCAACTGTCAATTATTGGAAGTGTTCTATTCAATTCCAATGATAATAATTCAAATATTTTCAGTTTCATAGTTGCAATGTTGCCAACATTATAATATTCAGTTCTTATTTTGTTTATTAGTGATGGGCATGAATGCAGTGCAGGTGAATGGGTGCACACGAGTGGTACCTACGCGTATGTATGAACTACTTGTCCCTAAAGGTGAAAGTGCTCTGCTCATCATTGATACGTGTAGTATACACATAATATGAGGTATTTGACGTCCAACCGAAAATTTTCTGGGATATTTTAATATTTACAAGAAAAGAGCAATGAAAAATTACATAATGATATGAGCCAACGAGTTTATACTATGACAGGATGCAGTTTGCCGATGTTTTTGGTGGTGCAGGTATTGATCCTCAATTTTTATGTGGGTATTCATATTATTTCTTTCGTTGTAATGAGAACATCTTAATAGATGACGGGATTTTTATTCAGTCATTCAATTCTTCTTCTTCTCAGCCTAAAGCCGTGCACTCCTGAACGTAGGCCTCCTCCATGTTCTTCCACTCCTGTCCATCTTGCTCTCTCTCATCCATGTCCCACCTGCAAACCTCACCAGGTCATCTCTATGTCGTAGTGCGATCGTCTGGGGTTTCTTTGGGATGTTCTAGGGCTCCAGCACAAGATGCGTTTCGTCCATTTTTCGTTTGGGCTGCGGGCAATATGAGCAGTCCAGGGCCATTTATATATGAGGAAACTCTTTTGACAATGTGCAGTTTTCCTGAACCCTAATAGTCTCAGTACAGTAAAGGAGTGGTGACACGCAGATACAAGTGAAAATTTTAGCACTTTCATCGTTACATATGTGACGATACTATGCGGTTCTGTGCGCCGGATCCAATGAACCATAAAAACCTTTTAATTGACATTACACAAACTATTCTTTAATGATTTAAGAACAATTAATTAACTTATAATAATCAAAACTTGAGTTTTTTCGGGTGTTCGTGTCGGTAGTTAGTGTTAGTGAAATAATTGTCTATTTCCGTATAAAAAAATTAATTTGAAAATTCGAACGGTTTTTTCTTTTATCTTTTCTTTCTTCAAAGAACTTTCCAGTTTTGTTTTCAATTCAGAAATTTTACACAAACTGTCAGTAGGTATGTTATAAGGACCTAATGGTTATGTATACCGAACACCCAATGTGTATGCACGTTTGTGTAATTAATTATTATTATTTTGTTTTGTTATATCTGTCAGCTGACAGAGTGTTATAATATTGTTATTTGGTGACATAACGGTATGTATGCGTAGTTGTAGGTATTGAAGTGTACGAAGACATATAATCATATAATAAAATGAAGTAGGTACTTAGTATATTATGTTCACAGAATACCTATAATGAGTATAGTTAGGGCATTTTTTAAGACAAATTATTATTGACATCTTTTTGAATGAATTCTTCTATTTTACTCTCTATGGATTTTCTATTGTATATTTATCTCCATACTAAGATTTTCCCTCGATTCTGGCTATATTCTTTTTGCAATATCTACGTGTGGGTGATCCTTGAGTTAAACTCTCTTCCCTGGTTGGCTATGGTCTTCGTCGTCCGTGCTTTTTCTCAAGAATGAAAATCAGCTTCTTTCGCCAGCAACAAATACAAACGGTCAGCAATTTCATGTCCATTCTTGTTACACACAAACAAAAAGCACACATGAGGAAATGCAAAAAGGCATAATGACCGACAGTCGATATTACTATGGACTTCGCCTCCTTCAATTAGGAACAGTGTTGTTTTGCATTAAGTGTTCTTCAAAATAAAGTCTCACCATATTCTTGTAGATCTTATTCTATAATCTAAATTCTCATCACCTAAGTAGGTACCACAAAAATGTATTCGTCCATTATCTATTTTATCTTTGGTTTGGTTTATTATTTTAAAATAGGAACGATTGGCTCGACGCAATACTTATTGAGTTAACGAACACAATAAAATTCAAAACAGAAAAGCATAGACAAAAAATGTAATAACGCATAAATCGTAACCTAACGAGGAAATTCAAATTAGAACGAATGATATAATTTAGGAATGATGCTGATTTCAAAACAAAACAATACACCGTGCAACACCGCGATGTTTGTCTGTCGGTATGCAATATAAAACGTCTTCGGTAAATGATTGCACTGTAACAATGATACAAGTGTGTTGGTGTTGCTATTGTTACGAGCATCCGCTTGCGTATTGCTTCCAAATTATTTACAGGCAACACTCATTACCATCAATCAAAAGTGAGTGGAATACTTTTGTTTTTCGAATTTATTCTATCCTATTCAAATTTACGTATACCCGAATTTATAGACGATACTGACATTCTTTTAAATGATTACGCCATGTTCTTATTAGCTTAGGGCCACTCCCAGATCGTGAGGTAACCAATTATGTTAAAATTGAATAAAAGCCCTATAGAAACTATTCAAATTTATTAAATAGGCAAAAATACTTTTATGATGCCTGTCAAAAATTGTGGCGTCCATGGTTTGGAAGGAGAAGCAGGGCGGCCAATGATGAGGTGTAGTAACGACATCGTGGCTTGCGCTAGTTTTGGCTGGATGAGGAGAGCAAAAACGAGAGAGAGATGGCGCCAGTTGGGGGAGTCCTATGTTAAAAAATGAACGTGAGAAGGCTACAGAAGAAGAAGAAGAAGGGATAGCAAATAAGTATCTACTTAACAAACTTTTACTATTTGTATTTACTTTCGAATTGAGAGTTTTTAATGTGTTTTTTTGCTTAAAAAATAATTATACTCATTGGAAAAAAAAACATCATAATAATAATATAGATAGGTATTTTCATTGATTGCAAAAAAACGTAAAAGAAATTCAGTGTAATGCAGTGGGTTCCTAGGGAACGGTCTGTCGTCTGACAAGACGGCGCACAGACAGGTATTTAAAGAATCTACGCGGCCAAAATTATATTTATGATATATTAGGTTTTTGATGATGAAAATAAAATAAATAAGACATTTCAGTACATGCACATTTATCTATATCTATAAAACTGAATGTTTGTGTGTGTATGTCTTATAGATTCAAAAACCAGTGAACGTATTTCAATGAAACTTTGGTGATCTATTCCACTAATGTCCGGGAAGGTTTAAGCGGAGTATGAGTTCAATACCACTCCTTGGAGGGTAGTTGGAGGGTAAAATGTTAAAAAACGTTGATAGGAGTAAGTAATTGTTTTTTTTGGTAACTAGCGAATATATAATGTTGACTTGAGAGTGGGTGAAATGGGTGTAGGAACTGGAGCCTAGGCTATAGGGGGAATTGAGAACGCATCTATATGTCCCGCTATCCAGGTGGGACGAAGTTCCACGGGAGCCCGCTAGTTATTTCATAATAAAAAAATATTCATTTTAATTATTCATTCTCAATATCTGAGAGATTTGGCTGCGCTGATTGAAGCATGTCTATTGTTTCAGGCAAAAAGGAATTATTATTTTTTCTTTTTTGTATAATCTTTGAGCAAGGGATCTGAACTTAAGAGAAGTCTATTTAGTATGTCTCTATTACAGGATTATCTAGAAAATTTTCTCGAAAAATCCTGTCTGTATACCCTTAAATGCTTATTGCGTGCCTCTGCTGCTTCTTCAGACAGTTGTCCAATGGGACGACTGTCGCGACCTGGACGATTTGGTGATGTGATTGGTATTTCAAATGTATACATTTGAAATACCAATCACATCACCAAAAGGTATACCTTCAAGCCAAAGACGATTGTTTTTTTAAAAAAAAACTTCGTCTTTTTTGTGCGCTTTAGCCCATCTTTGCTTCATTGTACACTTAACATGTGCAAAATTTGCCTTCAGTTTATTAATTTGTCCTCTGCAAGCTCTTTACGCGAGAATATATTATAGTTTTTCAAAAAACATAGTTATTCATTCAAACTACGCAAATTTTCTTTATTCATAATGTCCAGTAAGGATTAACGAGTCACAATCCTCACTCCTGAGGTCCCTTCTGACCCTTAAACAAATAAATATTGTTTTAATTTCAAATAATACTTCTTTTAGAAATTTCGATTTTTTTACCCTATAACATTTAAAGTACCCCTATTTGGGCATCTGCGGTATTCCGCGGTAATTTTTTCTTCATTCATTTACATGAGTGTTAAAGTTTATATGAAAATAATCAAACTTATGGGATCTACTGTAATACCCAAACAAATCTCCCATTTAAGATACATTTCAAAAAAAAAATACCTTATTTTAATCGCTATGTCTCCAACGTTGTATGAACACTAAATGAAAAATTATTTAAGGTAATATAATTTATTTTTATTGTTACATACCTTTAGTCTCCGAATCCATCTCCATTTTTTACCAGTTAACCGCAGAATATTAATTTTTCTCTCACGAAACAAAACCTTTTTGAAAGTAGCAGAGAATAAACACGTACGCAAATTTCAATGATCAAGTTCCGACTAATATTTTTTAGGGCAGGTGCAACATTGGATGTTCCGCAGGCCAGCATATTGTTCGTTGGGGTTTCCTCTACCTCAGGAAGTCGATGAAAAAGTATTTTTTTCAGATTTCATTATCTGAATATTGGCCGCGTAGAATCTTTAAATACCTGTCTGTGCGGCGTCTTTCAAAATTATATGACAATGTTTTTCGTTACTACGGAAACAATATTGACAACGTTCTCAACTGACATATTCACCGCTTTTAAAAGTAGCGGCGTATCCGTAGGAAAACAAACCATAAGGGAAAGATATGTGGTGTGGAAACGACGGAGGAAAAAATGAAATTCGAACAATAATTGTAATTTCTGACATTTGTGTCTTCGTCGAACGTGAGTCGAACAATTGGCATTCAAATATTTGATTTTCGAACAATCCATTTTCAATTCAGCCTTCAATGGGTACGTACCTACTGCAAAAGTAGAAGATGCAAAGAGTTGGAATGTGTTTACACCTCGGAAAATATGCATAAAATATTCCGTCAGTTGTGAGATTTTTTTAACTATAATTACATGCGTTGGCGCTATTCTAAAACAATGAAGTTCATCTTTAATAAAAAGCAGAATTATAAGTTTATTCACTGTTTGAAGAATTTCATTTATTCTTGTTCTATAGGCGCAAATTTAATACTATGTGAACCAAATGCATTTATACGCCTCGTAATTATTTTGCAATTCACACTTGTGAGTAGAGCCTAGCCACTAGTGGATGGAATTAAGGAAGTTTGGAGATATTTTTAATGCACACACGAGTTTCTTCCATAAATCAGATGATTTCAAAAGAGGGAGGGGTTAAAAAGAATACTTAATTTAAATGGGAGGAAAGGGGGTGAAGTTAGAATGGGTAGATATTACCTACGTGTTAGTTTTTTCCGCGCGGACATTAAATTAATTATTCATATTTACCTACAAGTAATTGTTTATAATGTCATATTTTTCACTTCGTTGTTTTTGTATCACACTGTGTTCCGCTCTTTCGAAGCAGAGCTGAGGGATTTGGACATGGTGTGGGAGGAGGTCATAAACATTGCGCAAGATCGAGCGCAATGGAGAGCTCTTGTGAAAGTGGGGTGTAAAATGGAGTATTGATTGATTGATTGATTGTTTTTGTATCACAGATAAATACGCATGATTTTGGGTGAGGAAGGAGGTGGAGTTACTTATTAGGTACCATGTAGAATGTCGTGTACCTACCTAAAAACATACCAGGAAAATAAACTTGTAACAAAAGTACGTAAAGAAAAGAATAGAAAAAAATATATTTCTTACAATTTTGTAAATGAATAACCAATACAATTAATGACAATTAGTGAATTGACAGTAACAAAAATGGATATAGTCATATCCTGGCGCCAAATATATGACAGCAGTCGCAGTTTTTAAACATGGTTGCTCTCTTGTTCTCAATAATTTCCAACTTTTATCTCTATATTTCATTTATTATTAAATTTCTATACTTGTTGCATACGTGAGATTTTTCGACATGTTGAGAATTCTCATAATTAGGAGTTTCGGAGACAAACATTACCACCTAATGGAGAACGTTGTTAACGTAAAGTATAGTGGAAATAAAATACGCACTAAGTGCCAAAAATTCATTTTGAGATAATCTAATAAACCTGATTTTCCTCCCATATAGACATAGTACTATGATGATTTATGGATCCGTTTTTTTACGCCTTTAGATCATCGATATGGACTTAGTGCAATATTTAGGTTATTGGCAATGGTTTATAGAACATTTCTTCATACTCAACTTATTTTTTTTTCATTTTTGGCGCTTAGTGCGTATTTTGTTTCCAGTATACAAGTGATCACACTAAGCCAGCCTTCGAAATAACAGAAGAAGGCGGTCGTAAGACCGTAGTGGTTTGCTCCATTTGAAAATCGAACATCAGTAAAGAATTATTGTTAGAGTCATTAGTTGTTACATATTCGTTAAACTGTGTTAATCTGCTTCCACATAATAAAGTTTTTGTTAAGAGAAAAAACAAACAAATGACGAGCTAGCATAACTTTTATTTGGCATAAAAATGTGGAACAAACAATATTTAAACACATTTCATCCAAACCGTACGGAAGTTGTACGTAATTTCCTTTTTTTGTGAACACTTTGTTCATTCACTAGCGAAAGAGAAAAACTTGAGTCACGATTTGTCGCGTAAAACGAGAGCAGTGCCTTAATTATTATTTTCTGACAAAATTGCTTCGTGTTTTGAACTATTACATATTATTCAATCTATGGCTGTCGAAATGAAACGTTCCTATTTCCATTGGTCGCAGCATCACGCGTAAATTGTTGGATCGATTTTGTTAATTCTTCTTCTTCTAAAGACAGAAAGTCGAGTTAGTTCGAACACTTATAACTCGAGATCACCTGAACGGAAGCCCTAGTGAAAGTTTTCGATGATCGAATATCGAAACGATCATCGAAAGAGTTTCGAAAAATTTTCATACTGAAATGATCAAATTTTAATGATTCGATCGTTTTATTTAAAAACACTTATTGCTCGCTAATAAGCGCTTATTTCCGTGCAATCAGGTTTCGATGAAACTCGTACCTACTAGCCCCACAGATTTTTATCACTTTTGGTTTATTGGAATTTTCTCCGCTCCGGATAACAAAAAAACTATATCTAATATCCGGATAAGAAAAATGGATAGAAAATAAAATAAAATAAACCTAGCTAATATTAATGATATTATGGAACAGATTTCGATACAACAACATCATCTGTGATTTTTTTTTATAGAAACACAATTTTTATTTCACTGACAACATTGACATTGAAAATATTGGCACGCAGATATTAATTAGATTGAAAAATTTTCAAGCTGTTTCTAATTTGTTAACATTGAAGCGCATTTTTTAATAAATTAAAACACGAAAAGTGAATAAATCTAATTTTGAAATTATATCGTCGTTTGACATAAACTGTCAGTTGTTTGATAGTTGATGCGATTGACAGAATTCGTATGGAAAATATGTGTCTTAAAACAGATGCATCGGTAGGAATGGCATTCGTTAAAAGTTATTTTTTTATCGTTGTTTTAAAAATTCGGATTCAATACCTAATCATAGTGAGATCACCGTCTGCCAGGAAAACTAGTTTTATATGAAAACGAATCTGATGTGCTCACTCAAGGTGAACACAAATACTCAATTTGACTCTTTCACAGTAAGCTACTGAAAGTTTGTGTCGTGAAAGAGGAAGATGATCGGCACCTGAGAACGAACCCACGACCACCAACCATTTCTAACCATTTTAGATCTTCTCTTCTCTTCTTCTCGACGATGGCCTCCTCCATCTGCTTGCATATCCTGTGCTCTCTGCATCCAGGTCATCCTAGAGTTACATCCTGGACGAGTCACAGGAATGTAGACAGACAGTCTCGTCACCCGATCCCCTGAACGTGCTTTAACGCAAATACCAGCACCGCGTTCTAGGAAAAGTGACACCGTGTTCTCTCAGCAGCTCCCGAGATTCTTACGGAAGCAAGGTATAAAATAGGGGAGGAACCACCTCTCGTGCATGGTCAGTCGTTACTTGGCATTTCCATGTACTTAATCTGCTTGTGATTTTTAAATAGTTTTTTAAAACTGAATCACCCACAGCAGAGTAGCCCTAGTATAAGTTTTCGATGATCGAATATCGAAACGATCATCGAAAGAGTTTCGAAAAAATTTCATACTAAAATGATCGAATGATTCGATCGTTTGATTTTAGAACACTAATTGCACGCTAATAAGCGCTTATTTACGTGCAATTAGCTTTCGATAAAACTCCTACTAGCCCCACAAACGTAACTTTAGCACACCACTCAACATTGTCTCTAAATTCTAAATTTAAATGGAAAATTACAAGGAAACGAATGTAAAGACCCAGAATGAGATGCCACACTATTTTTCAGATGCAAAGATGGTCGAAAAACGGTAAAATAGTCTAAAAATACCTACTAGTGTTTCATATTGAGTGGGTCAAGGTTAGAAGACTCTTGTTGTAGTTGTTTCTAGACACTTAAGCAAATCAAGACTCTTTTGACAAATTCTTAACTAAGTACATAAATTCGAGGTTCGGGTCAACCAAGTATTCAGTGGTCCGTTTGTGTATTAAATCTTCTATATAAAAATGGAGAGCAATTCTCCGATGTCATCGCATCACGCCTAAACGGCTGGACCGATTTCACTTATTCTTTTTTTGACGTGTAGGATTTTATCAGGAGAATGTTCTTTTAGAAGAAAAAATTAAGAAAAATGCATGTAAAATTAGAAAATTAAAGAAAACTCTATGTAGACAAACTTATTAGTACTTTTTACATTATAATTTTTATTCCAATTTGGAAATTTTGACAGAAATTGTCAATTGGTGCGATTGACAGAATGCGGATGGAATATATATATGGTTTAAAACAGACGCATCGTTCGGAATTACTTTGGTCAAATGATAATTAATTCATCACCATACAAACTAAAATTCAATATTCATAGTTAGGAACACAGGACAACGTCAGTCGGGAAAGCTAGTATTGTAGGTATAATTATCATGTAGAATGCATTGTACAACTTGGTCTGTGTCATCTAGTTGATCTTTTGAGTGTAATTGTAAACTGCTCTTACTTAATCAATTTGCCTATTCTTCAAATATGACACGAATACAGTCCATCTAAGTATAATGTCACTTATTCGCTTAACACGCTTTGAATTGTTGTGAGATTCTAATGTTTTTCTATGATTTCTGGCATATGTCCCTCGCGGTTATGAGTTACGTAGTCTATTCGATCTGTCCAATTTTCACTACTTTTTTCAATGACGTCAATGGTGGCTTTAATATTGACTTCAAATGCTTCAAGAGTCTCTGGTTTGTCGTCATAAACGAGGGGGAAGGGGGGAGGGGCAGTTGACAGGACCATGCACTTGATTGTATTGTGAAGTGATCTGTGAATTTGGCGAACATATGTATTTTTTTTCAATGTAAATTTTCTCAATGTTATGCGTTTAGCAGAAGCGAAAGAGGTTTGTTTGGATAGGAAAGAATGGAAGTCCGTACTCTCTGCCTACCCCCTTCGGGAAACGACGTAATGGGTAAAAAAATTCACAATTCTAATAGAAATGTTAACATAATTTGACATAATCAAATGTCAAATTATAGAAAACAACCAACGAAACTTCTCGTGTAGCTTAAAAAAAGAATTCTAAAATATTAAATGTTAGAAGTGATTGGTAGCCTAGGCGACGGCTTTTGTACGCACAGTCAACCATCTCAAAGTATTATCATTGAAACCGTTCATATTCTTGAACACTTTGCCAGTGCTACATTTATTTGCTTAGTGCTGTACAGACGCATAGAGACATTTTAGTGTAGTCTACGCATAAAGCGAAAAAGTTGTCATAGAAGTTACAATGCATAAAGGAATACTTCATAATAATAATGGTCACACTTCTCGTACATTGCATTATGGTGTAATATCTTCACTATTATCTATGATTTTTTGACAGGTGACTAATTTCTATTAATAATTCAAATCCATGCGTTCGAATGTCATAACTTGTAACAACTATTTTTGAATATTAATGGAATGTCAGTTTTGTGGTTTTTCTATGGTTATTATACCGAAAGAATAATTCTTATTAATAGAATTTCCAATACACTAAAACACGTTAATATTTTGTTTATACGTTATACCTACTCTTTATGTATCGGGAAACAGTGGAAACTGACCTTGTCGACAAGATGTATGTACTTATGTCAGTCATATTATAACAGTTTGACGGACTTCCGAAAATACTTCAGTGGGACATTGCATGTAAATTAAGTCATGAAGGTAGGTACGCATTATTTTGAGCACAAAATGAAGACAAAAATTAACCTTTTCAGAACAGACACACAAATGTGCAGATAAAAGGACTAGACATCGCTATAAGGTGGCTTTTACAGGTTTTTTTGCGATAGATTATTGATTATTAATACGTGAAGGAAACTTTTTGTGACCATATTTACGAAATTGCGCAGACGGTGGAGTATGAAATTTCGCACACTTATAGTTTATATAGAGAAGGAGTGGCTAATGCTAATATTTTTTTAATAATGCATAAAAATAGATTAAATCAATAAAAAAAACATTACAAATACTACTGTAATATTATACTCATACACACTTCCACAGACTACCGACTATAAGAACATCAACTTCATAGAAACAAATGTAAAATGAAAAGCTCCTCATAATGGGTGGGCGCAGAAAGCTTTTCGAAAACGGTATATTCAAATGGAAGGTGGAGCTGGAAATGGCGGGATATAAATTGAGAATATATTAATATTGTTTGTCTTTAATAATAATAATAATAGAAAAAACTTTGTAGGTACATATCAACATTTCAAATTTGACGTATCCAATATCCATGATTGTGATCGTTTTTGAAAGAAAATTGTGAAAAAGCGCTCGCCCAGTCCATGACAATGGAACCTTAATAATGTTCAAGCTTACATATAATTGAAATAAGTTATTGTCGAATTTCGAGCACTGGTCGAACACTAGTTGATTATTAACGCAAAATTGATCTTGATCAGCAACTTAAGCCAATTAATAGTAAGAAAGTAGGATTACATATCATAAGTTTTTCACCACGGTAATAAATTCACGCGCAAGACATTTTAAGGTTAGTAGGTATAGGCTTAATGCAACCGCCAGTTGACAAGCCTATTTGCACTATCATAACAACAAAACACGATTGATCATAATATTTTGTTTAGAAGTTGTATTTATTGAGAATGTATGTTATCACCTTGCTTAACCTCTTGAGGTCAGCGTTGATCAACTCCCGGTCTAGCCGGAAAATTATGGAATATTCTAATTTTCCTGTTAAATAAATGACTTTAATCAAATGTTTCATGCGCAATCGGCTAGACGGTCTCTTCAGGTTTACCGGTTTATTTTAAGCCGTTCAAGGATTGTCTGATTTTCAATAGTGAATTCTGAGAACCAGCATAATCTTTTAAGGTTCTACGTAGAGTGTTATGGGGCATGTGAATGATGACGAAACCTACAAAATGCGGTACAACATCTATCAAGCTCCCGGGATACCTGATTATCCTCTATTGAGCAGGGTTTTATAGACTATTCACGGTAACAAAATGTCATCATGAAGACCAATGAGCCACGAGCACCAATGAAGATTATGAATGCAAACCCATCAGGGGGTAGATGACGGGGTTGATTCATGATGCGCTGGGAAGATGAATTAAAGAAAGACTCTGTTTCAGAATCAGAGAGTCGATTCTTTAGTGGGTGAAGGTTACTTAAGGGTCGGAATCGGCGTTCTACGTGTTCTTACCCATAATTATTCTCCTTTCGCCGGTAAGCCGTGTTCGCGTCGCCATATTTCTGATGGCGTTCGCTTAAAATTGTATACTTGTTCATAATTTCAGTGAACCCGGTGTTATGGGTCATATTGTGGATTTTGTGTTGGTGGTTCTTAGTGATGGTTGATGGTAGTTGCCGACCTCGGTAGCCTAGTGGCAAAGGCTCCGACTTCAGATCAAGAGGTCCGGGTTCGATTCCCGGTCGGGTCAGAAATTTTCAATGTGTTTTTTCACTTGAAATTTCTACTCGGGGTTGGAATCCTGTCTCAGATTGGACGGAACCGGTTGACTGGTAGACAATGCTTTAAGCATTAAGTTCCGCCGGCTATACTGACACCTATGTATAGAAGAGTGTTATTTATTTATTTTATTTATTTATGGTATGTGTGTTTGTGTGTGTCAATAAACTTTTCTTTATCACAGTTTGGTTTTTTATTGTTCACTTCCGGGTCTTCTCCACGAATCTCGGCGATCTTCGTTCCATGTCTGCCGACTGCGCTGGCTGGCCGTTTGGAGGACGAAGGACGTCGGATCGCGAAGGTTCTCTGCTCCTATCGAGCGCTTCAAATTTCAAGAAGGAAATTCCTTACCATACTTACAGTTTACCATACTTACAGCTTATCAGGTATGGCGGCCGAGTGACGCTGCAGTGGTGCCTGGAGCTTTTCAACTTGTGCTGGACGGAAGGCCGTACCCCCGGTGACTGGAGGAAAGCCATTATCTGCCCTCTGTACAAGGGGAAGGGCTCCCGGTTGGACTGTGGCAACTATCGTGCAATCAGCTTGTTGAGCAACGTGGGTAAATTATACAGTAGAATTTTAGTAGAAAGGGTTAGAACAATAACTGAAAATAAAGTTTGGGATGCACAAGGGGCTTTTATGAATGGGAGGGGGTGTGCCGATCAGATCTACGCTCTGCGGATGATTACGGAGAAGCTTTTGAGTAAACATCAGAAGCTTTTCTGTGCATTCGTAGATTTGGAAAAGGCATATGATAGGGTAGACAGGGGTAAATTATGGGAAGTTCTATCAATGTATGGAGTGAATAACCGGTTGATTCGTGCCATTGCTTCGCTATATTCGGAAAGTACTGCGTGTGTGAAGGTGAACAGTCACCTTTCACCGGAGTTCTATCTTACGAAAGGTGTGAAGCAAGGGTGCGTCATGTCACCCTGGTTGTTCAATTTGTTCTTTGATTTTTGCGTCAGTGGGTTAAAAGATATAAATATAGGGGTTGAATTGAATGGTATAAAGGTATGTGCGCTTATGTATGCAGATGATTTAGTACTTATGGCTGAGTGTGAAAATGATTTGCAAGAACTTGTGTCAAGTGTGTTTGAAAATTGTGCAAAAAATGGTCTAAAAATGAATGTAAGCAAAACAAAGGTGTTGGTATTTGAAAGGGATGAAGCAAGAACGAATTGCAAAGTAACCGTAGAAAATGAATGTCTTGAGCAAGTGAATGAGTATGTGTATTTAGGAAGCATGTTTAGTCGGGATGGAAAGTGTGAAAAAGAAATCGAACGTAGGAAAGTTGCTGGTCGCAAGGTGGGCGGTGCATTAAGACCTATAATGAGAAACAACAACGTCTCACTACAAGCAAAGAAACTAGTGCATAACGCAATCCTGCTACCATCGATGATGTATGGTTGTGAAACGTGGACATGGACGAAAAAAGAAGAATGTAGTATAAATGCAGTAGAGATGAAATCTCTACGAAGAATATGTGGAAAAACTTTATGGGATATGGAAAGGAATGAAAATATTAGGAAAGAATGTGGTATGGAAGTAAGTGTTGTGACAAAGATGAAAGTTAATAAGTTGAGATGGTTTGGGCATGTGGAAAGAATGGATGCAAACAGAATGACAAAGAAAATTCATAAGGCTGAAAGGAATGGTGTAAGAAAGCGTGGGCGACCGAGAATGACGTGGATCGAACACATCGATTCCGTCCTCAAGGAAGGCCAGGTAAGAAGTAAGAGAAATAGGAGAAGCTGTATGAGAAATGGTATGTCGGTGGAAGAAGCGAAAGAAGTATGCTTGGATAGAAAAGAGTGGAGGTCCGTTCTCTCTGCCTACCCCTTACGGGACACGGCGTGATGGGTAAAAAAAAAAAAAAAAAAAACTTACAGTTTTACTTCGACAATGGTGTTGGAGACGTATGTATGCTCCGTGCTGACTGGTATGAACAAAGGACGAATGATTCTATACGCAGCGAACTCGGCGTCATCTCTCCTTTATCCACTGCATACGAGCTGCGCATCCTTTGCTTTTTTGGGCACATAACACGAAGAGCGCCAAATTTCCTGGAAAGGGGGATTTTGGTGGGGATGATCGGGGGCAGGAGGAGAAGGAGATGAATGCCCATGAAATGATCCAACCTTAGGTGGGCAACGAAAAAGGATGGAGGGAATTCATGAGAATGACGGTCACGATCCACGACATCGAAGGACTGACAGAAGATGAAGAAATCATTATCAGGAATAATTACTTACTAGGTAGAATTATATAAAAACATTTTTTATTTTTTAAAGCATAACATTCAATAAACATATATAATATATATGAAAGGCGTATTTATGAAACCATTTAAAGTTAAAAATAATAAAAGTTATATCTGAAAGACGAGTCTTTCATTTCACTTTCGAACGTCGCAGACTTCACAAGTTGACAGTTGACTCAGGCTAGGTAGGTATCTTACGTCAATTAATTTAATTTAATAATAATAAAGTTATGCAGATTATAAAGTATCGGTATTTCATTTTAATTAAAATAAGCATTATGGGTATGCAGTTCCTTCATATGGATATTATTTAAACGCCTATTAAAATTGAAAGAGTTATGATAGTCATATATTATTGTTTTCATATGTAGGTATACAACTTTTCCACTAATATTACACATTTTTATCTTAAAAGCGGTTTAAAGGTTGATGTTAAAATAAACAAGAGGAACAGAACATCACTGTATGAAGAAAACAGATTAGGATAATCTATATATTAATACGTGAAGCAAAAATTTTGTGACCTAATATTTACTAAAATTGTGCATTAAAATACATTAAATCAATAAAAAAAACATTATAAACACTAGGTACTGTGATGTTATGTTTTTGATACTCACACACACACACACACACACACACATCGATGTATTTGACATTGGCACAGACGCATGTATCCTTTTGTTTATCTGTGGTCAAATTGAGAAAAGATAAATATTGTTTATCTTTAACAATGGTAGAAAAAACTTTGTAGGTCCATATATCAACATTTCAAATTTGACGTATCCATGTCATTGTTTTTGAAAGAAAATTGTGAAATAGCGCTCGCTCAGTATTTGACTATGGAACCTTAATAATGTTCAAACTTATAATTTAAATTAGTTATGGCAGAATTTCGAGCACTGGTCGACCACTAATATTAATAGTTCCCTCGAGGCAGTCGGAACATTTTCTTCTTCTTTTGTTAGCGACCCATCAGGTGCTCGATAAGCACTGCGGTACTGCAACATTTCATACGCATTTTTTTTTTTTATAAAAAAATGGAATATTGTTTGTAAGTCACCCTTAGGCTCCCTGATGCTATGCAACCTCAGGGTAACTTATAGCTTCACCCCTACATGCGGGGCTTGGTAGGGGCGGACTCTTCATTCCTCTAGCTCTAGCTACGCAGGTAGATGCGCAGAATAATGCCAGTATCTCCACAGCAGTTGTCAAAGGGGAAGTTAGGTCACATGTTCAAAAAACAACTGGGAGGTGATAATCGAGGGCATCAAAAAAAAAGATAAAAGGAAAAGGGTAGGAGTCAGAAAAAGGTTCGAAAAATATTAAAGAAGCTTCATGAAAAAAATTGAAGCATGGCGCAATATTCTCTATTTTTTTTTGAAAAAAGAAAACACAAATATGAAAATTATTTGCGCAATCAAAGTTTTGTGGTAGCACTTTCGTCCAATAAAAATGCATGACAGAAATATGTTGATGGTCGGTGTGCGATAATCGGGTGTGACCCGTCATTAATTACACAAAAAAGTGTCAAATGTGTCAGAGAGTAGACTTAATTTAAGGGCATATGATCCGTATTATAAGTTATGTCCGCCATGTTAATTTATGCGTTTTATTGCAAATAATTTTGCTGTTAGTGCACCAAGTATGAGTTTTGTTTGTGCTTTTATTGCCATAGTTCAAAAATTCATTAGTTCCAATAATTACCTACGAAGAATTTAAAATAAATAAAAGATTAAGTAGGTAGGTATATTCTATTATTTCAAAATTCACTGAACTAAGAAAACCATTTTAGGATTATTATTTTGTTGGACATAATTTTTAGTGAAAAACATTCAATTATGAATTATTAGAAGCGGCAATTTGAAAAAAAATACTGTATATAGAAATGTTGGGTTCCTTTTTTGTAGGTAGGAGGTAGGTATGGATGTGAAATGATTTGAATGGGAGTAGTACCTACTATAGACTACTTCAAAAAAATCATCACAAATAGGTATATTATATAAGGCGGAGCTATGTTTATTCAAATACATCGTTGTCTCTTTCCAACTTATTCTTTTGTACTGATGATGACAAGCAGTACCTATACAAATAATAATATTTTATACTTTATACCTACTTAGATTTTTGAAAGAGGTAGATATTCTAAAAAATATCACAGACTGAAGTGTAGTGTATTTAAAAATACAACTATATTTTATCGAACACAGACCTTTGTATACTAAATGCAAGGGTGGCTAAAATGACTTCCTTATCACAGACAGATTTCAGGAAGAGGTTCCGTATAATTCATTCGTGGAAAATCCAATGCGCCCTTCACCTTATGCCCGATATTCACTTGCGCCGCGAGCGTGTAGGTATAACGTTGCCGCCATTTTATCAAAACGAATCCCGCTCGCGTTCGATTTGCTAATCACGCCGTAGGTAGGTACACACTTAACCTTTGGATGAAATTGATGCAACGTTACACGTTCGTGGCGCGAGTGAGTACCGGGCCTTATCAATTACCCAAATTACCGTCATCCCACTCACTAACATTTAAACCTTAAAGTAAGCTTTTGCCAATTTATTAAAAATGGCATAATTTCCTTGAAAAAAATTTAAATAAAAATGTTATTTAGGTAGTTAAAATATCCTTAACCTTAAGATCCTTAATTTGACATTAATAATTGCCCCATTTGTACGTTCGTTGACATTGACATTAATTTTTCTGTCATGTTGCAAAATATTATTGGGCCTACATACATGGTGATTCTGCCTAGAAGAAGGTTATCCACAGGTGGTGTTCTTACTTAAATAGTATACATGGTGGAGTCATGAAATGAGAACATTCAAAATTAGATGTAAAATAAGAAAAAGTAAATGAAGCAAAAATTTGTAGCGCAAAAATCATCATTGGAAATTTAAATTCAATTGTTCGAGTGTTCTATTTTTGAAGACGATATTGGGCAAAATGGCGTCAATCATTTTTTCATGAATCTCTGCTTACCCTATGTGAATAATAACTTCAGATCACGAGGTCCCGGGTTCTATTCCCGGTCGAGTTTGTTAAGTGTTTCTCACTTGAAATTTCTCCCGGGGTTGGCCTGTCACAGATTGGATGGGACCGGTTGACTGAACGAAATACTAATGTAATGTGAACTAGGCTTAAAGGCCTGATTGGGCAATAGAAAATACGAAATGTAAGGGTCTAGCTTGCTCTATTTTAAGCTAGGACATACCTACAAGTGATAGTCGGACGCACTCAAATTCTCCGGTTGTTTATTGTAAATTCTTTGGAAGGATCACTTTTTATACATCTTTTTTAAGGTTATTTAAAATAACCCTACATACTTTGTTGCCGCATCCTGTATTTTCTCGAAGAAAAGTTATTACGTGGTAGCTGATGCTATAATTCTTGTTAAGAACTTGGTTGACCTTAACCTAAATAATCCACAACTCACACTGTTTATTTATAACTTTAATAAAGCCCCTTAAGCCATCCCTAGTGGTCCAGTGGTCCAGTGGCCTGTTTTATATCAGATACTTAATGATCCGGTATACTTCGAATCAACTATATCCTAATCCAGTCAATCAAAATCTGACTGATAGGAACACTTTGTATTGGAGAACGAAATCATTGGTTTTTTGTTTATTTTCCTCGCAGTTATTCCATATGTTTACAGAATTTGGAAAATCCCTTTCACAAATGTTTCAAAGCCAACAAAATCCAAATATTTTTATAATATACTAGCTTTCCCGACAGACATTGACCTGTGTTCCTAACTATGAATATTGAATTCGAATTTGTATGGTGATGAAGTAATTATCATTTTGACCAATGTGATTCCAACCGATGCGTCTGTTTTAAACCATGTATATTCCTTCCGCATTCTGTCAATCGCACCAACTATCTAACAATTGACATCAGTTTCTGTCAAAATTTCAAACATGTAATAAAAATTATATGGTAAAAAATACTAAAAAAATACCTACTTAGAGTTTTCTTTAATTTTCATGCATTTTTCTTAATTATTTTTTCTTCTAAAACAACCTTCTCCTGATAAAAGCCTACACTACAAACAAAGAAATCGGTCCAGCCGTTTAGGCGTGATGCGATGACATCGGGATTTAGCTCTACATTTTTATATATAAGATAAGATTTATAATCAGAGTATATTATATTCGGAGTCATAGCATATTAATCTTGGTTAGAGCGATACCTTAAATATGCAGTGTTCAGTAGCTGGCGTTAAAATTACAGACGATATTATTATGTAAGTGAGGTCTTCTAAATAACTTTGATGGTTATTAATTACAACAAGAACAGAATTTCATTCATATTATTAATAGTGCATAGATCAAGTAGTATCTATACCTACGAATAAGAAGACGAAAATAGCAGTACCTACCTACCTGCGATTTACAACAATTAATTATAGTGAAAATATTCTGTTTCGTTCTATTTTTGAATATGGATGGAATGTGCAATTCTTTCAAACACAATTGCAATCAATCCGTAGGAAAAATGTTGCAATAACGAAAATTTCTTTTTAAACATTGCGTAGGTACCTACCTACATTCCGCCTGCTCACGTATCTCAAACGAGTTTACCATTTTTTTTTTCAATACAAAGTTAATACGGCGAGTATGATTTCTGTTTAATTAACAATTTCAATTTAATTTCATTATCGTATAAGAGAAAAAAAGTGAACTGACCTTAAGGGTCATTCGTGTACACATCTTTTGAAGCTATTGCATCAGTCTCCGTAAAAAAATGAAGATCTCTACCTAGTTTTATCTGTAATATTTTTTCGTGATGAGCACACTTAATTTAGACATCGCGGACTTTATTAAAAGCGATGACATGTTCATTTTTTTACCTCGTTTCCTGTCACTTCTGGAAGAATTCTTTATTAATATATTTATTGTATATTATCTTCGACTTTTTCTGTAGATCTTGTTTAGGAATATTTTTGAGAGATAATAAAATAATTAAAAATAAAATACTCTTTATTGCGTACAAAAATATATTAAAAAATATATTATTGTGGAAAGGGCGGGCTTATTGCCGAATGGCAATTTCTTCCAACCAACCCCAGGTGGAGAAAAAACAGTGTTGTTACCTTAGTATAACAATATCGCACTAAAGGCTTACAAATTAATGGAATGATGTAACTAACTAGAATGTATACCTTTAAGCTACATAAATTTTATGCACATCCGATTGACTTTTATCATTTTCAAAAATGGTAATGACTCAATACCATTTTGTTGTATCTAGATGACTTATCGAAAATTTCATCTTTGATTTTTACGATAAACTATGATTAGTGCTATTTTATATCCGTGATAAAGGTCTCATAAAGATCGACATTTTATACTCATGATATTGTAATTATTATGTAAAGACAAATTGCCAAATAACCAGTACCACTGGTATAAGTTTTCGATGATCGAATATCGAAACGATCATCGAAAGAGATCGTTTGATTTTCGAACACCATTTGCACGTTTTAATAAGCGCTTATTAAAACGTGCAAATAGCTTTCGATTAAACTCGTACTAGCCCCACAGTTGTAAAATAAAAACATAATATGTATATACCTTTTAGCATACATATACTTACAACCCGTTCCGAATGTTTCAGTAATGATTCTGATAGGATTCAGCCATTTATTAATACTAGCGGTCGACCAGTGCTCGAAATTCGACCATAACTAATTTAGATTATAAGTTTGAACATTAGACTGAGCAAGTGCTATTTTACTATTTTCTTTCCAAAACAATGACATTGATACGTCAAATTTTAAATGTTGATATTATGTGTAAAGTTTTTTCTATTATTATTGAAGAAAAAAACAGTATTCTCAAATTGACGCAATGAGTTTGAATATTCCGCTACTTTCAGCTCCACCTTCCATTTAAATATACCGCCTTCAAAAAGCTTTCTGCGCCCATTATGAGGCGCTTTACATTTTATATTTTTTTTCTACGACATTGATCTTCTTTATAAGAAGTGGAAGTGTGTGTGAGTATCAAATACGTAACATTACAGTAGTGTGCGTAGTGTTTTTATTATTGATTTAATCCATTTTTATGCATAACTAGCTTTCCCGACAGGCGTTATCTTGTGGTTCTAGCGCGAAGTGGCCCGTTAATATGTACATAATGTGCACTGCGTCCCCGTAAATCAATACAAAACTAATTCGATTGAGTTAAGCTAATAAAATAATAACATTAAACTATTTCTGAAACATCCATATTTCATTCGTATTCAAAGCTCTGGTGAAAAGAACTTGAGAATAATGCGCTCGCGCACACATCCTACCTCGCCTATTACCAATACGAATGTGCCCGATAATATTGATGACTTTGTATGAAAATTTTCTAACCGTTCCATACAAACTTAAATATTGTATTTTACATAATTTCTTATCCAATTTTTAAACATTTTATTAGTTATTCTGTTATCCGGAGCGGAGAAGAATCCAATAAATCAAACATCAGAAGATTCTGTTGAGCCGATCTCGAGCTATAAGTGTTCGCACTAACCCGACATTAACTTATATTAGAGATTTTAAGAAAATATTAGCATTCGCCACCGCTTCTCTATATAGACTATAAGTGTGAAAAATTTCATACACCTCCGTCCGCGCAATTTTTGTAAAAAGGGATGCAAAGTTTTTGCTTCACGTATTAATATATAGATTTACCTATCATTTACGAAATGGCTATATAAAATAACAAAATATTACAATAAGTTGTTCTTTAACGGTGAATTGAATTAAATACATATTCGAAACAACAACGCTGAATATTCTATCCCAGGTCTGGGCAAACTGAGGCACGCGACCCAAACTGAGGCTATTCAATAAATCATCTGAAGATAAAACACATCTCAAAATTTTATAATGCTTTAATTCGGATCCATATCATTTTTCCAATATTAAAAAAAACCTTTTTTTAATAAAACATACTAGGTACCTACTTTATTATTTACATTAAACTATTCTATCTTGAACAACAATTTAAATTGTTAACGATGAATTTTTAGCCATGCTCATTCTCACAAGCAGTTTTAAGAATATCGAAACAAACTACTACAACTGATTAGGTATCAAAAAATCCATTCACTTCCCATATTTTTTGTAATGTTTTTTCGTGATAATAAACAATGTAAGTTGGTATATTATGGATGTAACATAAAAAGGTGATTTTTCGCCTTTTTCTAAAAATAAGAAGAAGTAAATATTTTCTCCTTCTTATTTTTTGCGGCCCGCCGCTCATTATGAATTATTGAATTTGACCCGAAATCCAAAAAGTTTGCCCAGCCCTGTCTCGTGTCTATATCCTATCCAATAAAACACAGTTTTTTTTATTTTAGAGTTAAGACAAGTTCTGCTGGACTGCTGGCTCTCATTTACAGAGTTTAATTTAGTTAAAATCTTTTCATTGCACAAAAAAAAATAAAATAAAACAATTAAGTGAAATCTTCTTCTTCTTCATTAAGTGCCACTCCTATCGGAGATTGGCGACCATCTATGAATAAGTCTCACCAACTCTGCAGCCTGTGGCACACCAAACCACTGTCTCAGATTCTTTAGCCCCGAGACTCTTTTACGCCCGATATCCCGCCTGCCCTCTATCTTTCCATCCACAATCAGTTGTAGCAGAGCATATTTTGTCATTGCGAAAGATATGGCCAAAGGAGGCGGCTTTGCGTCTTCTGGCAGTGGTCAGCTGCTCTCTGTCCTTATAGGTACATCGCTCTCAGAACCTCCTCGTTGGTTACCCGATCCCTCAAAGAGATGAATGAATGAATGAATGAAATTTATTTCCCCATTAATAATTACACTACATTTAAACAGTTACAGTAGTTGGAAATTTTACTGCCTCACTAGACATGGTCTGTTCTGAGGCAGTACTAGATGTTTACAAATGCTAGTATAAAATATTACCACGCATAGCATAGTTTAACCTGTTAAATGGAAAAAAGCAAGAAATAAACAATTTACAATATAAGATATTTGCGATCCAATGGATGAATGGTCCGTGCCAGGCGACAAAAGACGCACCACACCCCCCAAGTGCAATCAAAACAAAAACAACAAGCACATACAAACAGCACAGTATTTTAAGCAGCAACACAAGGACATGTCCCTCAACACCCAGAGAGTTCTGCGGTTTACCTATGGATGGGGAGCATTCTTTCAATTAAGTCAAACACATTATATTCAATTTACCTTTTTAATAGAAATAAAATCATTATCTATCGTAATTTAATTTTAAAATTTGATTTAAAACGAAAAAATATTTTTATAACCGTGTGAAATTTTTAAATAAGTAGCAAGTAAATTAATAGTTATTATAAATACGTTGGTTATACATAAATTAAATATTATATTATTGTGAAATTTTGTTTAATTAATATAGGTAGATACATAATCGAAGCCATGCTTATAATTTATATAATCTTATTACATATTCGTACAGTCACCCCACAATATTATTGATAATCAACAAGATGTGTATTACTTTTGAAAGGCAGCATCATCCATATCTACTGCATCTACCTACAAGTAAAATACATCTATAATATAAAAGAAAGTCGGGTTAGTGCGAACACTTATAACTCGAGATCGGCTGAACAGATTCTTCCTATGTTTGATTTATTGGATTCTTATCCGATCTGGATAACAGAATAACTAATAAAACATCGCAAAATGGATAGCAAACAATGAAAAATATACCTAATATAAAAAAATAGTATAGAATCTTTTCCATAAAACAACGCCATGTGTAAAAATTTATTATATTATATAATACGACGCAACTCAATCGTCTGTTTTTCATTTCAGAATAGCCGTCAATGTGTTATTGTTTTATTTGTACCAGAATAGTACAAATAAAAGAAACTAATTTATCAAAAAATACGTTTTTTTTAATTCTTCGTCTAGTTTTAAAAGGACACTTTTATACTTAAAATTTACAAATTTTGTTTCAATATTAAAACACGTCGTTATCGAGAAAATAAATAACATGTAAAAGGCTATTGCCGTTGATATTGAAATAAATAATAACATAATTTATATTTAGGTACCTGATAACCATTGGCATTATTGACACGCAGATTTTTTTATGTTTTTTTTTCAAACTTTTTTTTAATTAGGTAGTCAATATTGAAGCGCATTCTATGTAGGTATAAATTAAATGCGAAAATTGAATAAATCTAATTTTAAAATCAAATTGTCGTTTGACACAAACAGTACTTACCTAAGTTGTTTGATAGTTGATGCGATTGACAGAATTCGTATGGAAAATATGCGTCTTAAAACAGATAAATCGGCTGGAATGACATTGGTTAAAAGTCATTTTTATCATTCTTATAAATTCGATTTCAATATTCATAGTTAGATCACAGGACAACGTCTTTCGGGAAAGCTAGTTTGGAAAAAAGGCGATCTTAGTAATATAAAATTAGTTCCACCTCCATTCTTTCCTTAACCAATGATTTTCTTACCCTTTTGAGTCTTTCCTTAATCACGCGAGCTTAAAAGGGGGAGGAGAGTTCGGAAAAATCTTATGGGAAGATAAGACATTACTACAATAATAATATCATATTATGTGCAAGGATCAATGACTATTAAAATCGAACGAAAATTTAGTCTGCTGTATGATATGCGAGATGTCATGCCATGCCATACGAAAATAATAGGTAATGACTGGTATTCTCAAACTCACGCTCCAACTCAACGCAAGAAGCTCTTGCTTAGAACTTAATCGGTTGCCAATGGTATAGTTACGTAGCTAATGTATCGGATAAAACTTTTTTTCAGAATACAGAAATGTCAAAAGTCTCAATAAAAATTGGATACGACGCAACTCAATCGTCTGTTTTTCATTTCAGAATAGCCGTCAATGTGTTATTGTTTTATTTGTACCAGAATAGTACAAATAAAAGAAATTAATTTATCGAAAAATACGATTTTTTTTAATTCTTCGTCTTCTTTTATAAGGACACTTTTATACTTAAAATTTACAAATTTTGTTTCAATATTAAAACACATCGTTATAGAGAAAATAAATCTTACATACGTACATTATGAAATCTAGTTGTCACATTTTTAAGAAAGTACCTAACATATATAAATTAAAGCAAAACATACTGAACTACATACGTTTAAATGACAAGTAGGTAACTTATGTTTTGTCATTTCTTTCTTAAATTTACAACTTCCTTCAATTAAACCAAACATTATGTAGGAAGTGTATCATTTTCATGAATACCTAGCTGGCAGGTACCCGGCGCTTTCTTGATTTAAAGAAATAATGATTCCAGAATATCGGTCGCAATTTGAAAAAGTGCTAGATTAATAATTAAGATTGATAGAATAAAAAAATATTAATAGATAATGAACATATTTTATTAAAAGGGAATTCTGTAATATAAAACTGTTTTTTTTTTACCCGTCACTTCTGCCATTATGGAGAGGAGAAGGTCTTGACCTGGACATGTCATTGTGTTAAGGATGCTAAATGACAGTTGGCAAAGGAGAGCGCTGTTCTTCCTCCCATCAGGGTCCCGAAGACGAGGAAGATCCTCTCATACCGTGTTCCGCTCTTTCGAAGCAGAGCGAAGGGGTTTGGTGAGGGAGGAAGTCATAAACATTGCGGAAGATCGGGCGCAATGGAGAACTCTTGTTGCCTCTTTATGCCCCTAAGTGAAGTCCAAAAAATGTAGAATCTACAAATAATCCGTGTATTTCTACAAATATACAGTGTTACAACATATATGGTTGCAATGTGCCTATAAACTTCGCAGTTGACAAAGTTTTATTGCAGTCGGATAAATTGTTAGGCAGCGCAGGCATAATGTGAACAAACAAACGTTGAGTTTTACATAATATAAGATAGATGAGACATTGCAGTAGGTACGTAGAAAAACCGGACGAGAAAAAAGTTATTTTGTCATATTACATGAATTGTTTTAGTCAATTAAATTAGAGACAACACATAATTATTTGCCTATAATTAAATTTGGCCCAAATTTTTATATAATTGCAACATTCCATAATAGCCCCAATATTATAAATTATATCAATATAATTGATTCAGTGCACTACGTAGAAAAGTCTGATGTCATTACGTACCTACATTCCGCGCTTAGCCCCAAAGTAATTACATTAGTGTACTCACAATTTAAAAATTAAATATAATTGATTAAATTAAATACTAAACTTATTTTACAACAGTTGATTTCTGTGTTTGACGTTCACTGTTAGTTTATTTATTATGCTGTAATGCAACGGTTTTCTAGAAAAGGGGACCCGACACTTAACGGCTGTAATAAATAGATGAATCCAATTTTATTTCAGTGAGCGTCTTGTTTACTACGGCATCCCAGCTACGCGCAATGTCACTTCAGTTACGGCTTCCACTGTCTCTTTCGCGCTGTCATCATTTTTACTGCCGGCAGTGAAAGAGATTAATATAGAATGACTTGTCTCAAAGAATAGCCGCTTTTATTTTTTAGGAAAACATAGCATTAGATGGGTGTATTTTGATTACGTAAATTGAGCTAAATTTGAATGTTTTTACCTTTATATTTTGAGGTGTGATTACAAAGCAGATTGCTCTAAATCTCTTATTCAGAAATCCAAAAACTGTTCTTTGTCCAGTGAAGATAGCATGAAAAATCACACAATTGAACAAATTTACAAGACTCCAGTTCTGGGATAGTATAATTTATGGAAAAATATACAATCTCATCCATTTAATTCTGAAAGGTAAGATCGATAATTGCCACGGAAATAGAAGAATAAAGATGTACCTAAGTGCTTTAGAAACGAGGTCTTCATTGTTCTTAATAAGTAGGTAAATCATTAAATATGCATGTCCTGGAATATCAGGAGTGAGATAAGTATAAAACATTTTCCGAATGGACTACTTAGATGGAGAAAAATTCGCCAGTGTTCGCCGACTGGAAACCGATAAAAGACGAAGAAATGTAGAATTTGCGTTTCATACAAAAGTGTGTATATGCCTGCTTTATAAACGGTGTCCGGTGTTGGTAAATTTAAAAATACTTAAATAAAAATTTAAAATGTGACAGAGGAGCAATCAGATATAAAAAGTCATTCCTTAAAGTTTTGAAAGCTTAGGCAGAAGGTACGTGTCTGTAATTTACGTGATAGTAATTTTTGACAATAATAGAAATGAAGACCTTATTGAGAAGAAATGTGAATCTACTGAAGTAGTGTTGCTACAACCCCCATGAGATGTTTGATAGTCAACTGGTTCGAAGGTACATTAGAATCCCCTGCCGATTTCCAGTTTTCACGCCACAAGATTTGCTTCTTATCTTAAGCCCGCTCTACACTCGCGGCATGAAAGCCCGCGACAACCGCGAAAGAAGATAGTAGATGTTGTTCACACCTTCGCATTCGCGCCGTTCCCCGATCAATGTCGGTTTTTTGGCCCGCGACAAAGGGTTTGCGACCAAAGTTTGCGACGCGCGGACGTGGACGCATCTACACTCGCAGTTTTCCGCAGTAGCTTACACGACATCGTAGGGAGTCGTTGTGCGTGCATTGGCGATTGGCTTTCGTAAATATGAATACTACATGGAATAATGAACTAGAACTGGCCCTCATGGAGTGTTATCAAGCTGAGCCGATACTCTGGCAATCGAAACGCAAGGATCATAAGAATAAGGTTCATGATGCCTGGACACGCGTATATACAAAGGTAATTGTAATACGCAATGGCAAGCAGTGACACAGCAGCAGCAGAAATCACGTCGTCGTCCATCTTCGTTAAAGTCGCGAACAAGACTGTGAAGCTTTGCGCGTGCGACTTCACACGTGAGTGTAGTGCCGGCATAAGACGTTGCGTGACTCCAAATTCAAATTTAAAAAAAATCACAATCTAAATCATAAAACAACCGTCGACGTTACGGTCTACGGTTATTTATTCAATTTTCTTTGTTTCTCGCGATTCTTTTGATTTATTTTCCAAATCAAATATAGAAACTATTCTTTAAGTGAACTGACGGCCGACGGGTCATTCTTCTTCTTATTTCGTAACAGTTGAGTCATTTTGGTAAGCAATTGAAAGCTTAAAAACCATTGAGAAATCTTACCATAATAATTCAATAAAATTTGGTTTAAATGGGATCTATTCCTTCAACAATATATACAATAGGCTTACAGGTTTCACATGTGACTTATTTCCTACTACACCGCCATCTCTCGGATTTTTTTAAAAGTAAAACAATTATAGAGGAATTGTTTTGATTATAAACTTATGACCCATCGAACTTCATCACGCACCCGAATCAACGATAAACTATCAAATAATGCAATAAATTATTAGCTAAATTTAATTATGTTTTTATGTCGTAAAGTGTGTTTTATTCGTGTAATAAAAAAAAAAAATTATTGGGTTAGGTCGAAGGTCGATGGACGGGTCAGCTAGTAATACAATATGAGTAGAGGTATGTAATTTTCGCAAATAAAATACTTATTATAAAATCGCATTTAAAAAAATACAAAAGCAAAATTTCGCATTTATTCGCATAAAATGTCAATAATAAAATCAATCAATCAAATCTCCCTTTGAACTCCACTTAGGAGCATAGGGAGGCAACAAGAGCTCTCCATTGCGCTCGATCTTGCGCAATGCTTATGACCTCCTCCCACACCAAGTCCATTTTCCTCAGCTCTGCCTCGAAGGAACGGAACACGGTATGAGAGGGTCTTCCACGTCTTCGAGACCCTGATGGGAGGAAAAACAGCGCTCTCCTCGGCCAACTGTCATTCGGCATCCTCAACACATGTCCCAGCCATGCCCACCTCCTCTCCGTAATGGTGGAAGTGACGGGCCTGCGCTGGGTGCGCCGACGTATAGCGTCGTTCGTGATACGGTGGTACCATCTTATACCCTAAATCAGGGGTGCACAGACTTATAGCTAACAGGGGCCACTGGTGAAGTTTATGAGCAAGGACGGGCCGCAAGAAGGAAAATTAACACTTTTTCTTCTTCTTTTTCTCCTTGGAAATTTTTATTCCCACATGCTGGTGGGGTCTGCCCTTTAGTATTTTACTCCGCCACTGAGCTCTGTCTTGGGTTAGCTCCGCAACTCCTCATATTTTGACATACAACTTCACACCATACTTCGTTTGTAAATTTATACTAATATTTTTTTAATGTGTACAAATTATGATACTAATGATTAATGATCAAACAATGTAATCATATTTTTTTATTAATTTTCACAGTAGTAGTAGATGTGTCATAAATACCAAATTTTACAAAAAAAAAGAAACGACAATCAAAGGCTTGTTACAAATTACCTACATATATTAATACTTTTGGAAGAGCAATAAACTATGAATTTTGATGATTGAGAAAAACAACATAAAACAACATAGTTTAGGAAAATAGAAAAAATCATTGTCAAAACACATAACATAGAAATCTTGTGGAAACATTTTTACATACAATACACTTATAATGGATAGTTAAATAATTCTAAATGTCGCACAGAATATCAATTAACATCACAAACAATCCAAAAACACATAACAGACTCTGGCGTCTTCAAATTATCTACTCAGGTATTCTTTTGATTTTTCGTTGGCGGGCCGCAGAAAAATAGACCGCGGGCCGCAGTTTGTGCATCGCTGCCCTAAATACAATAAAATATCTTTGAGTATTCTAAATAATTTAGTATTTAATAAAAAGTTAACAATGCTATAAAACCTTCATAAAATATCAAAATGTAATAAAATATACTCGTTCAATGAATATAATTAAGTTTCATCGGCGACTTCTACTGATTTTTCAGTTTCAATAATATTATTTTCAGAAGGATGAAGCGTTCGTTTTGACGAGTCACTTGATCGTTTATCTTTAAAAAAATAATAATTATCGACATTTCACTGAAATTGACTAAAAATTAAAACATACATTTATGAAATATATTGACAAATTTCGCATTTATCGCATCTATTTCGTAAATTATAAAATTTAATCAATAGTTGTTCCTATGTGTATTACCTTTTTCAAATTTAAAAGCTGCATAATTTTATTTGCACTACTTGTCTATTTTACTGCTTGTATTCTGTAAAATTTTGCTAGATTCTATATTTGGCACATTGACCTATTTGTCTTGTTTGATTTTATATATTGTTGTTGCATCAACTGATTTGTTTGTTAACGAATTTTGACACATGTTGCATGCCATTTCTGTATTTTTACATGTTGTATTTTGTTTTAAAGGCTATTGCCGTTTATAATTATTGTAATAAATAAAAAATACGAAAATTAAGTACGTACCCCTAAATATGAGTAAGTCCATAATTATTATTGTTCTTGATACAAATGGTAGGTATGCAGTGAATAAATTTATTAAATCCTGGATATACCGGACAAAAAACGTATAATGTCCTTTAAATACCTTGTGTCCCGAAAGCGTTCGCGCGTCCACGCGAATCAATGTGAAGTCAAATCAATGTGAGGGGTGAGCTTGAAGATTTCCTCAGTTAAGTTTTCAAAGCGGGGAATAAGACAAACATCTACTCTTATTTCTTACTCCACATTAATCTTTGAGCGATATTTATTCTTAATACAGCTACAGCTGAAAATCCACCTTCATATGACAAGGCAAACAAAATGAAAGTTTTTAAAACTCTCGAAACTCTTGAATCGATAACCAAAACTCCACTAAATCGGAAGGGGTGTATCTAGTTTTGAGGCTAATGTCGCAACAGACCTCGATGAGACTCTCTTACTCTTTTATTTTAATCCTTGCTCACTCGAAGTGAACACAAATACACTATTTGACTCTTTCACAGTAAGCTACTTAAAGCTTGTGTCGTGAAAGAGCAAGATGGTCGGCACCTGGGATCAAACCCACGACTTCCGATACGAAACAGTACGAAAGCCGGCGTTGTAACCGCTAGTCTACCAACCACTTCTGAGTTGTGAATCCTGGCGGAACTTATACATAGAAAGGATCATAGAAAAGGCAAATTTTTCGACATCATCTGCAAATTACTTTGAAAACCATTCGGTGAGCTTCGATAGGTGTTCCGTGAAAAGAGCCATCAGGCAAGTATTATGTGACAACCAATTCATTAGATGCCGCATATTTATACAATTGCGAGAAGCAATCTTGACCTCCGTTTCCTTCATTCGGTTTTTTCATCCACAACTGCAGTTTCTTCCTAAATGCCGCAATATTCTCCAATAGTTTCAGAATGTGCGTGTTGTTGCCTTGTAAAGAAAGACTCAAATTAATTAGTTCACAAATTATCGCAGAAGTGCCTACGCTAGTTTTAGCAAAAATATTGGCGTTTTCATGACGTTCTTCCTGTAAAAAATGGGAATTTTTTCGTCTAATAAGAGCTCAAATAGGAATTATCGCTTTATAAGTCTTTTTTTTTTTTTTTTACCCATCACGCCGTTTCCCGAAGGGGGTAGGCAGAGAGTACTGATTTCCATTCTTTCCTATCCAAACAAACCTCTTTCGCTTCTTCCAAACGCATAACATTCCGCATACATGCTCTTCTGTTCCTTTTGCTCCTGACTTGGCCCTCCTCTAAGACTGAACCGATATGATCGGACTATGTCATTCGAGGTCGACCTCGTCTGCGTACACCCATTCTTTCAGTTTGGAAATCCTTTTTGTCATTCTCTCCTCGTTCATTCTCTCTACATGCCCAAACCACCTTACTTTATTAACTTTCATTCTAGTCATTCTAGGCTTTATAAGTACTTTATAAATATTTGTGGTTTCGGATGATGAGGATCGGCTCGCGGTTCCGCTCTTTATTTTTTAGTTTCGTATGTATGTTAAGGACTCACGGAGTTATCGATTTAGTAAAAGTGCTAAAAACTGTTTTTTTTTCGTCCAAATTCCCTTCAGTTTCAAATATTTGACTCATTCTAAAGTTTTTCGTGCATCACCCTGTTGTTTAAAGGCAGAGAACAGCGTATATATGGGCTCGCCATGCACGCAAGATATTTAGTGGTCTTCTTACGCATAGATTGATAACTGGAGCGTCGGAGATTCACGACTGACGCCATCCACGAATATCGAGTGGAAGGTGTTGTGGTAAGAGTGGTCTTTACGCATGATGCACTTGTTGCATTGAAGATGATAGGCCGAGTTGCGTAAGACGCTATGGTCGCTGCGAGTGGAGATGAGGACCTTGAACAAGACGAAATGGAAAGTGACCAAAAACAAGCTGGATAACTCACTCACTGCGAGTGCTGGATGGTATCACTACACATGCACCACTCTCATAATGATAGTGGGCCGTTATTACCATACTATCCAGGGTGTTTCGCTCTCTGCTCCCCTACATTTTTTTTTTTTTATAAAAGTCATTTATACCATGCTTTATTAGGGTGCATTTCAACCGAACGTACATAGAGGCAGAGCTGGAATATAGAGTATGTAGGTACCAATATATATTTTCTTGATCGTTGATATGGCCACCAAAGAAATAACACCTTGGGTTGGCTGGAAGAGATTCTTCTGGACAAGTCCGCCCTTTGACTCTTTAAATGTTTATCGTTTCTATGGTTTCCATAATTATAACATCAATGATGTATGAAAGTATGCTCTGTTTCTAGATTAGGCTCTATGTTCTTTTGGTGTAAACGCACAGTTAAAAAATATATTTATTGGCGATTACCCATCACCACAAAATTCTCCTGTTTTTTCATTGAGTCAAGGTGCCCATACACAGAAGAAATTATCTATCGAAATTAGGCACATCTTCCATTTAAAAATAAAAAGTCTCAATTTGTGATACCATTTAAAATTTTAATAACCGCTAAACGATTTTCGAAAGCTACCGGTTTATTACTCAGATATCTTACTACATCTGAGGAACAATCGGTCAATGGTTATTGAAATGTGGTAAAAATAATATTAGGACATTTTTTTTAATGAAAATGAATGTGTGCTCACTCGAATACGCTTTTGACATCTTTCATACTAACCAACAAAGGGTTGTGTCGTGAAAGCGGAAATGGTCGGCACGGCCGGGACTCAAACCTACGACCTCCAATAGGCTGTGCGCATGAAAGCCGGCGATTGATACCACTGGACTGGACTTCATTTGCCGAGCTGTTTTTTTTCTAATTATATACTTAGTAGATAATATAGCTCGAGTGTTTTGGTGGAAAAAACATGGGGAAAATTGCAGGAGAAAAATATTACACTTTTACATCACGATTACAAAAATACTCAGCAAAATGAAGTTGAATTTTTCGAATGAAGCATATTTTTATGCCCTGCACTCGTTTTTGAGTGATTCAATTAAATGTTTTCTAATTGGTCGAATTGTTATACCAAATTTTAAACTTATAATATATATGTTACATGACTGTAAGTAGGTATGCTTGAAATAAAAATAAAATCTTGAGAATAAAAATAAATTTAGCGCAATTTTCTTGATAAAACGCGAAACATTTCGCAAATATAGTTCACCGCCTGCTTCTGAAAACGGTTGGCGTTTCGTCAAATAATTCCTGAAAAAACGATGATGTGTGTAATTTTTTTAAAGAGACTGTAATATTTTTCCGGTGTTCGCAGTTCGTGACACCCTGTATATAATCAAAATAAATAATATAATAATTGGAGATGAGGTTTGGTATGTACAGTAGGTACAAGAAGAAGTAGTATCCGCGTACTGCTGCTGGAGTGGGCGGATCTCTATCTGTCCAACCACGGGATCTACTCATCATCAACTCCGACGACTGCTATGGAACTGGGGACCTTCAAACTGGAAGGCCTCGCGTTCGAGTCCCGCTCGAGATTACGTCTACGGCCAAATGTTTCGTAATAATATCTATAGGCATGAGGGTAAATCTATATATTAATACGTGAAGGAAAAACTTTGTGACAATTTTTACGAAAATTGCTCGGACGGAGGAGTATGAAACTTCCAAATTTCGCACACATATAGTTTATATAGAGAAACAGTAGCAAATGCTAATATTTTTTTAAAAATTACGCATAAAAAACATTACAAACACTACTGTAATATTATGTATTTGATACTCACACACACTTCGATATATTATTTGACATTGACCCAGACGCATATATTCTTTTGTTTTTCTGTTGTCAAATTGAGAAAAGATTAATAATGAACATTATTAAAGATATTTATTTATTTATTTATTTATTTTCGGTTTATTCTTTCATCAGCCGGCATTACAGTATTCACCTATGCACCGGCAGATGTCAACAAAACATATATGCAAACAAAACACAATCAGATAATGATTAAACAATTCACTTAAGAACTACCCGAGGTCTCACATAAACATCGTAAACATTCAATGAAGTATGAACATGAACAAATACGAAAAAATGACATTCGAAATAGCACGTAACGATGGTGCCTCATCAGCTGTCATTCGACAGTCGACGTTGACGCCATCTATAGGTACCAAAAATTATTGTTTAGTGATGTACATCTCACTACATCGATCTACCATCGATACATCGCACACAACATTTAATACAATATATTTTTAACATTGATTTGCACAAAAAAATAATAATAATTTCAATTCAAACACAAATGCAACAAGGCACCTATGCAATCCACAAACTCTCCGTAGGAACAGTGAAAAATATCAATATGCGCTGAAACATAGTTCAGTAAGCGGACGGCCTTGCCCATGGGGGAGTCCGCAATAATGTCAGTCCTACCATGTGGTGGGTAAAAAAGAATGTGTCGACGCGATCTGTTATATGAGTCGGGAACAAACAGACTCAGTTCCGCCAGTACTTCAGGATTGCATATGATGCCCCTGATAATTTTGAAAAAGTGTCTGCACAAGTAATCGTTTCTTCGCGCCTCTAAGGTCGATAAACCGAGACAACCATTTATGTACAGCGAAGGATACAGATACGGATAGTACCCATACTTCACCTTATAAAGGTGCCTTGCAAATCGTTTTTGGAATTTCTCAATGTCATTAGTGATCGAGGCTCCACTAGGCGCCCAGATCATTGAGTTTGTCTCCAAAATGCTACGAACCAACGTTTCGAATAGCAAAAGTAGCGTATTTTCACCATGGAAGTGTTTTGAGTTACGCAGAACAAACCCTAACATTCTGTTTGCTTTTTCTACAATCATGGCAATGTGACCGTTGAACCTGAAGCTGGTTTTATATAATATTCCCAGGTCTTTTATCTCATTCACACGATTGAGCTCCACATCACCCATGGTGTAAGTATACACGAGAGGGATTCGGGATCTACTGTACGACATGACGCAACACTTCGGGCGGCTGAAGTGCAGTCTATTTACAGCAGACCATTCCATTAGGGAATCTACGTCCCTTTGCAACATATGTGCGTCATTTGGTGTTGTAACTTCTCTAAAGATTTTTAAATCGTCGGCGTAAAGTAAGAATTTGGAATTTTCGATTGATTGGCCAATATCGTTGATGAATATTGAGAATAACAGAGGTCCCAAGTTAGAACCCTGTGGTACTCCTGAATTGGTCAAAAAGGTTACAGAATCTTCGCATTGATATGTTACGTATTGCTTTCTATCTTGGAAGTAAGTTATGAAGTAACTTACCATTTCATTTGAAAAACCAAAATTGCTTAGTTTAGTTATTAAGATATCGTGATCGACTTGGTCGAAGGCTTTCTGGAAGTCCGTGTACACTACATCCGTTTGCTTTCTATTATCCAGGTTTTTTGTTATAAAGTTGCCAATACAAAGTAGATTTGTTGTTGTGGATCTGGTTGGACGGAATCCGTGTTGTTCATCTATGAATTGGAAGTTGCACGCGTCCCATATTTTCTTGTGCAGTATTGTCTCTAAAACTTTTGCCGGGCTTGAGAGTATGGCTATAGGTCTATAATTTCGAATATCGGACGAGTCTCCCTTTTTGTGTATCGGACAAATCCTGGACGTCTTCCACTTTTCAGGAAATACACCCGATAAAATGGAGAGGTCGAACAAATGTTGCAAGACATCGATAATTAACGGTCCTATTTCTTTGAACAAGAATGCTGGTATTCTATCGGGGCCGGCTGAACGCTTTGGTTTCAATTTCATTAGACCATACTTTACGTCACTGTGTGAAATATTCGATATTGTACACGTTGTGCCATAGAGACTTGTGGATGAAGATACTATTTCATTATAATCTAATTTAGGGGCATCTGACGTATATACAGAGGAAAAATATTCTGCGAATGTATTTGCAATATCTTTAGGCTCAGTGAAAGTTGCGTCATTATATTTAATTTCAAGCGGAGTTTGGTTGTGTGCTCGTTTGCTATTAATAAAGTTCCAAAACCTCGATGGGTCTTCACAGATAGCAGTTTCGCTATCCTCAATATGCTTCCGATAGCATTCATGGACCCGAGACTTAACTGTCTTCCTAAGTGCACTAAACTTGCTATAGGCTTCTGAGGATTTGGTTCGTTTCCAAAGTTTATGAAAATAATGTTTTCTTTTTATATCTCGAATTAGATGATCGGGAAACCAGATGGGAAAGAGGGCAGTAGCATTCGGTGGTACATTTGGAAAACAGTTATCGAAAATAGCATAAAGTTCCGCATAAAAAGTATTTATTGCTTCGTTGACGTCGACAGAATTACGAACTCCCGACCACTGGCAATCTAAAAGGGCCTCTTTTAACGATGCCATTTTGTTGCGCTTGAAATTCCAAGTATTGCTGTTTCTGGGCACAGGACCTCCCCCTCCCGAACGCAAGTTATTATGAGATGGTAAATTAAGATCTATTCTTAAAGTAGGGTGGTGTGAATCCTCAGGGACAAGAGGAGATCCGTGCCTTTCAACAACCACTACAGAAGGTACAAAATTTGTATATATCAAATCAAGAACACGATTATTTACATTTTTCACATCATTACATTGCTTTAGATTCAACAGATTCAAAAAGAAAGAATGTTCGTCCCTAGGATACCCACATGACTGTAAGTTAAAATCACCCATTAACAAAACATTTCTTTCCCCGAGTATATTGCGATTTAATTCAACCTTTCGATAGAATTCCGAGAACACTTCACTGTTTGAGTTTGGAGGGAAGTATACCACACACACAAAAAATATAAATCTCTTGATGGTTAGCCTAACCCACAGGTCCTCGCCGTCCGTCTCCAGAGAGAAAATCCTCTCTGCATTGGTCAGGTATCTGGATTGAACCGCCAGAAGAACTCCTCCACCTCTTGTAGGTCTATCCCTCCGAAAAACGACATATCTTGGATCGAAGATCTCTGAGTCTACCACTCCTGGTGATAACCATGTCTCCGTCAAAGCGATCATGTTTATATCCTGAGAGAGTACGTTACAATAACATTCGTGTGTTTTCGTATTAAGTCCTCGTACATTTGCGTATAGACAATTGATTGTTACTCCGTTATTGATGTTGTTCTTTAGTGGTGCTTGATGTTCGCTGTCTTCTACGAAATGTCCATTCGTTTATATTTGTATTTATGGGCCACATTTCAGGTTTCATCCATTCAGTGAGTCTGGATGCTGGAACGGATATTTTGAAGGATGCGTGCTGACCTTTAGTGGCCATCTTCTCTACCTTCAAAGAGTTTTTTTCGTCTGGCATTTTCTTCACCATGTACGCGTACACCTGTTGCTCTGATGTTTCCGGCGCGAAAGAAAAGGCGTGTATGTATTTCATCCTTTGGATTGTTGGAAGCTCCGGGTCGATTTCCCCACTACCTCTAATTATACTACGCTGCTTTATACGCCTTACAGGATATTCTTCCATTCCCTTGTCCACATTGGAAATCTTTTGCGATTCCGCCAGTTTCCTGCTGCTCACTGTCTTATGTTCGAATACCTCCACCTCATAGGGATCCAGACTTATTTTTCGAGGTGATGACATCACCATTTCTGGAAGTTGTGCTTGCACTGTTTTAGATGTCTTTGCTGCATAGGACTCTGGCTGAACATTCACAGGGGTAATATTTAAATCATTTTTTCGCTGTGAGACACATGTTCCGATGTCGTTTGCATTCGACTTATCCCATAATTTAGTCATCTTTGGGTCTGCGCGGCTGTTCGTTAGATCCAATATTGACATTTTCAGTTGAGAATTTTCAGCTTGTAGTGCGGCCATGGCTACTGATATATGCCCTACACTAGCATGAAGGTTCGTAATTGCAACGTTTAACTGTCGTCGGAGATCGTTGTTCAGTCGCGTCTTGTCAGCTGTTAAGATTTCGTTTATCAGGTGAATATTTGTCCTGACACCCTCAATAAAATCATGTGGTGTATCGGCTGAGATGTGTGGTAAACATCTAGGATGTGAACCGATGTCCTCTAAGACACGCTGAGATCCCCCAGATGGCATGCACAAATCCATTGCAGAAGTTGGTGATCGATGTTCGATGATGGTAATTGACAACCCTAGTCAATATTACTTGACGTATATGTGAGATCACTATTGACGGTAACAATACTCCGAAAAATGTATGATGGGCGAATTCAAATACAATTTTCCACGCGTTACTCCCAGGAAAAACTGCACAACGTAACTGAGAAGATGCGCGGTATCGCGGAGAATCAATTAGTATATCACAAACCAATATTACACCGATTTGACCAAAGTTTTCGTTTTTGAATTAGAGCGCGAATACAAATTATGTCGATATAGTGGGAAAAATGATCTTTATCAGAAGATAAGGAACTCTCTTATGAGTTTAGTAGGATTAAGAATATCTGGAGTACTCACCAACTTTCACTATTTCTTTATGAACAAGTCTATTTAGTTAAGAAGGAATTCGACTCACTACCGAAATGAAACTCAATTTTATATTATAAAAGACACAAGCACTATATTAGTGAATTCAAATAAAGTTATCACAGAAAAAATATTTTAACTTAAAAACTAATTACAATATTATGCACTGTAGGTTCTGAAGGGAAAGAGTGAAAAAATTGCGCAGTGAAAAAGTATATATAGGTAAATTATTCACACAAAATAATTTGTCCAAAAAGGTGATGTATTCTCCCTCTGGTGCGAAATAATCTAAGCTAGTTAATTTGGTAAAACGGTGGTGAATCTACGTTGTTGATAAGTACGAGTTGTATTCGGCGTATTCCGCTAGATGGCTCTTTATCTTCTTATAGGTGGCGCTATACATTCGTGGCATCAGAATTGTGTGGTATAAATTCAATACTATATAACCGCTATAAAATCACTTATGTCACGTCAAAACCATTAAGAACTATCTAACTAATATAAAGGAACTTTATCAGTTCAAGACTGCATTATGCGAGAATGAGAGGGAACTACCCGCGATGTCGTAGGCGCGTCCCAGTAACCTTTCCATACAAACTTAAATATTGTATTTTACATAATTTGTTATCGATTTTTTTTACTTTTTATTAGTTATTCTGTTATCCGGAGCAGAGAAGGATCCAATAAATCAAACATCAGAAGAATCTGTTGAGCCAATCTCTAGTTATAAGTGTTCGCACTATCCAAACCCAACTCTCTTTAGACCCCACTTAGGGGCATAGGGAGGCAACAAGAGCTCTCCATTGCGCTCGATCTTGCGCAACGCTAATGACCTCCTCCCACACCATGTCCAGATTCCTCAGCTCTGCCTCGAAGGAGCGGAACACAGTATGAGAGGGTCTTCCTCGTCTCCGGGACCCTGATGGGAGGAAGAACAGCGCTCTCCTCGGCCAACTGTCATTCGGCATCCTTAACACATGTCCCAGCCAAGTCCATCTCCTCCACATAATAGTAGAGGCGATGGGCTCACGCTGGGTGCGCCGGCGTATAGCGTCGTTCGTGATGCGGTGGTACCATCTTATAGCCAAAATTCTCCTGAGGCACTTCGTTTCGAATGCAGATACTTTTTGTGCCTGGGCCAGAGTCAGGTGCCAGGACTCACACCCATACAGGAGAATGGGTAACACACAAGCATCAAACAGTTTACATTTCGTCTCGACACTAAACGTCGACGCCTTCCACATCTTGGTCATGTTGTTGAAGGCGCCACTTGCCATACCGATACGTATCGGGAGCTCAGCCCCGAGGTCACCAGTGGTGGTAATGGTTGCTCCCAGGTACTTAAATTTATCCACCCGGGAGACCTGGTGACCATCGATGGTTATCGGTAGCTGTTTATCGGGGCAGGCATTATTCGCCATGAGCTCCGTTTTTCTGGCATTGACTCGAAGGCCGAGACGTGCTGCACTAACCCGACTTTAATTTATATAGTAGATTTGTTGTGTTTGTTGTTGTCTTTCTTTCTTTTCTTTTTTTTCTTCTGTTTCTTTTTTGTGTAGAATCTGCAAGATTTTTGTTCTTTTTTTTATTTCATTATCATCTTCATGTAGTATTATAGTTTAAATAGTTCTGTACTAGGCTCAAGTCTATTTTCTATGTACCTATTATCATGTACCGAACTATGTATAATTTATTATGTGCTGCCTCCGACAGTGAAACTCTGTTTCTTGGAGGTAGCGATAATAATTTAAAAAAAAAAACATTTCAAATTTGACGTATTTTTATCATTGTTCTGGAAAGAAAATTGTGAAATAGCGCTCGCTCAGTCTTTGATAATCCAACCTTAATAATGTTCAAACTTATAATTTAAATAAGTTATGGTCGAATTTCGAGCACTGGTCGACCACTAGTTATTAGGTATAATTGTCCAGAGGTCGTGATTATTTTTATCTCGCTCGGATATTTCGACTACCCGTTTATTTATTTTATTGTGGATACTAGATTTTTATTTTATTTCTCAATAATAAAACAACTGGTTTCGAATAATGAAATATTCATGAAGAAAAGAATTTCAAATATTCCCCTCCATTACTTTTGCTTTTAAGATAAGAAAGATGCATTTAGTACCTGTGTATTGCGAAGGAAATTTTCTAACTGTACATACAATATGCTTGCATGCATCCCATTAGTGCATGGATAACAGTTTATTATGCCTCTATGGACTGGTACTAAATTAATGTAAGAATTCAATTAATTATTTTTACGCCGTGTCCCGTATCCCGTAAGGGAAAGACAGAGAGAATTAACTCTTTTAGTTTCTATAACAATTATAGTCAAATATTTGTGAGACTTAACCCTTTGACGAATATATCACAACTGATGACTTACTAAGAAGTATACTATTCCATTTTTCAATAGTATGAACAAACTTCGAAATAACAGTAGAAGACGGCCGTGAGCCCGTAGCGGTTTGTTCATACCATTTAAAAATCGAACAGTATTAGTCCGTCACAAGGTCGTCGCCAGCCCGGGGCCTAGGGGGGGGGGGCAATTTGACCCATTCATATGATATTTTCTACATGGAGGATGAGGAAAATATGAATTTCCCACATTTGTAAATGTCCTACCCCCTACCACCCCTTGGCGACGCCCTTGCCGTCATCACTTGTTGATATCTAGTCCTGAAAGGTGGACACAAGAACCTAGACAAACTTAGAACGTTGTTAAGGGTGCATTTCACGTAAACCCTCCCTTTTTTTGCTCTCTTTGTTTATTGATTTTACTTAATGATTCCGCGAATCCTTAACATACGAAACTGACATTTCTGTTTTATTGTAGAATGTACTTTAATTAAATAGTTTGATAATGCTTTGAGTTTTTTTTGTCAGGAACGCCTCAATTTTTATCCCGATCCATAATTACTCAAAAATTCAATATTTTAAGAAACGTAAGATGCGGAAAAATGGAAAGATTAATCCTAATGATAATTGGATTTTGTCTCATTCACCTAAAAATTATTTCTTATCAGCGTTATAATGACCCTTAAGTAAAAGAAAAAGTTTAGTTCGAACTTAACTTTTTTCGCGAATTAGGGGGCTGTGCTCACTCAAAGTGAACACGGATACACTCTTTAAGCAAATAAGCTTGTGTCGTGAAAGAGTAAGATGGTCGGCGCCTGGGATCGAACCCACAACCTACAGTACGAAACAGTACTAAAATCGGCGACGGAACCGCCATGCTACCAACCATTTTTGAATTTTAAGCTATTTGCTACTTGAATAATGAATTTCAAACATTGGGCAGAATCTCACAATCTATAAAAGTTCTGAACCCTTATTTTTTTCACGTTAACCAACTAGGTAGGTATATAATATTGTTTACTCATAACGAATTTCTTTTATTTTCTATCCAGTCAAATTTCTTTTTTCTTCATGAAGATTCTTCAATTATTTATTTTATTTCTCACCTGGTCTTTTTGAGTACAGAATGTACTTTGGTAAGTATGTATAAACTTAGGTTTGTGCTTGTGGATGAAATGCCAAACAGGAGAAAAAAAATAAACTTAGGTATTACAGTATTATTATTCAATCTTGGTTGAACATGCTTCTCAGAACTTTATTTTTAACGTTATAGACTTTTCCGTTGAACTGTTGGCATTGTTCATTCTTTCAACATTTCCAAACCATCTCATGTTGGTTTATACCTACATACCTACCTATACTAAATTCTCATACCATTCCCTGAAGTCTTAGTCTACAGGGAATGGTATGAAAATTTTAGTCCATCATACATACCTACATATTAGCATGCTCTTTTCATACATATCTATAATATAAAAGAAAGTCGAATCAGTGCGAACACTTATAACTCGAGATCAGCTGAACAGATTCTTCCAATGTTTGATTTATTGGATTCTTCTCTGCTTCGGATAACAGAATATCAGAACTATTAAAAAGTTGAAAAATGCATAAGACATAGGTACCTATTTAATTTATTTTCAAGCTTTCAAAAATATATTTTTTTAACATAAAAACATATTTTGAACGTATTTTTGTATAAATTACAAATTCGTAATTAATATTCATAGTAAGGACTACAGGACAACGTCTGTCGGGAAAGTTAGTTATTTATATTAACTAGGTACATTCCTCTTTTTTATCTTTGTCGTGAAATCTTTCAGAGCTAAAGATGGCTTTTAATTTAACGTACCTACATTTATAGTAGGTATACATTTTAACACTCAAACTTAAAACTCTCTAAATTTTCGAATTTTTAAGGCGCGGTTCGCAGCCAGGACATCTGCAGCCCTATTCACGAAAAAGTTTGAATCGAACTTCGAACTAAACTTAGACTTGAACTTTTCTAAATATCTAGTCATACAAGTAGTCTGTGATCTGTCAGATTTACTACCTGTCAGATTTACTCCGACTTTTCCAACTTTATTCATATTAAAATAATATTATTACAAATAAACACGCATATGTGGCTTGTAAATACGGAATAAATCAATTATAAAGGCTGAAAAAGAAATTTAGATGGGCGAAATGTACATATCTAACAGACAGAATT